>CM053571.1:6473726-6741858 GCA_028646485.1 Cryptoprocta ferox
TTTTTTTTTTTTTTTATGTTTTATGTATTTTTGAGAGCAAAAGAGACAGAGCACGAGCTGGGGAGGAGCAGAGAGAGAAGGAGACACAGAATCCAAAACAGGGTCCAGGGTCTGAGCTGTCAGCACAGAGCCCGACTCGGGGCTTGAACTCCCAGAACGCAAGATCGTGACCTGAGCTGAAGTTGGAGGCTTAACTGACCGAGCCACCCAGGGGCCCCTCTGTTGCTTTCAGCATAGCAGGCGGGGCGGGCTGGGGCTGGCAGGGGCTGGCAGGCAAGGTTCCCAGGAGAGGGCACGACCCTAACGCCAGGTCCCTAAGGACTGGAGCAAGGAGTCTTCTCATCCCTCACAGTGACATCCCAGCCCCTCTCCAGCCCCATATTTGTACCCAAGACTGTGCCAGCCTCCGTCACCCCCCGCTGAGCACGTCCCTCAGGCCTGCTCTCCTGTCTTTATTCGCAACCACACGTACCTGGATACATGCACGTTTACCCTGTGCTTGACCCCAAACATCTACCCTCAGTGTGCACGCCCACGCAGAGAGAGCAGAGGCCTGTGGATCGGATTTCTGGGGCCCATTTGTTCCAACGTCACCAGATCCCCACCCCTCACTGAGTCTACACTCTCGTCATCTGTCCCTTGGTCCTATCCCACCCACTCCCCCAAACACACACACACGTAAATGCCCACCTACCTTGATCAGAGGACAAGAAAAGCCCAGTGCTCCTCAGTCTGGGAAGGTGAGGCTGGAGAAGCCTCTCACCTCCCCTGCACCCCGACTCTGGCCACTGTGACCAGCTCAAGGGCCTCTTCCCTCTGGTCCCCTCATGGGCCTCCACTCAGCCCCCAGGCCATAGTCCCCAGGCCTAGGGCCCAGCCCTTTCCTGACCTGTCCCACCAGCTACTTCCCCAGCTGGGCCGGGCTCTGGGGCAGGGAGGGGCTGGCTTCTCAGCAGTGGGCGTCAGTGAATGGCTGCTCTGAGCCTCTGGAATCCAGAAGGGCCATGGGAGGCTCCTAATGGCCAGGCTGGGCTGCCCTGGACTCAAGGCCCCCTGGGAGGGGGAGGGTGGTGCCCTGCTGCCTGGCCTCCCCAAATCTACTCTAGCTCCCACAGACTCTGACTCCTGAGAGCGGTCTCCAGTAAGAGCAAGGATATTCCAAATACAGCCACGCTCTAGAGGTCCCAGCACCATCCTCACTCCTGGTTTCCCTCTGCATTGCCCTCACACCCTGTCTAGTTCTGTGACCTTCAAGTCAACTTTCCCCCCGACCTGAGTTCTTTTCTGGGGCAAGCCAGAGTTCCTGGAAGCTAAAGCAGGGGCTGTCTGCTTTAACACCAGTCCCCCGAGCCCCTCCTCACTCCCACTGGACCCTGTACTAAGGTCCTGAAGATGTGCAGATGACCCAGCCCTGGGCCTGAGGAGACCCGCCCTGTGGGCTGGGTGGTGCTCTCATCTGCCTCTATCATCGCAATAGTAATAATAATGATGGTGCTAATAATAGCTGCTATTTACTGAACACTTACTATAGGCCAGACACTGTGCCAGGACTGGGGAGGAGCTCACAGTCTGCTCAGGAAGATGGGGATGTAAACAGGTCCTACGGTAACACAGCAGTGATGGTGGATGACATCTTTCCAGCGCTCACCCTGAGCCAGGAATTAGGCTAAGCATTCTCTTGGCATCTCCTATAATCTTCGCCTCGTCACCTGCTTTTTGCTGATGAGCACGCCACAGCCCACACAATGCTGTGAGGTCAGGTTGATTTTTCTGTGTATTGCTCTCCTTAGTCAGTGAGCTTCTGGAGCCATGCTGGCCAATAGAACATTCTACGATAATGGAAATGTTCTATATCTGCGCTATCCAATGTGATAGCCACTAGCCGCTGGTGGCTATTCAGCACTTAAAATGTGGCTACAGCGACCAAGGAACCGAATCATTTTATTTCATTTTAATTTGTGTTGTCATAGTGGACAGTTCTGAGGGGCCTGAATTTTCTTTTCTTTGGGCCTGGCAAGAGTCAGCCTCGTAAGTTTCTGTAGAATGAATGAATGAGTGAATGAATGAGCGAGTGAATGAATGGTGAATATGTGGACCTTCAGCCTTCATTCTCCCTTTCATCCATTGTCTCCCTTCCAACCTTTGTTTTCAAACTTGGTTGTTCTCTGGTTACCAGGGCAACACCTGCTGAAGTCCAGTGGATGGTGGAGGGGAGCTGCCTGGAGTTCCTGCCCTGTCCCTTCTTGCTTTGAGGCCCGAGGACCAGCCCAATTTGAGAAAGAACGGAGGTGTTTGGGGAGGGGACAGCACAGTTCTGGGTGGACAGATTGGGCCGGGGGAGCCTTTACTGGTCACCCCCACTGGACTGCATTATCTCTGAGAGGAAGAAACCCAGAAAAGAAGTCAGGAGTCATTACACAGTGGCCATCACGTCACTTGCCTTTCTGGGCCTCAGTTGCCTTTGTGAATAGGTCCCAGATGCCTTCATGTGATCTCTTCTAGCGTAAAGATCTAGAATTCCTCCCTCTGGCTCCCTGCCAGGCTGTTAGGACCTTGAGAGCCAGGAATGAATCTGGTTGTGTCTGTATCCCCCTCCTGCCCATTGGCCCTGCTCTGTCCTCCAGGGTTGAGGGGGCCTGGAGGACACCGCCTGCCCAGTAATTACAAGCCTGGGTTCTGCTGCTCTCTAGTGGCCCAAAGTGGCAACGACCTCACATCTGTACCGCTGTTCTTTCCCACGGAAGGAAAGAGCCACAGGAGCCTCGGAGGACAGACTTTCACCCAAGCAAAAAACCCACTGTGGTGGCCTCCCAGACACGTGGCACGGGCTTTCGAGTCTCCGACTTGGGTTTGCTATAGCTGTGTGATTTTGAACAGGTCACAAGCTCTCTGAGCTCTTCATCTGTAGAAATGGGGATTATATCTGTCAGCATGGGTTAAATTATACTGCAGTAACAATTCCAAAGTCCCAGGGGTTTATGACAACAAAGATTTACTTATTCATCTCTCATGTCTACGCTGGTTTGGATCCACGGAGGCTCTGCTGAGTCGTCTTCACTCTGGGACCCAGGCTGATGGAGCGGCCCCGTTCTAGAGCCTTTCTCCTCATTGTGTGTGGCAGGGGGAGGAGGAAGTGGAGAACTGTGCACTTGCTATGAAATGGTTTGGCCTGAGGGCGCCCGGTTGGCTCAGTCCAGAGAGCCTGCTGCTCTTGATCTCAGGTTGTGAGTTCAAAACCCACGTTGGATATAGAGATGACTCAAATAAATAAATTTAAGAAAAAAAAAAAAGGAAGAAAAAGAAATGCTTTGGCCTGGACTCACTTCTGATCACAACTCACTGGCCAGAATTAGTCGCATGGCCCCACCCACCACAGGGAGGTGGAGAGGTTAACCCTACTGTGCATGAGAGTTGAAGAGCCAGAAATATTTGATAACAGGACTGATGACCCACTTGCATGGTTGTGGGGATACAGTGAAAAGTGCAGTGAATTCAATCCATGTTAGCCATTAAAATTGTTACCTTGTAATTCTGTTTTCCTTTTGTATTTACCCTTATGATTTCCTGTGACTTCCACATCAATTCCATCTGCTTACAGCTGCAGGGAAATGGACTTGCGCAGATTCACACAGTGACCCAGTGGCTGGACATCCAGCTTTCCAGGCTCCGAATTCTGAGCCCCTCCTACTATATGGGGCAGAGGAGAAGGGGCTTTGCCCACTGATGGTTCTCTGTGAGTGTGTTGACTGACAGTATGATGGTCTTTTGAGGGAGCCTGAAGCCTCTGCCCTCCTCCCAAAGCTGGTCTCTGGCCTTTCCCAGCCCTTCCCGCCCCTCCAGAGTGGAGAGCCGCGGTCTGGAACAATGAGAAGCCTGTGCCACCCTCCACGGCCGGAGTCCGAACATTGCAACCATTCCCACGCAGGGACCCTGCACATTCCCGCCTCCTGTCCCCCTGTTCTGGGCCTGGCCCAGACGCACCCACCACATCCCGACAGCTCCCAGATGGTGCGAAAGCAAAGCTCTCAGGACTCTGCAAAATCCCCCAAAACATTTAAAACCCTGCACAACAGTTGTTTTTTTCCCTGGCCCCCAGGAAGTCTCTGAGCCATTCCAAAATCTTGTGTCTAAGCAAGTGGGTAGCCCCCTGGCAAGACTTCCAGAGACCAGCCCATTCGTCCAAAAAACAGGCTTCCACGGACGCCCTGCTCAGTGCCGGGCAGGCCGTGGGCTGAGATGAGGAGACACTGTTGCTGCTCTCTACAGATATATGAGCAAAATCACAGCGCAAGATTAGGGAAAGCTACTTGTGGAGTCAAGGAAGTCTTCCTGGAGGAGGCAGCAATTGGAAAGTCATCAGGTTCTCTCCCTGGATCTAAGCCTTACTTGAAAAACCACCTTCTGCTCATTCAGTGTCCCCTCCCACCACGTACTCACTAACTTACCCACTGACATTCTGTGCTTCAAACACATAATATCGCTCACAGGTGTGGGTTTTTTTTAATGTTTATTTATTGTTGAGAGAACGCACATGAGCAGGGGGAGGGGCAGAGAGAGGGAGAGAGAATCCCAAGCAGGCTCCATGATATCAGCGTAGAGCCCAATGCGGGACTCGATCCCACGAACCCGTGAGATCATAACCTGAGCCGAAATCAAGAGTCAGATGCTTAACGGACTGAGCCACCCAGGTGCCCCACCACCCATAGTTTCCAGCGAGGACTGGGTTCTCTCAAGCTTCTATGGCTCTGCGCTTGCTGACTCTTTTTCCCCTTCAGGAAAACTCTTGTTCAGCCTTCAAAACCCAGCGGAGTAGTTACATCCTCTGGGAAGCTTTCCTTGACAACCCCCATCCACGAGAGTAGGCATGTCTTCGGTTGTTTTCAGTTTCTCATACATACTTCTCTTGCTGCAATGACACTTTTGTAATTTGTTTACACTTCTGTCCTCCCCTCCAGTTTGTGAGCTCTTTTGATTCAGAGACTTCTTTGTCATTGTGTTCTTGGTGCCAGGCCTAGTGCTGGGGTAGAGCAGGTATGTGACATGCCTCTTTAGGGTTCAGGGGGACAGCTGTGTGATGCACAGCATTGATACAGTGCTTCCTTCCCAACTACTCCCATAACATTTGCCATAACCCGGGGGGGGGGCAGGCAGGGCAGGAGTGATATGGAAACAACTGGCAAGTTACTTTTCTATGGAAAACCTGCCGTGAGCTGAGCACAATGCCAGGCACTGGCAGGGGACATTTATCTGGGCTTTAATCACCTGTGATTCTCGGTGCCTGGCACACAGAAATGCTTGGTGAATCCACACACGTGTCTGAGAGCCAAGGAAGCTTGTCCAAGGACGTGCAGTGTAAACAAACAGTTTTATAGGATTTAGGATTGTCAGGTCCTGACCTGACCACAGTCCTCTGGCATGCCCTGGCAGAGGGAAAATCTGTCTTCGTGGGCACTGGCCTCTTTCTGAAGGCTCTGCTATCTGGGTCAACCCTCCCCCTTGTAAAAAGTGCTGAGGATGCAGTCCGTTGTGTTAACACCCCATATGAGACATTTCTTTTTAGTATCTAGAACGAGAAATTTGTCTTCCATGAAGATTCAGTCTCTCCCTTCTGTCACATCATAAGAATAAAATGACCTCTTTGTGTTTCTTCTTTTCCTCTGGCTGCCAGGAAGCTCAGAGATAAGTAATAGTCCAACAGTAGGAGTCAGAGTCAGAACACTTCCTTCTCGCCCCCATGTATGCGTGGCTTCGTTAACGGAAATCGTCTTGTGTTCTCTTTGAGAAGAGCACGTGTAAATAAACATTTATGTAAGAAGCCTTGGGAACTGGGGAAGGGCCCAGGTTTAAGATCAGAAGACCGCCTCTGGGCCTCAGGCTCCCCCGGCAGCCCTTGTACAAGGCGGACTTCCTATGAGAAGGACTGGCCACTGCCCAAGCCTCAGGGAGGTCACGGTCAACATCCTCCCTGCCGAGGTTATGAGTTTATAACCTCGAATACATTCACACCTCTGACCCAGTGTGACCAGAAGTTTTATTATTTATTGTTTTCTTTTTTTTTTTCAAGTGTATTTATTTATTTTGAGAGAGACAGTGCAAGCGGGGGAGGGGCAGAGAGAGGGAGACAGAGAATCCCAAGCAGGCTCCGTGCCGCCAGTGTAGACCCCGACGCAGGGCTCGAACCCACGAAAACACGAGATCATGACCTGAGCCGAAACCAAGAATCAGATGCTTAACTGACTGAGCCACGCAGGTGCCCCAGAAGTTTTATTTTCAAAGAGGAGTCAGAAAAAGAGATTTTTCACATGACATCTTCTGACTTATAAATGTTGCCTATTAATTTGCCTTTTTTTTTCTTCAAAATGCTGTGTTGGGCCACATAACAATCTGGCTATAGGCCAGGTCTAGCCTGAGGCCCTTTTAGGCCCGGCCAGTCCAGCCTCCACCTCCAACAGGGCCTTTTGGGTGTGTTTGGACTGGGGGCGGGGGACGATTTACATAATTTCTTCTGAACGCTCCTCTCTGCCACCACCGAAGAGAACTGCCTTGTTCTGAGATGACCCCAGCCCAGGGCCATGTTGGTCCAGGTGGGCCCTGACCCAAGCTGGACCATACATAGGACACTGCCTCAGCCTTGGATGATTGATTTAAAATAGGCATCTGAGGGGCACCTGGGTGGCTCAGTCGGTTGAGCATCCAACTTTGGCTCAGGTCATGATATCGTGGTTCGTGAGTTTGAGCCCTATGTCAGGCTCTGTGCTCAGAGCCTGGAGCCTGGTTTGGATTCTGTGTCTCCCTCTCTCTGTTCTCCTCCCCTGCTCGCACGCTGTCTCTCTCTCAAGAATAAATAAACATTAAAAAATTAAAAAATAAAATAAAATAGGGGTCTGACCTAGAATGAGCCAATGAATCCCTCCCATGAGATACTTGTGCTTGAGGCCAGAGTTGGGGACAGATAACTAACGCCAGTGGCCAGAGCAGGTAGAATATCTAACTTGACCAGCAGGTGGCCATGATCAGGGGGTGAGGCAGTGACTCATGAAATAGGTGCGCAGAAGCAAGAATAAAAAATGGTGTGAGAAATGGGGCGCCTGGGTGGCTCAGTTGGGTAAGCGTCCAGATCCTAATTTCACCTCAGGTCATGATCTCACAGTTCATGAGTTGGAGCCGACACTGGGCTCTGTGCTGACAGCGCAGAGCCTGGTTGGGATTCTCTCTCTCTCCTTCTCTCTGCCCTTCCCTGCTCTCTCTCTTTCTCTCAAAATAAATTAAATTTTTAAAAATTTTAAAAATTGGTGTGAGTCTGAGTGCCTGGTTCTCGTTGTCCTGACCCCTGCTACTTTCCTGTCCTGCGGGGCCTCAACACCCCAGTGTCCTCATGAAAACTTCCCCTTGTTACCCAAGCCAGGGGAGTTGGGGGTCTATGATATTTCTTGCACTCATGCACGAGGCATGTGCTTGGGTCTTTTCCGGTCCTGCCTCTGACCAGGGCTGGGAGACAGTTTTCTGATAAATGGGTAGCAGTGAGCTCTCAGCCCCAGGCCTCACACCTCTGCTCACTTCGCTCGTGAAATCCAGAGCCTCAGAAGATAAGAAGTGTATCTCCCTCAGGGAAGGGAGCCCAGAATACACTGGGGCTGGCACTGCCAGAAAAACTGAGGCAGATCGGGACCAACTACCTGGTGGGTGGTGCTGGTCCCCCTTCCATTTTTGTGTGGATCTCCAGTGGGTCTCCAGAAAACCCACTCACCCGCCAGCCTACCTCTGCCGCACCCTGCCTGCCCTGATGGCCGGACTCAGAGCCCCAACTCATATCCTCACCAGACCCTGGAGGCTCCTGTCCACCTGTCCCCTCCCTCAGGCTCCCAGTTTCAAACCCAGGTGATTTGAACGCCCTGGATGGCCCGGGTGGGTTCTTTCTCTCTGTATTTATTTCCTCCTCTGTAAAACAACGTTCTCGATCCCACTATTTTTCACCCAGCACCCGTTCCCTCTTTTAGGCAACTGCCATTGCCTACCCTCACCCCCAGAACATGTGATCAGGAGGCTGACTGCCCCTGGCTGCAGTGGTGGGTACCAGAGCCGCCTGGCCATTGGGGCACCCCATGCCCTGAGCTCATGCGCCCTGGGGGCCAACAGGAGTCCATCCCCTGAGATTTCGCTGCAACAAGATGCATGCTCTCCCTGGAAATCTAGGCGCTAAGGGCTGTGGGAGCCTGGGACGGCCAGGGGAAGCTCCCCACCACCTGGGAGTGAAGCCCACACAAAGGAAACCAGGACTGAGGGAGACAAAGAGATAGACGGAGAGATGGCATGTCCTGGTGGCATCCGAGCCAAGCCTGAGTCTGGCACCAAACCCTTTTCTTTCAGCTGTTTTCATTTTGGTGTCTTGTGCCTTCACAAGGCCTGGGTGGCAGTGAGGGACAGCCGCGTGGGGAGGGGGTGGGAAAATCTCCCCAAGCTGTAGAATGCCCTGCCGGTGAGGCGGGCACAGCAGGGCCAGGCTGGGGGGAGGCCAGAGAGGCACTGAGGGCACAGGATTAAAGGAGGCACCTCGGGCTTACCCTAACCTGGTTCTGCAAGATGGTGTATGCAAGACCTGGTTTTCCCCATGGAGGAAGAGCAGCTTCACCCCTCGAGGCAGCGTTTGCCTTCCTTCGTTCCTTAGAAGGGGCCCGTGCAAGAGTGAGCCCTGGTCTGGGGTCCGGAGATCTGGTCCAAACCTCAGCCCGCTGCCCTGCGGCCTCAACAAATCCTACGACAATGGAATGGTAGTTGTGTCTGCATGTTCTCCCCGCTTCAAGGAGCCGGACTTTATCTTTTTTTTTTTTTTTTTTTTGAGAGAGGGAGAGAGCAAGCGAGCAGCATAAGAGCAGAGGGGGAGGGAGAGAAAATCTTCGCAGGCTCTATGCCCATTGCAGAGCCCAATGCCAGGCTTGATCTCAGGACTGTGAGATCATGACCTGAGCTGAAATCAAGAGTCATCCAACACTTAACCGACTGAGCCACCCAGGCACCCCAAGGAGGTGGACTTTTTAAATGAACACACAACCCCCCAACTAAAGAATACACTTCCCAGCCTCCCTTGCAGCTAGAAGTAGCCATATGACTAAGTATTGACCAGTAGGATAGAAGGGGATGGGAGAGGGACAGCCACCATGGAGTGTTCTCCAAGGAAGGAAGGGGTCACACTTGCCTCCACCTTGCTGCTAGGGGTGCAGGTGAAGCCTATGGATGTTGCCAACCAAGGCGTCATCCCAGACACAGGGAAGCAGCCACAGGGAAGCACAGATCCCTGAACACGGGGGGAACCAGCCATCAGACCAGCTCCGGAAAACCTCCCCATGAAAGGTGTTGGGAGAAAGAAAAAACATTCTATTCGGTTTAAGGCCCTGTTGTTTTTGCGTCTCTGTGCCTGAATTCATATCCTAACTGGTACTCTACCCCATGTACTCCAGCTAATGGTTTTGGTTGTCCCAAGTAGGGGGAGGGGTGAGAGTCACTGGTTCCTAGTGGATGGAAACCGGAGATGCCCATTTCCCCACAACACACAGGACAGCCTCCCACAACAACGATCTGGGTTAGGGGCGCCTGGGTGGCTCAGTTGGTTAAGCGTCTGGCTTTGGCTTAGGTCATGATCTTGCAGTTCGTGGGTTCGAGCCCCGCGTCGGGTTCCGTGCTGTCAAGTCAGAGCCTGGAGCCTGCTTCGGATTCTGTCTGTCTGTCTCTCTCTCTCTGCCCCTCCCCTGCTCGCACTCTTGTCTCTCTCTCCCTCAAAATAAGTAAATGTTAAAAAGATTTTTTTAATTAAAAAAAAAATGATCTGGGCTAAAATGTTAATAGTGCCGCTGCTGAGAAATTACTTTACCTGCCCTCTCGGAGATAAGTGTCCCCGTCCCTAAAAAGAGGTTTACGGCACTATTGTGTTTTTTTATGAAGAGCCAGTGAGATGACAGACATGACCCGACCTTCAGGAAAGGAGACAGTACTTCAAAATTAGTCATGAAGTCTTTATTATTGCAAGAAACTAAGAGGGAAGGAAGCCCCAGGGGAGAGTGAGACAGGCTGCCGATCAACGTCCAGAATGAGGCAGCAGTGTTCCACGCAGGAGGAGGGCTCCCTGGTGGGGTTAGGGTGGGCAGGGGGGTGGTGCTGGGGGGGCTGCAGTACAGAGCAGGGGCCTTGGGGATGGAAGAGTAGAGCAGTCTGGCACGGGGCGGGGGGGGGGGGGCCGGGGCGGGAACACCGATGTGGGCAGCCCACGTGGGATCACAGGCTCACCCGGTCCCCACCACCTCCCACCCTGCCTGGGGCCCCCACTCTCCCTCTTACACATACACACCTGCGTGCTTCCCTCCCCACCCACTCCCCCCAGATTCTCTCTCTCTCTCTCTCTCTCTCTCTCTCACACACACACACACACACACACCCCTCTGTCCTCTCTGGTCTCACCCCTCTGTGCACTCCATCACACACGCTCATCAATGCCAAGCCTGAGTCCAGAAGGGTGGGGCCAGGCTGGACGGAGCAGACATCCCTCCAAACAGGGCCCTTTCCTTGGGTCAGCTTTGCAGCCTGCGGTGTGAGGCTG
Organism: Cryptoprocta ferox; assembly: GCA_028646485.1. Lineage (NCBI taxonomy): Eukaryota > Metazoa > Chordata > Mammalia > Carnivora > Eupleridae > Cryptoprocta > Cryptoprocta ferox. Next base: position 6,484,315 of record CM053571.1, read on the forward strand.
CAGGGAGGGTGCCTCGGTGGAGCGGGCTGTGTCACCAGGGCTTCCGTGGGGAAGTGGGAATCTAGACACTTAGGACAGGCAGGGGCAGCGGTGCCTGACTCCAGGTGAGGGGCAAGAGTGCTTGGGCAGCACAAAGGCACTGGGGGCCAGTGGGGGATAAACCCAGAGCTGGGGAGGGCAGAGGTGGAGTGAACTGGCTTGACGTGGAAAGCAAGCCCTGGGCGGCAGCAGTGACACCTCAAGATACCCGGGGATGCCCACCTCACCAAGTGCAGCCAGCGTCCACCGGGGGGCACCCAGAAGCCTCTGCTGGGAGGGCCCAGGCTACGCAGCGGTGTCCTGGAGGACCAGACGTTGACCTCTCTCTGCCGCAGGGTCTCCAGGCTGGGCGAGGCGGGGGAGGATGCGCGGTGGCCCGCGCAGCTCAGCTCAGACCTCTGGGCCTCCGAAGGCCAAGTTGTCGCGGACCATCAGGGTCTTGCGGAGGTCACGGTCCACCAGGGGGCGCTGCATGCGCCACTTGTGCGCCTCCTGCAGGCCAGGCTCGAAGTAGTAGATGCAGGCGCCGAAGCCCACCAGGATGAGCACGGAGATGACCAGGTACACAGGCACGAACCAGTCCAGGAAGTGCGGCATCGCGGCGGCCTCAGCTGCGAGACAGGAGACAGGGGCGGTGAGTGCTGGCGGAGGCGCCCCTTGGCCCACCTGCCAGCCCGGAGGGAGACGCGCAGGCTTCGCACACCCAGGAGGTGCGAGCGTCACCGTACAGATGGGAAGACTGAGGCCTAGGAGAGTGGACGGCAGTGACTCAGCAGCCTGCCCTCTGTTCCCCCCTCCCCCGCGCCAAGAAAGAGCTGCCCCCGTAACTGGGTGGGGGCGGGGGGACCCCCCCTCCTACCCACCCTTTCAGAAGCTTATATATAGCCCAGGGCCAGACCTGGCTTATGTGCCCTCAGGCAAGTTGCCTAACCTCTCTGGGCCTCAGCATCCTTGTCCCCTGTGGAAGGGGACACTAACAGAGCCTAGCAGGGATTCCGAGCACTCAGTAAAGGACAACATGGGCTCGGCCTCCTCCTCGCCACCCCTTCCGGCCCTGACTGCGCTGTCTCAGAGGCTGCTGCTTGCCAGGCCCTCACAGATGAGTGGGTCCCCAGCCACCCACACATCCTGGCAGGGTGTGGCTTGGTGAACAAACACCCATCCCCAGGGGATCTGGTTGATAACAGGGTCTGCACAGGCTCTCGAATTCAGGCCCATGCCCAAGTTCATAATTATAAGACTGTGCACATGAGCAACGGCCCAAAATTGTTAGGCCTTGGATTTCCACATCCGTAAAGTGGGAATGAAAATAGCACCCACCTAGACCATGTGGCTGCTGTGACAGTTCAGTGAGTTGACTTATGTAAAATACTCGGAATTAGTGCCTGGCACATAATGCGTGCCACCTCATTGTTTGTTCTTACTCCCTGAGCCTCAGTTTCCTTATCTGTAAAATGGGGAGAAGAAGTAGGATCCATTTCCTGAGGTCGCTGTGAATGTTTAACAAGATGATGCCTAAAGAGCATTTAGCACCAGGCTGCGTGGCACAGAACCAGCACTAGTGTAATATCACCTACTGTTATTTCTGGGGGACCAGTAGCGGGAAAGCAGGAACTTGGAGCGCAGCAGGCAGAGGTGCTTCATAAATGTTACATACACCCAGACCTCTCAGAATGGCCCAAAAGTACCCACATCTGTGCTCTGCCAACCTCCCCAGCCTCATCTCCCGGCCTACCTGGCATCATCTCGAACTGCTTGCCAGACACCTAGGTGCACCTGCATATCATACAGTCTCTATCTTTCATATGCTTTCGTTTCCCCCGGAACATCCTTTGTACTGTGTTCACGTGACAAACTCCTATTCATACTTCAAAAGCCAGATCACAGACCATCTCTTCCAGAAATGGGATAAAGCAGGAAACGGGAAGCCCCGCCTCTGCCTGCCCAGGCAGGGAGAACATTCTTAGAATGTGTTCACAAACCTTATATGGGGCCTATGGGGTAGGTGTTACTGTCTACATTTTACAGATGAAGAAACTGAGGCCCAGACAGGTTCACTAACTTGCCCTGCGTTACCCAATTGGAAGGGAACTAAGAGCTGGACCCCAAGGCCCCAGAGATGTCCCGAGGTTTGAGTCCTGCAGGGTGAGTAAAGACACATTCACACATAGAATGAAATGAACAGAGGTCCGCTTTGGCTTCTGGGGAGGGAAGAGAGGGGATGGATGGAATGATCTCCAGGACAGGCTCAGAACTCTGTCTCTAAACTCCAGGTTTGCTTGTCCCATTACTTCCAGGTGGCTCTTCAAAGTGTGCTGTGACCCCGGGGGAGAGAGAGATGCTGCTTCCCAGTGCCGTATCCATCCTGATGCCTGCCCCTGCCCCCAAGGGTCCCCACTGGCTCTTCTGAAGCACAGACAACGTCTCAAGGTGCCCTATCCATGGAGGGATAGAACGAAGAGTGCTGAGCCGTGCCCTCCTCAACATCTGCCTTTCTGGAAAGCCAAAGAGAGTTCAGAATTGCTTGGCGACGCCTGGGTGGGGAGGAAGTTGGGAAAGGGGGCTCCCAAGCAGGAAGACTGCTCCAGACTAACCTGAGGCCGAAAGATTCGTGTCTCACCGTTGGCCGCAGGCAGGACCCCAGTTCCCTTGCAGCTTAAACATGGGAATGAGGGACTTGGGCAGAGTTGTAGCAATTTTGCTTACAATGGTTGGATCTGTGGAGCACAGCTTAGGGTCCCCCAACCTCTCCAGCCCTGTGAACAAAACCATTCTGGGACAGACTGAGGACCCCTAGACCTTCTCCTAGCTGAAACAAACCACTCACTCGCCTTCTGTGTGACCTTGGGTTTCCTCCTCACCCTCTCTGGGCTTCAGGGTTCCCCATGCACAGTGACAAGGTCGGAGAGGGGGGTTTCCAGGTGATCTATAAGGAATTTTCCAGCCTCCGCTCTTGCCAAAGTCCCATCCAGGACAGTGTGAGGATTGTAGAGCCCCTCTTTATGCCTCCCAAGGCATTGGCACTACTCGGTACCCCCCTCCACCCCCCAGCCATCGTGTTTGCAGACCCACCTCACGACCTGCAGATGCCTGTTCCAGGGGCTCTGTGCTGAGCACACCACCTCGGTCCGGCAGCTCAGTGTCGGCCTGTGGACTCAGTCGTTGCTGCTTTCCCCAGAGACACTGCCATCTGCAGCCGCCCTGGGTGCTGGAGGCAGAGAAAGGGTGAGGCCAATGCCCGCCCCCCCACACACACACCCGTGGGAGACAGAGCTTCTCAGGCCCGGGGCTCTGACCGGGCCAGGAGGGGGCAGTCCCGGGCTGGCAAGGCACACTGGAAGGTCTCCTTGCCCACGGGGAGACCCTTCCCTCTGCCCCCTACCCTCAGGATGGCAGGAGGCGGGACGTGTCTCAGCCAATCAGCAGCCTGGCAGAGCGAGGGCTTTATCCTCCGTTGCCCTGGCAACCAGCCTTCTCTTCTGGATCCCTCGCACTGTGCACGTGGTACAGAAATGACAGGGCAGGGTTGGGAGAATTCTGGGACGGATGGGAACCACCCGGAAGGCTGCTGAGCCCCATGATTGCTGAGCCTGGAGAGGAGGGAACCCCAGCTGAGATAAATGGCAGGGTTTGGAGGCTTGCCGTTTGGATGAGGGTCCCTGGCAAGCGGGGGTGGGGGGGACACAGAAGTAGTGACTAGTAGAGCCAACGATGGTCATATGTCGTAGAGGAGAGAATCCATTCTGAGACAGGGACTCTGGACACATCGGTCCAATGTGGACACTGCTTCCATATCCGTCTTCCAAGGTCACACAGCAAGAAAGTCACAATGCCAGAGTCAGAGCCTAGCCTGGCCTTCAGGCCCCCCCACAGGTTCTGCCTCACCAGCACCCCCAGGTTCCCTGGCGGGGATATGGCCTCAGATGCCTGTGATTCCCAGGCACTGAGCACCCCCACCAGCCAGGCATGGCCCACACGTCACTTCATTCTGCTCTCAGTGGTGTTGAGAGCCCGTGTGGGGATGAGGCAGCCACAGCTCAGAGACGTGATGCTGCTTACCTTCTCCTTCCTCTAGGTCACTCAGCTTCTCAGTAACAAAACCAGGGAGCGGGGGTGGGGTAAGGGGCCCGCCCCCCAAGCCTGGGCTCTCCCTCCTGTGCTACGGACAGAGTGTCAGCAAAGTGTCAGGCGCCCCGTGTGCGTCCCATAAACAGCCGTGGTTATTGGCTCAGGAGAACAGAGCAGCCCCAGAGGCCTATGGGGCGGGAAAGAGGCTTCGAGGAAACACCTTCCCAGGGACGCCATTTCCAGAAACCTGAGGACAGGCAGGTGGGGAAGGCTGTGGGTGAGATGCCTTCAGGACCCTGGGTCCCTACCCCACAGACACCCTGCCAGCTCTGGATCCATCTGGACCCCTGCAAGGGTGGTAGGTCCTCTCCAGCATATAGAAGGCAAGGGGGGTGATCTGAGTTCACAGAGGGATTTGTATTAAGACAAAGTACACAGAGTAGAATACAAATCTTTTTTTTTTTAATTTCTTAAGTTTATTAATTTTGAGAGAGAGCGTGCACGCATGCATACACGTGCATGTGAGCAGGGGAGGGGCAGAGGGAGAGGGATAATCCCAAGCAGGCTCCTCGTTCACCCCAGAGCCCAACTCAGGGCTTGATCCCACAACCATGAGATCACGACCTGAGCCAAAATCAAGAGTTGGCCGCTTAACTGACTGAGCCACCCAGGAGCCCCAATAAAATACAAATCCCAAGTGAGGAATGTTTCCCTGTGTTTGTACCTGTGATCAATGCCTAGGATAGTTCCATCACCCCAGACCATTCCCTCCTGTCTCCTGCCAGTCAATACCCCCTTCCCAAAGGCACCCACGGATTTCTATCACCACAGCTCAGGTTTTGCCTGTATTTGTATTTCATGTAAACGGACTCATACCATATGCACTCTTTTGTGTCTGGATCTGTCCCTCAGCACGTGCTTTTGCGACTCACTGATGTTGCTCCATGTATCAGTCTGCCGCAACTTGTTGCTCTGTTGACCGCTGAAGGACATTAGGGATGTTTCCAGTATTGGACCATCGTGAGCAAAGCTTCCAAAGTGTTTTTAAGCAGTTGAGAGTAGGAGAGCAGATTGGAATTGGGGGAGGGAATGACAATGGGGCACGGAGACACCAGCCACATGATTCTTTATTCACACAGAAACCTATGGGAAGCTTGGGGCACCTGGGTGGCTCAGTCAGTCAAGCATCCAATTTTGGCTCAGGTCATGCGCTCACGGTTCGTGGGTTCAAGCCCAGCATCAGGCTGCTTTGGACCCTCTGTCCCCCTCTCCCTGTCCCTGCCCCGCTTGCGAGTGTGTGTGTGCTCTCTCTCTCAAAAATGAACATTAAAAATATTTTTTAAAAAACTAGGGGAAGCTCAATATATAATAGGGTGGGGTTTCTGGATTCTACCCACTCAGCTTCTTCTTGTCCCCTACCGCATCCCTGAGGCATCTCCACAGAATTCCACAGAAGCCGATTTTAAAAACGGTATCCCAGAGGGTATCTGATAGCCCTGCCAGCTCTGGGTGTTCTTGAGAGAGAGAGAGAGAGAGAGAGAGAGAGAGAGAGAGTGAATCTCAAGCAGGCTCCACACTGAGCACTGGGATAGTGATCTGAACCAGAATCAAGATTCGGACACTCAACTGACTGAGCCATCCAGGCACCCCTGGGTGTACTTGATGTAAGAATTTCCAGGCCTGGGTGTGGCCTTCCTGTCAATCCCCACCCTTCATCACAGTACGATCCTACACAGAACACTTGCCCGTGTGACAAGCACCAACTCATCTTAGCACCGCAGCCAATAATCGCCTCCCCCAGCGAAGTGTAGCCGTGGCTCCCCAGGGACCCTTCATGCATCTGGGCTCCCGCTCTCCCTGGGGTGGCTCTCACTAACTGTGCTGCTTGGTTGTTGCTATCTGTCCCTCTACCACGGAAGCAGGGGTGTGTGACACCTCTGGTGGCTGGGTCACTAGTGCCCAGCACCCAAGGCAGGCACACAGCACGTGTTGATTGAATGGGTCTCAGCTCAGCCCCTCCTAGAAAGTGCCAGAATCTCTTCGTGACACTCTAAGGGCCTCAGTCACCTCTGTGGCCTCATTCTCCCCAGTTTTTCCTCATTCCATCTGCTTCAGCCACTGGCCTCCTTGCTGCTCCTCAGAAGTGTCAGCGATGTCCCCCCTGTCCCCCAGGCTCTCAGCACTTGCTGCTCTTTCTGCCCAAACCCACTTCTTCAATACACTGAACTGGCTCCTCTCTCACTAAATTCAGGCATCTGCTCAAACATCACCTTCCTGGGGCGCCCGGGTGGCTCAGTCGGTTAAGCATTTGACTCTTGGTTTCGATTCAGGTCATGTTCTCACGGTTCGTGACTTCAAGCCCCACATCGGGCTCTGCACTGGTGGCACGGAGCCTTCTTAGGATTCTCTCTCTCCCTCTTTCTCTGTCCCTCCCCTAACTGTCCTCTCTCTCTCTCTCTCTCTCTCTCTCTCTCTCTCAAAATAAATAAATAAATAAATAAATTTTAAAACAAATTTTAAAAAACGACAAAGAAAACATAGGCCTCCCCTGACCTAATGTAGCTTCTTCCTGCCCGTCTCTATCCTCCAGCGCCCCTTACCTTATGTTCAGAGCACTCATTCCTATCAGACTTTCAGGGAGTCCCTTCCACACCCCCTGCCGGAGGAATCAAAGCCCATCTGTGAGGGGGCAGGGACTCCATGAAGCCGTTTACTTCCAGCTCTTTCTAAGCAAAATATGGTTTAGTCCGCAGTGAGAGGAATTTAGGTTAGACAGGGAATAGGCCTCCAGATATCACAGCAGTACACACACTGGGTGGTCAGGGTCCGACTCCCCTAACCCAGAGCTGATAACGTCTGATTCATCTGTATTCGCAGGGTGGCGTGTTGGATCTGCCCTAGGCAATGATGGAAGAATCAACGGGTGTAAATCAATCCATTCATTCAACAAGTGTTGAATGAAGAAATTCATTCAACAACGTGTGTAGGATTGTATCGTGATGAAGGGTGAGGATTGGCAGGAAGGCCGGACCCAGGCCTGGAAATTCTTACATCCAAGAACCCAGGTGGTTACTGAGCAACGACCACGTACCAGGCACTTTGTAAAGGGCTGGACATGCAAAGAGACAAAGTCTCTGCTCTCCTGTGTCTTATGCTCTAGCTGGAGAGACAGACAGTGAGCAAGCAATTATACAGCTATTGGGAGAAGCAGTCTTCCAGGGGCCCTGAGCATCCCTGCAAGTTCTTGCTGGGTATGGCAAGAAAGCAAGGCCCTGAAAACCCTTTGCCCGGGCTATTTCTCAGGTTGTGTTTGCAGCAAGCAACCTTGGGGGATGAGGTGACATCTCCCCTGACCCCCGACAAAGAACAGGCATGCCTACCACTCACTGTAAAAGCAGTGAATCTCCAATCCCCGTGTTCTTCTTCTGTGCCGCCACCACCGGGTATATGGGGCTCCACGCCTTTGCAGGGCTCAGGGGACATGGGGGACGGACACACACAAACGTGAAGCCCTAGCTACTGGTTTTACCATGAGTAATAGGAAACAAAAGAGACAAATCTTACCCAGGAGCTTCATGTCTTCTGCCAGCATCCATGAAACAGTTAACCGACTATTATTAAATAATAATAACAGTTTATTAGTTTGTAAATACTGTAAAATCTCAGAGCGGTACAGTTCTTAACCGTAGGTGAAGTGGGGACTAGTAGTATTGAGAAAATAGAGCGGAAAAAAAGGAAGACGGAATATGGGGGAGACTGCCTGCTTTCTTTAAAGATAATGGGGTTTTTTTTCTGGGCTGCTGGGTGGCTCAAATCAGTTGAGCATTTGACTGTTGATTTCAGTTTAGGTCATGATCCCAGGATCGTGGGATGGAGCCCCACATTGGGTTCTGTGCTGAACATGGAGCCTGCTTAGGAGTCTCTCTCTCTTTTCCTGTGTTCTCCTCCCCTGCTCGAACACACTTTCTCTCTCTCTCAAATAAAAATTGGAAAAAAAATAAAGATAATGGGGTTTTTTTAGTAATTTTTTATTATCTTTTTAAGTACACCCTACCCCCAAGGGGGGCTTGAACTCACAACCCAAGATCAACAGGGGCATGTTCCACCAACTGAGCCAACCAGGCTCCCCAAGGCTTGCTATTTGACAGAGAGTTCTTAAGAATGGCCCCTCTGATAAGGCGGCATTGAAGCAGAAACACGGACAAAGTGAGGAAACAAGCCAAGTGACTATTTGGGAGAAGAGCTTTTCAGCCACGGGGAGCCACAGGGACAAGACAGGAGGGGAGGATACTTGGAATAATTTGAAGAACAGCCTAGTGGCCCATGTGGCTAGAGGAGTGTAAGCAGGAGAAGAGCAGAAGATGAGGTCAGGGAGATGGTCAGGGACCAGTGCACATAGAGCCTCACAGTCCATGGAAGCCATTTGCAATGTACTCTGAATAAGATGGGAACTCTTGGTGGGTTTTGATCAGGTTCTGTTTTAAAAGGACGGCTCTGATTGCTGTGTGGAGAGGAACCGGTAGCCCTGGGGGACCAGAGTGGAACCAGGGAGCCGGTGAGAAGGTTGTTACAACAGTCCAGGTGAGAGATACAGTGGCTTGTCCTGGTTGGTGGTAGTGGAGGCGCTGACAAGTGGTCAGCTTCTGGATGCATTTGAAGACTAAAACCCACAGGCTGGCTTATGGGTTGGATGTGGGGTGTGAAGAAAAAGAGCCAAGAATGACCTCAAGGTTTTGTTCTGAGCAGCTGCAAGGATGGAGTCAAATGAGATGGCGAAGAAATGGGAGGGGCAGTTTGGAAGGAATCAAGAGTATGATGAAAAGGGGTGCCTGGGTGGCTCAGTTGGTTAAGCCTCGGACTCCTGATTTCAGCTGAGGTCATGATCTCATGGGACATGAGATTGAGCCCCTAGTCAGAGCCTGCTTGGGTTTCTCTCTCTCTCTCTCTCTCTCTCTCTCTCTCTGCCCCTCCCCCACTGCAGGGGCGCCTCTCAAAATAAAGAAACATGAAAAAAAAAGAGTATGATGAATGGGCATTAGTGAACAAAAATGAACAAATCAATCACTGAATACCTTCTTTCTCTGAGGCAAGGCCTATCCCATAGACAGCACTTTAAGAGCTTGGGGGCCGGAGCTGGAATTCCCCCATCAAAAAAGGAGGTGTGGGTTCCTTTAAGAGAGTTACGCCCCACCCCGCGAAGCCCCGCCCAACGACGGTCCCGTGACCCTCGGTCTTGCCCTTAAGGGCGGGCCTCGGGCCGTTTGAAAGATCCGCGCGCACCTCAAGAGCCGCCGTTCGCCCATCGGCTGGGATGTCGGTGTTGCGGCCGCTGGACAAGCAGCCTGGCCTGAACACGGCCACCATCCTGGTAGGCGTCAGCTGCTCCGCTCCCCCTGCCCGCCTTTCCCCTTTGTTGGCGCCTCCTCCATCTGGTCCTCTGGGCTCTTTGAGGTTCTGGTGCGCGCTACGCGGACTGGGGGGTGGGCGGGAGAGCCCCATTCTGAACCAATCGGAGTAGCCGCCCTCTGAGTTGGAAGGGCGCCTCCACCAATAGATGCGCGGAGGGCTCTTTCCCGGTTTCTGATTGGTGGGGCCGCTGGGCGGGCTGAGACCCGGAAGGCTGTGTTCAGCGCGGGGCAGGTAATGGTTTTCTCAGTGTCTCTGGGTCCCGCGGCCCGAGGGGGTGTCTGGGGAAGTTAAGAAGTGCTGTGCAGACGGGACCGGAGCGGGTGCCACCTGGACCCTTACCCGGGCCTGGCGGAGCCCTCTCTCGGTAAACGGCGCCCTGCGCGCGGGAGCGGGAAGCCTGGGAGTCGAGCGGTTTCCGGTCTGTGGCCTGATCCCCAGGCCCTCCAGCGGGACTGCTGTGCCCGGGCATCAGTAGGCCGCCTTCTCTCCCTGGACAGCTGGTGGGCACGGAAGATGCGCTTCTGCAGCAGCTGGCCGATTCGATGCTCAAGGAGGACTGCGCCTCGGAGCTGAGGGTGTAAGTAGCTGAGTCTGGGGTGTCCGATCGCTCTGCGGTGGCTGGACTGTAGCCTGCTCTTGTAGGCGAGCAGGGGAGCTGCCGGAGAGGGAGGAGCTGCCGGAGAGGCGGGCGCGAGGGGGGGCCAGCCCCTCGGGGTGTGATCTGCCTCCAGCTAAGGGACCCTCCATCACTCGCTGTCACACGTTTGTTCTGTGTTTCTCTAGCACTTGTCACCGTAAGAAATTTCCTTGTTCACCTGTTTGTGTATTTGTTTACAGCCTGCCACCCCCGTGGACCCCAAGGTCAGCCCCTTGAGGTCAACTTTGAGGGACTTTGATTTTTGTTCAGTAGTGAATCCCCAGTGCTTTGAGCAGTACTTGGCACAGTCGTGTTCAATTATGCCCCTAATTTGGAGAAACGATGACTAAAGAATTATATTTTGTTTTTATTTTTCTAACTGATGGAGAGTCGAAACAGCTGCTGGTGGGAAGCAAGGGACTGAATATATGTGGGTGTCATTCTCCCTCATAGATAAGCTCCAGGGGGCCTTATGGAAGGAGCACGACCCCGCTCTAGAGGGTGCTCCTCCATGGGACTGGAAACACCACTTACTAGGAGAATAAACCCCGTTACAGAACTTCAAAGAGTCTCTGATGGGAACAAGTCCAGACGAGAGTGACGAAGGTGACTTACCCAAGGTCACAGTGCTGGTTGGCAGACCTGAGATTTGAGCCGACTTCCATTGCCCTCCAAAGGGGTTCAGTCTTAACCCCTAATCTTCACAGTCTAACACCCCTCTTCTGGGTCTCATCTCCCTCCCAGCACACAGTGTAGCTGGCTCACCCCTTACAGCCCATGCTCCCTCTTGCCACAGCAGTTCCCAAACAGAGCTCCTTGCAGCAGAAGGAGTCAGACAGAAGTCACCTAAAAAGGGCCGGCTCTGCCCTGCCCCTACGCTCACCTTAGGAGTCTTGCCCACAAGAGCATCAGGGGCATAGGTGAGGAGCCCTTGACAGCCTCTTACCCTAGGAAGGTCAGCATGTGAATGGTCACTGGGATGTGGGTACATATATCTTTAGTCCTGCAATGTCTTGTTTTTCAGCCACCTGGCAAGGTCCCTCCCTCTGCCCTCCAGTGTGAATCGGCCCCGAATTGACTTGATCGTGTTCGTGGTCAACCTTCACAGCAAATACAGGTGAGAGTCAGAGAATGGGTACCTTCAGGGCTCAGATAGACCTGGGATGGGGACCTCACCTGTGTGGGAAGGAGAAGACACAGGGAGATGCTGCCTGGGGTTAGCCCGGAGGATGAGGATGGGGAGCCAGTGGGAAGTGTGCGATACTTTAAAGACACTGATAGGGGAGCCTGGGTGGCTCAGTCGGTTAAGCATCCGACTTGATTTCAACTCAGTCATGACCTCGCGTTTCGTGAGTTCGAGTCCTGCATTGGGTTCTGCGCTGACAGTGTGGAACCTGCTTGAGATTCTCTCTCTCTCTCTCTCTCTCTCTCTCTTAAAAATAAATTTTAAAAAAACATTAAAAAATGATATAGACACTAATAACCCCAGCAGTGCTATCAGTCATTGAGCTAATGTTTTCTGTAGCTTTCTCTGTATCCCTATGACAGGCACTGACATGAATGAAACAGACCGCTGTCCCCAAGGTGTTCCCAGCCCACTGGGGGAGGAAGCTAGACTCTTGAACACACACTTGTAGTATCTGACATTGGTACTGTAAAAGAAGGACACGGGGGCGCCTGGATGGCTCAGTCAGTTAAGCGCTCAACTTCGGCTCAGGTCATGATCTCATGGTTCATGGGTTCGAGCCCCGCATTGGGCCCTGTGCTGACAGCTCAGAGCCTGGAGCCTGCTTCGGATTCTGTGTCTTCCTCTCTCTCTCTGCCCCTCCCCCACTCATGCTTTGTTTCTCTCTGTCTCAATAATAAATAAAAACATAAAAAAATAAAATAAAAATAAATAAATAAATAAAGGAAGGATGCATTGGGCTGTGAGAGCCCCAACAAGACTTGTGACTCTCAGGACGTAGGACAGGGTAGACGTTCTGCTGGAGATGACCAGGTCGAGGTACCAGGTGAAACTGGGAGTGAGCAGAAGGAGCCAGGTGAAGGGTAGGAGGAGCATAATGTGTGTGCAGGACTGTTAAGGCTGGTCCAGGGTCAGGAGCCCAGTGTAGTAGCCAAGGGAGCATGAGTGGTTGGTGATGCTTGGGGCCCGGCCTGGCCTCCCTGTGGTGCTGGCAACCTGGGGACGGGACTGCAGCCAACCTGGCAGGTACAGAAGAAGGTCTGCTGTCTCCCTCTGGGGGGGATGGCTGATGAGGGGAGGCAGGACACAGCATCCAACATGGAATCCAAGGCACACGCCTAGTCATGTGTGGCTTAAGTGAAGGCTGTGGTGGAAACACCTGGAACCAGGGACAGAGAGATACCAGATACAGTCAGCAGCAGGATCAAGTCTAGACCCGCTGCCTGGCCAGCTGGAACAGACGGGCAGTGACGTGGGCCTACGGTGGGGCAGAGAAAGGGCTGAGATCTGCCCTGATTGCCAGAGGCCCTGACTCAGCAGATCTGTTCTTGGGTGAGACCCGTCCATTCACCAAAACTGACTGGTCTTTGGCGAGATTACTGTCACACTGAGGGGCCAAGAGCCGTCCTTACTGATTGCCTTAGGCCTTGCTTGTTTAGGCAGAAACCTTGGCCTGGGTCACCTGACCAAGATGGCTTTTTGGCCAGGAGACAACAGATTTCTTCATTATTCCTTGGACACCAGTAAATGAAACCCTTGGCCCAGAAGGTTAAAGTGCCCTTTTCCTAGAGGAAAAGAGTGTTTTCATACCCTTGATGTGACTTTAAATACTATAACCTTATTAGAAAGCAATTTGGCAATACCTAGGTACATTTTGTTAGTTAATTTTGAGAGAGAACACGAGCAGGGGACGGGCAGAGAGAGAGAATCCCAAGCAGGCTCCACACTGTCAGCATGGAGCCTGATGTGGGGCTCGAACTCACAAACCGCGAGATCATGACCTGAGCCGAAACCAAGAGTCGGACACTTAACTGACTGAGGCACCTGGCGCCCACCTGGCTACATTTTAAAAAGCCACATACCGTGACCCAGCCGTTTGACATGTAGCATCTGTCCTACAGAAACATCTGTCTGCGTGTGTGAGAATGTGTATAAAAGGATGTTCATACAGCATTCTGTGTAATGGTGAAAACTTGGGAGACCGCTGACGTGTCCATCACCCGGGAGATAGATTGTGGTATTGGGTGGTCGTTCCAAAGAATGTAACAGGTTACAACTAAACCCAGCTAAGTGTTTGTACATATCACTGTCTGTATTCGCACATGAAAAATCCATATGCAAGAGGAGTTACACCCCAGACTGGCAGCAGCAGTTCCCTCGGGGACATTGAGACGGTGCTGGAGAGGGGACTTCCTTTTGACTGAATGCATCCATATTCACTATCGGATTTGTTTTAAAGGCTTGAGTCATTTTGTAATTAAAAGTACTCTAACGGAGCGCCTGGGTGGCTCAGTCGGTTAAACATCCGACTTCGTTCGACTCAGGTCATGATCTCACAGTTTGTGAGTTCGAGCCCCGTGTCGGGGTCTGTGCTGACAGCTCAGAGCCTGGAGCCTGCTTCCGATTCTGTGTCTGCTCTCTCTGTTTGCCCTTCCCCCCACTCATGCTCTATCTCTCTCTCTCAAAAATAAATAAAAACATTTAAAAAAGGTTTTTTTAAATAAATAAAAGTACTCAAAATGAAAGACGAAGTATTCCTCTAGGGGTGTTTCCTCTTACCCGCCTCTCTTTCTCTGGCCTGTCTGGGCTGAGGAGCGCAGCCCTCCGCCTTCTCTGTCGTCAGGTTTGTCCTGTGGTTTGTTTCCTCCCACCAGCCTCCGGAACGTGGAGGAATCCCTGCGCCATGTGGATGCCACCTTCTTCCTGGGGAAGGCAGCCTTCCTCGCCACCGGCGGTGAGTGCATCCCGTCCCCCCTCCTCCCCCCTCCCCCTGCGGGCACTGTGTGGCCGGCCCTGCGGTGGTGGACTCCTTACTGAGGCCACCCAGGGGACCAAAGAACACGAGCTTCGGAATCTGACCTGTTGGCGGTGTCTCTGAAAGCGAATCTGAGCAGATCGTTCTGCTGAGATAATTGCTGAGAGTTGCCTGCTGGTTCCCTGTGGCTTTCAGAGTAAAAGCCACAGTCCTGTAAAGGCCCAAGTGTGGCCTTCCACCCTCCTGTCTCGCCTCGTCTCCTGTTACTGCCCCGTCCTTTGGTTCAGCTTCTCGTTCTCTGAGCAAGGCCTGCTGTTCCCGCGGCTTTGTGATACTGACAGCGGAAATAATAGTAGCTGACCTTTATTGAGCGCTCACTGCACACCAGAGACACTCTTCTAAAAGTGCTCCCTTTCTGTATCACGTAATCTTCACTACAAACAACCCTTTAAGGTACATACTGTTATCTCTGTTTTAGAGCGAGGAAACTGGAGCCTTGAGGCGAGCTAGCTTGCCCAAGGCCCAGAGCTAAAAAAGGGTAGAGCCGATGTTCCTACCTAGGTACTCCCATGCCCTTCGGGATTCTATCATAGAGCTTCTCTTGGAGGCTTGTTTCTTCTTTGTCTAGCTAACCCCTATTTGCTGTCCCCTGGGAGACACCTCCCTGACCAACCCTGCAGTCTGGGCCCCGAGGGGTCCATCCCACGCATGCTTCTGTCATATGGACTCCCCACCCTTCCACCTACACCGACGGCATGTCTGAGCTGCCCTCCTGCACCCAGCTGACCTGCAAAGTCCTTGCGGGGAGGGCCTGGCGCAGATCATTCTCAATGAGCATTGATGAATAAATGAATGCCAGGTCATTTTTAAAAATTTTTTAATGTTTTATTTATTTTTGAGAGAGAGAGGGAGAGAGAGAGAGACAGCGTGAGCAGGGGAGGGTCAGAGAGAGAGGGAGACACAGAATCCGAAGCAGGCTCCAGGCTCTGAGCTGTCAGCACAGAGCCCAACGCGGGGCTCGAACCCACGAACCGTGAGATCATGACCTGAGCCGAAGCCGGATGCTTAACCAACTGAGCCACCCAGGCGCCCCCAGGTCACTTCTATATATTAATTCATCGAATCTCTATGCAACTCAGTAGGGTGGGGGCTGTTACCATCCTCATCTTCTAGATGAGGAAACTCAGTTTTTCTAGAGCACCCTCTCAAAGCCCTTTCAGCTTTATTTTCTAATTTAATGATCTTGGCTGCTCTGAAAAGAAGATTGAACAGGATTGTCACCCCACTGACTAGTAAGCAACTGAGGCCCAGAGAGGGGTAGTGCTTGACCTTGGCCAGTGCTTCCTGGACGACTGCCGCGAAGGTAGAGATCACAGCCTGTAGCACTCACGGCTTCTTTGCAGCTGGGCGGGAGAGTCACTGCAGCGTCCACCGAAACACGATCGTGAAGCTGGCCCACACCTACCGGAGCCCTCTGTTCTTCTGTGACCTGGAGGTAAGAACACTAATCGGGGGGCGGGGGGGAGGCCAGGGAAAGGGCAGTCAGCACACGGTGTGTCAAGAACGCTTCTTGGGGGGTCATCAAGTGCCCGAGTGAGGAGGTCCTGATGTGAAGACACAAGATCCTAATTTGAATCCTGGCTTCTCTGCTCACTGGCTGGACCTGGGGTGGATCTGTCCCCCTTAAGCGTCGGGGCGCAGAGATGTAAAGTAGGGCAATAATACGCATTCGGCCTGAGTGCCTCTTTCATGCCAGGTGCTATCCCTTGCTGCCTTCTTTTGCTTTTGCTTTGTTTTCTCTCATAACTAACTTTTATGTATGTAACGTGGGTTCTTGTCAATATCTCGCTGGGCTGTAAGTGCTGTGAGGCCAGGCAGGCATCTTGTCCGTTTCATTAACCAGTGCCTCCTCTGCCCGCCCAGTCAGGCTGCCCTGGATTGCAGACCTTGTCCAGTCCTGGCCGGGGCAGGGCATCCAGCAGACAGCAGGGAAGGCGGGTGGGTGGGTGAGGAGAGGGTTGGAGGGATACATAGGCTGTCAGTTCTGCACCAACTCGCGTCTCTGGGTGTTTCTCATAGGGTGAGTCTAATTAGGAGAATTACAGAGCACTTCTACTTTGCTGATAAATTTTGCTCTCCAGGGCCGCTCTCTGTAGTATGGATCCTGACTTTTTGCTGAAAGTAATCAGCAGCTGTCCCCTCTGGGAGGTCTGCTAAAGGCTCCCAGGGCCTGGGCCACCCCAGCCATGTCCCCGGCCCACTTAGTTGGTTTTAGAGTGTGTTTATTGGTTTTGAGGTTCATTTCTGCTCTGTTCCGGGTCTTGCACCTGTTCCCAAAGGTGAAGTGATGTGATACAGAGAGAACTGAGTCAGCTCACTGTCCCTTACCACCACCCATACCAGGGGTTCTTATTCACGGGTCTGTGGACCCCTCTGGCCTGAGGGTAGAATTCAGGGCATCTGTGAACTTGTATGAGGAAAAAAAAAAAAAAAACTTTTTTTTCCCACTAAACTCTAAGTGAAATTTAGCGGTGTGAATATAGGCAAGAGATGTCCGTAGTATCAGCAGTATTTGCCTGGAGCTGTTACCAGCAGAAATGGCAGACATTTCCATCTCGTAAGAGGATGGGGCACATCTCCCTGTTCAGCACATCAATAAAGATGCACGTACCACTCGGTCACAAATTCGTTTTTCATGCTTGATGACTGTTTTAGTCAGCACTCTGACCTCCCAGAGGACACTGAGGCCCGGGGCACGCCCGAAGTGCCCGCCCCTCCAGACTTTCCCCACAACACACCCCAGAAACCCAAGACTCAGAGAGGAGAGGCGACTCGCTCAGTGATAACAGCTGGTAAGTTAGTGGTAGAGCCGGCAGGTTTGCACGCCGCTGTCTCTTTTCCTTCTCAGCCAGCTAACTGTGTGGCTTTGAACAAGTCGCTTCCCCTCCGTGCAGCCTTCGTCCTCCTGCCTCTAAAGGCGAATCATCTTCGCTCCACTGCTCAGGTACCTTAAACCTTAGGCGGTTCTGGCTGACGGGTGTGGTGCAGTTCTCTTTGTGGTCGGTAGGTGGCAGGCCGTACCAGGTACACGGAGCCTGAACGCTCTCAAGGAAAAGGCCGAGGAAAAGCCCGGCGGCCGCCTGCCTAGTTCCAGCCATAGCAGCTGGCCTGCTGGCACCGCAAACCCGGCGTTCCCTCGGATGAGGCACCCGGTGTTTGGACAGCCCTCACTCCTTGCACCTGTGTTGTCCTTTTATTTTATTTATTTATTTATTTATTTATTTTTATTTAATTTTTTGAGAGAGAGAGAGAGAGAGGAGGTACAAGTGAGCAAGGGGCAGAGAGAGAGAGGGGGAGAGAGAGAATCCCACGAGGGGCAGAGAGAGAGCAATGGGGCTCACCCAAAGTGGGGCTCGAGCTCACCCCTGCCGGGAGCAGGGGCAGGGGTTGTACTCACAAACCGTGAGAGCTCAAATCTGATGCTTAACTCACTGAGCCACCCAGGCGCCCCCCTGTGTTGCTGTCACACTCCTCCACACGTGTGAGTTTGAGCCTCGCCATCTCGTACGGTCTTGCATGGCAGGGATGATCGGCCCCCGTCTCCACCTGAAGGAACCCATTCCCGAAGCTGTGGGATCGGCCCAGCGAATTTCTGCGCCCATGGGGCCCCGCGCTGCTCCCTGAGCACACGATCGAGTCCGGCCTGGAGCCTGCCCTCTCAGAGCTCGCAGTCACGGTGTAGACGTGAAGGACGCGCAGACACCGGGAAGGCTGGCCATTCCCTCTTGTCGGTGACAGGAGCTGCCTGATGTGGTTGGACTCGGGCTTGGGGGCCACAGCTCTGGAGTGTCGTGCGCAGACTGCAGGAGGCTCGGCCAGAGCTGGGGCTTGGGGTCGAGGCTGCTGCAGGAGGCCGGCCGGGGAGCCTGAGTGAGAGCAGCAGCAGCAGCAGCAGCTGGGAGGCCTATTTCTCAGGCAAAGGCCACGGAAGTCAGAGTAAGGATTTAGTCAACAGATATTTTTAGGTACCTACAGTGGGCCCTAGGGATGCACAGAACAAAACAGTAAAACAAAAAAAAGAAAGAAAGAAAAAAGAAAAATCTCAGCTCTATTGTAGCGGAGAAAACACTAAAGAAGTAAAATGCGTAGGGCACCTGGGTGGCTCAGTCAGTTAAGCGTCCGAGACTCTTGGTTTCGGCTCAGGTCATGATCTCGTGGTTTGTGAGTTTGAGCCCCACTCCGGGCTCTGCGCTGACAGCACGGAGCCTGTTTGGGATTCTCTTCTCCCTCTCCCTCTCTTTCTGCTCCTCCCCCAATCACGCTGTCTCTGTCTCTCTCAAATAAATAAATAAACTTTAAAAAAGGACTTAAAAAAAAAAAGAAGTAAAACACGTTAGAAAATGAGGATGTGACGGTCAGGTGGTGGTGACGCGGTAAGGGTTAGTGTAAATGGCCAGGGGTGACTGTTAAAGAGACCTGCTGGAAGCGGTAGGAAGGAAGCTGTGCACACTCCTGATGGAGGAGCACATGGGGCCGGAGGAGTGTGGGGACTTGCCTGCTGTGTCCAGGGTCCCCCAGGGAGGCATCCTGAAGATGTGTCAGAGTGACAGTGGGGCCAGAGCAGGAGGGCCTTGTGGGTCTTAGTAAAGGCAGTGGCTTTCATTCTGAGTAAAACTGGAGCTGCAGGGAGGGGTGCAGGGGCAGGGAGCGTGCGGCCTGATACGGGTTTTACTTATTTTCATTTTCCACTTATGTGATGTGGGTTTACATGGATCCCTTAGATGTGGGACAGAGGAGGGGGCAGCCCGTGAGGCTGGAGGAGAGGCGGGGTGAGCGTGGGGTCTGGGGGCAGGTAGAAAAGCATCCCAGGGACTGGGTGCGGCTGCGGCGGGGTCTGCTGAGAGGATGCTCGGAGAGAATGCCAGCTGCCTCCGGATTTGGAATGAGGAGCGGCAAGTGGCAAAGGCGCGAGCAAGAGCAGGAGGGCCAAGGGTGCCCGGTCTCTAGATTGGGCTACTGGTTAGATGCTGACACCCCCTTCCTGGGTCAAAAGGGGAGCAAACGGAGGATGAGCCACTCCTGGGGTGCCAACCCGTTGTGGGGGGAGGGCAGCTGAGCATCGTTTGTCCTTCTCCAGACACTGATTCGCCGGTGCCAGGCCCTGGGACAGAGTCCCCGCCCTGCATTAGCCCCACCCCACAGCACCTCTGGGCCCCTGCCTTCAAAAGCAGGGACTCTTTGTTGATGGGGACTCCCTATCCCCCCCGAGGCCTACTGTCTGTCTTCCATGCGTCAGCTCCCAGGTGAGGAGCCTTTGGGGCCTCTGCCTCCTGGGCACTGGCTGGAACCGGCCCCATCCAGATCCCTGCTCTGCGGCCACTAGACAGTTTCCCTAACTTCGCCAGCCCCGCCTGCTAAGCTGTTTCTTCTGGAGGTGGGTCCTCGTCTGTGGTGTCCCTGGAGGGGGTGTCTGAAGGATCTGGAAGCTGCTTGGTGAGGCCTGCTGTGGACAGGGGCATGGCCGCGGTGGGCAGGGGTGCCCAAAGCTGGCCCCACACCTCGGCTTCCAGCTCCCCTCTGGCAGGCTGTGTGGCAGGGCCGGCCGCCCCGGACCTGCCTCACCACCCTCCTCCCCTCTCCCCCTGCAGATAGAAGGCTTTCGAGCCACCATGGCGCAGCGCCTGGTCCGCGTGCTGCAGATCTGCGCTGGCCACGTGCCCGGTGTCTCAGCCCTGAACCTGCTGTCCCTGCTCAGGAGCTCGGAGACCCTGGCCCCAGAGGACCTGTAAGGGCTGCTGGCCCCGGAACCGCTGTTCCCCACGCCTGGTGCCTGGTGAACTTCTGCTGTCGCTGAGACCGGGTCAGGGCTTGGTGGCCCAGCAGTCTGATGCCCGCACGACTGAACTCGTCCATACTGCAGCGGGGAGCCCGCCGATGGGCCTGCAGCCCCCTCCCTCCCGGGCTCACTCCAGCAGAGCCCGTCTTCACCCACCTGCCGGGGCACAGCTCCACTTTAGGCTCCGTTTGAACAAAGCGTCCGTGGTTCAAAAAAATTCAGAAAACCCCTGGCCTCCTCCACCACCTTGATTTTGCAGATGAGGACACTGACTCCGATCCGTTAGGAGGGCCAGGCAGGGGGAGCTCGCACTCTGTGACCCAATCCGACCCCACATCCTGGCCTTACCATTCTTCTAGAACCTGGTGTTGCCCCTTAGAGCCTCAGTTTCCCTGGGTGTGGAGTGGAGGTCGTCCTGCTGACCTTATTGCGTTGTGAGGACTGGGTGAAATGACCGAGGGGACAAGGCCAAGGTTGTGTCTCTCCCTCCCCTTGTTGTCCGCTCCAGGCATTTCATAATCGCCGTATCAAGGTGCCAGCGAGGCACGCAGTAAACAGTAACCGTTGTTTGAAATCACACAGAGCTGGGTTCAAAGGCTGGCGCAAACCCAGGAATTAACACTGTTTGTGAACTCAGAAGTCGCGGAGAATGATGTGCGAGTCTCTCTGGAGGGCTGGCTCCCCGCTCGGCAGTGAGAGGTTGTGCCTTGACCGTGGCTCCTCTTCTCCTTTGGGTCTAACTAGAATTTGCCGAAGTACCAGGATCGGAATCCAGATATGCTGTCAGCGAGGTCGGGGCTCCTGCCACTCCCTGGTGGCCAGCTGGGCACACGGGAGCTTGGGGGCAAATGGGGGCTGGTGGACGAGACCTCAGGAGGAGAGCCGGGTATGGGCTCCCTTGGACAGTGACGGCTCCCCCCACCCCCACCCTGCCCACCTGTGCCGGGGCTTCCTGACGCCTCTGCCTGGCACCCTGGGCAGGCCTGTTGCTGCAGGGCCTCTGCTTTGCTGTCACCACCACAGCCCAAGCCCGTGCTCTTCATGAAATTGGGCCGACTTGAAACTCACGGTGGGCACCATGAGGACAGGGCCTGCCCTTGTCTCCATGGGCTTCTGCCAGAGCTCGGCCCAGCACCGCACCCCTGGTGCTCAGTAGGGTTGGGTAGCCAGACGCCGGGCTGATTTGGGGCCGCTCTGTGGGCCCCCCTGAGAACCTCAGCCGCATAGGTTCCGGTCAGGGCCCCTGTGTCCCCCACACAGCAGGACACCGCATGCTCCAGTCTCCTCGCGCCCCCACTCCTGTGTCCCCAGCACACCTGCGAGGTGGACCATGTTTCCCTGCTTCTGACAGAACCAGCACTGCTGCCACCAGAGGTGTATCCTGTCACACGGCTACTCGGGCAGCCGACCTCCAGCCCCATCTTTGTCCTTCCAGTTGTTCTCTTACATGCCTCATGGTCAAAGGTTCGGGCACTTCTGCGGGGCAGGCCCTACTGGCAGCACAGGAGCAGACGCACAGGCCCTGTGCCCGAGAAAGCAGCTGTCGGGATGGGCAGTCTCTTACGGAGCCGCTCCCTTGGCCTGGGGTCCGCACGTCGGGACAGGACTGCCAGGTGCCGAGGCGCCCGTTAGCACAGGGCTGCTGGAGGAGGGGGTGGGGAGCGGGGTAGGACCATTGCTCGCACCGGGAGGATCGCGGCTTCAAGCGTGGGGCTCCCGACACGCCTGAGGCCCGCTGCAGGGCCTCCTCAGCGTCGGGGAAGGCAATGCTGACGTTGCCCCGTCCAGAAGGAAGAGGCCGGGGTGAGAGGTCTCTGAGGGGATGGGCAGGATGGGCAGAGGTCCAGAGAAAGCCAACCTCAGCAGCCTGGGCCATAAAGGGTGGGGCTTTGCAGGGCAGGGTGAAGAGCCGGTGGAGGTCGGGTGGGTCTTTGGGAGCTAATGGAGCACGGTGTCCAAGCTGGGCAGGAAGGCAGTGTGGACACAGCCCGCCTGCCTCTGCGAGCATGTCCCGTTTTTGGAGACAAGGGGAGGTCCTCCCATACCCCTCAGTCTTCCCCAGCCGGCATGGGGCACATTCTCTCTTTCGGGTCTCCATGCCATGTTTTCT
The DNA here is from genome assembly GCA_028646485.1 of Cryptoprocta ferox. NCBI lineage: Eukaryota > Metazoa > Chordata > Mammalia > Carnivora > Eupleridae > Cryptoprocta > Cryptoprocta ferox. The sequence goes on from CM053571.1 coordinate 6,506,355, forward strand.
TTGCCACCTGGTGCCATTTAACAAGAAGCAGCTTCGCACTCCAGCCGAGGATATGAGAGCCTTCCAAGTGCCAGGGGAGCGTGACGCTGTCACTGCTGCCAGCTCCTGCGAGCCTGGCGGGGGCCCAGGAACCAGAGGCCGCCTCTGCCCCACGGCAGAGCTGAGCAGACAATCCCCAACCAGCAGTTAGCAGGCCTGCTGCTCCAGGCCGGGGAGCGTGGCTGCTCTGTGCCCTGTGCCCTGTCTGGAGGCCAGCAATCCTGCTTGGGAGGCGGTCCCGTCAAGGGAAGTGATGGGAAACCAGTCTTTACAGCCCAGTGGTGCCTGAAATCGGTGCTTGGTGCCGCGGTGGAATCACCACGGAGGAGGGAGACAGGAGAGGCTGTGCCTGGCTCCTTACCGATCCTGTGACCTTAGGCAGGTCACTTATACTCCGTGAGCTGCAGGTTCCTTATCTGTAGAACGATTTCAGGCTAATCCCCCTCAGCCGGTGTCGGGACTGAGCATGAGAAACCATTATTTTAAACATGAGACTTGAAGCACATGTGCGAACTCTCAGGCTGGCCTTGGTCGCAAGGTGGGCACGCTGGAGGCAGTTACGGAGGGTGGGCTGGCGGTCTGAAGGGGTGGGTGGCCTGAGGCCCCTGGAGGAGATAGCCCAGGCCTGCGCGCTCTGGCTCTGACCTAATGGTGTTTCCCATCCGCGGCCGAGGAGGTGGAGCCTCCCCAGTGAGGAGGGGGCTCTGCAACATGGCACCTGTGCCTCCTTCACCCCTCAGTGCGCAGAGGCAGGGGCAGCCTGGGACTGGGCTCAGACAGGGCAGCCTGGTCACGGAGGGGAAGTGATGCAGTGGGAAAGGACCCAGCCTCCGAGTCTCACCGACTTGGGGTCTGTGGCCAACCTGCAGTGTGACCTGGGGCAGCTCACTTCCTGTCTTCCCGTCCCCACAGCCTCTTGAGGTTCTTGTGCGGCTCAGCTGCACCTGCCCCGTGTATGCCCTCCACAGGCTGCTTGTGCCCGGGGCTGTGGTGGGCAGGGGGAGCGCTGGGCCTGAGGTGAGGGCCTGCCCTTCCCCCCACGTACTTGGTGCTGGGCCAGGCCTACCTGAAAGGACCCCAGCAGAAAGGTACCCTGTCTGAGAGGTGTCTGCTGGCTTAACCTCCTTTCCTCAGTCTCCCCTGGGGCCACCAGGATGCAGGCAGAGAATCAGTGTGGAAAGACTTCTCGTAGATACCCAGAGACTCAAGGGACAGAGGGGTGGAGGGTGGGGACAATGTGATGGGTTGTTAGGCCCTGACCAAATCTGAGTCCCACCTGACCCTGTGGCCTGACGGCTGCTGAGGACCACCTCTGGAAGGGAGAGGGGGTGGGCTGTCCCAGTGCCCCTGACCTGGACAGGAGGCAGCCTTCCTCGGAGGCCGCGCTCTTACACCAAAAGAAAAGCCAAAGGCATCTGGGGATCCCTGGGAGCTAACATTTGGTAGATGCCTGGTCTGGCTGTACGATGGCCCCGCAAAGCTAGCCCCAGAGGGCTCCCAGGACCTGATCATCCTCCGCTGTGTTCGGCCACAGGCTCCTCAAGGGCTGGGCCTGACCAGGAGGGGACCCCGCAGATGTGTGTGCCATGGTGGCAGTGGTGACAGCTCTCAGGACCGAGGGGCCGCCTGGCTCGTCCCTGAGCCTTCTGATCCTGCCCTTCCTCTTTGTGAAGTGATAGTCACGATGCCACTTCCCCCACAGGGTTGAGGCGGGCACTGTGGATTCACGCAGGGCCAAGGGCCAGGCAGGTGGTTAGTCGGTACTGGCCACCGCCATTTTCCTGGTTGCTGTGCTGTTGCCAGGGCCTCTCTGCTCCTCCCCAGACAGCCTGGGGAGTCACTGTCACCTCCATCCCTCTGTTCCAAGGTCTCAGCAGGCCTTCCCCACCCCGAACCCCCCCCCCACCCTCCCTGACACCCTTCCTCCCGCAAGTTTCTCCCCAGCACTTCTCAGCCCCTTACCTACTATATGGTTTCACCCTTCAGGTCTTGTCTCTGTGGTTGCTGCCTCCCCGGGCCTGGTCCGCAGCGGATCTCAGTAAGTATTTGGTGAATGAATGGCGGGGTCTGCTCACGGAGTCCGAGTCGGCCTGTGTGTCATTCATACGGGAACAAAAGCCTGCGGGCGGTGGGGGGGGGGGGGGGGTCCTTGTTCCCTCGTGCGTGCGGTGCCTTGAAGGAGGCCTGAGGGAAAGACAGCCCCTGGGGAGGCTCCCTGCTCTCTCACTTCCCCACCCCTACCTTCCACCTGCTGGCGTGGCGCCCAGGAAATGGGGACTCTACTCCCTGTGGCTGAGATGCTGATGAGCCGGGGTCTCCATCCTGATCTCCCTTAGACGGCTGTCCTCCATCTCAGGGCCATGCTGAGAAGGGGGCTGCCCCGGCCAGCAACCCCGGGGAGCGTTAGACTACACGCATGTGTGTGTGTGTGCACGTGTGTGCATGTGCGTGGAGGTGGGGATGCGGCCTGGAGGACAGGCAGCTTGGGCCTGTGAAAATCTGAACGACGATTTTGTCATGTAAGGGCGTAACTGTCCTCGCACAGCTTGGAGTCGGGGAGAAGGGCTGGGGGCTCCCCGGCCCCACAAGGAGTTTGTATCCATCCTCTGCCTCTCCCACCCCTTGTCCTGGTGTCCAGAGGCCCAGAGCCACATTCTTCCCGCTGTCCCCAGCGAGGGGGACTTTCTGGCAGTGTCCTGTTTGTCAGAGCTAAACACATGAGAAAGGCAAAGGGAGTCTACCCTGGGGACCGTGGCCGCTCCTGCGACGAAATGCGAAATACGGAGAGAGCCCACAGGGCCGAGGAGGGCACGGAAGCCAACAGAACAGCTCCCACCGCGTGGCCCCCTTTATGAATCACAAACCCGGCTCTTCCGCAGGCGTTTCCATGAAAATGTAAAAGGCACAAAGCAGGCCGGGATGAAAAAGTCCACAGCCCCCCTCCGGGGACGGCAGGGAAATACCCCTTCTTATCTGTATTGTTTGAGGGTTTTTTCTTGAGAACGTGTTCAGGTATTACTCACAGAATTACAAATAAAAGCAATTTTGACGTAAGGAGTGCATCCTGGGTCTCTGAGTACTTTCACGTCGAGATCTAGGGGGCTGGGCGTCTCTGTCCCCCAGGGACTGCCCCTGCTCCACACTGAGCTGGTTCCAACTGGCAGTTTCCTCCTTTCCCCCACCCTGTGCCTGAGGCATGAAGGGCACTGGCCACGCCTCACAGTCGAGTGGGCACAGGCGCTGTCCAGGCTCCCTGTTCACACTGGGTCATCCCTTTGCCCCTCAGAGCCCCTGTGTCCCCATCTGGAAAACGGACATTATAATACTGCCTGTGTCAGAGCCATTGGGAGGGTGTTTCGGGGGGGAATTTGAGGGACAAAAATCATTGGAGACTCCTTTTTTCCCCTGACCCCAAATTAATTATTTTTTTAAAAAATTCATCAGTGATTGAAAACACGAGAACACTAAGAGACATTTGGTTAGGTAGGTTTTTTCAGCTACAAAGTCCCTTATTTCCTATTCAGTACGTATGAGGTGATGATATCAAATTATTTAAAGTAAAACCTATCGGGCCACCTGGAGGGCTCAGTCCGTGGAGCACGTGACTCTTGATCTCAGGGTTGTGAGTTCAAGCCCCACGTTGGATGCAGAGATTTTTAAATAAGTAAATAAAAATAAATAAAAAATCTTGGGGTGCTTGGGTGGCTCAGTCAGTTAAGTGCCCAGCTCGGCTCTTGATTTCGACTCAGGTCATGATCTTTTGCTTTGCGAAATTGAGCCCCACATTGGGCTCTGCCCTGACAGCGCAGAGCCTGCCTGGGATTCTCTCTCTGTCTCTGTCTCTGTCTCTGTCTCTGTCTCTGTCTCTCTGTCTCTCTGTCTCTCTCTCTCTCTCTCTCTCTGCCCCTTCTCTGCTTGTGCTCTGTCTCTTTCTCTCTCAAAATAAATAAATAAACATGAAAAAACTTTTTAAAAAAAATCTTAAGCAAGTAAGTAAAGACGATCAAAAGAACAAGAAAAATTTGCAAAAACCATATTGATTTGCAAAATTAACTCCTCTCTTGGTCGCCTCAGTCAAGGAGTGATGTAGAAGACTTCAATAAAGAAATTCATAATCTAGGGGTGCCTGGGTGGCTCAGTCGGTTAAGCGTCCGACTCGATTTCAACTCAGGTCACAATCGCACTATTCATGAGTTCAAGCCCTGCATCAGGCTCTGTGCTGACAGCATGGAGCCTGCTTGGGATTCTCTGCCTTTCTCTCTCTTTTTCTTTCTCTCTCTCTCTTTCTCAATTAAAAAAAAAATTCATAATCTTGACTTAAGAGCTAGGTAAACCAAAATAAGGACTACATTGAGGATTTAACCTAATATTTACCATATTGGTCTGTTGGGGAAATTTCTCTTAACTGCAAAGTTGAGATTCAAGGCCTCCCGCCCCCTCCCCATTCAGGAGCCGCAAATGAAGAGGTTTGTCCAGGGTCAGGTACCTGCACATGACACTGACCCAGATGGCACACGCCCCTCGATGTTACCTGCTTTGTCCTGGGCACGTGCTCTGTCCGGGCACATAGGAGGCACCGAGTAAACGGTTGCTCTCCTCCTGTGGCTTGGGCCCCTGAGGGCCACCTCCCCTGCTTTCTGCTAGATCCAGTGCAGCCACAGTGAGACAGAGGCCCACGCAGCCTGTGCTGAAGTGGCTCATGGAAGTGAACCCGGACCGGCCCCACTGGCCCACCCTCTCCCAGGGATGGGGTCCTCACGCCAGGTTCCCACAAGACTCCGTCATCTCCACCTGAAGGCCTGAGGTTTAAATGAGGTGCCCAGTCCGATGTAAGGGCTCTGCGGTCCTGAGGGCACCAGTGTGATGGGGGTGGGGATTCTGCCCCCAACCCCACCCCTGCCCCTGCTCCTCTCCAGGCCCCTGACTCCCCCACCCCCTCACCACACACCCACGCTCGCACCCACACCCACCATCCCAGACCCACTTCTCCTTTGCAGCTGGCCTGCCGCCTACACCTTCCTGCCATGGAGTTGCTGGCCCGTGGGCAGGGACGGAGAGGCAGTGGGCCAGGCCTCCTCGAGGCCGGCCGACTCAGGGGTCTGTGTGAGTGTCCTCAGGGTCCCCTGAGCCAGAAACCTGGGGACCAGCCTTGCTCCCCTCGCTCCACAGCATCACTCTTTGCTCCTAAACAACTTCTATAATTTTACTATTTTTAAAATTTGTTTAAAGCTTAACTTATTTTGAGAAGAGATAACATGCAGGGGAGGTGCAGAGAGAGAGAGAGAGAGAGAATCCCAAGCAGGCTCCGTGGGGCTTGATCACCCAAACCATGAGATCATGACGTGAGCAGAAATCAAGAGTTGGATTCTCAACCGACTGAGCCACCTAGGCTCCCAGCTCCTAGACAATTTCCAGATGGTCCCCCCGCCCCGCGGTCCATGGTGTCCTGTTGCCAACTCTGCAGCAGCCAGAGAGAAGGTCCCTTCTAAAGCAGAGCTCAGAGAATTCCTCCCTGCACTCAGGCTCCTCCTGGGGCTCCTCACTGCCCAGGAGCCTGAGGCTGAGGCTGGGCCCACCTGCCTCCCTTCCTCCTTGTGTGGCATCTGCTGAGGCAGTGGCCATGCCCGTCCCGTCTCACCTCTCTTTGCCTTTGCCCTTGCCAGTCTCTCTGCCTGGAAGCTTTCCCTACCCCCTTGCACTGGCTAAAGATCTCCTCCTGTCCCCAAGCCCTTGCCCTGTCCCCTGGACAGTAACTCCTGCCTCTAAGCCCCGCCCCCCAGTCCGGAGTGCTTAGGGGACTGGGATGGCCCACCACCATGTCCAGCCCCTGCCCCCAGGGAGGGGGCAGCTGATGTGAAGGAAGGCAGAGGGGATCTGTCTGTATGTCTGAGACTCAATCTGAAAGAGACGTGGATGACGGCCAGGTGGGAGAACCCAAACACTGGAGAGTAGAGACAGAGGGGACCTCAGTGAGACAGAGGCAAGCAGGCCAGGATACATGGCAGTCTTGGTCTGTCTGTTCATCAGTTGGTCCGAGTCTCCCTCCTGCCTCGGATCTGGAGACTGAGCTGTCTGTCCTTGAACCCTCGGCTATCCTCCCCCTGCCCGGACTGTGCTCTCTACTCCAGCCAGAGGGTCCCCACTGTCACGCAGATCTGACTATGACACTCTCTGCTTAAATCCCTTCACGGTTCCCCAGTGCCCAGCCAAACAAAGCCCCTTAACCCTCAGTTGAGAGCCCGGCCCAGTCCTCTAACCCAGCACTCTCTGGGCCCCTCCTCTGTCATGCTCCCCTTGACCTCCCTCCACCCGGCAAACACCTCCTCATCATCACCTCCTCTACAAAGCCTCCCTCCCCACTCCATGTCCGCTGCTGTGAAGCAATGTCTTTCCCTGACATTTGAAGAACTGCCCTGGAAGGGCAGGAAGGTTCCCCAGAGAGGAGGCAGGAGAGGTGAGGGGGACATGGCGGTTGGGGGTTGTCTGGGGCCGTGGGCTGGCCCTGGGGAGAAGGACAGGGGAGGCCACCCAGAGGTCTGTGTCCTGACTACAGGGGCCCATCCTTCACTGCCCAAGAGAAGCCCCCCGTCTGAGCCCCAGTGTGGTCCCAGCGCCCAGCAGAGGGCCCGCCCAGCGGGCATCTGGGGGTGATGGTTGAGTGGTTGAATGGAGGAACCACAGGTAGAAAGAGAAGGTGTGGGGTGTGGGGCCTTGGGGCCCTGGCTGAGAGTGGTCCCACCCCAGCAGGCAGGAGGGCGGGGCGCAGTGGGTGGCGGCCCCTCCTGGTTTCCTCCTCTGGCTGCTGAGGCCAGACTCAGTCGGGCTGTGCGTCAGGCAGCATGGGCAGCAAGAGGAGAGGTGCCAGGAGCCTGCGGGGCAGGGAGGGGCCGGCCCCCACCAAGTGTGTGGTGGACAAGTGCTTTGACCCTCTGGTCCGAAAGTGCGTGGACTGCAGGCTCCTCCGGACGCCAGAACTTGGACCGGGTAAGAGTCGACCCACTCCGCCAGCTGGTCAGCAGGGCAGCCCTGGGGAGGGGAAGGAGGGTCCTGCTACCACGGCGGCACCCCTGCCAGAGCCCCAGGCATGGCCCCCGTCTGCCCCAGGATGGGTGGGGCGGTGGGGGGGACTGGGTCCATGGCGGGCTGTAAGCAGGGGCCTGGGTGGGGACCAGCGGCCACCACGTGGCCCTCACCGGCCCCTCTCTTTCCCTTCCCCTGTCCACCCCGCCCGGCCCTCCCTCCCCTCCCGGGCCCAGCCTCGCCTCCTTCTGACCCTGCCCCTCCCCGGCCGTCCCTCCCCTCTGCCCCCTGCTCTCCCTTCCCGTCCGCTCCGCCAGCAGCCGGGCTTGGCAGCCTGGCGCCAGGGACGGCGCTGCAGCCGCAGGAGTCGGTGGGCGCGGGGGCCGCCGCCGAGCCCGAGGCCGAGGCCGCGCTGCCGCTGCCCGCGCTGCTCTTCGGCGCCCCTGCGCTGCTGGGGCTGGCGCTGGCCCTGGTCCTGGTGGGCCTGCTGAGCTGGCGGTGGCGGCGGCGGCGGCGGCTGCGCGCGGCGGCTCCCCCGGGGGCCCCGGACCCGCACCCGCACGGTGAGTTCTGCGGGAGAGGAGGGGGCAGTGGGAGGGAGACTGGACCCCGGGCAGTGTGGTAGGGAGGCGGTGGGGGGTGCGCGGGGGCGCTCGGGCGGGCTCTGAGGACCTCAGGCTGAGTCTGAGTGAGGGACACAGCTCTAGCCTCCCAGAGCCCTCTGAGCAAGAGACACAGGGCTCCCACACTTCTCCCTTCCGCTCCCTTCCGCCCGCTCTCCCCATTTTGCCAGCGCCCTCTGCACTTCCTGTCCCGAGGGCCCATCACGTGCCACCCCTCCCCACCCCTGCAAGGGGGGACTTCGTGACTTCTCTCTCAGTCCAGGCTGTCCCTCCAGTGGAGCTTCCAGAACAGGGGTGGGGAAAGGCTCTGATGCATCCCTGATCTTGCATTCCCTGTCCCCGCCCCACCAGAGCCCCTGGACAATGTCATCATCCATCCCCCGAAACCCCTCGATGCCACAGCTCCCGTCTGGCCTCTGCCCAGCGAAGACCCAGCCAACACCCCGCCTGCCCACAGCGTCCCTGTGCCGGCCACAGAGCTGGGCTCCACTGAGCTGGTGACCACTAAGACTGCTGGCCCTGAGCAACAGTAGCGACGGAGGGGGCAGGAAGCGGCCCCTGTCCTCCCTGCGAGCTGTCAGCCAGGGGCTTGGAGGTTGGATTCGGCTCTTCACTGCAGTGCCCACCTGCCCCTTTTCTGGGAACCTGGTCGCCGCCAGCTAACCCTGCAGAACCACGGACCGCGGACCACAGGGCTCAGACGGCATGGCGGGCGGCATGTTAGCGTGTGGCGTAAAACCAAACCACCTCTGGCAGCCGACGAAGGTGGTGGCTGAGCTCCTGTGCCTTTGGGTGGCTGGGGCACTCTGCGTAGGAGGTTTTTCTTTAAGTGCAGGGAAGCCACCGTAAGCCAGAATGAATCTAGGAAAATGATGGAGTGGGAGGATGCTTAATTTACAGCGGGGCGTTGTATTTCTTTGATACTTGCTCTCTTTAAAGCTGTCCTGCTTTAAAGCTGATGCAAATGGCAGCGATGAGTAACCAACTGAGTGGTTTGCTTTAGGGTTTAATATAAGGTGATTTTAACAAATAGCCTGGATTGTGCTAATTCTCGGGTATCTGTACCCCAGGGTCAACCCTGCACCTGGCCCAGTCTTCTAGGACCTACGATGCCATTTTCACTCTGGTAGCAGCTTCCAGAGCCCCCCGGTTTGCACCGTGAGAGGAAGTGTTTGGCCCCTCTGGGGCTAGACTGCAAACTCACGCTGAAGGACGCTCTCCCTCAGAGACCACCTGGGGTCCCAGCTGCCTTCAGGGCACACTCAGCTGTGCATAGGGAAAGGCCCAGGACCTGCAAGAGGTTCCTTGTTCAGAAGCCAGAGCAGGGCTGTGGCCTTGAACCAGCTGGACCTGATGTCCCTTGAGCTCCCCTCTGTCTGTGGTCCCCCCTCTTCAAGCTAGGCCCCAGGTGCTGGGGTCACTTGGCCATTCTACGCCAGCCCCTGGGATCACCCATTGTCCCAGTGGAATTGCTCCTCTGACAGCAGTGCCCCTTGCTCTGGGGCCTGGGGCTGAGACCATCTCCTCTAGTTGGGGACCACACTACGCTTGGTCAGGTGCTGCCTCTCCTACTGGCCCTCCTCCACAGAGTTAGAAACTCCCGACCTGGATTCTGTCCTGGACAGTCCTTGGAATTTGTCACAGCTTAGCACCCTCACAAGGAGCGTGGACTAGGAGTCAGGAGACGGAGCTTCGGGTACCATTTTGTCTCACTGGAGGGCCTTGACCATGTTCTGTTCCACGCATCATATGCTTTCCGCCCACCTCTCCCTGGCCTTCCCGGCAGACACCCTTCCTGCCCACCCCCTTCTCAGCCCAGAAGATGGTCTGCAGCCCCCAGGACCCTGACGCCCACATTGAAGTCTTCCTAGCCCTCCCTCCCTGAATGCATCCCAAGTGCCCCTACCCCGGGGCTGCCAGGTGGCTGGGGAAAGGTCAGGTGGCTGGCAGTAGGCAGGAGGGGTGGGAAGCAGGCCCAGACATCCAGTCCCCTTCAACTCAGGACTGGGGAGTCTGCACTGTTCCTCCTCCCCACTCCTACCTCCCACACACCTTTTCCACCACAGTGGGGGACTGGGCCCTGGAGGTAAAACATGTGGGTAAAACCCCTCTGGGGTCCAGACATGCAAACCTCTGGCACCACCGTGTCCCAGCCAAACCCCAGCTTCCTCTCTGGTCTCGGTTTCCATTTCTGAAAAATGGGGGGTTGGATGCAGAGTGCTCCTCTGGGCTTATGGCCCTCAGAGGAGAAGGACCAGAAAGAACCTTAAAGAATCCTTACCGCCAGCCCCCCCTCCATTTTATAGATGAGGACATTGAGGCCCAGAAGAAGCAAGGTTCCTTGTGGAAGAACCAGGAGCAGAGGCCGGGGGAGAGGCTGGCAAAGGGGGGCCAGGCTCCCCCAGGCCTCAGTAAGAGACCCCACCACCCAGAGGCCTCCAGTCTCTGGCTCCCTGTCCTAGGCAGTGCTTTCTAAGGGGTCTTCATGACGTTACTGCATTTGATCTTAATGACAGCACTTGGGGGAGGGGCATGGGTATTTGTTTGCTTTAAAATAGTTTTGTTGTTTTTTTTTTTAATTAGAAAAAAATTGAGGGACGCCTGGGTGGCTCATTCGGTTACGTGTCTGACTCTTGGTTTCTGCTCAGGTCACGATCTCACAGTTCATGAGTTCGAGCCCCACATTGGGCTCCATGCTGACAGTGTGGAGCCTGCTTGGGATTCTCTCTCTCTGGCCCTCCCCACGTTCACTCTCTCTGTCTCTGTCTCAAAATAAATAAATAAACTTAAAAAAAATCGAGACATGATTTGTGGACACTTGGAAAGTTCAGGACAGTAATCCAGGGCGGAGTCTATGGAGAAATGACCCATAACCCAGTAACATCAGGCCCCTGAGTGATGGCTTCTCTACGTAATTATCATCGTTCCACACACAGAAATTCATATCTTGGCTGTCATATTTGGCGAGTTTTCTCTTGTCTGTAAATACTTCACAAACGAGGCTTTCAATATTTGTAAAGTTTTCTGCTTGAGCCTTTGGTCGATCTGGGTTTTTACTATTGTAGCTGAGGCAGGAGCAACTCCTTGACATAAATCTTTGCCCGAGTTTTTTTTATGGCCCCTGTTGGCTGAATTGATTTCCTGAAAATCTGATTTCCTGAAAATCTAAATTCTGTTCATTTCCGTGAACAGGGATTAGGTGTCCCATTTTGCAGATAGGAAAAAAGAGGCCCAGGAGATGAAGGGATCTGGCCCAAGCTACACTAAGAGCTGGGCTAGACCCAGGCTCCTGCCCGTGCCCAGCTTGCTTGTCCAGAAGGTCGTTGGTCCAGGGGCCCTGCTTGCGAGTGCTGACTCCAGAGACTGGTTCCAGGCTTTCTGTCTTGTTTTCATCACTACTCAAAGATTTCTCTTCCCTAGCTGGTCTCTTTTTGCTGTAAGAGGGGCCCAAGATAGACTTTGGAAAAAACGCTTGTTGGGGTGGGAACCAAGGGAAGCAGCTTCCCCCTCCCCCAAGACTGTGTTTCTGGCCAGTTTTTCCTGAAGGAGGGTCTGGTTTCCCCGAGGTCCCCAGGGCCCGGCAGGTGGAGGCGGGGCTGGCTCAAGTCTCAGTTCCTCTTGGGGCTTCCTGCAGGCACTTTTCACTTCCTGCCCAGCAGCCCTGGGCTCTGGGCTCCTGGTGGGGGTGGGGAGGCCCAGCTGGGGAGGCCAAAGACTTGACCCCTTACCTCCCGCTGTCTCAGCAAGGATGGCCCCACACAGCCCTTGCCTTTAGAAGCTGGTGGCATCTCTCTGAGCCTGTCTCATCTTCAAAATGGAGCCCAAGGGCCAGCCAGCTGTCGGAGATTAAAGAGGTCATGTGGCAAGTAGGGTCTTCACCCTGGGGTGCCTCCATCTCCATCTTTCCCTGGGATGCAGACACTTCCTGCCCAGAGCCCCCAACCCTCAGAAATTCTCCTGGAAAGTGACTTTCTCAGAGCTGGTCTGAGGCTCTAAGCTCAGCAGTTACCACTCCCACCGCACATCCATTTACTGCCCAATGATCACGCCAGATCCCAATACACCCGCTCTGTGCCAGGGCCAATCTGGGTAATACCTGGAGGGCAGCCTCAGGCCCCGCCATTAGGTCCTAGTCCAGTGGGAGAGATGGAGTGAGACACAATGACCGGAACGGGAGATCCCTGCCAGGGCCAGAGAATGTCCCAAGCAGGGAGATCACTAATCCAGCATCTAGAGCATTCTTTGGACTGGACCGTAGGAGGTATGCCCTGAGTCTTACCCGGTTTTCCTACTGGAATGGAGCAGAGAATGGGCATTCCTAGCCCAGGGGACTGCGGGCAAAGGTACAGAGGAGAGGGCACAGAAGGGGTCAAGAAGCAGGCCACAAGGGGAGGGGCTGCAGAGTTGGGCACCATGGCCTCTGAGTGCCCGGTGAGGCTGTGTCAGAATCTTCTTGGCACATTAGGGCACCCATCCTCAGGGAACCCAGGTGCTTCTCCAGCCTCACCATTTAGTGTCTTCCCTTCCCTGTCCTGTCCCTTAAGAGAGCCTACAAGACCCCCCCCCGCCCCGGCACTCCTCTGGGCACAGGGTGGGAACTTACTCCCATTTTGCTCTTTTGTGGGTGGCTCAGGCCACATTCTTCCTCACCCAGGGCTGAAATCTGACCTCTCTTCCAATCTGTGCCCTCTCCCCAGCTGCCCGGTCCTGACCTGGCGCTAAAGGTGGTGGGGGGTGGGGGTAGGAACGACTACTCGGGGTCACGCGAAGAGACGGTCAGGGAGGAGCCAGAAAGACACAGATGCCCACGTCCCCGGGCCCATGCGCTTTCCCGGGACTCTGCAGGGCGGGGGAGCGGCCCTGGGGACGCTACAGGGGTTCCGGGGCCCAGAGGGTCTCTGAACATCTCCTCCCTCCCTTGAGCTGCAGAGAGTCTGGGATCCAGGAAGATGCCAGCGACTCCGGTGAAAGTCTCTCTCCGCAACTCCCGCGGTCAGCCCAGCAGGTGGCACCTCCACCGCCCGCCGCCAGGCGCGGGGAGCAGGGCTGCGGGACGGAGAGGGTGGGACCAGGACGCGAGGCGCGGCTGAGGGCGGGGCGGGGAGGGAGGCGGGGCCGAGGGACCCCAAGTCTCCCGGGAGTAGGAAGGGGCGGGGCCAGGGCGAGTGGAAGGAGTGGGCTCAAGGCCGAGGCGCGAGGAGAAAGGGCGGCACCCGGTGAGCGGCGGCACCGAGACCAACAGTGCCCTCTCCAAACCCTGCGCCTCCACGCTCCCGCGGGGCTCCTGTCCTCACGTGCATCCCGTGCCAGGAGAGGCCTTGGATGCAGGGCATGGCCCCGACTCTGGGGCGAAGTGTCCATGCCGAGGGGGACAAAACGCCCCCCCCCACCCCAGGGTAGGGGCCGACCCCAGAATTGTGTCCAGGGCCAGGCAGGCAGGTGGGACAGGATGAGCCTGTTCCAGGTGGGTGGACGCGCTGTGTGGCCTCCGCTGAGCCCTGTCCTTGGCGGCCAGCTCCGGATTTGCATGGTCGCTGGGGCCTTTGGAGGGTCCTGAAGGGGGAGACTGACGGCGGTAGTTCAGGTAATTCCAGCCGTGACGTCCGGAGCGTGACTCCCTGAGGCAGGGGGAGGGGAGGGTCAGGGAGAACGTGCGCGAGGACCAGAGGCTACACCGCAGCTCCCGGCACCACTTCCAACCCCCCGCCCCCCATGCCGCTCCCTCGCGACCTCAGCCTGGGTGCCCCCTCCCTCCCACAGGCAGCTGGAGCCTGAGTCAGAGCTGCCTCTCAGGGAGACAAAGGAGCTACCGGCCCTCCCCTCCCGACCCCCTCCCGGTACTGGCATAGGCATCTGTGCCAGCAGGGAGTCCATAGTTCTCTAGAATCTCTGCTTTTTGGGTAACCCTCCTTCATGGAAGAAATGGAAACAAAATGGGCTTGGGAATGTGGCCTTTGAGGCTTTGGATGGCACCCATAGTGGCAATCACCACCTCAGCACAGCTGTGGTGGGAGTTCCCACCAGACTGTATGTATTCCCGAGTTTCTCCATCTGGGGCCCCTTGGCTTCTCCCTGCAGCCCTGCTGAAGTGGTGCTAGCAGCCCATCCTGCAGATGAGAAAACTGAGGTCTAGAAATCTAGGTTGAATGGCCCTATTAGAGCAGGAATTCCAACCCACGTTAGTCTGGGTCCAAAATGAAGGATAGGTAGGAGCTGTCTGTGTGAGGGGCTGGAAAGGCATTCCAGGAAGAGAGAACAGCCTGTGGAAGGCCTGGGGTCTTCTGTAGTTGTCCGGGCACACCAGCACTGAGTGTGTTATCAGGGTGTAGGAACACTGCCCTGGGCTCTGGGCTGGGGTCCTCCAGCTGCTCTCTCTTTTTGTGCTGAACTGGCCAGAAGGTAGGTTTGGGACCCACAGCGCAGGTTTCAAGCGAGACCCTGCCCCTTCCCGGCTGCGTGCCGGTCACAGCAATCATTTCCCCTCTTGGGGTCTTGGGTTTGCGTCTAGGAAATCCCAAGTTCCCTGGCAGACTGGTCTCTGACCCACAATCTAAAATGGAGACAACGAGACCCATCCTGGGCTTTCCCTGATGCCCACGACTCTCAGGACCTTGAGCCTTGCACAGCCAGAGCCGGGCACCAGGCAAGGGCTCAACAGTGCAGGAAGAACACGTGTGCACAGGTGCCTCCACGCTGACACACATGTGTACGCACGTGCCCATGGTGGAAGGCCCCCAGAATCACGCTAGCACCAGACGTGCACTCTGGCTCACGTTTGCCAGCACATTTAGACACCCTCACACTCAAGCTGCCAGAACGCAGAGCTGGGGGTGGGGCGGGTGCCCTTCAGACACGGAGACACACGGCTCCTCTGCCCGCCCCGTGGGGCTCGCTGCAGATGCCAGGGGTTATTTTAAGCCTGGATCAATGGGCGAATTTTGGTGACACAGGCTTGGTGTGGGGGCAGGCAGAGGAAACAAGAGGCAGGTGCTCTGGCGCCTTGCTGTGGAGATGGACCCCGGTGTCCAGGGAGGATCGCCTGGGCAAAGGGGCCACTCCTCAGCTGAGCTGCTCCATTTCTAGATCCCCTCACCCAGCAAATGTCTGGGCACCTGAGGGGTAGCGCCATGTGAATGAATGGCCAGATCCCAGGACTCAGCCAGTCGGCGGTGGTCTGTCTCTGCATTTGTCTTCTTCTTCTGTTCCGCCTCTGCCACCCAACCCCAGGCTGTGTGTTCACATGAAGACGGCATTAAGTGCCTGGCGTGGGTCTAGTAGATGTAGGCACCTATGGTTGCTGGCTGACCACTGAACCGGACTGAGACAGAGAAGAAGCCATGGGTGTGGGGAGGAGCTGGAGGCTGGACATGAGTCCCGGGGGTGGGGGAATGGAATCCAACATCCAGCTCCTTCACTCGGCCCAGGAAGGGGACATAACTCAGGGAAGAGCATTAGGAGCTCTGGGCCAAGTGGGGTCACCCTACCTGGGAAGAGGCCACAGTGCCAGGGGGGCAGAGACAAGCCTTTTTAACCTAGTGCCCAGCAATAGGGTGGAAAAGGGGGAAGAAGCAGTCACCCTCAAAGCCCCAGTAACCCAGAGGGCAGCTTAGCAGTGCGCGGTGGGGGCGCCGATACAAATCTGACACTTTGTGCCTTTCTAGGACTACCACCCCCAGAGGAAGCAGGAAAGTCTGCACCAGAAAATATAGCGACTAAGTTCTAAGCTGAATAATAAACGGAAAGTTTGACAGCAAAAAGTAAACTAAAAACCAGTCACTGAAAAGCAGTATGTAAAATGGGGCATATTTTGGCATCAGCTGCCCCTGGTGATGGGATTAAGGCAATTTCATTTCATTCCTTTGCTTATCCACTTTCTGTATCTCTAAATTGTAATAAAGTCTTCTAATGGGGGTAGGGTCTTCCGAACAGCATCAGAAGAGTGTGTGTTGTGGGCGAAGGGGGAGGGAGCAGGCTGTCTTTGGCCAGGGCACAAGGAATACCCCTGAGCCGGGAGGGCATCTCAGCCACTAATACCGGAAATTAGCCTGTCAGCCCCTCATCTCGGCCACACGGGGACTTGATCCTCCTTTAAATGTAAATCCTTCTCCCTCTTCCTCTCTCCACTTCCTCCACTTTTATAAGCTGATCCCAGTCGCTGAGTGAAGACACGATCCCAAGGGGAGCAGGAGGAACCCTAGGAGCCCGAATTCTTCATTTTTACAAAAACTAGAGACTGAAGTCACTTCAGTCATTCATTCTAGGTACTGCGCTGTGCGGGAACACTGGGGCGAAGTGGACGCCCAGCCCTCGGTCTCCTGACGCTCTCGTCTGGACAGTGGGAGGCACCGTATTGACCCTGGCCTCCTGGAAGAGGCGGATTTTGAATCTGCGCCCCCGACCCCACCGCCCCAGGCAAAGTTGTTGATGTTAAGACGAGAAACTGAGGCAGGGAGAAGCAAGGCGCCCCGGCTCGGTCACATTTTCCAGTTAAACCCAACTTGGAAAACACCAAGGAACGGCTCCGTAATAGGTCCAAGTTCCGTACGGCCTTCCACCCCCTTCTCCCCTCGCGGGTCAGGGGTCCAGAGCCTCCTCGGGGGGCCGGGGGGGTGTGGAGGGTCCGCCGGTGGCCCCGCCCCCTGACACGGCCCCGCCCTCCTCCTCAGGGTCCACGTCCCGCACAGTCTCCTCCCCCTCCCACCTTGGGCGGCGAAGAGATCCCAGGAGAACGCGCCCCAGGCCACGCCCGTCGCCATTGAAGGGGGGACACCCCAGGACCCCAGTCCGGGGCCCGGGAGGTTCTGGGACCGGGGCGCGCACCCCGGGGTTAACGCGGTGCCCCAGGCGGCACGTAGGAAACGAATACTTGTCCTTCTGCAGTGGCTCGGCTTGGGGTTTCCTTCCCATTTGAGAGGCGGGAACATCGAGGCGCAGGGAGGGGCAAGGGCCTGCCACATGTCACACTTCTATCACGGTCAGAACTGACAGAATGGGAGGGAGAAAGAGGGGCGGGGGCGGCGACGACCCTCCCGGGGCCTCTCTGTCCCCTAAGTCCCCGCACCTGTGAACCAGAAGCGCGCTCACGCGGGCCTGCGTCCGAAGTGACAGCCCCGAGAGTCATGAACTGAAGGGTCCGGAGCTCCTAGTTCCGAAGGATGTTTCGGGAGGCCTTCGGGGAGGGTCCCCGGCGGGGCGCCCGGGCTGTGCGGGCCCCGCCGCGCCCCCTCCCTCCCCTGGCGGCGGCCGCGCTCCTCCCCCGGCTCTGCCTCCCGCCCGCCCGCCCTCCTTCCCTCGCTCCCGCCCTCCCCCGCCCGCCCGAGCCCGCGCGGAGCCCGAGCCGCAGCCAGAGCGCCGGCAGCGCGGAGCGGGCGGCGGGAAGGCAGCGGAGTCGGGCGGCCCGCCGCCCCCGCCAGGCCGGGGCCGCGCACACCCGCCAGGCCGGGCAGCGGCCGGGGACGGCGCACGGGCGAGGGAGGACTCGCCGCCGGGCCCGGGGGGAGGGGCGTCGCGGGGCGAGGGCCGCGGGCTCGGGTCCCAAGTGCGTGTCGGCTGAGGACTCGCCCACCGGAGGTGCGGCCCAGCGAGCTCCACGCCCGGCCCGCCCGCGGCTCTGGGTCCCGAGGAGGACGGTGACGGCCGGGGCGGCGGGGCCGGCGCGGGCCCTGAGGGCGCGGAGGAGCTGGCCCGGAGGCCCGGCGGGAGGGGGCCGCGGCGCGCCTCCATGCGCCGGGCGCCGTAGCCGAAGGCGCGGGCCCGATGGAGCGGCCCGGGGCGCCGGGGCTGCGGCTCGCGATCGGGCTGGCGCTGCTGCTGGCGCGGCCGCCGTCGGGCCGCGCGGGCGCCCCCGAGGCGCAGGAGCCCGCGGCGCCCGGCACGGCGGCCCCGGCCGGGGGCGACCGCTGCCGCGGCTACTACGACGTGATGGGCCAGTGGGACCCGCCCTTCAACTGCAGCTCGGGCGCCTACAGCTTCTGCTGCGGCACGTGCGGCTACCGCTTCTGCTGCCACGACGGGCCGCGGCGCCTCGACCAGAGCCGCTGCTCCAACTACGACACGCCGGCTTGGGTGCAGACGGGCCGGCCACCCGCGCGCGCCCGCGACGCCGCCGCGCCCCGGGACCCGGGCCGCGAGCGCAGCCACACGGCCGTCTACGCGGTGTGCGGCGTCGCTGCGCTGCTCGTGTTGGCCGGCATCGGGGCGCGCCTGGGCCTGGAGAGGGCGCACAGCCCGCGCGCGCGGCGCACCGTCACCAGGTGAGCGCGCGCCAGCCGGGGCCCCGGGCCGGGGTCCCCGCCCGCCCCTCCTGGACGGTCCTTCCCGAAGGGTGGGCGCCCCCCCGCCAGCCTTCATCCTTCCCGCCCGTCGGTACATTCCGGTCCTCCGGGCAGCACCCGCCTCCTGGTTTTTTCTTCGGGTCTCAGTCTCCAGGTCTGTCATTCCCTCCCCCCCATTCCCCCTCCCCCTGACTTCGTGGAGGGAGACAGCTGATACCTTCTCCCCTTGACCTTCCGGAGGGAGCTGGGTGCTGAGCCGCCCTCCCCCGCGGCTCCCTCCTCCTCTGGAGTGGGCCGGAGGACTGGTCGCCCGGACAGAGGGCACAGTGACCGCACCCAAGAAAGAGGGTCTGGGTACGGCGAGGGGGGCTGGGCTGATGTAGCTTAGGGCGTCTTAGGCCCCCAGAGTAGGAAAGGGAAGGACGGAGCATTCTCTGTAGCTCTCTTGGGCCTCCCTTCTCCTGCTTCTCTCCCCACTTTTCCGCCTCTCCTTCCACTTTCCTCCCATCCCACCCCCATTCTCACCCCCATAGCTGTGACTCAGGCCTGACCTTCTTTCCCTGGGGAGAAGGCCTCCCCAACCCGCCCTACTCAGTACACGCCCCCCCCCCCAAGGGTCAGGGTCTCTCCGTGTGTAGAAAGAGGACCTAAACGTGGGAGACACAGATGAGCTGTCGCCGAGGCCAGGGCCGATGCTGCTGGAGTCTGAGCTTTGTGTGAAGTGAGCTCTCCAGGACCCAGGGTCCCTTTCTCGGCTAGAATGGGGACTCTGGGATTCGGGGTCCTCACCCTGGAGCCCTCACCCACACCCATACCCTCACACGCTCACATCCCCCCAGCCACCCCCATGTCTTGGGGCCTGTGCCCTCCTCACCTACCCAGATCTGGGCTCCCTTGGGTGTGCGACAGGCTGGTATTTAGAAGTGACAATAGAGAGAAGTCCCCAGGCCTGGGAGAGCCAGGTATGGATGCTTCCCGCCCCAGAGACTTGAGGGGCAGGGGATGAGGGCTTCCTAGGCACTCCACAACACCCCTGTCGCCCAGACCACCTAGCCCACCCCCTCCTAGACAGCTGTAGGGCAGAGCTGGGGGGTGCTGGCCGCAGCTACTGCACTGCCTTGGGTGATGTGGAGGCTCTCATCCTGGGTTCTGGATGCCCGGAACTTGGAGTCCCTCAAGCAGGGCCAGGAGAAGACAGGGCAGGTCCTTGACTAGGGCGGGGAGCAGGAGCTGAGGGCCGTGATGGTGTAGAGGGGGTGTCTGGGGCAGTAGCTGATGTGTCCACTTAGAACCCACTTCATCCACAGGGGACGATGAAGCAGGTCCGGTGATGCCTCAGCAAGAGCTGGCCCACCCCCGATGTGCTGTGTGGCCGAGGCCAGTCCCTTCCTCTGTCTGGGCTTCAGCTCCCATGTGCCCTCTTTGTTCTCCTCCAGGGAGACCTGGAGCCCAACTTGAGCTCCTGTGTGGGTGTGTGCTGAGCCCCTGCCCTCTCCCCAAGTCTCACCCTTCATTCTGCCGTGTTGAGGTTGGCGGTCAGCGCCCCTCCAGCTCAGAGGGCTTGGAAGGGAGCTGGAGTCTGTCCCTAGAGAAGGTTTGTGCAGAGGCCCGGAGGCATGAAAAGTACGCAGGTGTCTGGGAGACCTGGGGTGGGGGGGGCTTGCGCAGAGATGAGGCCACAGGCGTGAGCAGCTGAGGTGTGGCCAGGGCATGAAGGTCAGCTCAGCAGGCACTAGGAGGCTTTCGGCCGAACAGCACCTATCCTTGGCGTCCTGCCTCTAGTGTGCTTCTTAGTGAATGAGCCGTGAGTCCCCAGCACCTCTGCCCACACTGCCCCCGCCCTCCTCCCGGAAAGGTGGGAAGGTCAGGGTGAGCCGGAAGAAAATCATGGATTCCGGGCACCAAAGGCAGCTGGGCTGAAGGCTGGCTCTGGCTGTCTGCAGGGAAGGCTCAGTCAGACACTGTCACAGCTGGGTGGGGCTGGGTGTCCTGGTACCAGGGAGGTGGCTGCCCAAGGTCACATAGTCTTTGGTGCTGGGCTTCCACCTTGGGCTCTCCTGGCTCCTACCTCCCCTAAGGTCTGTCTCTTCTCCACTCCGTGCCTGTGTGGCAGCTTTGTCCCTGGACTCAGCAGAAGTCCCTGCTGCAGGAAGGGAGTTAGGTTAGGCAGATAAGGAAGGCTTCCTGGAAGAGGAGGGATTCTGGTGGGGTTTGAAGAATGAGTAGGAGTTTTGTGGGAGGAGATGGAGGAAAAGATTGTTGGCACAGGGAGCAGCAGCACAAGCAAAGTCTGGGAGCCTGATGCCCTTGCAGAGCTTTCGTTGGGAGAGCAGGCTCCACTCGGAGGGTCTTGGACAATGGACTCTGGGAGTGGGGGAGGAAAACAAGGTAGCCCTGGTGACACGTGACCCCATTAGAGTTTCCTGACCTGCTCTGCCATGTGTTGGGGCCACAGGTCACTCCTGATAGTGGAGACTGGATGTGTGAGAACAGTCACAGGGCAGAAGGGGGGCCCAGATAGGTTGGAAGGGTGACGGTGGTGGGAGGACTGGCCTTGGGTAGGCCAGGGCCTGGCCAGTGGGGAAGCAGAGGTTGGGAGGACTGCCTCTCATCACTCTTTCCCCACAGGACACTGACAGAACTTCTGAAGCAGCCGGACCCCCAGGAGCCGCTGCCTCCACCTCTGGGCCCACCTCTGGGTAGCTGTGTCCAGGTGCAGATGGGGGATGGCCTCCCCCGGGGCTCCCCCAACAACACAGGTGTGTAAGCTGGTGGGTCGACAGCACGGGGCCTCCCTTGCCTGAAGTGGGCCTGGGAGCAGAGGAAGGGGTGTGCTGAGGGGTAAGAGGCTCTTGGCTGTTTCCCAGTTGGAACGAGCTGCCTGCCTCTGCAGGTGTGTGAGTGGGGGCTGGGCAAGCTGGTCAGCTCCCCTTGGTGGAGAGGGACCCTCTGAGGTGTCCCGCAGCTTCTGGTCAAGGGGACTCTGTGAAGAAGGTTTCAGATTCAGGGATCTGGAATCAGGCTGTGTTTCTAGGCCTTAGCCTTGGTGGGCCTGGCACCAGCCTGGCCTGTGGGCCTTTTCCTCCAGGCTGGAGCCTCTCTCTTGGGCTCTTGCTGGTGAGGGGGCCTCCACAGCTACGCCCCTCCCCTCCCCTACATGGTTCTAATTCTCAGACTTTAACTCTATCTCCTGAGAAGCAGGTCCTGGGACCCAGTGCCTGGCCCAAGTTGAACATGCCCAGGAGTCACCCATTAAGCTAGCACCCATTCAGGGCTGCTATTCACCTCGTCATTCTGGGCCAGGCTCCGTTCCAGACATGGGCGATTCTGCCGCGAAGTTAGGTTTGGCTCTCAGTCCCGCCCGAGTAACCATCCCCCAAGTTCCCACTGGGGAGGGGGCCGCGAAGAGGTGGTAGTGCAGGTGGAGAATGTCCTCCAGTCTGCAGCCCGGGTCTGCCCTCCCACTCCCCGCTCCAGACAAGAAACGCCCTAACAACGTGCGCCTGGGGTCAGCTACGCCAGGACCCCTGCGTGGCCCCAGGCTGCAGGGCGGTGGCAGCATGACGCTGCAGCCGGACTACGCCAAGTACGCCACCCTCAAGGCAGCCACCCTCAAGGCAGCCGCGCTCAAGGCCGCAGGTGAGTGGCGGGGTTTGTTTGGGGAGCGCTGGGCGCTGCACCTCCTAGATGAGAAGGCTCAGGGTCCAGGTTCGAGTCCCACAGTTCCCAGCCTTGCGGGTCAGCGCTCCAGCCAACTATTGTATCGCGCCTACGCAGCCAATCGGCTCCCGCGCCTCGGCAGTGTCGCGCCCCCTCGCCCGGCCACCAGGCCTGTACCCCACCGCGGCGTTCGGACCCCGAGGCGTGGAAATCCGCGTCTCCCGAGGCGGGTCCCGGGCCTGCCCACGAGGCCTGCCCCGCCCCGCCCCTCCCAAGAGAGGCTTAGGCCCCGCCCAGGGTCGCTGGGGCCCCGCCCCCGAGCTCTGACCTCTCCCCCCTGGCTCGCCCCCACTGTCCCCGCAGAAGCCGCCCCGCAGGACTTCTACCAGCGTTTCCCCGCGCCCGAACCTGCGCCGCTGACCCTCCCGGCGCGGCCCCAGCGGCCCCGCGAGGACTTGCCGGCGCTGCTCAACGCCTGCCCCTGGGCCCCGCCGGGCTACGCGCCCCCCGCCGGCCTTGCTCCGTCGGGACACTACAAGGCCTGGATCGCCGGCCGCCAGGCCCGCCCCGCCCCCCGCGGCCACCTGGCGGCTCAGGCTTCCCCCGCAGCCCGGCGGCCTGGCCACGCGCCCCGGCGCCAGTTCAGCGTGGAGAAGCTGCCCGAGACCTTCGGCCCGCAGCCCCCTGGCCTTTACGGCAGCGCGGGCCGGGGGCCCCGGCACCTGAGCACCAACAGCAAAGCCGAGGTCACCGTGTGAAGCCTGGGCCGCTGGTTCTCCTGAATCATGGCATCTCCGGGGGGCCCTCATCCGCCTGGGGGTTCCCAGGGCCCACGCCGCGGGGAGGAGAGGCGCCGGCCGTGGAAGGCCAGCCCGCCCTTATGCCTGCCCAAACCGGACTGGGGCCTTGGAGCCTGCAGGGCTAAGAAGGGGCCCACTGGGTAAGGCCAGTGGTTCTGTCCTCGGGGCCTTGGGGCCAGGGTCCCTCATGTAAATATAAGGCCTTTTCTGTGGCTCCCATCCCTGAGAATAAAGGAGCCCCAGCTTGGCTCTGAGAGGCACCGATGGTGGAAGCATTGGTCATTGACTGGACAGACGGCAGTACGGGCAGAGGGCACAGCATGTACGACAGCAAAGGACTGCTCCTGAGAGCTGGCGGGCAAGTGTCCCGGGGGCCAGGGACAGGGTAGTCAGGGCTGAATGCCAAGCTTAATGTCCACACCAGTGGGAACCAGGGGAGAGGGGGCACTTGGGCCCCAGCCACCTGGAGGCTCCAGAGCACAGGGGGAGAGGGCTGCCGGGAGTCTGGGGCCCCCTGGAGGGTCCGTGCCCCTTACTGGAGGTGAGCCCCTTCCAGCCAGTCACTCCACATCTTGAGTTGGTGGAACCTGGCTGATTCTCACTGACATAGTCTGGACCTGAGCCGGCACCTGGCTTGCAGGCCACTTGGCCAGCTTGGTCCAGGGCCACCCTCCTAATGGGTGTGGGCAGTGGGCCAAATGGACAGCTGGTGCTCAGGATGGGGGAGCCTCCTCCCAGTAGCTGCTGTGGGGGAAAAGGGGATGGGAATGCTGGACGCGGAGGCTTGGCAGTGCCCCCACTGGGGTGCTCACACATACTTGGCACTGTCACCCCCTCCTTCCTGCCAGGTGGGCTCTTGGGCACCTCACTGTGGCTCAGGGCATTGGCAGCAGCCTCGGCTCATCAAGTTCCTTGGTGCCAGGGATGGTTGGGAGGTTGAGGTCTGGGTTATGCCCCTTACTGCGTGACCTCAACAAAGCCACCCAGTTGGGCCTCAGTTTCCCTCCTGTGTACCCTGGGCATGGTATACTGTTTTAATAACAATGGCCACCATCTGTTGCTGTTTATTTAATCCTCACAAAAGCCCCATGGGTGTGTGGCTGTACAGATGGGGAAATTGAGATTTTGAGACCTAAGTAACTTGCCAAGGTCACCCAGCTGATTAGTTTAGGACTCCTGTCCTCTGCCACAGTGAACCTGATGAACGGCAGAGGAAAGGTCTGAACACATGTGCTGGCAGGGAGGGGCCCTGCCCCGGAGGTCCTTGCTCTCGGATCTTCCTCCTGCTGGGCAGGGCTGCCCTGAGGCCCCCCACCCCACCCAGCTCTTGGCAGGTAGCAGGGCCCACCTCACTAGCTCTTCCGGCTTTTCAGGAAACCAAGGCCCAGAAGCCCCAGGACAGAACAGAGCCAAGAGTCTACTGCCTGTAGTGAGGGCCCCTGTGGCTTTAGGGGAGAGAGCCCTCACACCCTCAACTGGGGGTGTGGTGCCCCGGGGCCTATCCAGCAGCTGTGTAGAGGTCCCGGGGAGGGGTGGTGAGGTAGGGAGAAGTGGGTGGGGGCAACCCCTTGCTCTTTCTCAGCCCCAAGGACCCTAGATCTCTATCCCAGGGGCCAGTGTGGCCGGCTGTGACTGTCCTTCAGCGCAGGCTTATTTCCCAGCCAGACCAGGTCACAGACCTTGCTCTCCACGCTCCAGGCTCATCCCCAGGTCACTCCCGACTCTTCTGCTTCCCGCCCACTGTTGCTCGTGGTCTTGCCCATCACCAGCCTCATGAGGCACTTAACTGTACGTGGAACTTTGTGTGTGTCATGTTGCTGAGCCTGGCCAACACGTCTGTGGGCATTTAGTTAAAGGCAGGGACTGTCATCCTGTGCTGCACCCATGGAAGTGGAGGTGGAGGTGATGCCCTGCCCCAGGCGACTGGGCTGGGAAGTACAGGAGGTGGACTTGGATGTGACTTGTGGGCAGTGAGCCGCCAGGGAGGACGGGGAAACACCCAGTGGGAGACAGATTTCTCTGAGGGGTGAACACACATGGGCTTGGCACCCCAAGTCTGAAACCACCGCTGCTGTGAGCAGCCAGCTGTGTCCTGGATACAGCGACCTCTGACGCACGCAGCACCTCTGGCTGCCCTTTTATCCTAGACTCTGTGCCAGTGGCTGGCGGTGAAAGGAAGCGGCTGGGTGGGCAAGGAAGGTCCTTCCAAACGAAACCTTCCAGGAGCCTCTCAGCAGAGGAGGAGGGGCTGTCCTCAGTCCCTGACCCACCAGAGGCCAAGCCTTGCAGCCACCTGGCTAAGTCACCACAGCGGTCACACTACAGACCCTCACACACCTCATGCTGGTGGGTACCAATCTGTTTATTGAATAACCTACATCCAGGAGACAGTGAATGATTCCATATCAAGGAAGCCATAGGTGTATCCCCTTTTCAGTGAAAAACCACCCCCTCCCACCCCTAAACAGTAATGCGAAAAGGCACGGTATATACACATGACACAAGGGCTGGCTCACCCGGTGGGCAGGGCCCCGACTTACAGTGTGTGGGGGGGGGAGGGGCAGCAGAGAAAGAAAGTGGGTAAGGTTTCAGCAGAGCCATTCCAGCCTGCTGCCCATTCTCTACCCCAACCAGCACGAGGGGTGAGGAACACAGGCAGGCAGGGAGGGAAGGCGACCCCTCTTGGCCTCCCAGCAGGTTCTGGGGTCCCAGGCAGTCCTCAGGTCCTGGTAGAAATGGCCTCAGGGAGGGGGCACCGAGCCAGGGGATCCAGAAGAGTGGGACCACTTTTCCTCCAAGGACTCTCATCCAGGCGGGGGCCCTTATTCCTAGCGTTTACCCCAAAAAGGGGATTGTCACTGGGGAGAGACTGGGGGTTGGTCCCTGCCACCCTGGCTTATTTTCAGGTCAAATTCAGGATAAGAATAGACTATGGAGGTAGGAGTTGGGGTGGGAGGGAATTGAGAACCCACACCGAAGGCCCCTGGTCCCCAGTCCCGATGGGTGGCTCCATCGCTCCCAGCCCCCTGGGCCTTCCGGATGCCTACGCTGGCATCCCAGGGGGCGGGGGAGTGGGAAGGAACAGGACAATTAAATAAGATACCATTTATTTTTTAAAAAATTAAAAAATAATGCCGACATTATTTCATCCAACCCCAGGCCTGCCCCCTGCCTCCCACGTGCCTCCCCAGAGCTGGGCTCCCCTCCTCCCCTGGCTGTCCTGTGTAATGAAGAGAAAACAATGAACTGGCTTTGTCAGGCACAGGGGAGGGGACACAGACCCAAGGAGAGAGAGAATGATGCCACAGCACCTCAGCCCTGCATCACGGCAAACCCAAGCCCACGGGTATAAAAACATCTGTATAAAAAGGGGGACAGGGGCACGCTGGGCACAGTGCCAAGGGTGAAGCGCTCTGGTGCCCAGAGACTGATGTCCCACACAGGGAAAGCCTGATAAAAAACAAGGAAGCAGGAAAAGGGGAGTGTTCAGAGGAGAGAAAAGCTGGGGAAGGCTGAGGGCCGGAGGCAGGGGCCAGACAGCTTGGGGGCCCCGCGCCGCTTCCGAGTCAGGGAACTCCCCAGTTCCTGCCCTGCTCTTTCCGCTCTCAGACCCATGGGGCCCTGGACCACGGGCATCTATCCATGGCAGCTTTTGGGGCTCTGCCCAGGGGCCTACCGGGCTGAGGTAGTCCACAAGCCTCAGCAGGCGACAGCTCAGAAGACAAGTCTCATCCCACGACTCCCAGACGGAGCAGTGAGACCGAGAGACAGGGAGGAGGGAGAGAGATTGAGAGACAGAGGGAGGAGTGGAAGGGAGGCAGGGGCTGAGGTGGGCAGAGCCCAGGGGTCAGGAGGCAGCGATGGCAGTGCCGCCCCCCAACTTGACAATCATCTGCTGGCAGTCGTTGCAGGAGCGCCGGTCGCCTGCCTTCTCCAGGGTGCGGGCCGCCTCGGCCAGCAGCACGGCCCGCTGGCCCGGGGAGGAGAGGAAGGACAGGGGCAGGTGGCGGCAGGCCAGCAGGATGGCGGTGGCCCGCTCTCGCTGGCCGGGCCAGGCATCCACCTCTCCTGCGAGAACAGTGATGAGATGCGTGGAGGGGCTGCTCACTGAGCAGGTTTATTTAACCTCAGACCCAGCCAGTGAGGTTCTTCACGAGACGGCGGGAGGACCGAGGCCAACATCCCACGGCTATTATCCCGAGGTGGGGCCACGATTCTCTCTGGCCCCAGCAGTGGGACAGCATCCCTAGCCCTTCCCTCCCCACTCCCGAGGCTGGACCCACACCCCGACCAGCCCCCGGACCCACGGCGTGGTCAGGGGTCCTCCCCAGTCACTCAGAACCAGCCTCGGGCCGCTGCTATTCTCATGGCACCTCTGAGAACAGCACAGATGAGGATACTCACCGGGGCTCTGCAAGGGTAAGTAGTGGGCTGGGGCCCTCCTCCCCTCCCCTTCCCTGCTCAGGCGGGGCCTACACCAGGCCTGGAGCCGGGGCGCAGGGAGACTCTCACCGTGCTTGGTGTTCTGGGCGGTCCGTCGGCGCAGACTGTGCTCTAGCAGCTGGTGGGTGCGGGTGGGGCTGGCTCCTGCCATCAGGCGCACAGTGGCTTCGTGCAGGAACACCTGGGGGTGGTGCAGGGGGGACGCACCTGACTGTACCCCGGTGGATGCCTCTCTGGGAGGCATCTCGGCTGCTACCCAACAGTGGCCCTTCTCTCTGCACTACCCTGCCCTGCTCTCCCCTTGGAAGCAACCTCCGTCCTTACTCTGAGCTCGGAAGGAGCCAGACACCTGGAGGAGGAGCAGGAATGGGGAGCACAGCACAGGCCAGCTGGAAAGGGGCAAGGACTGCTCTCCTCTCCAGGAGACAAAGAGCCCAGACGCACCCGCAGGGGCTGCAACACAAGTGGCCGGGGTGCAGCCTGAGGTCTTGGGGGCTGCCTCCAGCTTGAAGACAGGCAGAGGTGAGGCAGGGGGTGGCAGGAGGAGGGGGACAGCCAGTTAGGCTGGCACCAGGGAAGCTTTGTCCTGTTTCCTTCAGTTTCTTCAGAAAGAAAGAGAGGCCAGAACACGTCCAGGGGAAAGTGCGGCTCTTCTGCAAGTATGAGTCACTGGGGAAAGGGGGGGGGGCAAGGCCTAGGCCTCTAATTCCTTAAATCTCAAGGCTCCTTTCTACCCCTTCATATCTCCACCTGTGGGGAGGGTCTGGAGTGCCACCTGGGAAGGCAGTGGAGCTGGGGGAGCCACTAAAGAGTTTCGACAGGGGAGAGGCAGGATGGAAACGGTGTCTCAAGTGGAGGCCTCTGATGCCAGCCGTGCCCTGAGCAGGCCAGAGGGCCCTGAACCTTGGAGCACATTTCCTCTTTTCCCCAGTGGAGGGTGGCTCACCGGTGATTACATAAGTTCTGTCCACTGTCTGTCCTAGCTCACTGTGCACACTGGCCACAGTGTGACCCCAGGAGGGCCCAACAAGAAGGCAGCTTCACTGAGCCCCTCGCCCCTCACAGACACTAATGGCCTTCGCACTTTTTAGAATTTTAGAAAATAACTCAGGCAAAAACATGTTGAGTACATAACTAATTATCAATAACAATAAAAGAAGTAAGGAAATTATTTGGGTCCAGTCAGCCCAGTTATACAACTGCCTGGGAGACTTCTCAGAATTCTGTGGCCATCGCCACGGGGATGCCACGTGCAGTCAGGCAGCAGGGCCCAAGCCCCCCGTGGCTCAGAACTAGAATGACGCAAAGTGCTGGGAGATCCCATCACTCTGACACCAGTTAAGAAAACAAGAGTGGAGCTCTCTCCATGCCCTTTCCACCCCTCCCAGGGCCAGGAGCCCCTCCCCTCCCGGCAGCTGACCCGGGAGGTCCAGGCGGTGCGGGCCCCTGCCGGTGGGCCCTGTGGCCTGCTTGCCACCACGCCGCAGGTACTCGCCTAACACAGCAGAAGAAAGGGGTACATGGCAGCCACCTCCGTGCTTGACCCTTTAGCCGGCTGACCTCCGAGGGCCAACTCTGCAACCCCCCGCCGGTGCTTCTAGAACCCCACGTGCCCTCCCCCACCGGCCAGCCGGCTCTCACCTTGCGGTACGCTGGGCGGAAACTGTGCGCCAGCCTGCGGAGGCTGCCCAGGTCCCGCTGGAAGCCGGCCAGCTCGGCGCCGGACGCGTGGTACGTCTCGCCCAGGGCCTGGCTGGCTCCTGCCTGCTTTTGCCAGAGTGCTGTCCTCAGCGACAGTAGCAGGTCACAGGTCAGCAGCTGGACCACCTGTGGGACGAGCCACAAGGGAGGAGACCGGTGACTGGCCTGTTGCTGAGGCAGAGACCCCGGCAGGGATCAGGCCCTCCCCAGCCCAGCCCTTGGCAGCAGCAGCTCGGGAGGAAGTGGAGAGTCCTGGACGGGCGGCCTGGAAAACGCTCCACAGGCAGCAGGAGAACAGCTGAAGGGCAAACTCGGGCTCCCAGCATCTAGTCCCTTCTCCGGCCCCGGGTAGGAGATCTGCGGCTCCCATTCTGTGGGTGGGGGTGAGGCCCAGAGATGGCAGGAGCCTGTGTAGGAGACCTGCGGCCGGGGCGGGACTAAAACCCTCGTGGGCCTGCCAGGAAGGCACAGCTTCCTCCCACCTCACAGGAGCGGCCTCACAGCTGGCCTGGACGCTGAGATACCTCAAAGGTGCCATGGCCCTGCCCCCCCAAGTAAGATCGAAGGGCCTGAAGTGGCAGCACAGCCAGGAGATGGAGGAAGGGGAGGAGGAGAGAGGCTCACTTCAACAGCAGGCAGCCAAGGCTCAGCCCAAGCGGTCTCGGGTTGGCGAGACAGGTGTTCAAGAAGGCGGCACCAGGGAACCGTTGAATACTTGGGTTTAGACCCACTGACCTACATCAACTGCAGTTTTGCCACCAACTGGCACACAACTGCCCCTCTCTCAGCCTCTGTTTCCTCATCACGATATGGGCACCACAAGGCTACCATGTTACACGAGACCACTCGTGTGTGCACCGCACCGGCCTTTGGAAGCACTGTCAGTGCCAGCTGCTATCAGGCATGGATGCCGCACGATTTGGGGACGCACGTACTGTTGTCTGCACGGCACCTGTGAGGCCGGGCTGCCTGCCTGGCTCTCATCAGCACCGGGGAGCAGTGAGAGTGAGGACAAAGTGGAGTTCCCCATGAGAGGGGTCCCACAGGGCCCTCAGGTTCCAATGGACTCCCCTAGGACTTTCCTCTTCGTGCCCCTTCACCAGGGCACTGGACCCACCCTGGACCCTGCCTCGTGCCTGCCCGTTGTCCTGACCCTTCGCCACAGGTTTCTGGCTGATGGTGAGCACTGGGGGAGCACCTCTGGGTGGGGGGAGTGGCCCGGGGCTGGATTCTGCCCTTGACAGATGCCAGGCTCCACAGGGTCTCCTTCTCCTCAGCCCACTCTCCTGCATAGAACTGCTGCCCGGGAACCCCAGCCCCGAGGTGCGGCAGCCTCGCCCTCGTTCCCCAAACTCAGCTGAGACTACGTGATTCTCTCACGTAGACAAACACCACAGGTGACCAGCAGAGGAAAGGCACAAGTGAGACGTGGCTCCTCTGTGGGCCTGTACTCTTGGGCCCCATCGGCACGGTGCCTGTCCTGCACGGTGGCACGCTTCCGGGCTCACCCAGTCTCTGGGACTGATACCACTTCTAGCCAGATGTGCCAGCCTAGCTATGTGGGACCAAACCCCAGCGAGGGGCTCAAGACAGGCTCGTCCCTCCCTTTATGGAGGGAAACCCAACTCCTCCGGAGCGAGCACACCGTGCTTCACTTTTAGCTGTGTGCACCCCGCCCCTCCTCTCTGCTGGGTCGGCCATGCCCTGGGATCCAACAGTGACGGCAGCGCCCTCTGCCAGGGTGTGGGTGGGAAGTCTCTCGAGGGCCAGGCAGGCCTCTATGATGCACTGTGGAAACATTGCACGGGTACCACCAGAACATGCAATGCAACTACAATGCACCACAGCTGCCCGCCAGGAGGCGTGCACCTGGCCTTGGAGGTGCGCAGGGCGGTCAGTAGGCTGGAGGTATGAGCTTGGCCGGGGGGCCCCCTCCTAAGGCTGGCCTGCGGCCATCTGGGGGAGTGGCGTGAGCCGCCTGGAGCAAATGCAGAGCCCTGGAGGGCTCTGGTGCATCTAGGGCGGGCAGAGCCAAGGACCAGCAGGACCCGGGACTCAGGGAACCCAGCAAAAGCACAGGTGGAAACATGCTCGCCCCGAGGACTACAAGGGAGCCTAACTGGTCCAAGAGGCTGTCTGGGGGAAGGGACCGCTTGCCCGGTTTGTCTTTGGGACAGCCACACAGGCTGGGCAAGCTCAAGGTGGGTCGGAGTGTTCCCACCCGCCACAGCTGGGCACTTCCCGAGGGGCCGGATCAGCCCCCACTCACGTGGTTGAGGGCAAGGTCGCAGGTGGCCCCGCTAACGTTGAGGCTGCTCCACAGGTGGCCGCTGGCCCTCTCGCAGTGGCAGAAGGAGCTCTGCTGCCCGTCCGCCTTCCCAGAGAGTGAGGTGTGCATGGCTCTGCAGGTGCGGACGACAGCCTTCACCAGGGGGCTCCTGGGCAGTGAGGGAGGGGACAGCAAGGGGTCAGTGAGCGTCCCCAGGGAGCACAAGGAAGAGCCTGAGCTGGTGACACATGGGTCTGTGCGCTCACGTGCTGCTGTAATGGCTCCAGATCGGAGATGCCGGCCCTGAATGAGGGCGGGCGGAGCCCCAGGCCTGGCAAGGCAGCAGTGGGCACGAGTCCCCGCCTGCAGGTGCTCACTTTCGAGCGCAGGGGTCAGATAATAATGGCATTGAACACTGAACACATAACACCAGGAGGTGCGCCATGAAGGGAAGTCAGGCAGAGAAAGAAGGTGGCATCTTATAAGGGATGGCGGTCAAGGAGGTCCTCGCTGCAAATGACATTTGGGCAGAGATCTGAAGGGACGGGAGTGAGCTGTGTGGCATTCTGGGAGAGTTCCAGGCAGAGGAGCAACATGTGCGGAGGCCTGGCCTTTCCCCTCCTGTGCCTCTGCTGAGTGCCCTGTCTCACCAACTTGTCTCCTGAGACGTACTCCACCTGCTGTGTCCCCGGGGCTGCCTTCTCTCGTCCTGCCCCCTGCAAGCCTCCTCGGGCCGCTCACTGGCTCAGGCCCTTTGTACCCACCTCTGCTCCCCCCCAACACCAACCTGTGGTTTATGGGCTTCCCTCCCTCCGGCCCCCTCCCAGCGAAGAGACGCGTGGGCTGCTTCCAGAAGCCACCAGTGGCCTGGCAAAGTCGACAGGACCAGCTGCCCAAGGGAGAGAGCACCTGGGCAGGTCGGGCTCCCATCTATCTGTGGCTGCAGCTTGCTCTCTTGTCTGCCGCTGCCTCTCAGAGCCTAGAACGCAGCTGGCACCAAGAGGGCCCCCAATTAAGTATCTACTAAATAAACGATGGAATCATGGAAGGGGGGTGCAGGAGACCCAGGAACGGGGCATGTGGCCGAGAGGAAGGGATCAGAGACCCAGCTCAACCACTAGGACTGCCACTAAGGAGCCACCTAAAACAGTCATTCAAACAATCTGTGCCTCAGTTTCCTCATCTGTAAAGTGGCCATAATCCTACTTACTGCCACCTAAGGTGGCATGGAGTATGGACACCATTATTTGTGCCTGCTCTCTGAGGGGCCACCCCCCCCAGAAGCTAGGTGTGCAACACTCTAGAGAAATGCAGCTTCTTTTCACAGAGCAGATTGAGGAGAGGCTGGGGAGGGGGGAGGGGTCCCACAGCATCATTATTCCCAAAGAGCAAAGGGCCCTCAGAGGGACTGAATTCAGAGGGAGGGATGTGTGCTGAGGGTCCTTGCTGATTCCAGGGCTCTGCTGCTCACAGATGAGGGGACTCTGGACACTCTACCTGCATGTCCTCAGGCGCTGGCTGGGAGGGTGTATGGTGGGTACTTGCTGGTCAGGGTGCTTAAAACTGGGTTACTTAAATGAAATTGGGGTGTGTGACCTACCTTAGAGAACCTGCCTAGACCTACTTTTCTCAGCTCTTTCCTGTTCTCCTGGCTGAGAGTCTGTCTGACAAGGAAATGTTCCAGACTTGGGTCTAAGGATCGGATCTTTCTGTTTTGGAGCACTGTACACTTTCTCTGGGGTTGCAGACGATGTTAGGGGCACTCAGATCAGACAGGGTGTCAGCAGGCAAGGATGCACAGCACTATGGGCCAAATGCCCCCAAAAGGCAGGCGTTGGGTCCCCAAAGAGGAATGTCACAAGCTCTCTGGTTATGCCTTGTGCTAAAGCCTTTTAGTGACAGCGCTGGGGGTGGGGGGGTGGGGAGTGTGGTGATGGGCAGCTAAAAGGAA
Organism: Cryptoprocta ferox; assembly: GCA_028646485.1. Taxonomy (NCBI): domain Eukaryota; kingdom Metazoa; phylum Chordata; class Mammalia; order Carnivora; family Eupleridae; genus Cryptoprocta; species Cryptoprocta ferox. The sequence continues at coordinate 6,539,135 of CM053571.1, forward strand.
ATGGGGTACGATGCTGGGACCTGAGAGATGGACCCTCATGCCCTCACAAGCCCTGTGCTGGCCGTGAGCCATCACCACTCCGCCTGGCTCCACCATGAGCTTCCAAAGATGCCGTGAGCCACGCTGCTCTCCCTCCCCACCTCCCCATTAGCTGAGGGCTCTCGGCTCCATGACAATGGGGGAGGTGGCCCCTGAAGTAGCACTGGCTGACAGCTGCTGGGGCAACACACTCACCGGGCTTGCTTGCCAAGCAAGCTTGTTTCTCCGTGCTGCCCTCTTCCTCCCTCTGGCTTCACCTCTCCCTCCCTCTATCATGGCATCCCCAAGCTGCGCGACCTTTCACCCCGATGACCACCCTGCTGACACACAGAAGCTTGACACCTGGCACCTGGCATTCCCTTGGAGAAAAGCTAGTGAGCGGTCAGGGAAGCTTACGCACTCTGTCACTTCCAGGGCCTTGGGGACACGCTCTACTTCAGTAAAATGAGCACGCACGGCCGCGTCATCTCCCTGGAGCCAGCCGATGGCCATAGTGATGGCGGATGTCCACCACCGACAGATGACATCTGGACCTAGGATGGAACAGTACCAAACATCACTCCAACACCCACACACCTGCGGAGCTCAGCCTGGCTGCCTGTGCCCAGGCCCTCTTTACCCTTTGGCGATGGGCTCGGGGCCTCTCACTGAGATTCAGGTGGGAGTGTGAGCCAGCACAACCTTTTGGAATGTACTGGCAATCTGTATCGAGAACCTTAAAGATGCTCACTCCTATGACTCTAGTAACTCTAGTACTTCTATTTTGGGCAGTTTATCACCCAAAAAAAAAAAAAAAAAAAAAAAAGGCCTAGAGAAAAAAAGTACATCAAAGAGGTTCGCTGGCATATAATTTTTAAGTAAAATGCTGGAAACAACATGAATCTCCAATGAAGTCATGAAAAATAGAGTTTCTCAAGTGTTTCGAGAAAGAGGCTCTCTGGTTAGAATCTTCAGTGTTTTCCTGTCAGAGGCTCAGTTTCCTCAGCTGCAGACTTACAGTGCTAGTGATCTCACAATGACAGGGGTGGGCCGGGTGTGGAAGTGGAAGATAAAAGGCAGAAGAGCCTGTGCTTTTCTAAAGACAGGCCGCAGGGTCAGGGTTCATGATGGGGCGGCTGCTTTTCTGGAATCCTTTCCTCCCCTGACGGCCCCCCTCTCCCAGTAGCCTCAGAAACAGCTGCTGTGCTATCACCCTGAAGACAGTCTAGGGACAGAAGCAAAGAATGTCCTGGTGCCAATTCAGTCAGCTGCACTGGCTCACCCAATGGGCAGCCGCGGAGCAGTAAAGATACCCGGATGAGAAAGTCTCTTCAGCAGAGACTATCAGAGCCAAAAGCAGCCTCAGGGCCACCATGCATCAACAAGTGAGCTCCTGGTGTCCCGACCACTTGTTGCCCAGTCTGGGTGTTTGGGTGGGAAAGTTCCAAGGAAAGATATTCACTGCTCATCATCCCACTTCTAGGAGAATCGTTACTTCCTGTCCCCAGAATGCCACCCAGCAGGGGGTAATTGTGGGTTGGAGCTACGTGGGGGCCATAGATCCAGAGATTCTCGAGTGCATACTCATAACTGACCTGGACCCTCTGGGACAAAAGGGCTGTGAAACTGAATTAAAGCAACATGAGGCCTGAAGAGCCACGCGGCAAGGTGCTTACCAAGGGCTGACTTGAGCACGGAGTTGCTGGAGAAGGGTGGCGTCACAATCCCCACGGAGTCCACAAAAGAATTAAGTAATTTCAGGTACTCCAGAGCATTAGAGAACTCGCTAGGAAGAAAACAAACGGTCCCACAGTACATCAGAAGGTACAGAAGGACCATGCTCAGCCTGGCTTCAGCGCTCCAGTTCCAAGACCCAGTGGCCATACTGACCCCGGCTCCCCCACGCACCAATCACACCCTAATCCCCGTCCCCAACACCATCCACGGTCTCCACAGGCCTTCCTTCTTCACATGTTTCCAGGCTGTTCCAGATGCTCCAGCCTTTCTCCTCCATCCCTTGTCCACCAAAACCGGACTCCTCCCCTCAAGGCCTAGTTCAAACGTCGTCTCCTCCCACAAGTTCGCTGATCTCACTAGCAGAGCTGCCCTCCCTTCCCCGCTCGGGTACACTCCAGTCAGGACCTGTGCCTTGTAGGAGTGTGACTCTGGCACCTGTCTGCCCCTCAGCTCTTACTCTGAGGAGGAAAGTCTGTGCTTAATAGCTCTGCAAGAATAAGAAATTGCTCGGCACGCTGTATAAAGGTCTGGGCCCCCAGATGTCTGCCTTCTGCTCAGCCCTCCACATTCCATTCCCAATGCCCTCGACAGGCCACCCCTCCCCACCCCAAAAGCAAAGCAACCTGATCACATCTCTGATCTGCTCCGAGAACTCCCTCCGCTTGGTGAAGGAGGGATGGGGGAAAGGAGAGAGTGGGGGTGGGGGGCGGGGAGTGGTGGTTTGGGAGAAAAGGGTGCAGAGGTCACGTCACAGGACCCTCTCGTGAGGCTGCCAGGTTTGAGAAATACCCAGGAATCATTCGATTTCCCTACAGACCCTACACTAGGGGTTATCTGCTTCCAGGAACGTGGGCCTCGCAGCAGCCCCCGAGCTTCCTGGGCAGATGCCCGAGGCAGGGGCCCGTCCTGGGGACATTACCAGCTCTCTTCTTCCTGTTCTCCGGCCTTCTTCTTGGCCTGAGGCTTCACCAACGACTCAACAGCTCGTTCCAGCAGATTCTTGCAGAAAGCCTGGTGCACCTGGGCAATGGGGTCCGCTGAAGAAGAGGGAAGAGAAGAAGGGTCAGATGGTCTAATCATGAGCCCCTCTTTTCTTTGTCTTTGCAGAGAAAACAGAGGGTACTGAGAGGACCCCGAGAAATAGCTATCCCCTCTGAATGGGGATCAAACCCTCTTCTCAGCCAAAGCCCAGAACCACCTTGTTAGACAGTTGGAAGGTAGAGGGTGGGACACCGTGTGCAAGGGATGCTGGGTGCACAGTACTTAGTACTTCCCTTCAAGGTTGGTACTGCAAGCCTTATCAGAAAACAGAAAATGGGCAGGAGGATGGTCAGCTGAGGAGGACAGAGTGGTGGCCGCTGCCCTGACGTGACATGGAAGCCCTGCTACTGTTTTCCAGACCCCTGCGACCAGTGACGGTCTGGCTGCACTGATGAAATAAGCGGACTTGCAAAGCCTGCTGTGGCGGTCACTGGCAGGCCCAGAGCCAGGGGGCACCAGCCCTTCCCTCCCCTCACACGTGCAGACTCGGGGGCCTCAATCCGACCAGGACGGGGAGGCAGGACACTTCTGAGCACGTTCTGGGCAGGCAGGCCTAGAAACAGAGCTTGCACGAGGTGACAAAGCCAGTGGAAGTCTGTGGTGTAGACCGAGCAGACCGTGAGGACGGGGTTGAGACTTAGGATTGCTCTTACTTTTATTCTCCCTTTTTGGTGTTGTGCACCGAAACTTCTTATATCGCACAATACAGTTGTTTTTTAAAAAAGGATAGAAGCTCGCACACGCGGCGTGCCTGCAGAACTCGCCATGCTCTCCCCAGGCCCCCACTTTAGAGAGAGGGGAAAGCACGCAGAAAGCCGACCGCTCAAGTCTGAGAGCTGGGCGAGTCGCCTCCAATCACTGTCAAACACCAGGGACAGCAAGCCAGCGTCTCCTCTGATGCCTGGAGCCCTGTCCCTGCCACCACTCTAAGCACTTGCTGACCGCCTGTCGCCTATTGTTCTCTAACTGCTCCGGATGCGTCTGCTTGCCAGTGGGAGCAGGAGGCCGGGGCCAGCGAGCAGCAGCCCCACACATCTTGGGTGTCTCCAAAGCACCCAGAACGAGGGCAAGAACGGCGTGACTGATGTGAGGACCGCGAGGCTCTGAACATCCAAGAGAGGCGAGCCTCGGACCGGGCCTGCAGCTCACCAGGCTTGGGACCTCCCTGAGCTTTGGGGAAAATAAGACAGAGACCACCTGTGTCCCCATGTGTTTGGAGCACAGTCCCCCTGAAGTACTGGTGCCTCTCACGGCTCTCCCAATCCCCAGTGGCTGCAAAGGTGTTCTCACCTGGGTTCCTCTGGGCACAGTACAGACTCTCCTTGGCAGCCGACTTCACCGACCAGCTCCGCTCCATGAAAAACTTCTGGCCCAGGGGGTGGCAGAGCCAGCGCAGTGAGTCAGGGACAGCGCTGCGCTCAGGGCCACACAGGCTCTGGGCTCTGCTGAGGAAGTAGCTCTGTGGAAGGACACAGACCAGGGGTTAACACCGGGGCGGTGGAACGCTAGCTGCGGCCACCACGGGGCCATCAGAAAGCGCCACCACGGTGGAGGCAGGCTGGGGTGCTCACAGACCCGGAGGTAAATGCCACCACTGTAACTATGGCAAGTGGCCATGGTGAAGTCGGCTGGGCTTGGTGACCAGGTCCAACCTCCAGCAGGAGGGGTGGACAGGGCTTCGGGGCTCCTGTGGGGCCCCCGCTGCATCCTGCCCTGCCAGGTCTGCCTCACTCTCCTGGCTGCACGGCCACCCTTGGCCCTGTGAGCGCCTATGTCCAAGCCAGGCGGCCCCTTGCATCCTGGGACTTTTTCTTATCGGTCATTTTAATTACCCCATGGTTTCCAACCCCCAAAACCACTCAGTGTAGGCTAATCTGAATGAGGAGCTGAGTAGAGAAGGATAGGAGGGAGGGAGAAGCATCAGACCCAGAGCTCAGGGAACCCGGGCGAGGGGCCGCTGGGACAGACTCGCAGATGGAAACCTTCACACTTCTGCCCTGGCCTCCACAATGAGGGCAGCGCCTCCTCGTCTGCTTCAGTCTGATGATTCTGACCTTTACTGGGCTCTAAGTAGCCATCAGCGAACATAACGGCTTCAGAAGACTTGAATGCCAGGGTCAGAAATAGCACTACCAAAGTGCCACTCAGGGAACACAGACTGAGATGACGGACTCTCTTGGGGGAGAATCTGGAGACTGCTGTCTGAATCTGAGGGAAAGTGACCTGGCCAAGCTGCTCTACAATACACACGAAGACTGTCACAGCACTTAGGTCATGGGGCCAGCAGCACTACTGGCCTTTCCTCCTCTTTGCTGGGTGCCATATTTGAGACGGGAGACTGGAGAACACATTCGGAGGCACCCCCATGACCTTCTCCCGACCCCCCACCAAGCGCCTGCTGAATCTGAGCTTGTGACCGCAGTGGAGGAGCCTGAGTAGGACAGAGGCTGGGGGTGGGGTGGAGGCAGTCCCAGCACCTCTGAAGTCAAGGAACCTTCTAACAGTTGCCTGAGAAGCAAGGGAGCACGAGAGCTGCTCCAGGCGAAACCAAAAACAACTGGTCCCTGCGAAGGGCCTGAACATCAGCAAAAGCAGCAGAAACAAAGCCTGGTCAGGTGGTTTTGCAAGAGGAACCTAGGGAAGCCATTTAGAAAATCATTAAGTTAAAATACACTTTTTAAGTTTAATTCTTTTTAAAAAATTTTTAAAATAATTATTTTTGAGAGAGAGAGAGCAAGAGCATGAGTGGGGGAAGAGCAGAGAGAGAGGGAGACACAGAACTCCAAGCAGGCTCCAGGCTCTGAGCTGTCAGCACAGAGCCCGACGCGGGTTCGAACTCACAAACTGTGAGATCATGACCTGAGCCGAAGTTGGACGCTTAACCAACTGAGCCACCCAGGTGCCCCTAAGCTTAATTCTTGAGAAAGACCTTAACTGTAAGAAATCTCAGCACGTGTGTGCGTGTGTGAGCTGGATTTTGGTGGTTTGAATTAATAAGAAATATAAATCCTGGGATACAGTCATCCACAGTATGATTTCTAGAAGGAAAACTAAAAAAAAAACTTTTGTTGCTCTTTTAATTTTCTTGGCATTATCACCCTATGATAATTTCCCTAAATTTTACAGACACCAGAGTCTACCCAAACTGCGGCCTGCGAGCCCACTCCCTAAGTCATCTGCTAACTGCCAAACTGAGCAGCTGTGGCAGGAGACTCATAACTGCTTAGATACCAAGAGCCACCCTGTACTGCCCAGCCGGTCCCAATTCCACACTGTCCTCCCTCACCAGGCTTAGCCTATGGTTCTCAAACTGTGTGCCAAAGCACCCTGAAAGCACCACCGTGAACTTGGGAGGGGTACCACCGGATATTTCACAGGGGATATTTCCTGAGGTAAATATAGCCATGCTCAACACAAGTCAGACACCAGGTAAACTACTAAATTGGGGTAGTTTGAAGTCTCAATGTGAGATTGCGCAGCCTTTCTTTGGATGATGTCACATCTTTATGAATCTGAGTTTTTAGAGGCTGTTGTAATAAAAAGCAAGCATTGTAGGAAAATCACTGTGGAACAGGAGATGAAGTTGGTGGTGTTACTCTGATTTCAAAGTTTGAGAAGGTATGTGGTGCCCAACTGACACATGTTTATCAGGAATAAAAATATTATTTCTTCTTTCAATTTTGTGTATATTTTTTAATGGCTACTAAATGGTTAAGAGATAAATATGTATCAAGATATCAAGGTGTCTGTACCTGACTAATTAAATGGAACTGTTAGGTATTTCTGGGGCGCCTGGGTGGCTTAGTTGGTTAAGTGTCAGACTCTTGATTTCCGCTTAGGTCATGATCTCATGGTTCATGGGTCTGATCCCCACAGCGGGCTCTGTGCTGAGTGTGGAACCTGCTTGGGCTTCTCTCTCCCTCTCTCTCTGCCTCTCCCTCACTTGTGCACGCCCTCTCAAAATAAATAAACATTAAAAAAATTAAAGAGAACTGTTAGGTCTTTCTTTTAGCCCAGGGAACCATGAAAAAACTACTGAGACACAAGGCTTCAGAACTGAGACTGAACTGAAACTGAGAAAGACTGTGATCATCTGGTCTAAACCATTTTCACAGAGGCCAGCCCTCCACTTGCCCTCAAAGTCTGGCTCATTTGCTAGCTAAATATATTTGACTGAATTCAAAGCTGCTTCTTCTTTAGGAAAGTACTATCTGGGTCTCCTAGTCTGTCCCCTCCCAAGAGAAGCAAACAGATGAAAGGGGCAGTTACTTTCCTAGGAATCAGTTCCTCTCCTTCGCCCACATGCAAATTTGGCAATACCATCAAATGTTCCAGATATTTTTGGCCTTTGAGCGAGTGTCACCACCTCTAGAGATTTAACCTCAAGAGACACTCAACAAGTGGCCGAGGAGAGTGTGTGACGACTCTGCCGCACCAGAACCGCAGATCCTGGCAACAACCCCCGGGCCTGCCAGCAAATGTGCCGGGGTACCAAGTACCTCTGAGGAATAAGGAGGCAACATATAAAGAGGCCGAAGACACTGTTTGGGTGGAAAAAAGCAAGCGTAAAACCAGGGTTTCTGGTATGATCACACTAAACAGATCATAATGCATGTATATTAGTACATGAAGAAGAACATTCTGAGGAAGTCCACATCACACTGTTCACTGCTGGTCCACACACTAAATATCTGGGGGCGGGGCTCACGGGCAGGTACAGTTTTAAGGGAACCATTTTCCCGATCCTCACTCAGCTGCCACACATACACCTTCCTCAAATGCACTGAGTCCCTCTGAAGGGTGGCCGTGTCTTGGCAATAAGGACAATCAAAACCCCAGCGGGACTTCTGGGATGACGGGATGATCCTAAAATTTATAGGGGGAGGTAAAGAGCAAACACTAGTCACTAAAGCTAGAGGGCTGACACTTCCAGATATCAGGACATATGAGAAGACTCGGCCATTAGGGGTGTGTGGTGGGGTGCAATGGAACAGACTAGAGCATCCAGAGACAGGCTCGTTACACATGGACTGTACCACTTGGTGCAGTGAGGAACAGACAGTCATTTTAATCATAGAGTCTGGGGCACGGAGACATCCAGGTGGCAAAAAAAAAAAAAAAAAAAGTACCTACCTCCACCTCATACAAAAAATCAACTCCCGGTAGATAGGGACTTGGGTGTGGAAACAAAAAGTCCAGTGTCTTGCAGACAACAGGGGAGGGTGTCTTCACAACTGAGATAGGGAAGAGAGTCACTGAACAGGACACAAAGTGTCTGACTGGAATGGAAAAGCCTAATCATCTGATTTCATAAATATTAAGAACTTGTGCTCATCAGTTGACACCATTAAGAGACCAGGCGAGCCCCAAAGGGAGAGAGATCCATGCAGAGCACACATCCACCAAAGGATCGGAGCCAGAACAAAGAACTCCTTGAATCAATAAAAAGACCAGCATCCTGAATAAATAGGTAGGACTCTCTTGTGGTTTTCACAAAACAGAAGATCCAAACGGCCAATGAAAAGGTGCTCGACATCACGAATCCCCTGGGAATTGCAAATGAAAACTATCAGACACCCCCAGAAGGGCCAGAAATGACACTACCCTCTGTTTGGTAGGGATGTGGAGCTGGAACTTTCTTTCATACGCTGCTGGCAGAGTGGCAACTGGTACACCTGCTTTGGAAAACCGTCACGCAGTGTCTACCAAAGATGAACATCCGTGTAACTGCTCACTGCGCGACCCCAGCCCTAGAAATGCAGTCTCATGCTCACCAAACAATGAACAGGGATGTTCACAGCAGCACTATTCCTGATAACCAAGAACAGGAAACGACAACAGTCCATCTGTAAGTCTATAGTCATAGAATGGAATACTATAAAGCAATGAGAATAGACCACCCATAACTATATGCAACAACACAAATGAACCTCACACATGACACCGAGTGAAAGTGGCTGGACATACAGCACATACTGTTCACTCCCCTTACGTCAAGTTCTGACAGAGGCAAAACATCGGAGGTGATCAGGGTGGTGGTGACCGTGGCTGGAGAGCTTAGGGGTAGGGGTAGTTTGCTAACTGCAAGGGGGGCCAAGGGACACATCTGGGGTACTGGTCATGTTCTGTTCTTCATCTGCCTGCTGGCTATAAGAGTGGATTCACTCTGTGAAGTCACCAAACTGTGCACTTACGATTTGTGTACTTTTCTACATGCGTATTACACTTTACTGAAAAGTTTGTAAAGGGGCGCCTGGGTGGCTCAGTCAGTTAATCATCCGACTCTTGATTTCGGCTCAGGTCGTGATCTCACAGTTCATGAGATCAAGCCCCAAGTCGGGCTCTGTGCTGACAGTGGGGGGCCTGCTTGGGATTCTCTCTCCCTCTCTCTCTCTGCCCCTCCCTTGCTCATACATTCTCTCTCAAAAACAAACTTTTAAAAAAGTTCACAGAGGTAACAAATAAGAGGCAGATTAAACTATGGTGACAGAATTCAGAATAATGGTTATCTTTGTAGGGGACAGTGTGAGTGAAAACCTGCAAAAACTTCTGCGCGTGATGGAAGTCCTACTTCTTTTTCTTCTTTTTTTTTGAGAGAGAGAGAGAGAGAAAGAGATCACACAAGCGTGAGCGGGGGAGGGACAGAAAGGGAGGGAGAGAGAGAATCCCAAGCAGGCTCCACGCTGTCAGTGCAGAGCCCGATGCAGGGCTCAATCTCACAAACTTTGAGATCATGACCTGAGCTGAAATCAAGAGTCAGGCACTTAACTGACTGAGCCACCCAGGTGCCCCTCTTCTTCTATTTTTTCAAAGATTTTATTTTTAAGAAATCTCTAAACCCAGCCTGAGGTTTGAATTCACAACCCTGAGATCAAGAGTCACGTGTTCCAGCAGCTGAGCCAGCCAGGCGCCCCAGAAGTCCTACTTCTTGCTCTGGGCAGTTCTTACAAGATGTAAATTAAAATGCGCACATTTTTCTGTATGTGCATTGTATTTCGATAAAATCAAGGTCTTCAAAACACTGTTGGGGGGCACAGAAGTTACAAGTGTGTGTGATAACATACCGATGTTATCAGAACATGAGGACAAACTAATGGAACAGGGAAACAGCCTGGCTGATGCCTCCTACTCGCAGCCTAGCTTGGCCTTGCCCAGAGATGCCACCTTGACTTCCCTGAAGACTGGGCCAAGGGCCCAGCGTGTTCTCTGGGCAGTCAAATGAGCCCCAGCCTTGCCCTCACCTACTGACCTTAAGGCCTGTTCCTTGTCTAAACGCCCTGCCGGGCTGTGTGCTCCCTGAGGACAGGGCAAATGTCCTGTTTACTGCTGCATTTCCACTGCAGGGGACACCTGGCCTAGAGCAGGGACTCGGTAACGTTTGCTGAATGAACGTGTTACCCAGGGTCACTGAAACAGGGCTGAGACACAGAAAGTACACTGGGCTTTCCCATGCCCTCTGTCACCTAGACTATGGTGACAAACTTCAGGAAACATCAGTGTCACCACAGGGCACATTCCTGTTCATCAGCTTAGCAGTGTCATCACTGAGATATGCCAATAAACGGAGATGTGATCATTCTGTTCTGAACATAGCTGAGGCATTCAGCAGCCTACTCAAAGCAGGCGCCAAGTAAAAACGCCTGTTTCTGCTGGAGTAAGAGAAAGCCTGACGTCAGCAGATGCTGTGAACTAGCTGATAACAAGGACTGTGAATTCCCAAGGCTGGTCTCGTTCCAGGCACAACGGAGGCATCTGATCACAGCAGTTCCTGCCCCGGGCCTGACCCGAGTTCCTTGAAGACGTGCACTGTTTTCCATTTCTGGACCCACAGTGCTGCGGTTAAGGTATGCAGTCACCACCTTTTTTTGTGAATAAAAACACTAGGAGACACAACCAGAAAATTTCAAAACTCTTTATGACCACAGTGGGGCGCCTGGGGGGCTCAGTCAGTTAAGTGTCCGACTCTTGATTCTGGCTCAGGTCATGATCTCATGGTGATTTTGGCTCAGGTCATGATCTCATGGTTCGTGGGTTTGAGCCCCGTGTTGGGCTCTGCGATGACAGTGCAGAGCCTGCTTGGGATTCTCTCTCCCAATCTCTCTCTGGCCACTCCCCACTTGCACTTTCTCACTCAAAAATAAACTTAAAAAAATCTGTTTATGACCACTTGGAGAGCAGAAGTCATATATTTAACCCCTTGGATCCAGGTCACTCTGTATCACTGAGTCAATCTTACTTCAGGCACCAAAATGTCCTGCTTATGCTTGTAAGGGCCATTAGGGTTTTTTTCCCCCCTTTTTGGGGGTGGGGGGTCTGCTTTGTTCAATGCCATAACTATGGCCTGCCGAATGAACATCTGCCCCTCTAGGCAGCGGCACCCAAAGGCAGGCCCCACACCTATTTTTGCATCTTAGCTCCTGGCTGGGGAAGGGCGCGCTGTGCAAGCTTGCGGAGGGGACCTGAAGGGCACTCACCGCCAGGAAGCCCAGCCTGCCCCCACAGTGGGTCTTGAGCCCCATGGCAGCAGTCAGATGGATCTCAACCAACGTGCTTGGCGGGACTTTCTCTTCTGCGCACTCGGCCAGGTTCACGGCGCACAAAGCCATGTGCACGTCTGAACAGGCAGATCCCGCGGGAAGCTTCCCTGTGGCAGGCAGAAGCAGACGCGGATGTTAACACACTCCTCCAAACCACGTTTTTTCCCGTTTTCTCTAGTGCAGTCAGAGCATGAGCAGGACTGGAGACAGTACTTGAACTCTGTCATCAGATGGTCCTGGACGGGAGGCGATGCTCTGTGACTCAGTAGCTGTGTGTTCCTTTCTACCTCGTAGGTTGTTGGAGACAAGAGAAAATGCGTGTCAAGTGCCAGGCACACGGGATGTACAAATGGGAGCTATTATGACGGCAGGTTGTTGTATGGGACTCAGAGATGCGCACTACAACGTTTTCCACAACAGTGCCAGCAGCAAAACCATGTTCTGCTAACACATCCTGAGTCTCCAAGTATCAGAAGAAGTGATAAAAATTAAAAAAATAAGAAAAAAATTGCCTTTAATTTATTTTCATTTTAAAAGAACCTATAGTACGTAAGCACCTATCTTTTTGAGGGAGAAGTAACACAATACGGAGGGACAGCCAGACACATCGCGGGTTAGTAGGGGGAAGGTCAGGAAAGGCTTACTACGCCTCTCATATGAGGGCCGCACAGCTCACGTGGTGCCACCCTGAAGTCATGGGCCAAAGTGCCCTTGCACAGGCACAGGGACTCATCAAGGCTATGAGGCTTTCATGCTGTCGCTAGCTTTGGTCCTCACTACAGGACTGGGAGGTGGCCAGGGTGAGCAGTCCCCTCGCTTTGCTAAGGGAGGCTCAGCGTCAGGGGTGGCCCCATGTCAAAGGTCCAGATAGTGGCCAAGCCAGGCCTCCCGACCTCATCAGCCCCACGTTCTTTCCAGGGGGCCACCCTGCCTCCCTCAGCTTTTTGTTAGCCCCTACACTTTGTTCTGCACAGGCGTTGGGGGTCGGTCTCCCCCAAGAGGCACCGTGTGGCTTTCTCTTTTCAGGGGAGGGAGGGTGGGAGCAATGTGGGGACCACGCTTTAGTCACCTGCCCTCTCAGTGCCTTGCATAAAGCCAGGTGCACTGAGCGTTCAGCAAATGTGGAGAGAATGAGAGATGTGAACTATCCCAGCTGGAATTCTCCAGAACATGTCAGCTGGGAGGACACAGACTCTTGATCAGAGACCTGGGAGGGAGCTGGTCCCATCCCCCAAGGGCGCACTGAGGAGGCAGAGGAGACTGAAGGAGGGTCTGCAGACAGGGCCCCTCTGTTGGAACTCTCTCACGACGACGGCTGGCCCCACTTTAGGGTGGGAGCTCCCTGATCGACCAGGGCATTTCTGTCATTTTCCTGCTACCATATCTCACTACTGCTTTCTGACCTTCATCGGATGTCCCTGCAGCAACCTCCCTTCTGAACCCTCCCACTTTGCTCCCCCAACACCGAACCTCTCGGGCAGCCTCCTCCTGACTCCTGCCCTTGGCCTGCCTGTGACATGTGGTGCTCTTCTGGGTCCCTGGAGGGTCCCCTCCACCAAAGGCCTCTCACAGCAACCTTGGCTTTCAATTACGCTGTAGGCCAAAGACCCAGCTCCTTTCGTGGGCCGCAGATGCAGCAAGCCCACCGCCACTTGTCACTCCCCTCCAGCTCTCACAGGCAGGAGCCCTAACGAAATGCACCCTGGACAACGCCTCTTCCGCCGGTTTCCCTCACCTTTGTTGGCAGTGACCACATGGACCCAAACTCTCAAGCAAGAGACCAGGGAACCATCCTCGCTGCTCCTTTCCTTACCCTCACGTCCCACGGGTCCCCAAGTCCTGACAATCCCAGCTCCCACTCTCCCTCGGCCTGTCCTCCTGCCACCACTGTGCATCTTCAGCAGCATTAGCTCCTGTCTTGCCTCCCTGGTGCCAGCCTTAACCCCCTCCGTCCACCTTTCACTTGCCATCAGGGCTTCCGCTGGGCCAAATAATTGGCAAACCAAGCCAGGGCGCAGATGGCACGGGGCACTGTAAGGCCGGCTGGTGGCGGCGGCGGTGCTCACCTGTGATGTGCAGCTGGTGCAGCCTGTGATAGGCCAGGGCCGCGTCCCGGGCACTGGCCTTAGCTTCGTCCTCAAAGCCTGCCGCGGCGGCCGGGGTGGCCCGGCGGCGCTGGAAGACCTTCTTGAGCAGCCAGCGCACCAGGCGCAGCTTCTGCAGGCTGTAGCGAATCACGTTCCAGGAGAGGCTGCAGGCCAGGTCCAGGCGGGAGGTGGGCAGCGCCCGGCCCAACACCGACAGGCAGGTCTGCAGATTGGCCGCAGCGGCCGCAAAATCCCCCTACAAAGCGGCAAGAGGTGAAAAGTTCGCTGGCCTCGCTGTGGCCTTTTTACTTTGCGTTAATAAAAACTTTTACTCTCCCTTCATTCCCTAGATTATCAGAGTTAAAAAATCACCAGGAACCTTATCCCCCAGAAATGCTGACATTTTCATGTTTTCTCTTGGCCTTTTTTTTTTACTAAATTGGGATTGCAATGTGTCTATCTATGACCAAATACTATTCACAAATTCCCACAGCAGTTTTATACATAAGATGATAGAATGGATTCAGATGATCTTTTAGGGTTTTAGGTTCTCAAAATGTGGTTCCTGGAGACAAGTAGCATCGGCCCCTGGGATCTTGTTAGAAATGCAAATTCTTGGTCCTCCGGCCCCACCCCGCCCCCACCTATCGAATCAGAACCACTCTCGGAGAACCACTGTCTGAAACAAATACATGGCTAAACTACCGTAACCAAGGATCTGGATGAACTACTCTTTGCCAGCCTGAGAGGGTCTGATGGAGAATCTATGGCTGTATTGGAAGACCTCTTTCTGTCTCTGTTTCTCTCATTAATGGGAAACAGAAGCAAGCTGTCCTCTCCTTTCCCACGTCCTGCGGTGGGTACAGACACCTGAACTTCCCTCCTACACCATTACGGGAAGCGAATCGGGACAAGGGGAGCACCCTCTCCCAGCTGATTCATACTTCTAACACACTCTGGTGCCGACCCACCTCAGCCCTGCCTCCTGGTCCCTTCTCACCCCCAGGGCCCTCTCTCGGCCCTTCAAGCAACACGGCTCGGACAGAGGCTCCCACAGCTCCAGCCCCCTTGGACCCTGGAGTCAATGTCACATCACTTCCATTCCACTTTACAGCTCAAAGATTTCCAAAGTCAGTCTTTCCTTTCCATTCCAGGTTCTTGCCACCTCTCGACCGGTCTATTCCAGGAGCTGCTACCTTGCCTCCATGAACTCGGTGCCCCCTCCTCCCAACCCCACACTTCACACAGCTGCCAGAATGACATTCATGGAACACAGACCTGAACCTGCCTGTAAGACATACATCTTGAAATGCTTTTTTTCTGGGAATAGTCTTGCTTCAAGGGACAGGCCCCCAACAACCACATCTACATTCCAGTAGCCACAGCCCTCGGCACAGCTGACAGCTCCAGGCTGGTCAATCCAATTCTCTCGTGGGCACTGCAGCCTGCAGGAGGGGAGGGCAGCCCGCAGTTTACTGCCGCCGAGGAGTGTTCTGCTTCCTGTGCCTCTGACATGTGAAGTTTAACTCTTCCTTCGATGTTGTGTGTTGCCCCAGAATCCTTCCTATAAACTTCCCTTTGTTGATTTCGATTTTTTTTTTAAATGTTTATTTACTTTTGAGAGAGACAAAGAGACAGCATGAGTGGGGGAGGGTGGGCAGAAAGAGAGGTAGACACAGAATCGGAAGCAGGCTCCAGGCTCTGAGCTGTCAGCACAGAGCCCAATGCAGGGCTCGAACTCACAAACCGGGAGATCAGGACCTGAGCCGAAGTCGGACGCTGAACTGACTGAGCCACCCAGCCAAGCACCCCTCCTTTGCTGATTTCAAAAGAAAACATTCAGCTAATTTTTCTGCTCAAAAACCTTCTTGGTTCTCCTTGGGAAAAAAAACCCAAATCGGTTACTAGTCAAAGACCTCTCCAATTTGGGTCCTAGCTACACTTCCAGCCTTAGCCCTCACCTGTCCCGGACATATCCTATACTCCAGACATACCGATCTACCTGCTGGTCCCCAAATATCCCATCTATTCAAGACTTCTCTGCCTAGAAGGTCCTCCCTGCCCTTGCCCACTCTGCGAGTCTCACTCCCTCGCCCAGAGCTTGTCCCTCCCGCCCCAACCCCCGCAACATTTTCTTCTTCCTCTGTCCCAGCACAGACCACCAATCATCCCGTGTCCACGGAATCACTGACACGTAGGTGTCCTCTCACCTGCTGCCCTGTGACTGTCAGGGGCTGCCGCCCCCAAGCACCTACCACAGGACTTTATACACCGCGGCACTCAATATCAGTCACTGAGTTATCAGCTGAGCCTGGGGAAGGACAGGGAGAGGTGGACGGCAGGACTCACCCTGGCGAGGTCCAGATCTGCCTGCTTTCGGTGCCTCCAGAAGGTGACCGAGGAGCGTGAATGTGGCCGGATCACCGGCTCCCCGTGGACCAGCAGCTTCACAAAGACGCTCAGGACAATCACACCATTCACCAGCCATAAGAGGAGCGTTGGCATCATCCAGTCAAACCAGCCCCCAGAGCCTAAAGAGGAACGTCTCAGCTGAGCCAGGAGGAAAGGCCTCCCAGAGCAGCAGCAGGGCATCTCATGACCCCCAGCATTTGACAGGGAAGTGCCTTCTACCTCCCTTTCAGAAGAAGCACGGATGACAAGACTGCTTCATTTAATAACAATGTCTAAGTGCTTTCCGTAGGGATAATATATAACCTTAATCTGCACTATCGGCAAATCTGGGACAGTTCTGTAGCCTAACCAGGAACCCTGCAGCCCTTGTCAGTACGGAGCTGGGTGCCACAGAAGTCTGTGTTAGTCACGGTGGGGTCGGACCACTGGTTTCATGACTCAGGCAAAAATACCACATCTTCCTTCAAGTAGGTATACCCCCGATTTCCCGTATCCCCGCCCCCATAACAACAGCAGTGTGGTTTCTGATTTGTTCTCTTCTTACTAACTGAACTTGGGCTTGCCCTGCTACCTCCAAAATGGGACTTATGCCAGTCCCTACCAGGCCTGCGACAAAAGCCCTTCGGGACCCCGTGGACGAGCAGAGCGTTCTGCACACGCAGGGCCCGTCTCCTCCCAGGGCAGCCCACCCGTGCTGGGGAGGCACGAAGGGCCCTCTGCCTACCTGACTCAAGGGATAGTATGCTGCGGCCAGAGCCCGAGTATGGGTGCTGGTCAGAGCTGGGGGCCCCGCCCCATCGCAGCAGGGCAGTCAGGGGGTTAAAGGAGAGGCACAGGAAGGTAAGGACGCACAGCAGAATTCGAGAGCGGTCCACCATGCCCAGGGCTACAGGAGGAGAGTCTGGCTCGTCTTTGACCTTCAAGACAGGGCAGAGAGGTTGGAATGAGTATCACATGGGTTTCTGCAGCATTTTACTAACATTTATACGTAGCGGAGTCAGACTGAGAGATTTAAATTTAAGACCACCAAGTCAGACCGGAATAGAGCCAGGAGGCAACTAAGAAGTCCACGGCTCTCCCACTGCTTCTCACACCCCTGCACGCTCGCCCTCTTGCCCCGAGACAAGGACCAAAGGTAGAGGAGTCCTGCTTATAAAACAGAGCTCTGTCACAAAAGAGAGCGTTATGCATGATTTTGTTTCTGTAGAATTCCACAATGGACAAAGTCATCTAAAGTGACAGAAAGCAGATCGGTAGCTGTCTGAGGCTGGAGGCGGGTGTGTGAACCACTTGCCATGGCATATGAAGGGGCTTTGCGGGTGACGGGACTATCTCGATTGTAGTGATAGTTACATAAGCGTCTACCCTTGGTAAAACTCCATGAACTGCGTGCTAGTAGTACTGCATGCTACTGTACGATTGGTGTGCTTTATCGCGTGTAACTGAAACATCAGCAGAGCTGACTAAAGACATCCAACGCCAGTATGGGTCTGCTTTGCCTGTTGTAAAACCATCGCGTTGTTTTTCTTCCCTCCCCATTTCTCAGAGGGACAACTGGAGGCAGAAGGCCTGCCCGCCCAGGGAGCCCACAGAGGGAGGGAGGAAGCCTAGGGCCAGATCTCCCCGGCGCCCGGAGTGCACGCACTACACTATGTGAAAGCCATCTGGAAATGTCCTCTGAGGACAGGTTCCTAGCTAATTCAACATACCTCTCATGGTCTTTTGTTACCAAACAGAATCACATTTACAAAATGTTTCAAAACTAGAGCTCCGTCAGTAAAATTAAGTACAGGATACAACGAACAGTTTGATCAAAAACTTAGGCTACAAGGGAAGTTTGTGCTTTCGAAGTCAGAAATTGCCAGTGGTCTCTGCAGGTTCCCCAGGCTAGATCATTAGGCTCGAGCCTCTTTTGGCTAATTCCATTAAACAACAATTGCCAGGGGCTTTCTTTGACAATTAAAGGCCCTGGGTTGGAATGTGTTTTTGTTAGACTGCAAATTGTAATCATTTCCAGAAGAGGACCCAGAGGCAGCCTTGCCCTAAACCAACTGAACCACCTCTAAAAGTGGTCTTGCCAGGCCCATTATGGGCGAAGGATGTAATGAGGCGCCTCCGGCAACTCCTGGCGCTGGCGTGACAGCTGCTGTGTGTTCCAGCGCTGGATCGGGCCCTTATTCCTCTCAGATGGGCTCTTTCAGCAAGGACCAGTTAAGACCGGACTACATTGAACCAGTTAAGCAGATTCTGTGGGGGACACAGTAGGACCTGACTGATTTCACTGAATTCCTAGTTTTCTCCAGCCCCGGTCCTCCGAACACCTGGCCTGGCCCCTGCTGGCAGCCTCTTCCACAGTGAACTTAGGAGAGACGGGGAGGGGATTCCGAGGATCGGGGGATTTTAGAAGCTCATACCTTTGCATCATCCAACAGAGGGCTTCCTGGCTCAGAGTCGATGGAATAGGGGGAGAAGCCAGCCTGTGACCCTGAGTCAGAGGCCGGAGGGGACATCAGAAGGACATTCTGATTAAAGTCATCGATCTTTAGCTCCACATCATTGTCCACCAGACTGCCTAGGTCGATGCCCTTCAGGAGTTCTGCAAAGAAAACCGCATCTGGTTTTCCAGCTGGGCCAGGGCTGGGCTGGGTGAGGGGCACATGGTCCTTGCTCTTGCTTCACCCCTGAAGGCACCCTGTATACACCAGTGGGACCTCCCCAGTGCCCAGCATAGGACTTCTACAACCGGAAGTGAGCTCACTCACTGTTTTTCTGATTTGCCAGCTTCAGCACCATATTCTCCTGGCGCAGTTTATGATTGACCTGCTGCAAGTATTTGATGTAGTCAATGGCCTTCCTCAGGACACCGGACTTGTGCATCTGGGAAGGAAGATGGGTGAAAACGCAGTGGCATCACTGCGGGCTGCAGAGCGAGAGGGGAGAGACCCAGAGCTCGTGGGGTGAAGGCATGGCTCCAGGTTCAGATGCTGCCTCACTCAGTGGTTAGCTGTGCAACCCAGGACAAGTTACCCAACATCTCTGAACCTTGCTTTCCTCATCCTTAAAATGGGGAAAATGGTAATACATGAATCACAGGCTTGCAGTGAGGGCGAAATGAGATACTACATGTGAAGAGAGGAGCCCGTGGTCTGTCACTATTTATATAGTGACACTTGATAAATAAAAATTAGCTACTACTCACATTTCTTGTTATAATCCTAGAACCAAAACAAACTTTATTTTATTTTTAAATGTTTATTTTGGGGGAGAGAGAGAAACAGAGAGAGAGAAAGTATGAGTGGGGCAGGGGCAAAGAGAGAAGGAGACATGGACTCTGAAGCAGGCTCTAGGCTCTGAACTGTCAGCACAGAGCCCGACAGGGCTGGGAGCTCACGGATGCTTAACCTCACGGATGCTTAACCGACTGAGCCACCAAGGCGCCCCGAACCAAAACAAACTTTAAAGAAAACAAACGACAAAAAACCAGAGCATTGTTGGATAGCCACCTTCAGTAAAGTTATATTAGTATATTTCAAATCAATAGGCTACAAGGAAAATAAAATTTTCTTTCAAAACAGAGATGAGGAAGCACAGAAACAAATGACAAGAAAAATAATTTAAAAAATAGAGATGAAGATAAACAGTTAACAGATAAAAAAAAAAAAACCTACATGACAGAAAACACATTCACTGAAACACCAGAAATAATGGAAAGCCTATTTCCTATATTTGCGGTTAAAGACCCTATCTCCATTTTGTCTCTTCCCTCAAAGGTAACAGCATTGCTAACCACCCCTGAGCACGTTAAATATATGGTGGCCACGCCACCGGCTGACTCCACGGTACACACAGTCCTGCACCTGCCTGCCGGCGAGCAGGAGGTAACCCTCTGCCTGGGCGATGGGGACCCGCGATCACTGCAAAACAGTCTCAAAGGTCCAGGCAGGTCACTGCCTTTCCAACCCCCAACAGTTCCCTTATGTTGGTTAATATTTTATAATCTTAAAAAAATCCCAAGACGCTTTAATTAGTAAGAAAGTACGTCTCAACCATCCTTATGTTCACTCACTGGACCTGGGTCTTCCAAAATTCCTACAGTAAAGACCAGTAGAGGGGAAATGGTGGGACATGAAATACCATTTTGCTTGGCACCTACCTTGGCATCTGTCCCCATGACCAGGTCCTTCAACTCGATGATTTTGTCATTGATAGAGGAGCGATACCGCTTCTCGATGATGTTGTGTGTCGTCCGCCTTTCTCCTTCTTTGGGGGGCTCCAACTGCTTGACTCCCCCAGGTACCTGCTTAATGGGCACTTTCTCTTGCCCCATCATCACAGGCATTGTGGTCAAAATGGTCCCATTGCTGCCCACCAGAGTCTAGAACAGGCACAGACACAGGGTAGAGTTAACCCGAGGGTCGGTCTGAGTAAAGCAACCTCACAACACAAACCTGTTGGCCGCGGCCATGCGGCGCCTCTCCTTGCTTAATTAAGGCAGGCCCCAGGAAGCTGCAGGAGCCATGGTACCTTAGTTACTATGCCTCTTTCAGAACCACTTAGGATTAACATTGGATAAAGAGGTTTTAATCTTGGATCTAGGGATACCCGAAGCAAGTCCTATGATTTCTGCTTTGCTGGCAAACCATTAACCACCTCTGCACTCGCATACAATGTACCATATCATTTTGGCTCCAAGGAAAACTTACTCTTGGTGTGGGATACATCTTTTCCTTTCATAGGACAGTGCAGTCACTTGCTGCATTTCCTTATATAATCTGGCCATCAAAATGCACAAGGGCAGAACTGACAGACCCATTCTATTAGATAAGCAGGCCAACTCTAGAGGCTTCCCCTTTCCCCCTCAACTCTGCCTTCCCGTTTCTATTTTTACTAATTTTAGTTTTATCACTTTCACTAAAGGACCTCAATATCCAAACAGCCAATGAACAAAGAAAAAGCCGCTCAACTTCACCAGTCATTAAGAAATAATTCACACATAATGAAAAACACACGTTTTAAGTGGATAGCTTGATGGAGTTTTATGTTTGGATACAATGTGTGTAATCAAGATAACCCAGACCAAGACACAGACCATTTCTAACCCCTTAGAAAGTTGTCTTGTGCCTCTTTTCAGTTACGCCTGTCCCTTCCCGCTCTTGTGGTCACTGCCTGACCTCTACCACCACAGTTTAGTTTTGTCTCTTCTTGAACTTCATATAAATGGACTCATCAGCATGAACTCTTTGGTGATAGGCATCTTTTGCTCCACACACTGTTTTTGAGGTTTAGCAGCTGTATGTATCAATAGTTCTTTCTGGACATGTGGGCTGTTTCCAGTTCTTGGCTTCTATCAAAAAAACTTATTTTCAAATTCTGATCACCTTTTACTGGATCAGACTCTCTTGCCACAAGATGCTGAAAACGGCTGTGACCTGAGAACCCAAGGATGGGTGTCTTCCATGTCCCTCACCTTGGAGCACCTCCCTGCTTGGTGGGCGTGGGGTCCTTCAGAAGCCAAACCACCATCAGCAGGATCTAAGAGTCCTCCACACTGATGGCCCTGTGTGGAGGTGCTGCCCACGAACCGAGGGTTAAAAAAACGAAAAGGGGGTATATTTGCAATGTGACACATTCCATAGAATTTCTGTGCCTGCCCACCGTGTAGAGTGGGCCTAAGACCACTCATCTAACATCTCAGAGGCCTAAGACCTCCAAGGAAAGAGGAGGAGAGGGAAAAGGGGAGAGGGGGAGGGCAGGGAGGAAGGCGCCTCTTACTGGGACTTGAAGGGCAGCCGTCTGGATGGGGGTGGTGAGGGCGGTGAGGGCTGGGTTCTGGACTGCGGCCATGACAGGGCTGCCATCTGTCTTTAGTGTGGTCAAAACAAGGGAATCTGTCTTGATGATCTGAGGCTGTACCAAGACCTGGATGGAGAAGGAAGAAAAGGAAAAGGAAGGCAGTATTATTTTTCTATTTTGCCTTAGCTTCTTACTATACAGACTTCCTCTGGGAAAGAATGAAAAAATAACATTTTCCTAAAACCGAGAACACAACTTGATTACTGGGTTGAGACCAAGAAAGAGTATAGCTAAAGAGGGTCCTGGGTTTTAAGGATGAAAGGCTTCGAGGACAGCAGTGCCAGCGCCTGGCAGGGACACAGAGGTGTGGGGGGTGGGGTCGAGGGGAGGGAGGTCTGATTTTGGACAAACTCAGGAAAGCCAGGAACATGGCTGAGAAGCACAAACGAAAAACCTGGATTTTTTTCCCCCAAAGATAAATGACCTTGTTAGTAAGAAAATACAGTCCACTATGATGCATGACTTAGAAATATCTTAGCACATCTCTTTCCAGTTTTAGACCCATGAGATGCTTAAATATCATAAATCCACCTGCATTTACGGAGTCTGTGTGAGGCCAGTGTACACTACAGATGCGGTCTCAGCCAGGTCTCCACTCCGAGCTCACTGGGGCTTCACAGGGCCCAGGCGCCCCAAATGCCACTCCCTTACACTCCGCCGGTCCTTCTGAGTCTGTGGACCACACGCTCAGCCAAAGACCAGTCCCAACCAGTGCCTCCCTGGGTCCTCACCAGCCACCTACCGGAACTTGCTGCACCTGGGGCGCAGCAACTGTCTGCACCGTGGCCGGGGCGAGGGTCTGCAGTGTGCCATTGGCCGTCTGCGTCAGCACCCGCTGGGCCTGCACCGTCTGCACCTGCTGCTGGATGGTGACTGGCTGCACCTGGGAGGACGTCACTAGGCTTTGGACTTGAGGCTGAAGGACTTGGGAGAAGAGGAGGGAAAGTCACACGGATGAGGAATGCACTCTGCTGTCACTGCAGCTGCAGCAATAATGGAGGGCGGAGTGCCTCAGAACGCTCCGACTCCCGGCCTGCTGCTGAAGAAGACGTGCACAGCCATTTACAAGCTGGTCTAGGTAACAAGAACATTCCATGAGAGCTGCATCAGTTTCTGAGGGAACGAGAACAGATGATTTTATTGCTCTGGGTGCTAGGGCTGAGGTGAGGAGAACTCATCAGCAAATGACTGCACCCAGCAAGGGAGTTCATAGATACAGAGAACCAACAGCTTCGCGGGGCTTCACTTCCTCTCATGAAAAGAATGGAAAATGCACTTTGGGATGACGGTCTCAGCGTTTTGCTTTGCTGCCTCCCTGCAGCTCCTAATCCCTCCACAGCCCACGGAAGAACTGTCAGAAGCTTGGAAATTCGGAGTAATATCAATCCCGCCCAGGGCTCCCCAAAGGGTCGGAGGGAAATCTGATGCAAAGGCACTGGGCACAGCACAGCAGAGAAAGCCCTCCCCCCAACCCCCCCGAGGGCCTAGTACGAGGCCTGCAGCACAGAGATCCAGAATCTGCTAGGAGTCATATATTCTCTGTAGTGGGTGCTCAGGAGATGTCTGCTGAATGAATCGTTCTCAACCTACAGGTGCCAAGATCTGGCTGTTGCTTGAGTCGGTTTCTAGACTCATCTTATTCAAGCCTGTAGCTCTAGTTACCGGGACTGTGTCTACGGCGCTTGTGAGATTCTTCGACCAAGTATCCTTGAAGCAGGCACAAGAGAGATTAAGGTATCTGAAGAGGCAGAACGTGAACGGCTCCTGTACCCACTGTCCTTACTGCCCGTTACCCAAAACTCCTTCAGACAAGGACCAAACTGATGGATTCTATCATCCCCAAACGGGACAACCATTTGCCTCAGAAGGGTCTGCAAACTGGCACATACGATTTTGAGCCAACCAGTCACTATGGTATCTGACTTCTGAATTACCTTGAAAGCTGGTGGCTGCATTCTGGTATATCAAAGGCTGCTGGATGATCCTCGTCTGGGGGGCCGTGCTGAATGTCGGGGTGATCATCACCGTCTGCTGCTGCAGCTGAGCTGGAGGCTGGGGCTGGGGCTGGGGGCGGGGCTGAAGAACCGGAGTCGCCCTGGGGGGGGTGGGAACTGCGGTGGGGGGGACTTTGACCTGCAGGGCTGGAGCCTGGGGGGAGGCGGCCGAGGGGGAGAAGGAAGGCAGAGGGACTTGGCTGAAGGACCGCTGGAGGGAGGGGTCCCCGGTGCCGCCCCCGCCATTGCCGTTGCCACCACTGCTGCCACCGCTGCCACCACCCCCGCCACCAGGGAAGGAGCCACACAGCTGCTCGGAGAACAAGTCAGGGAACTCTCCAACTTGATTGCTGACAAACTGCAGCATCTCTGTGGATAAATGAAAAGGAGTCATTCTATTGCCACCCAAAATATCTAGTAACTTTCAAATTTGCTTAAGAAACGGAGGCCTGCAAATCAAAAGGTTTTCCCATGACCATTGCAGAAATGGGTCAGGAAACCTCCTCCCTCTTAGGAGGCAAATCAAGGGACAACAGGGCAGGACTTCATGTCTTTGATGTTCTCTTTCCCCACTCTACCTCCAGGCCCTTTCTACCAACTTTCCTGATGGTTTCAGGCCAAACAGGAGCTACCTCTGTGCTAGGTGAGTATTGCTTGTGGAGGTTATTGCTGGTCTCATCTTACAGTTAGGGACACTGGGGCAGGAAGTGGGTAGTGGCTGTCCTAAGGCTTTGGCGCTCAGTAGCCTCAGGTGTGAGGCCACCTCCAGTCTCTGCACTGTTCTCTGTGGCAGAGCAGGAAGGCGAGAGTCAGGCTCTCACCCCAGGCCGCCCTGGCTCCTCACCACAGGTAGGCTCTGGGCCTTCTCTCCAAGGAGGGTACAGCCCTGGGCACTGCTGGCACCCTCAGGAACACTCAGAGATGATGAAGTTGATGGACTCCAAGTCATGGATCATTAGGGGTGGAGTGGATGGAAAGATCATATACAAAGTCCAGGACAGGGAAATAACTTGGCCAAGGTCCCATGGCTCCTCAGGGCACAGTGAGTATCAGGACCCGTTCTCTGCCTCCTAGCTTCATGATCTGCCACTGCACCACAGCACACGCACTACCAGAAAGTCAGGGCAGAGCAACCCCAGCCCTGGGCTCCATGCTCTGGGGGCCCACCCCACCCTCCCCTGGTTGCGTCACTTCTCTCTGAGCAAGGAGTCTGTGAGACCAAGGAGATGCGTCCACCTGGAGGCCATGGCCCCCTTCTAGATCATGCTCTAAGTACCTGGGACCCTTAAGTTCCTAGCCAAAAGGGCCTCAAGCGTGCCTCCAGGGCCTCTTCCCCTAATTCATCCTCCTCAAAATTTACCAAAACCCAAGTTAATCCACAACTAACAAGTCATCTCTCATGACTCCTTCCTCCCTATAGGGCTGGTTCCCATTAGAAGTCTGGGGCCTCGGCTTTGTCCCAGGTATTTTCAGACCTACAGTTCTTTACAGTCTCCATTCCCGCCCCTTCCAATACGTCCCCAAGTAGCTACCGCTTGTTCCTGAACTGTACACCCTCCTCTCTAAAACATTCAAGGCCACACAATGCTCCGACTTAGTCACCAAAATTCCCCAAACCAAAGACAAACCAAAAAAAGGTACTACTTCGTTTCATTCCCCCAAACTGTCCACCAGCAAGTCCCTCCCAGGTCTTTAACAGAGTGTGTGCGTGCGCTCATATGTGGAGGTAGCGGGTCTGGGCTACGAAGAATCTTATGTTGGGCAAGCAGAAACCTTCTGGAGGTTTCCAGGGTGACCATATAGGACTGAAGCTTAGCAGTTCGACCTGCTGGCAAAACAGCATCTTGTAAGATTAACTGACTATGGAGTTGTATTATTTACCAACACCTCAGCACTCTGCCATGTCCCCTCCACACTCAGCCTGTTGTATGTGGGAGGGAGAAATGGGCACATTGCCACATTGTAACTGGTACCAACCAATTCCAATTCCTCGAATGTGAATTAAACTAAGAAATGTCCTTAAACTCAGCACAAAATTTAAACAAAACACAATTTAGTGCTGACACATTCCAAGTACAACACAAGATTTATAAAAAAATTTTAAGAAAATGCTTAAGAGAAACCTAGTGATCTGCTGAACTTCCCCAAGTTCTCATAAAATCCCAACTCTGGGGAATCAACACAGAGGCCTGCTCTGTGAGCCAAAAGAACATCACATCCACATCCAGAGGTCTGGTAGATGGGTACAGGCTTTGGTACTGGTTGGGTCTCAGGAGGCCACCTACCCAGCTGTGTGAACGTGGGCAAGTTACCTCTCTACATCCTGGTTCCCTCACCACAAAAGGCTGCCTTAAGAATACTCACTCGGGGGCAGGGGGAGGGGGCAGCGGCGCCTGGGTGGCTCAGTCAGTTAAGCATCCGACTTCGGCTCAGGTCATGATCTCACAGTTTGTGGGTTCGGGCCTCATGTCAGGCTCTGTGCTGATAGCTCGGAGCCTGGAGCCTGGTTTGGATTCTGTGTCTCCCTCTCTCTTTGCCCCTCCCATTTGCACTCTGTCTCTCTTTCTCTCTCTCTCAAAAATGAACATTAAAAAAAAAATACTCATTCAGCTTCTTTGTTGTGAGGATTAACAAAGATAATTTGTACAAGTGCTTGGCAAGGGGCAGACCCTTACAAAGGTCCCTATTAGGGGTCATTCCAGAGCACCTCCTGCCTGGGCACCTGGCTCCATGGATCCCATCTGGCTGAGTGCTCTCCAAAGCCTTTCAAGGAGAAAGGCAGGGATTGGCACAGGGAAGTAACCTGCAAAGGTCACAAAGCTTGTTCACAAAGCAGGTTAAGAGTGTGTAGGCAGATGGGATGCAACTGCTTAAATTAAAAAAATAAATTCTTTTCAACCCACACATGACGAGCTCCAGTGGTGTTATCGGCAGCCAGACAGATAGGCACTGGGTTGAGTGGCGCACTGGGGCCCGTTAAGACCAAGCGTTGGAAAGAAGGAGTAGTGGGAAGAGGCTCTTTGAGCTCCCGCTCCAGCAGGGCACACCAGCCCCCCCCGGGACCCCATCTGGTCTGCAGCGACAGAGACGCGGAGGCCCCGCCAGCCAGAACGAGGCCTGGAGAACCAAGGCGCAGGAGGCGCACTCCGGGTGCAGTTTTGCGCTAAAGCTCCAAGCTGTGCCCCATGGGAGCGTCCTAATGTCTCGTGTTCCCCGCTCCTATCACTGGAGTGCGGCAATCACAGAGGCTCTCATTTCCACCGAGAGCCATGAAACCCAGAAAAGGGAGGCCTGGAGAAGGCACAGGTTTTATGGGGCTTTGAAAAATGAAGTTCCAGAACATGTACGATGAGTGGAGGGCCAGCCGACTTGGGCCTCCTCGGAGCCGCCAGGCCTGCAAGCTGTAGCTTACCTGGCAGGGATGCTCCTGGCGGTTACCCTCTCCAACTCAGCCACAGTCCAACTTATTTAGTTTAGTTTTTTGTTTGTTTTTAGTTTTATTTATTTTTTGAGAGAGAGAGAGAGAGAGAGAGAGCAAGGGGGGGGGGCGGACAGAGAATCTAAAGCAGGCTCTGCACTGTCAGCAGAGAGCCCAATGTGGGGCTCGAACTCATGAACCATGAGATCATGACCTGAGCCGAAGTCGGACATTTAACTGACTGAGCCATCCAGGTAACCCCATTTTTAAAAATTTATTTATTTTTGAGGTGGGGGAAGCACACCAGCAGGGGAGGAGCAGAAAGAGAGAGGGAGAGACAGAGAGAATCCCAAGCAGGCCCTGTGCTGCTAGCACTGAGCCCAACGCAGGGCTTGAATTCACAAACTGTGAAGTCAGGACCTGAGCCTAAGTCAAGAGTCCAACGCTTAACTGAATGATCCACCCAGGAGCCCCCACATTCATTTTTTAGGTGCTTCTTAAAGGAATAAGTTTGCTTAATTAAAGTAACCTGGGCCCCAGGAAACTACACCTGGGTGGCTCAGTCGGTTGAGCGTCCGTCCAACTTCGGCTCAGGTCATGATCTCACTGCTCGCAAGTTCGAGCCCCGCATAGGGTTCTGTGCTGACAGCTCAGAGCCTGGAGCCTGCTTTGGATTCTGTGTCTCCCCCTCTCTCTGCCCCTCTCATGCGCATCCTCTGTTTCTCAATAATAAATAAATGTTAAAAAAAATTTTTTTAAGTAGGTAACCAAAGTCAGAGGCTGTGGCTGTCACTTGTGCATTGCAACCACTCTGGAGCCTCAACCAAAGACACCCCAAGTTCACATGCACTTAACGGAGCTTGCAACCTGGAGGTAACATAAATCATTCTGTCCAGCCCAGCCAGCAGCATCTACCTGAGACTGAGGTGACCTGAAATCTGGGCAGATTAACTCTGGGCAGGAATAAAGAACCTAAAGCCCCAATGAGGTAACGTGGTCTCTAAACTGCAGTCAGTCAACAATCCTTTAGTGGCCCTTTGCTACTTAGCCCAGTTAGGTGCTGAGAACACGATTTTATAAAGTAGGTCATTTATTCTTATATTTTGTATTTATTATCCACCTTGTGTTAGATAATGTTTTAAAGTAACTTTCTTTTTTAAAATTGTAAAAGTGGGGCGCCTGGGTGGCACAGTCGGTTAAGTGTAGGACTCTTGATCTCATCTTAAGTTATGATTTCAAGCTCGTGAGTTCGAGCCCCACATCGGGCTTTGTGCTGATGACCAGAGCCTGCTTGGGATTCTCTCTCTTCTTCTCTCTGCCCTTCCCCGGCTTGTGCTCATACACTCTCTCTCTCAAAACAAATAAACTTAAAAAATTAAAAATAGAATAAAATTGTAAAAGTAACATTCACTATAGAAAAATTCAGAAAAAAGCTAAGCACTTTGGCTTAACTGGGTGACATCACCCAGCAATGCCACCTCCCTGAGACCTCCACTGTCAATGTTTTCATGTGTCCTTTCTATACATGCGTGCATGTGTGTGTGAACAGTTTTACGAAAATGGGATCACACGGAAGCTGCTATTTTGTACCCTGCTCCCTTTACTTAATAAAATATGAAAAGTATTCTGTGTCAACCATGATGGATAGAACATGATGGCTTGTGAGAGTCCCACAGCATTGTACCCCGTTGTATCGTATTGTATCAATGCTTTAGAATTTAACCAACTATGGGGCGCCTGGGGGGCTCAGTCAGTTAAGCGTCTGACTTCGGCTCAGGTCATGATCTCACGGCTCATGGGTTTGAGCCCCTCTGTGCTGACAGCTCAGAGCCTGGAGCCTGCTTGGGATTCTGTGTCTCCCTCTCTCTCTCTCTGCCCCTACCCTGCTCGTGCTCACTTTCTCTCAAAAATAAAATAAACATTTAAAAAATTAAAAAAAAAAAGAATTTAACCACTTAGGGATGACAAATGGCTATTTTCAATTCTTTGGCATTACCTCTTGTAAAAATCTTGTCCCACTTATCTGACAATGGAGATAAATTTCTAGAAATCGGGGTTGGAGGACAGATATGTGTGTTTGGGGAAAGTTAAAACAATCGATGCTTCTGTCAGCATTTCCCCACCGTTTCTGTTATTCAGACAGAAAAGAGAGGCAGCGGACTGCTTCAGTTTGCACGAAGTACTACACGAGGTTGAACGTCTCCCTGTCCATTTTATTGGCCATTTGTGTGTCTTCCTTCGTAAATTGCCTGCTCTTGACCTTTGTCCACCTTTCCATGGGGCTATTTGTCTCTTTTTACTGATTTAAAACAATTTCATAGATGATGGATATTTGCTCCTTCTTATACATTTGCAACTATTGCCACACTGCTGGTTTTTCTTTTATTGAAATTGAGTTGACAATTTTTTTTAAAATTTCGTGAGGAAAAATAATGGCATAATGATTAAGGTATCATGCCCTAGTGCTATAACTTGGGGTAAGTTTTACTTCTCTGAGCTACAGTTTTCTCATCTATAAAGTGGGGCTGAAATTATACCCACCTCATGGGGATGCTGAGAGAATTTGCAGAGAATCTAAAGCAGGCACAGCGCCTGGTACTTGGTATTACATGTACATGTATTAGTACATGTTATTTGTGGCTTTTTTTTTTTTTTGACAGTTTTGCTTGGACTTTTGTTTTGAAGATTGGAATGTGTTCCAATGCATTGGGTGTATTAGGGAACAATTTGGGCACATCATGAATTTTGTGTTTACTTATGCATAATGGAAACACTAGGTAATGTGTGAGCCTGGGCACACACCTCAGACATCCACCAGCTTTGTCAGGTCCCTGCACGTGTCATGAACCATAACCATCCACACCTGGATGAGAAGTCTCCATCCATCGGACAGCACACAACCCTCCGTCCATCACTTCATAGTAACTCAGGGACTGTAACTTTCAATGCCCACTTCCACAAGCAAACCTTTAAGGTAAGGGGCCCTATTTATTGTGGTATTTATGTACTTCTTAGCCACTTAGTATCTGCAAAACAGGGCTGTTTTATTAGGTTCCTTCCTAGCTTTTAGTCTTTTTATTTTCTCTTCTCTTTTTTTGGTCACCTCTGAAGATTTTGAGTGTTGTGACCCGAATCTCATTTTCCCCACAAGTCCTATGGTTTGCATTACACGGTTTTGCTTAATGCAGTGATTTTTTAAGGAAGGGATATGTTGCATTATGGCAGAACTGACTGTATACAAATGCTACTGTTGTGTAACGAAATGACATGGTTTTTGTGTTACACTTAAAAAGTCCCTCATCCCAAAGATTGTAAGGATATTCACCTAAATTTTCTTCATGTAGTGTTGTTCATTAATCTTTCACATTAGATCTGGCCAACAAGCATAAGGACACAGAAGTAAGTATGGTGTGTGATGTTTGTAGGCTGCTGAGAATCAGAAGGACCACAACCAGTGAGCAAGAGGGAAGGAATCAAGAAAGTTAATTCACAACAAGCGCGCTTCTTAAGAAACAAGTATCCTGTTTTCAAGCTGATGACCCTATAGTCCCTCTGAGGATGTTTTTTTCTTTTCTGATAATTAAAAAAAAAAAAAATCAAATGTAGACCAGTATCACACCTGAGGGTCAATAGATCACTTTTCCTTCCTCCACCATTTTGCTATCTGTGATCGCCATTGCGTTCTCGGGACCTGAAACATTAGTTACCCCCATTCAGGTCCCAGAACAGTTCAGGAACTGGGCTGTCGACTAAACCCATCAACACAGAAACCCTGAAATGCAAGAATATAAGGAACATAGGGACACATCACAGGCAACTGGTGCCTAAAATCACTTCAAACACCAGGGGGCACACTTGCTAAGCCGCTCAAAGCACAGGGGCAGTATCATGCACTTCAAGGGGATTCCGGGTCACCTTCCTGGGGGACAGGGAGTCTGGAGGAGGGCTGAATGACACAGGATGGCAAACCAGTGACTCAGGCATCCTATATTTTAAGCAAGGGATGAGTAAACTCTTTTTACTGGCAAAGAAACCACAAAAGAAAATTGGGCAGGGAGGTGGGGGTTCTTAAATGCCTGTGTTTCATAACACACAGAAATGTGTCATGGCATGTATCAAATATTACATAATAAAATAAAACATGTGAAACTTAGGAGAAAAAGAAAGCACAAAGGGAAGCCAAAGTCATTCTCAAATGGTCTTCCAGTCTCCTCTCCCTACCTCTCTCTCCCTATCTGCCCAGCTGGATATTAGGAGCAGGCTCAGAGTCCCAGCCTGGCCAGCCCTGAACTCTCTGGTCCAACCCAGCAGGGGACCTGAGCCAGCTCTCAGTTTCAACCAGGACAGTGATCTTCAGCACCACCTTCAACCGCTCTTTCTTCTTCTCTCTACCCTAAGTTTACTATGAGCTCCTGGCAACCCTCTTTTCATGGTATCAGTTATCTCTTTGCTTCACTTCCATACTCTGCCTTGATTTCAACCACAGCCTCCTACCCAGTGACAATTGTCTTTTGTGAGTATCTTGTTGGTCCAACAGTCTTCCAAATCAAATCAAATCTCTTAAACACAAGCTTCAAAACTTCCTGCCAACTGCTCCCTCCTACTCCTAGGAATTTCACTTCCCACTCACCTTTGCTCATCATCCACCTGGGGGGGGGGAATACCCACTCCCTTTATCTGTACGTGCCTTTGTCAGGGGAGCAGGGTTAGGGAGGAGATCTTTCCTGAATGTGACTGCCATGGCACACCTTTCTGCTCCTCACCACCCTCTTCCTTTCTGAATTCCACAGTTCCATTCCAAAACCACTTACATGATTCTCAACAAGGACGCTTCTCTACCTCAGATCCAGCCACGTTTGAGCTCTTGAACCCAATTATGATTTATTTGTTAAGAAAAATTATCAGAAACTTGAAAACAAGGCAATATATATACATATAGCGTCCCTTTAAAATCACGCTACAGGTAGTAGTATGTACCGTGCCTACTAAAGTTCATCCGATGCTCTGTGGAAACAAACTCGTTTGACTTCCTATTTACCACAGATTAGGTAAAGTTAGATGCTCATTTGCAGAAAATTGTTAAGTTGTATATGATTTCTCTCTGGTAAAAAAGATAAACTTGAAGGCTTTGTTTGTATTGCCCTGTAGGACATTAACCAGTTCTGCATCTAAATTTGCAATCTTATTCCTGCATCCTTTTTTTTTTAAACTATGTAAATATCAGTTTCTTACATTCTCTTTTGATCCAGCTTTGTCGTCCTGATGGTTTTCTCATTAATAATGTTAACAAATCTCTGAGATGTGCTGATGATATGTTAGCTCAGACTGGGTTT
Source organism: Cryptoprocta ferox (assembly GCA_028646485.1). NCBI lineage: Eukaryota > Metazoa > Chordata > Mammalia > Carnivora > Eupleridae > Cryptoprocta > Cryptoprocta ferox. The sequence goes on from CM053571.1 coordinate 6,571,565, forward strand.
TTAATATTCAAAAAATTTTATTTTGCCACATTACATAGAGTTATATTTTTAAATGCTTTTCTTATAGATTATGCTTCACAAGCACACGGACAAAATCTTCCACTCCCCTAAACTTCTCCAAGTACTAACCATTCTGACAGTTAAAAAAAAAAAAAAAAAACTGGCATCAGTTCACTGAAATGCTCCCCAAAGCAACTTTCATAGAATCTATAAAAATGGCAATTATGCTTTCTGAACCAAAACTGCAAGGGACATATCACCTCACAATGGGATATTTCTGAAATTCAGGTTATCCTGGGAAATCTGGACAAATCTGTTATTTCTGCAAAGCTTCTACTTTTGGTGAAGTGGGTATGTAAATGCAAAGTAGCATTTAAATGTGCTGAGCACCCACTGTGTGCTGGCCTAGAGAGATGATAAAAAACTCACAATCCCAGCAGCAAGGAGGACACGGGGAAGGTGCAGGTGGAACGGCCTCTTGTGGGAGCTGGACTGAAGGCTGATGGGCAAACAAAGGGAATTCCAGGCCCAGGGAATCTCAGAAGCCAAGGCTTGGAGGAACAGAGCTAGCACAGTGGGCTGCTGAAGAGAATGGACAACTGCCAGGGCCCCGGGCTGGGCGGGAATCAGGGTCAAATCACGACAGGTTACTCTATAGCTCATGGTGAGGAACGTGGTCCTTCTCTTTATTAAGGAAGGAACAGTGAGTCATCCGACAATGCTCCTGGAAGAGAAACTCCTCTGGCTCCGTGGCTGCTCGTGCTGGCTTGTACAGGGAGGGGGCTGCTGGCCTCCCCAGAGCCCCCTAACCTCGTGAACGCTCTAAGTATCATTCTGAGCATGAACTCGGGGCTGAATTCTGACTTGAGAGGATAATATGAGAATAGCTGAAACAAAATCTTGCATAACTTCATCAACTGATGAATCTTCTGGAAACTGATTAAAGAAAAGGTCTGGTTATATGTGAGGTTCTAAAAAATGGTCCACACTGGGAAACAGGCCACCTCCTAGAGACTGTGTGAAGGAAGTGTGACAAAGGAGGATGTCAAAAAGCTAAACCAAGAACTGGAAGGCCAAACAGAAAAGGGATTCCCAAGTGTAAGTTCAAAGAGTACTGGCTGAAGAAGACCTGGCTATCGATTAGCAAAACTGGATGATGAATCTGTCAATGTAACGGCTGTACTGCCTTTGGGAAAAAAAAAAATCTTCCTGAGGCTCATTTCCTTGTAGATATGGGAATAACCCAGACTCTTCCATATACACACTATATATATGTCTTCCAGTCCATACAGCCAGAACATAAAAAGAGTATTTGATTCTTCCTGAGTTGCTTTTTAAATTTTAAAATTTTTATTCTTTTTCTTTTTTGAGAGAGAGTGAGTGAACGAGGGGCGGGGGTGGGAGGAGAGCAAGAGAACAAGAGAATCCCAAGCAGGCTCCTCGCCCAGCACAGAGCCAAACATGGGGCTTGATCCCACAACCATGAGATCATGACTTGAGCCAAAGTCACCAGCTAGATGCTTATCAACCAGCTGAGCCACCCAGGCACCCCTGTTTTGTTTTGTTTTTTAACACAACAAATACAAAAGGGCGTCATCTCCAGGTTAGATTCTAATTTAACCCTTGACTAAAAGTCAGTGGTCACGCTATTGATGTTTAAAAGCAAAAAAACCTCTATGACAAAGCTAATAAACTTATTTTCTAGTTAGAAATCACATTTATATTTTATTTAAAAGTACACAGAGGTGGCTATGACTAAAATCAAATTCATTTCATATTGATTCTGTGTGGACAACATAGTAATAGCTATCACAGATACTTAGTACTTTAGATAAACCCTGAGACCAGTATTATTAACAAGCGCGGAAAATAAATTTCAAGTAAGCGCGGAAAATAAGTTTCAAGTAAATTAAATAACTTGCTCAAGCCTCCTGACATAAGCTACAAAGTGGCTGAACCAAGATTTGAATTGAGATCGTATTTAGGTCTGAACCTCTCCTCTATGCACACTATTTTCCCTACAAAACAAACATTACTTGGATTTTACAGTTACGCTCCTCACCACTTGGGAGAAAGATGCCAGAGAGACCTGGAGTGACAATAAAGTAAGGAGAATTTTGGGGGGGGGGCGTGTTGAGGGGGGTCTTATGTAATCCATCTCATTAATTCCAATATGAAGTTCACAGCTAATGGAAGATTACTCTCAGGGTAAGCATGCATGTAACTGACTCACTGAGGGAACAGGGGAGAGGTATTTCTGCCTGGCTGTTTGTATTTTGTGAGCATACCTTCCTACCCAAATGATTAAATTATTCTCCAGATGAGAGTGTCTGCCTTGACAAGATGCTCTTTCTTGAACAGTCTTTTCTAAAATAAAAAATCAGTAAAGCCACATCTTGTAAGACACGCATTGAGCAAACATTAACTGAGTTTGCTACACGCCAGACACAAAACTAAATGCCTTCAAGAGGCACATGTTCTGACAGCGAAACCCTGTGCAAACATCTGCCAGGGCCAGGCACCGAGTGTTAAGAGAAAGAGGTGCACAATGCGGGGAGAACCTGTAGAGCATGTTGCTTCAAAAGCCTTTGTTGTTGTTGATTTTTACTGCTATTTATCTGTTTGTGTGTGAGTATATATTTCTACACGAAGTTTAAACATGATTTTTTTCTTTTTACTGGAAAAGAACCTCATTAGCACTGTCTCCCAGTTGTTTTTGCTTTTAACACCTTGCTGGAACTCTCACATGTACTGTGGTATATAATCTTTAAATCACCCTGTGAAGTGGTGGTTTCAAGTACTCTTTTAAAAAAGAGTCAGTACGTGTAAAGGACTTAGAACAGTGCCTGGCACATAAATTCTTGAAAAGTGATGGTGGTGGTTACACAGGAAGAAACAAGCCCAAGTCCAAAGAGGGGGTGATCTGCACACAGTCTTAGGCAGGTGGCCAAGCGAGCGGCAGTGTAGGAACCTCATCCTCTTCCCTCTTCCAAGCCTGTGCTCTTTTTGCAAGCACCCTGCACCAGCAGCCACCCCAACAACCACACCGTGGGGCTTCCTCTCCGGAAGTCCTTCCTCGCGGATGCCCGCCTCACGGCCCAGGGCTCACAATGCTGCAGTCAATAAGCCAGGTGCACCACCCATGCCAAAGCCCCACCCTGGGTCCCAGCCAGCAAATCCAGGCCTCCCAGTCCTTAGAGGATCCGACAGGGGGCAAGTTAGAGGCATCAGAGTGTTGGCACCCCACATTTGAAAGGCTGTCGCTCTTTTTCCATTTAGGACTTTGCAGTGTCTGCTCTTAGAAGGAGGTCAGGACTAGACTCAGAACGAAGAAGAAGAAAAAACCTGAGGCAATCAGTAGTAGCAATAATACAACCAGTACAGTAATTGTTAACATTTACTAAGCTCTTACTGTGCGTCAGTGATTGCGTTCAGTGCTTTGCATAGTTTCCTCATTTAATCTCACAACACTCTGAGGCAGATACCATTATCCCCTCCACTGCACAGACGAGGAAAATGAGGCACAGAGAGGTTAAGGAACTTGTCCTACGTCACCCAGTCAGCAGGCAGTGGAGCTGGAATTTGAGGCCAAGTCTTAGCCACACGCTGTGCAGATACTTTGGCTCCATTATTGAATGGATGTCACCAAACAGACCCTGGTATTGGGCAGATGCTCATTAAGTGCCTCGCTCACGAATGAGAGCCCACATCCCCCACTCAGGAAGGGCAGGAGTGTCATCTCAGGTCTTCCTGTACCTCCTGTCTTCACCTGCTCCCGCCCTGCACCACACTGCTCTTTCACTCTCCTGGAACAAGAGACTGAAAGGTAAGTAAGATGTGGAGAGTGAGACTCCAGGAACCAATCCTGCACTGTCCTGTTCTAGAAGACAAGGGCATCACACGTCACGGTGCCAGGTAACCAACTGAGTGTCAACAAAGTCAGGTGCAAGCTGAACCACCCTCCTGACTCTCCTGGGGGTGCAGCCTCCACGCCAGGGGATCTCAACCTTGTTCAGTCCTAAAACCAGTCAGGCAAAGGTGAAAGACCCCAACGACCCACCATCCTACCCTTCCACTCACTCCCCTTCCTAAGACTAAGGACAAAACAAAAATTGCAAAGCAGATTATTAAGTCGTGCTATAAGCACCCACCTAGCATCCACAGATACTGGGGGCTATGTTGCTGGGAGCTGGAGGATGCCCGGGGCAAGGATTCCCAAGGGGTGCGGCGCCCTTCCCACCTTCCCATCTAAAAGGGAAAAGACGAGAAACCCAACCAACCCCCATCCGCTGTGACAAGGGCAAGAACAGATGAGTGCCTCGCAAAGAAAGGGCTGTCAGAGGGGGCTCCTGGTTGGCTGAGTTGGTGGAGCATCCGACTCTTTATCTCAGGGTCGTGACTTCAGGCCCCAACGTTGGGTGTGGAGCCTACTTAAAAAAAAAATAAAGAAGACTTAAAAAAAAAAAAAAAGGAAAGGAAAGGCTGTCAAGAGCAGAGGAAGGACTGATAAGAGCAGAGGAAGGACTGATTCATGCTGGCAGGCAGTGGATGAAGAGTTTTAGGAGTTAAGAGAGAAGGAAGATCATGGCAGACAAAGGAAACAGGCTGAGCAAAACCACCACCCCACCAGTCATGCCCCGCGAGCTGCTGAAGGGGAGAGAGCGTGGAACAGAGTGGAGCGGCTCCCAGTCATGCCGTAAAAGGCTGTGACGGTGCCACAAGGCGTTGGCTCTTACTTTGGAGGCAAGGAGAGGCACAGAAAATGTAGTGGACACTTGCCCCTTTCGTTGTCTGTCCATCATTCGACCCGACCCTCCCCATCAGCACCCTGCTCTTCATTCAGAGAACCCCCATGAGTGGTCTTGGTGGGAGGTAAGGCTTCCCTTCAGTCAGCCCTGAGTCACACACACCCCCACCAGGAGCATGACTCTTTCGGGAGTGACCCAGGAGAGCGGCGACCTGTCAGGCATCACTGGTGGGGGGTGGGGGGCTGACCCGGTTGCCCCTGGGCTATCCTTAGCTGAGCTCAGCTCCTCAGCCTCCCTTGGTTCGGGCCCCTTCTCCAAGTCAGGCGCTGCAGCTTTTCCGGTCAGTCCGTGCACCATTGTCCTTCCAAGAAACTCCTTTTCTGTTCCGGCTGGCCAGACGCAGCGTCTACTGCTCACCACCCAGCCTCCTGACCGACACACCGAAGCCCAGGAGGGAGGGACCTGATCAAAACTGTGTTTGAGAAAGATAACAAACTGACAGTTATCAAGATTGTAGTCTGTAAATCGCCCACACACCCAAGGGCCTTTCCAAAGGCCTGTTCCCTTGGCCTAGAATAGGACTCCCTCTCTCCTGCACCTTTATTCAGCCGTCAGACTTCAGCTTACAAGGTGACTCCACAAGAGAATTCCTCGGACCCACACTTCCTCTAGGTGGGGTCCCCCAGGACCCCATCCCAGACTTCCCACACTCAGATCTTAGGGGGTGCACCCTGGTGGGTTCTTAGACACATTACAGTTTGAGAACCTTGATCCTGCAATAAATTGGGTGTTCCCATAACAGGCCACATTATCCCCAAGTTTGGTCCAACTCTGTCAAAAAGAACATCCTGACACTTCTCCCTTCTTGTAAAGTTCTGTTCTTTCTTCCCTCACATCTCAGCTCAAATGCCAAAGTCCCTGTTGAAGATATTGCTAATTCCCTTCCTTAGTGCTCCGTAAACTACTTGGAGTTTGAGTCTCTGTCATGGCCTCCGTTGCATTTCACTTCGTATTATGTCTGGTTGTTTAGAAGTCAGCTCCCTGAAGGTCGGGACTGTTTCATTCACCTCCAATACCCCAAAGAGTCTAACACTGTGCTGGCAACATAATAGATACTCACTCATGCTGAACTGGTTTGAACACATTTTAAAAATTATATTAAAAATTTTTTAAATAACTTCTGACTAGAAGGGCTCCTAGACAGGCTTCCAGAGTCAGGACACACCCCACCGTATTCCCAACAGGGCAGAAAAGTATATGGGTTCCCATGTTAAAAGGCCCAAATCCAACTCCCGACTCCATCAGCATGGGAAATCTTGGGCAAACTGTTTTATGTCTCAATGTCTCATCTGCAAAATGGGTAGGAAAATGAAGCATCTACCTCACAGCACTGTGAGAAAGACAAATGTATGCGAAGGACTCCGGTAAAGTATAAGGCTTCACCATCGATTTCACACTTAGCAAGAAGCATGACTTCCCCGTTGCTGTGGGACCGTGAGGGCAGGTTTCACAAGGTGGCTCTGCATCTGGCTCAGCGGGTCGGAATTTCATCACTGGTCCAAACCAGACTCTGGACCCAAAAGACCAGTTTTGCAGGCCAGATCCAGAAGCCAGATTATAAGGGACATTTAGATACATATGCATTAGCAATTCCAAAGGCCTAAGTGACACAGAAAGAGCTCTGCTTTTCCAGTTTCCAAACCGGTCAATGGTTTAGGATTAGCTTCTAAACAGAGGTTCCCCAGTGAGCCTTACCTGGAGGCCCAGGCCCTGGGATCCGCTACTCTTTAAAAAATTCCATCAAGTCAACCAAGTTTAACCCTTGAATCCCGTGGTCCCGAAATGGAACACTTTACTCTGCACTCTGTGACTAGTCCTTTGTGTCCCGCCCACCACACCTACAAAAGCCCTTTCGAAAGGAAAAAATACTGTATTCTATAAAAAGGCCCTTTGGTCCTAAGAGTCAACTTGCAAAGTGAACTTCTTTATTCATTCTCAGAAAGAGTCAAAAGAGAATGTTAGTTCTTGCTTCTTCTTCCCTTTATGTGCTTTGGCTCACTTAATTCTTGCAGTACCTGTGACATAGATATCCCCAGTCCCCACCACACAGCAGAAACAAGGCTCAGAGAAGTGCTGCAGGACACAGGGGAGGTCACTTAAAGCGCTAGCACAGAGCAGACCCCTCTTGGTAAACAGGTGTCACTAAGTGTGCACCTGAGCAGAGGGTCCCGGGTCTCTCCGGCCTTAGCCCACCACACCATCTTGTGTTTGCAACTTGGAAGCCCACTTACGTCAGACAGAGATGTGGCTGGCGCAAGATACACGGGTTTTGGAGTTAGACCTGTCTGGACTGAGGTCAGCTTTCTACCACTTACTAGTTGTGTGATCTGGGTCTCGGTTTCTCAACTGTACATGCCACAGAATCAGAAGATGGGATTAAAAGCAACAACGTTTTAGGAGACAACATGGGTAAAGGGCCGTACACACTGCGGGAGGGCAGGGTCCTCCCTTACCCTGCCAGTGTGGTATCCAAAGCCCAGTTCAACACAGGCCCTGTGTAAAGGTCTGAACTGCAGGCCTGACTACACGCTGCTGGGCCCACAGCTGGTGCTGCAGACACTGTGATTTCAAAACCTGGTGGATGGAAAAGTAGAGATGGCTGCAGGGACAGTCAATAACTAATAAAGAAAAAGATGAATCACATTCTCCTAGGGAACACCAAAGACTGAAAGTTCAAAGGAAGGTACTATGAGAACTGAACTATTCTTAACAAAGGGCACCTCCTAAAATGCCTGTCGATTTGGGTGAAAAGTAGTCTTAAGAGAATTATGGTGAAAGGAAGCAACTTCCAGAACACCACTTATAGTGATGGAAAGCCCCCAAAATTTTTTCAGAGAGGACGCACTGAAATTTCGGGGCAGCAAGGGCTGCCGCCAAGAAACTACATGATAGAGAGTGCAGGCAGAGAAGAAAGTCCCAATGGAACCCCCTAAAACAAGAAACTAGTTTTCAAGTCCCCCAAAGCAGAGCCGAAAATAGGAGCTGGTATACATTAAGGAGCAATTTTAAAAGTAAAGAGAGCAAGCAAACCAGATGGAAGTGGCAGAGGTGTCAGCCAGTCCCAATCACAAGGGTCCCAATCACGATGGTCCTGGGCTAGCGAAGGGAACATCTGAGGCACAGGAAGGGATCCTTCAGAAAGCTGGTCGCTACTCACTGTCCAATGGTCCTGAATACAGGAAAGTGAAGCACCGGGAGGCCAGGACAGAGGGGTCTGTATGTTGGGGGGAGGGGGAGAGATGTGAGCTCTAAACTGGCACGCATGTGGCAAAGACAGTAAGAATAAAGGGACCAGAGTCCTAGACTTTGCCAAGAAGCTGACAGGCTCTCTCCTATACATGGGTGATGGTGTAAACTGGCACATCCTCTGTGGATGGCAGTTTCACAGGATGTCTCAAAACCACAAACGTGTGGAGCCAGAACAGAATGTTAGTTCCTGCCCCTTCCTTTTATAGGTTTTCTATCATTCGCATCTTGTGGCATCTGGGATGTAGATTATCACCAGCCCCACTCTGACCCAGCAGTCCCGCTTCTGGTCCTTTACCCCGCACTTACACCTGCACACGTGTGAAATGATGAATTTACAAAGCTAGTCACCACAGTGCTGTCTTGAATAGTAGGACTGCAAGCACCCTGAAACGTCCATCAGAAAAGGACTGGATGAATGAAGGCACAGCAGTACATCTATGCAATGGAAAACCATACAGCCGTGAAGACTAGAAAGATCTCTGATACGCATAGTTAAATGAAAAACAAAAAACAAAGGCAAGGTGCAGAAGAACAAAGCTTGTAGCATGCTCCCTATCTGTGTAGAGATAAAAGGGAACAAATACTAAAGTCATGCTTATCTGCTTATATTTGCATTAAGGAAGTTTTGAAGAAGGTAAAGAAACTACAGAATGAATTACTTTCGAGGAGGCGGGGCTCGTGGGTGCTAAGCAAATGCGGGCAGGGCTGGGACGTGATTCTTCACAGTCCTCTCGCACATTTTTTAATTTCGCCATACGAATGTACTGCCTTTTCAAAAATAAAAATACAAATATTTTCCAAGTGGTTAAGTCCCAATCACCACAGTAGTCACAGTAATTTATAGCAACCGGAGAGTTTAAAAACCGGAAGGGCTACGGCTGGCAGGGTGAAGGAGCTGTCACCCCTCGTCACGGAGTGCTCCTTGGGAAATACGCACCAATGAACTGACTCCAGAATGACTCGCTTATACGTGTTCAGGCCAACAGTATTTACCGTTCTGCAGGGACATGGATATGCAAGGGCCTGTCTAAGCAGGGAGGCCGGGGGGGCGCTGGGTGGGTTATGCTGGATCACCCGACTATTAAAGCTCAACTGTTTCAACATCTAGCAACCTGTCAGTGAAAATGTTGTAACAATTTGTGCACGTGCATCAATCAAACTCAGACAGCATCGAGGGGATACAGACGATCTGATCATCAGAAAGCACTCTCCAATAAAGTGGTTTAAGAACTTTTTTTTTTAGTGTTTATTTTTGAAGGAGAGACAAGAACATGAGCAGGGAAGGGGCAGAGAGAGAGGGAGACACAGAATCCGAAGCAGGCTCCAGGCTCTGAGCTGTCAGCACAAAGCCTTGACAAGGCACTTGAACTCACAATCTGTGAGATCATGACCTGAGTCGAAGTCGAATGTTTAACCGACTGAGCCACCCAGGCGCCCCAAGAACTTTTAAAATTATGAAATGGAGAAGAGAAAATATCTAGTGGAGACAAATACAAAAATATATTTTTTAAAAAATGCCAATACATGAGCTGAGTAGGAGAATGACAGAAAAGACTGCTCGGTGAGCATTTGGCCAAAGGCCTGGGTGTGAGTACGGGACAGTGTTTGTCAAGGGCAAAGCCGAACACACCCAGGAGGAAGGGAGGAGAAACCCAAGGAGGCTGGTTCAGTGGTCCGAGCAACCCCAAAAAGCTTTATGTCCCAGGAAATGGAACTGGATGAGAGGAGATCAGGAGCTAAAAACGGGTAGAAAACAAATAAGCTGTGAGCAACAGCAGCACTTTCAACCCAGACATTAGCCACACAGTGATGTATGCTCAAGTGTCAAAACAAAGTTTCTGTCTTGAAAAAGCTATACACAGGGGTAGAAAGTACATCTGTGCTTCACCTCACTAAGCAGTTTCCCCAAGTATGACTCACCAGAGAAACACCTTCCACACATTCCCCCCTCCCCTCACCTCCCAGCAGGGTGCCGGCCACACCCTCCCAACACTCATCCTTGGCTCACCGGGTTGCCACTCCAAGCTCCCCACAGACGTGGACACCCTGGGCGGGGCCCACACAACACCTTTGCAGAGTGCCTCTTCAGTGCCAGATGGTGTTGGGGTCTCTGCCAAAGATGGAGCTGATTGCAGGGAGAAGACAGCAAGGACAAGGCAGTGCCACCCAAAGGCTCCAGAACCAGAAGTTCCTCTGCAGGCTGGGGCATGGGGTGGGCTACCAGCAGGAGGACTGCACGAATTCGGGTATCTGAGAGAGTGAGCCCCCTGCCCTCCCCCCCAACAGCCTACTAAGTAGAGAGTGACTGACAGTTCAGTCACACCAGTGTGTATCTCCATGGAATTCAGAACACCAAGGATAAAGACAAGACCCTCCAAGCTTCCAGAGGAGAAAACAGCTGGCTCATGAAGGATCAGGAATCAACTGGTATCAGATCTCAATGACCAGAAGCTAGAAGACAATTAGGTGATGCCTTCAAACTTTAAAAAAAAATTTTTTTTAATGTTTTTATTTATTTTTGAGAGAGAAACCAAGCGCAAGCGGGGGAGGAGCAGAGAGCGAGGGAGACACAGAATCCGAAGCAGGCTCCAGGCTCTGAGCCGATAGCAGAGAGCCAGATGGGGGGCTTGAACTCGTGACCGACGAGATCATGACCCGAGCCAAAGTCGGACGCTTAACCGACTGAGCCACCCAGGTGCCCCATTAAACTTCTGATATAAAATTAGGTTCAACCTAAAATCCCAAGCTCACCCAAACTCCAAATTGACGTGAGGTTAGAATAAAGATATTTGGAGACAGACAAGGCCCCCCGCCCCCACCCTAAATTTACCTCTAATATACTCTTTCTCAAGAAGCTGCTGGAGGATGTGCTCCATCAAAATGAGGGAGTGAAAAAACACCCCCTAGGGAAGAGTGGCTTCAATGATCACACCCCAGGGAGATGGCTAATCCCAGGATAAGCGTGGGACAGCAGAGCTAGACAAACATCAGATGGGGCAAAAAGAGGGAGTGACAGGGGGGATAAAAGGAACTAACTTCATACTGAGAGTTTCTGTCACAAGAACTAGGGCAGAATTCATTGCAAGAACACGGAAAGTAAGCAAGTGAATAACCAGTATTATTACAGGGCCTAGGGAAAATACAAACAGCAACAAAAAAACGCAGAGGACTGGGGCGCCTGGGTGGCTCAGTCAGTTAAGCGTCTGACTTTGGCTCAGGTCATGATCACAAGGTTCGTGGGTTTGAGCCACATGTTGGGCTCTGTGCTGACAGCTCAGAGCCTGGAGCCTGTTTAGGATTCTGTGTCTCCTTCTCCCTCTGTCCCTCCCCCTCCCCCTCTCACGTTCTCGCTTGCTCTCTGTCTCTCAAAGGTGAATAAATGTTAAAAAAAAATTAAAAAACAAAACAAAACCTTAGACGATCTATGTAAGAGAAACAAAAGCCAACGTCCAAACAAACACTTGCGTACAAATGTTCATAGCAGCTTCATTTATAACAGTTGAAAAGTGGAAACATCCTAAGTGTTGGTCAACTGATGAATGGATAAATAAAACACGAGGTAGCCACACAAGGGAACGCTCTGCTGCAACACAGATGAACCTCAACGTCGTGCTAAGGGAAGGAAGGAGGCCACATATTCCATTTCTGTAAAGTGTTCAGAATAGGCCAGTCCACAAGGACAGAAAGCAAATTAGCTCACTGAAAAGTTTCTTGAACCTTCTCCAAAGAAAACAGCTGCCTCTACTTGCCATCATTTACTCACTCCCGACCTCTTTCTGGCTTATCTAGACTTGGACCCCTTCAATCTGACTGCTCTGTCAAAGGCCAACCTCCTAACCGCCAAATCCCATGACTCTTCCTTTCATGGCCTTGTCATCCCTGCTGTCCTCTGCAGCACGATCTCCGCCATCCACTATCCACTCCTTGAAAAGTTCACCTTCCTTCAGTTTTCTATTACACTTTCCTCACCTGATCTGACTTCCCAGCTCTATCTTCTCTCGCCTCTAGCCTCAACCCCACAGTGACTATTCTTCAATCTCCATCCCCAGTTTTGACCTTTGCCTGAGTAACTGGCCTGATTTCCTAGTGGAAGGACACCCCCCACCCCCGCACCTCAAATGCTCCACATTTAACACAAATGTTTATCATCTCCCCAAACCAGCTCTTCCTGCTTGTGAACTCTTCCAATGCCCAAAGATCAAAGCCCTGATAGGATCATAGAATTTCACATCTACTCTGCCTTCAGGGCAAGGTCTTCACTGAGGCCCCAGCCTGTTATGCCCACCATCTTGCATGACAGCCACTTCCTATCCAAACCCCATCACCCTCTTAGTATTATCACGTCACACCAGGGTAGCTGCAGTTCCCTCCTAAACTGGGCTCCCTAACTCCAATCTTCCTTGCCCATCACCACAGTTGATTCTCCTAAAATCCGTGATTGATGCGTCATTTCCCTAGTTGAAAATCCTCAGCAGGTCCCTCTCCACATTCCACAAAATATGCCCATCAGGTATGAAGACCCCCCCACCCCCGCCAGTTTGGCTCCAACTCACCTTGCAGCCCTTATCTTCTACCGTTGCCTTACACACACCACGTGGGTCCAAGAACTCACTAGTAATCTTTGATCTCTAAAGGAGCTCGATCCTCCTTGGCCATGTGCTTGTCATGATTCTGCCACCCATCCTTTTGGGTCTTATGGGAAGGACACCTCTGTCATTGTGCCTTTCCTGATCCCAGTGGAAAAGTATCTCCCCTCTCTGTCTTTGCAGAAGACCTGGTTTATCGTAGTACATGAGGCACTTTCTCATAACGCAGCTATTCACCATAAAAGAAAGTACCCTAGATACTCTATCATCAGAGGACCGGAAGCATGGGACACCAGAACATCCTGCAGTGGAACGAGGCCCTGGAGACCAACTGACACATCATGCTTTGTTGGGCCTACGGTATGTTTCTTTAAAAAAAATAACCAACCACTTTGAGCCAACATTTAAAAATGTGGACATTTCAAATAAAAATCCTGACTTGGGCATCTCTTGAAAAAGAGACGGCAGATCCCTTTGCCAAGAGGCCTCCCTAGCCTAAATTAGCCTGCCCCAGTCATTCTGTATAAGATGGGCCGATATCATTTTCTTCATGTGTCCTGCCAGAAATGTTCATTTTAAGTTATTTGTTCCTCTTGTGTTTCCTCCCTCAAGAATTTAAGTTCCCTGAGAGGGAGGAGAATGTGGATGTCTTGTTCAAAGCTATCCTCAACACTCTGTCCATCAAGGGGGTACTTAGGAGCCACTCAAGACATGTGCTGAATAAACGAACAGATGCGGCCTCCATGGACTCACATCCTTGAAGGGCACTCATAGATTATAGCACAGATGAGGTTGCCCAGGGAAGGATCTTGCCCAACTAGTCTTCCTGGAGGCAGATATGAAATCCCCAGGTTGCAAGATGTGCAAACTGCACACCACCCCCCCAACACACGCACAAAGTATATTTATTCATGGTCATGGTCTCTTCTTCCCTACCTGACTGGCTCTAGAAACAACTGGGCAGGTTACCCCTGATCCAACCCAACCCCAAGGGCTGTGTCTAGTACAACTTAGAATCCTGTCCAGCCCTAGGTCATTAGGTTCATTCAGGCATTCCACAAATACTTAGTTCTAAGTGCTAGAAATACACCATGAAGGAAAACAGAAAGACCTGGCCTTCAGGGAGCTGACCTTCTGGAGGGGGAATGGAGGCATAAGAATTCAGGAGTATTTGTAACTGCAGACCACTGGCCTTCAGCCTGCCCAAGCCTTCTTGAGCTCCAAGACCCCGGTCAAAGGCCATCTTCTTGGAGTGGTGTTCCTGGTTATGCCAACCTTGACCAAGCTCTCTCAATGCTGACTTTCACTTATTGCTCTGAGCAACTGTAAGCTCTTCTATACTCAGCATTACACTTTTATTGCTACTCATCTTAGGCTCCATGAGGCCATAACATTCTCTTTCCTACCTTTCATGTTTCCTACAGCTCAGCAACCACAGCTGGCACTGGAATACTTGTTGACCAACTGGAAACAGGGAGACACTTTTCCCCAAATCTGGTATGGGGACCTGTGAAGCCACTGAACCACTGTAGTAGTTTCCAGAATGTATATTTTACTCAGAAACCTACGGGGACAAGGTTAATACCCGACCACTAGATAACTGAACACATTACAGATTAAGAGAAACAGGAACAGGTTATGGAAGGAGAAGGCAAAATGCACAAGAATTTCTTCATGTAAGCTGGCTGGGAGGCAGCCTTAGGCATACTTCTTATTGGCTGGGTAACCGTGGGTAAGACACAGGCTCAACTACCTTGAGCCTGTGTCTCAGGATCTGTGAAAGGGGATGAGAGTAGAAAAACAGAGGTCTCTACCTGGTGAAACTGTTGCTAAGGATGGAGAACATTAACGTGTATGAGTGCGTAACACAGTGCCTGGCACATAAATGCTCAAAACATGTCAGCTGCCCTTCTTAAGTTCCAGACCTTCTCTCCTCCAGCTGTTAACACATCTCCAGCACTTCATGGAAAAGTCTGTGGTAAGACATGGGGCTTCCATTAAGGGTCTTCGTTCACTGCCAGGATGCCCAAAAACAGAAGGCAAGGACAGGCCAAGGAGTTAAACGTTACAGAGGCAAAATGGGAAACATTCTTTTCAATGAGCCGCTGCCACTGATCTTTTCCCCTAGAAGAGAATCTTCCGCTGCCTCAGTTTCTTCATCTGTACAACAGGGATGTAGCTGCTGTTTCTGCCTGCAAGACTGTAGTGAAATCCTGGACATGATAGCACTTTATAAACTCAAAAGCACAATGCATTTGTGTTACTGCTTAAGACCATGGGTTCTGGACAATTTAAGGTGAGTGACCTGGGACAAGTAAACACCTGGCCTCAGTCTCCCATGGGATTGTAGTGAGGGAAAAGGGAAACAATATAAAGAATTTGGGGGCTAACAAGAGGGCCCAACTACTGAGAGTTATCATTATGGTCCTTAACCTATTCCCTGGACTCCTCACCCCCAAGAGTCAGGTAAAAGTCTGCTTTAGTGACACCGACACTTGCCCAGGAACTGGGCTCTACACCCAGCTGGTTGACCTTGGGCAAGTAACTGACCCTCTCCAAACTCTGGGTTCCCGTGGTCACAAAATGAGAGCACTGCAAGAGACAATCCCTGGGCTCCTACCAGCTCTTCCACTCCGCTGTTAAGGTCGCCGGAACAAAGGCTACCCGCTCCCCAGCCTGTCCCCGAAGGGCCACAACTCAGAATTCTTGCTGCTCAATTCCCTTTGCAGCGCGATAGCAGGAGCGCCCGAGTCTCCATCCCGGAGAGAAGCGTCCATACTCTGCCGCCACCGCTCGCTTCATCAGCAACTTGCTCCTGCAGGCGCTCCCCGCCCAAAGTTTCCCGGAGCGCCGGGAGACCCGGCCGCGGGTCACCCCCGGGAGGGCCAGAGATGAGAGCGCGGAGCCTGGGGACCCAGTTTCGGTAATCCCAAAGCCGCCCCCGCGGCCGGGCGGGGAGTGACAGGTGCGACGCCGAGCTGCGGGCGACGGAGAGCGGGACCTCGGGCGGCGCGTGTAGGCGCGCGAGGGAGGCGGCGGCCGCGCGCTCTCCTCGGGCCGCTCCCGCGGGGCGCTCGCGACGCCCCCAGCTCCGCGCCGCAGGCCCCACGACCCCCGCTCCGCTTCCGAACACGCGGCAGCGCAGAACCGAGCGGCCGGGCGGGGACCCAAACCCGCAGCGCCCCGAAGGGTTGGGTTCCGCCGGGCCGACCGCGCGTGCCGATTCTTCCCGCGCTAGCCAGGGCTGCGGGGGGTGGGCGCACGCGCACCCGCGCGCCGTCGTAACCCCTTCCTCCCCGCGCGCCCCCGCACTCCCACCCACCCACCTACCACTCACCGTCGATGTCCCCCAGGGTCAGCTCGTCGCCCAGCTCTGTGAGCGTCTCCATGGTCTCCAGACCTCCCAGCTCGCCGCTCTCGTCCATCGCCCGGCTCGGCGCGGAGGCCCTCCTTCCGTCCCGCTCAGGGAGACGCGGGGGCGGTGCCGCCGCCACCGCCCATGACACCCGACAGTCCTCTCCCGGTACCGCCTCACCGGCCGGTGCCAGCCGCCGCCATGTTTGCGCCGCGCGGGAGGGGCGGGGCGGGATTCCCCCGCCCCAACCCGCGCCCTCCGCGGCCCCGCCTCCAGGCCGCGCGCCCCCTTGTTTGTTGTCAATGGGACCAGGCTCGTCGTGGCCAATCAGCGCGCGAAGCGGTGCGTGGGGTGATGGCGCGTCATCGATCAGCAGCTCTGATTTGCATAGCGAGGCCCCGCCCCGCGAGGGCTAGTAGCAAATGCGAAGAGAAGCCTCCGGGTCCTCAGCCCAACCTTCCTCCCTTTGTTTAAAGGCGCCGCTCCGTTTTCAGTTGGGTCTGCCTCTGCAAGCTAGTCCATCCACAGGCTGGGGGTGGAAGGGTTAACACCCTCCGCCCCCGCTTGCGGGTCGCCCCCGGAGCGCGCTGTGAGCACATTACGTCATCTTCCCAGCTGCTCCCCAGCCCAGCCAGCCTAGGAGAGCGGGTAGAATCAAACCTGGCCCCCAACACCGGGGCCCGGCGGAGTCTCCATCATTCAAGTCGCGTTCCTAGCAAGCCCCAAGCAAAGGCGGAAATGGGAGGTTCGGGGTGGGCGGTGAACTGTCCCAAGTGCGGAGCGCATTTTACAGCCTCTGCGCCTTTGCACCTGCAGCAACCAAGCGCTTACTCCGACGGTCCTCACCCTGGGTCCCTCGGAACCTCCTGCAGACTTTTAAAGCAATGCTAGAGCCCGAGACCCACCACAGGCCTCCTAAGGTGTGACCTAGGCTTGAGCGTTTCGACCGCGCAGCAGGGATTCTGACGTGCAGTCCGCCCACGAGTTCCCACTGCTTCGAGCACCTCACTGCCCCACCTCGCAGCTGGTCTTCATGTAAACAAATGTGCAGACTGGTAGGAATTTATCCTACGGAATAAAAGTATGAGCGCTCAAAGAAGTGCGCAAATATGTTAAGTTCAAAGACGTTCACCACAAAGTTCTCTGTCACTGGGGCAAATACTGGAAAGCCCAATAAAGGATCGGTTGAGTAAATTACCTCCACACAATGGAATTAAATGGTATCATTAAAGATCATGTGTATAAATGTCTACTGACAAAGACAATATATTGTTAAAAAGGGAAGGTAGTTAACAGAGCTGTCGCTTTGAGGTCAAGAATAGAGCACGCAGGCCATGTGGAGGCAGACAGGGATCCACTATGCAGTGTGACCTTGGGCTGGCTAACTGCTCTAAGCCTGTTTTGTCATCTCTAAAATGCAGGGAAAACAGTGCCCCCTCATAGTTTTGAAGATTAAAGGAGCTCATTTGCACATTCATTTGACAATATTTATTGAACATTCCTGACAGGCAATTCCTGCCCTCTGAGAGCTTCCAGTCTAGTGAAGAGAACAGACATTAAACAAAAATAGAAAGCAGATTAAGGTACAGGTAATCAAGGGAGAGTAATGGATGTGGTGAAACTAACAAAGGACCTAACTTAGGTTGTCAGTAAAGGACTCTTGACATTTAAGATGAAACCTAAAATTTTGAGGAATCTTGTCTGGTGTAGCCAGGGGAACAGATATGGACAAATGCTCTGAGGCAGGAGGGGCTGCTGGCAGCCAGCACTTGTCATAAGGCCTGGCATATAGTATGTGCCCATACAAAGTAGCTACTGCAATTGAAAAAATAGGGATCTATGTGCTCACATGAAGGGCAAAAGGCTGGAAGGCCCAACAGCTGAGTTGTCAGTCATGATTATCGAAGTGGTTGGACTTAGGGTGAATTTTATTTTCTTCTTGGTGTTTCAGTATTGTTTAAATTACTTCTTATAATGACCATGTATAACATAAGAAAAAACAATGACTTATTTTTGGGGGACAAAAGGACAAGAATGTTTCTTCATGGTTTACATGCAGAAGAGTTTACATGCAGACTACATCTACCAGTCTCACTCTGAAACAGAAAACCAAACCCTGATACCCTGCCCTGGACCAGGCATGGAGTTGGGCAGTGCCACCTTGGACTGCACCTCTCACAGGGCTCCCCACACTGAAGGGTGACTGTCTCCTGCCATACCATAACTCAGTTTGGTCCAGTGGTCTCCCAACCCAAAGCTTGAGTAACCCCCTGCAGAGGGCAACCTAAGCAGCAGGTCATGCACAGCACCTCCCACTCCGTGCTGTCCCCACAACTCCCTACTGGACTGGCCTAGAAGCTGTGGGGCCTAACAAAGTGGCCTGAGGGAGCACGAATGAAGGCTCAGTAGAAATTGCAAAAAAAATGTGGCTGCACTGCATCGAGCCCATGTCCCTATGGTCCTGGATCCCACCTAAAACATCTCTCCCAGTTGGCACCCTTGTCCTGGCTGGGAGAGCAGAGATTGGCTCTCAGGAGTGGAGCAGTCTTAGACAAGTCACTCCTCAGGACCTGGGTTCTTCATCTGGAAAGGGAGGGACCAGGCGACCATATATCCAGAGATCTACCACAGATTGGGCAATTACTACAGGTCACAGAAGAGAACTTTGCACTTTTTCACTGAGTACCTTGGAGGCTTCCCCTTTTAGGCCTCCGCTCACAGTGCCTTGTCACCTTTTCTCTCCTCCCCCAATCTTTCAGGATTTAGTTGTCACTTCCTGCAGCATTGGGCAAGAACATGTACCCCACGGTTTGACACAGAGATCAGGCTTGGGGATGGGAAATTGCAAGTTTGTTTTGGAAAAGCTGAAACCTAAGGACTGAGGATTATCAGTGGCAAGAGGGCAGGTGTCATCAGCTTTGGGGTCTCGGAGGATGCAGGTGCCAAGCAGAAAAGAGCAGAGAGGAGAGACTTGGCTAAAACTCTTCATTTAAAGGGTGGATACTTAAGGAGGAATCAGGAAGAGACAGAGCAGATTGAGACCGAGGGCAGAGAACCAGGACAACACAGCAGCCCAGAAGCCTGGAAGGATCATCTCAAGGAGCTTCCAACAGCATCTCTCTGAGGGCAGTGTCTGGGGACAGCAGAGGACCATGTAGGGCTTGGATAAGGAGGGACAGGTGCTGTGGACCAAGGAGACTTTGTCCCCAGGGGTCATGTGCTAATGTCTGGAGACTGCTACTAGCATCTGGTAGGCAGGAGCTAAGAATGCTGTTAAATATCCCACCACACAGGACAGCCATCCTCATAAACAACAAAGAATGATCTGGCCCTAAATGTAAATAGTGCCACTGTTGAGAAATCCTGCCTCAGAGGATACACGGTGCCTGAGATTGAACTTGGAAGCTCAGCAGACAGGAACAACATCCTAGACCATGCTGAAAACACCACTGAAGACATCACTGTTGTCACCACTGGGCACCCTTGGTGTTGGTCTGGCCACTAGAACGCCCCCACCCCCTGGCCCCCTGCAACCTCTGGTCCCAGTGGCCACTGCCTCTACCAGCACAACTACCACACAGGCAGGTGCATCTGGTTGATGGCACTTTGCTCGCAAGGAAGCTGGACAAACAAGTGCCCTGAGGCCTCGAGGTGGGAAGGCTCTGCCTGCAGTAAGACTGGAGGTGGAATTCCAGGAACAAGTAACAACAATCAACAATGGCATCAAAGGGAAGGAGAGAGGGAGAGCAGAGTGGTTCTGCCTGTTTCTTTGAAGGTGTCAGATGGGAAAACTTGGGCCCATTTGAGGATGGAGAGGAAGGAAATCAACCAAGATGAAGAGGCTAGAGATGTAGAAGGAAGAGCCTAGGAGGCTGGGGGTGCCAGATGGGACAGAGATGAAGACAGGTAAGATTGGGACCTTCTCTCGAGCTGTGCGTACAGGTATGCTCGGCAAACCTGTGGGATGGCGGAGAAACCATCGGAGAAGGGCATCAGTCACTGAGAAGCCAGGCCCCAGCCTCAGAGAAGCAGTTTAGGGCTGGGGAGGGTTCAGACATTATCAAATTCACTTTGCCAGCGAAGCCCCAGCACAGGGACGGGCTGGGCCAGGGTCACTAGGCAAGTCTGAGGGGCTGAGACAAGACTCATGTCTCTCTTGGGCCCTGTCAGTGGTGGGGGATTGGGGGATTCTGGGATGGTCATGTGTCTCTCTCCCCTTTTAAGGGGCAGACCTGGCTTGGCAAGGTCAAAGAGACTAAACTAGAATTCCCACCAGAGCCTTTCCCTCCTCTGCCTGGGAGGGGCATTATTAAAGGGCAGTTGTCCATTCAGGGCCTAATTCCCCTGCAGCTTCCCTGCTCTTCGGCCACTGGTCTCTGCTACCAGGAGCTCGCAGTCTCACCGACCCAGCCTGTGGCAGCGCTGCCTTCACAAAGCACAGCCTCCTGCAGAGCTACAGCCTGTCTCCCAGCAGCCCCTACCCATAGGCCAGGGATCTCCCAGAGCTTCCAGAGAGGACAAGTTGACTCCACCCTGTACCTGCTCACAGACTGTCCCCAGATGTCTGAGGACAGAGATCGTGTTGCTCTAAGGTCTTTGGCTAAACACCCTCCCGGGACACTTCCTGCACGAAGGATGGTGCTGAGAAGAGGAAGAAGAGGCCTGAGTCAAGCCCCTGCTTCACTGCCCTGCTAGGGCCTGGGGCTCCTCCTGATGAGATGGAAACATCCTCTAAGGTAGTCTCGACATCTGTGAGGACCTCTGGTCCCCCCCACACAGGCCCCTGCCCTGTGAAAGGGCTCACAGCTCCCAGGGGCCCCCATCAGTTAGCCCAGAGGGCTTGCTGGCTTCTCCTGGCTCCCTACAGGGGGCTGGGACCTGTGCTGAGCGGCTCAGTGCCACGGTGGGGCCAGCAGCACGCACGGCACTTCCACGAGTGGCTCAGGGCCTGATTCTGCTGCCTCCTCATGAAAGGCGGCAGCCAGCTGGCCAGAGGTCCTCACTCAAAGGGAGGGTCCAGCCCAGGATCCTTCCAGCCTCCCCCAGCGTCTCAACATGGTTTGATCTACAGCATGGCATCCTTGGCACCCACCCCAGGAAGGCCCCGGGAAGGAAATCCAGCCTTCCGTGGCCCAGTCACGTCAGTTAGGGTGCAGAGCCAGCTCCAGGGGGCTGAGCGAATGCCGTCTCCCCTTTCACAGGGCTGGCTCTCACCGCCAGTTGATGCCTCTGCCTCTTCCTCCAGACTGGTCTCCTCCTGGCCCCTTGAGGCTGGGGCCACTCCCGGCTATAACTCAGACTGGGATCTCGAGATCCGCGGGCCTTTTCGGATCTCTTTCCGCTTCTCCTCTTTCTTCCTGCGTTTCTCCTCCTCCCTCAGGGCCTTCTGGAAAGGGTCGGTGCTGGAAATGAACTGAGAGAAAAACAGAACAGTCTGGTTTAGTCTGTGGGGAGCGGAGAGTTTGGCTGAGGCTAAGCTGCTGTGGGCCTGCAGCAGCAGGAAGGTCGCCTAGACACAGGCCCTGCCCTCAAGGAGCCTGCAGACAAGGAGACAGTTCAATGAGCTTGGGGAAAACTGCTTTAGAGAGTCCTGAAAAATAACCAGGAGCTCACCAAGCAAACAGGATGAGGGAAGAAAAGGACATTCCGGGAAGGAGGGACGGGTGCTAAGGTGTGAACCTGCATGGGGCAATTGAGAAACCGTACGCAGACTTCTCTCAGGGTGAGGGGGCTGAGTGCCCCAGACAAGCACAGACCCCCCCCAAGGGCCCTGGCTGCTACAGAGGAGGGGTGGGCAGCCAGTGAGAGCAAGAGACCGCAGGCATCCTGCTGCTTATGAACAAGCTGCAGAGAAGCCCAGGCAAGGGAGTGCATGGGAAGCAGAGGGCCAGAGGTCAAACTGGCAGACCCTGAAAAAGAAGTAAAGGGGAAGAGGGTGGTGTCCAGGTTCATGGCTTCCACGGCACGGGGATGGTGGTGCCTTCTGAGGAGACAGGAACCCAGGGTGGCCAGGATGGAGGAGGAGGACTTCAGTGGAGGCATTCCTCGACTGCAATCCCCAGGGCCTTTGCTCTTCTCCCTCTGCCCTCTCCAGACTGGCTCATCTAAACCCATGGCTTCTGTTAGGCATGTATGTCAGTTACCCCTCACCCCTGCACCTCCATACCTAAATGCGACTAGGGTGTCCCAAACGTGCCCCAAACTTGGCATGGCTCCATCTCCCCAAAACCCAGTCCTCTTGCAGCGTCCCTGTCCTCATGAACAGTGGGGCCCCACACCCCCACCTCTCTCCCTCCTTGACCAAGGCCTGGCTCATTTGAACTCCTAAGTGTCTCTCAAACTCATCTACTCCTCTCCATCTCCCCTGTGGCTACCCTCATCACCACCCCCGCCTCCCTCCCAATGACTCGGAGCCTCCGCACCCACCGTGGTGCCTTGCAAGACCTTCTCACTGCAGTGAGTTCTTTTCAAAATGCAAATCTGACCGTGTCACACTCCTGCTTAAACCATTCTATGACTGCATCACGCTCAGGATAAAGCTCCACACGCTCCATCTGCAGGCCCGCTCTGCCACCTCTGTGTTCCTCCCTCACACTCCCCATTTTGGGTTCTCAGATTCCCTGTTCCCTTCCACCCCCAGGCCTCTGCATGTGCTGTGGTCCGGGCCCAGAATGCTCTCTCCAGCCCCTGCTCAGCTGTCGCCATCCCGGGGGACCTGCCCTGATTCCCAGTTGGGGCTGGCTCCTCCATTTCCTTGACAGCGCTTCTCCCTCATGATCACGTGCTTCACGCCTGTCGCGCCCACTGGAAAACACTCTCTGTGAGGACAGGAGGATCCTGTGTTGCTCGCCATACCACGGGTCCCTAGCACAGGACCTGCCTGGCTTATAGAGGGCACTCAGTATGTATTTTTTAAATGAACAACTGAATCATGTTAGAATATGAAAAACAGTAACAGTACCCCCAACTCAGGTTAACTATGCTGGGAAATATGCCCGTTTTATTTGTTCTTAGGGCAAATTTGACAAATGTGTGATCAAGGTAGACGTTGAAAACAAAATAGAAGCTGTACCTTGTACAGAAATCTACCTGCCATGTTAGATTGAACTGTGAGTCTAGAAGATGGGGTGAAATCAGAGAAGTGTGGCCCAGAGAGGGTAGGTGATATGCTTAAGTCACACGACAAGGAGGAGGCACAACTGGGACCAGCCCCTGGGCCTCCCACCTCCCTGCCCAGTGTTCCTCCTACCACACTCTGCCTCCTATGGCTAGGAGTTAATCCTTATCCTCTGGGAGGAATGAGGAGAGGACCCCATACCATCTGGCTCTGGCTGGGGTAGAGCAAGTCAGAAGATCTGGGCCTTCCAACCCCAGCTGGTTTAGCCTCACCAGCGGAGTCCACACCTAGCTGGGTCAGAAGAGAAGCACTGCCTCTCCCTTTCTCAGACCCCTTCCCCACTAGGCCTAACTAACGTCTACTTTAAAAATTCCTGACGCTAACCTCGGGTGGGCCCTTCATACTGCCCAGCAATCCGGGATGCCTCCCTGGTCTGCTCCCTCAGCCACTCCGCTAGGCACACCTTCTCGAGCCCCCCAACCCTCCCCTCCTCCCCCACAGACCATGACCCGGCTCTCTATTTCAGAGAACAGAAGCATTCACAAGACAATTTCACAAGCTCTCACCTCCACACCCACCAACCCGGCTGCCTCTGTACGCACCCTGCTCTTCCAGACAAGATGGACTCTTCCCCCCGAGGGTGCCAGATTTTCTCCCCTGCCTTCCTTCCTCAGGGTGAGGCTCCAGCAACTCTTCTGGCCCTGCACCATCAATTCTTTCTCCCTAATGGGCTGTCCCCATCAACATGCCAACATGCCTTGTCTCTTCCATCTGACTAAAATCTCCCCTGGAATCCACACCCCCTCCAGCTATGTTCCCATTGGTCCATTCCTTTGGAAAAGAAAGTTCTTGGAAGGGAGTCTGCACTTGCTGCATACACGTCCTTGCCTCTCACTCTCGAAGTCCAATCTTTGTCCCCACTGCTCCACCAAAACAGCTTATATTACAAGCTCTGATGGCCAGTGTCCATATTGCTAAATCCAGTGGCCAGTTCTCAGGCCTCATGCTACTTGGCCTTCCAGCAGATTCTATGAGCCGCTCACTCCCTTTGCTGCCCTTTTCTCACAGGGTCTCTGCGAAATGGTCCTCTCCTGGTTTTCTACTCTCACACTGTCATTCTGGAGCTTCTTTCCTAGTTCCTCCCCATCCTCCCACCTCTACCAGTAGCCACATCCCAGGACTCAGCCCTGCCCACTACTCTATCTGCCTTGACACCCTACCTGCCCCGGGGTGATGGACCATGACCTGTGCCAGGGCTCTTCGCACCTTCCTTCATAAGCACGACTCACATTTGCAGCCCCAGCTTCAACCTGAAATCTAGAGTCCCATTTCCAATCACCTCCTTGACATCTTCATCCAGATGCTCACCAGGTCCAGAAACCAAGTCTTGATCCCCGATCCAGGCCTCAACCTGGTCCCACCACAGTGTGCCAGTTTTAGAAAACGGCAGCCCCATTCTTCCATATGTGCAGGCCAGAAATCTTCTAGTCCTTCTATTGCATCCCCCTCATGCCACATCTGCTTCCTTAGCTCATTCTACTGGCTCTACCTTCTAAACAACCAGAATCTCACCGTCCTCAATGTTGTCAGCCTGGTTTTGGTTTAAGCCACTTTTAACCCCCAAATGGACCAGCACAGCTGCCTCCTCATCAGTGTCTTTGTTCCCACCCGGGTCCCCTAGACTACCCTCCAC
Source organism: Cryptoprocta ferox (assembly GCA_028646485.1). NCBI lineage: Eukaryota > Metazoa > Chordata > Mammalia > Carnivora > Eupleridae > Cryptoprocta > Cryptoprocta ferox. The sequence continues at coordinate 6,596,373 of CM053571.1, forward strand.
GCAACAGCCAGGCTGATCCTTTACAGGGGAAAGTCAGAGCCCATCACCCCGTTCTCCACGTGTCTCAGAGTAAATGCCAAAGCCCCGGAGAAGACCCCTGAGGGTCTTGTGATCTGGCCTACTCTGACCTTATCTTCTCACCGAACCCCCTACCCACCTCCAAATATGCTTCTAACTCAAGGCCTGTGCACTTGATGCTCCTTTAGCATGGAATGTTCTTCCCCCAGATACATGACTCACTCCCTCACCTTGTTCAGGTCTTTTCAGTAAGACCTTCTGCATCTAAGTCACATGAAATAGCAGTTGTACCCCCACCTTACCCCTGATTCCTTAAGCACATTCCCCTGCTTTTTTCTCCATAGCCTTGTCACCACCTCCCATAATTATATGCTTTTTATTGACTATATCCTCCAACTAGAATGGCAGTCCCAGGAGAGCAGGGCTACTCTGCTTCTCTAGCAGCCGGATTCGGTAGATGCTCACCAAAAGATAAATAAATGCATGTACTATGCCTCTGAGACTCTGTGCAAGCTAGTGCCTTGGCCTAGAGGGTCTTCTCCAAGCCAGTCCACCCGGCAGCTCTTACTTAACCCAGAGCCTCCACCACCTACCTGCTGAAGCAGAGTCAGCTTCCCTCTTAGGGGTTCCACAGCTCATCACACTTCCCTCCTCCACTGGTGCGGTGATCATGCTAGATCGAGACTGTTTCCCTGCCACCTTTCCCAACAGACTGTGAGCACATGAAGAGCAGGGAGAGGTCCAGCTCCCTCTGGGCAGGCCCAGTGGCCAGCATACAGCCTCATACAAGCTGGCTCTAGTTATGGGTACATAAGAAATACTTATGTACAGAACGCTCACTGGCACGGAGAGTGCCTGAAGGGAGCTGAGCAAGCCTGGGCTGCTGGTGGGACAGGTCCATGCTGGGTGCTAAAAAGTGAGTAAAATCTTGAGACCATCCCTAGCCAATGAGAAGTAAGGAAAGCATGTTGCTGGTATGGTTATTTCTAAGCAGAGCACATTATGACAAAGCCAATCTATCATGGCTCCCATTCTCTCTGGCCCATGCTCTCACCCTCCTCCCATGTCAGGGCTCTTCATGACCTGCAGGGCCGGGAGAGCCAACCTCACAGCAATATAGCATCTCTGTGAGTGCCCCTCCCTGGGAAAGGCAATTTGCCATGGCCTTGAGCGTCCTCACGTATTCATGCCGGCTAGGCTTTGACTGTTCTTACATTGGCCATTTATCAGGGTTGCGATTGCAGCAAGCAACCTCGAGGGAGGTTACGTGACAAGGTGACAACAACCCTAGTGGGGAAACCCTTGTCTCCCATTCTGCTGGTGAAGCAAAGCCACTGGTTCAAAGGGGCCCTTGATTCAGAGGTTCCCCTAAATACTCAGGCCTGGTTCACTGATCGTTCACCTAAATTAAGAGCTGATGGTACTGTGCAGAAGCGTTAACACAGCTGGCCCAACTGCTATCCTTTGAAAGGCCTGTTTCTAGGGTTGTGTCTTGGCTGGTGTCTGGGAACTTGTCCCACTACCCTAATTGAGAAGAGTGACTCATTGAGCCTAAACTGCGCAAACAATGTGGTTTATGCTGAACACCTTGCTTTCCTACTGGGACTCTGGAACTCCGGTATGCACTGGGCAGAGGGAGCTTACGTGACCAGCTCCCAGTAAAAACTCTAGGCCTGAGTCTTTAATGGGCCTCCTCTTGGGACAACTTTTCACATGTCACATCTTGTTGGTATGGAAATTAAGTATGTCCTGGGTGCCTCCATTGGGAGAGGACTCTTGGAGGCTTATGCCTGGTTTCCCTCAAACTTCATCCCATGAGCCTTTTCCCTTTCCTGATTTCGCTTTGCATTCTTTCACTATAATCAACTACAGCCATGAGCACAATGGTACACTGACTCCTGTGATTCTTCCTAGCAAGTCATCAAATCCGGGGGGGCTTTTGGGAACCCTAGATGCTGTTGTCTCTTGGCGGTGGCAGCCATCCAGGCCCAGTGACAATGCCATCAAGGCCAGTCAGACGATCTGAATTAAAGCCACCACCCTTGCCTAGATAATATTCCTAACACCAGGCATGTTATATTTCTAGTGACTGTTGGTAGCATCCCAGCTGTCTATGCCAGAAAACCACAGACTGGCAGATCAAAGACAGCCATCCCTCTTTGGGGCCATGAAGTCTGGAAACAAACCATGGTTGACAAGTGAACAGTCCGGGTCATTTGTTTAGATGCCCATCGTAAGGTCCATTCACTGATGACACCAACCAGAATCAAAACGTTGATCAAGCCTCCACTGCCCAGTTAACTGGCTTTGCCATCTAAATACATCACTGTGCTAGATGTGGCAACGTTCTTGCCACCATGGATGGGCACAAAGCAGAGGACTCTGTATTTCTGGCTTGACTGCCTGGAGTCCCTTGTTGGAATGGTATGACCTGAAATCATTAGGATAATGACCATTTGGTGAAGTACGCTCCCTGCCACGTCTCCCTACAGTGGCCCGTGTGGCCCAAGATGGAAGGTATGATGGGTCTCTGAAAATGTTTTAAAAATGCCCTTGTCCCTGATTGGAGAAAAAGTGGAATTCTAGGTCCTAGGATGTGACACACCGATTTTGCAGCAATAATCTTAGCATCTGGGGAGGGAACAAGGAATCCTCTTGGTCTCTTCGATCTAGCACCGCCACTTGGCAAACAATCCTAGGATCTGCCCAAGCCAAGTGGCAGCTGCAGCTGACAATGTGATTGGCTGTTGGGAGTGTCATTTTCAGCCCTGTGATAGGAAAACTCACAGGGACGTGGTCAGTAGTGACCTACTCTGCTGGGCCTGATGCCATCGAAAGCAGCTCCCAAAGTGACCCTGCACACACAGACCCATACAACCTGTTTTAATCTAACAGATACAAATCCATCTGCTTCTCCTGATGCCTGAGTCGCCTTGGGTTATGCCACAGAGGGCAAGCGAGGCTGCAATGCCATAGTGACATTGCCCCCGGGGCTCAGATAAACACAGTGACTCAAATCAAGTAGTGACATATGGGAGACAGTGAGCCATGAACTGTCTCTTCACTGGGGAGGAGGGCTGCTTTGGGTCCATCTATTCCTCCCTGTAATTATGGACAATGACATCAAAGATCAATAGGTCCATCTAAACTCTTGTGTGGGTGGTCATGGGTAACAGATTGGCCTTAGACTATTCTGACTGTCTAATATAAACCCTACTGGTGGGGCACCTGGGTGGCTCAGGTCATGATCTCATGGTTCGTGAGTTCGAGCCCCACGTCGGGCTCTGTGCTGACAGCTCAGAGCCTGAAGCCTGCTTCGGTTTCTGTGTCTCCCTCTCTCTCTGCCTCTCCCCTGTTCACGCGCGCTCTCTCTCTCTTCCCTGTCTCTCAAAAACAAACATTAAAAAAACAAACAAACCCACAACCTACTGGCCCACCCAGGACCCAGGACTTATCCTAGCTGGCTGAGTCTGCAAACCCGGCGGGGGTGGGGGGTGGGGCGCTGAGATCAACACGGCAGGTTGGCCTCATCCTGCTGCTTAGAGTCCTGTTGATAGCAGCAGTAATCAAATGACGATATGAGACAAACTGAACGCATTTGGTCCTAGCCTCTACCGATCAATCAGACTGAATGGAACATTCATGTGGAAATTTAAGTTAAGCCAAGACACACAGGGTTGCCGGGTACACTGTGGGGGAGGCAATCAACCTTGGCCCTGAGCATCCCTGCACGGTCTCACTGGCTACAACAAGAAAGCAAAGCCCTGACCACTCTGTATCTGGGTATCATTTGTCAGGAATGCTTGCAGAGAACCACCTGGAAGGGTGACGTGATGACTGCCCCTTAAAGAGAGCAGGTTTGCCTCAATTCACTATAAAGCCTGTGAATATCCCAAACTTGCTACTCTTCATCTGCATGCAGAGCCACTGCATGCACAGCATCTGCCTGGACCCCTCTGTGTCACCCGTGCATGACTTGAGGAACACTGGGAACCCACATGGCCAGGCCAACAGTCCAGATATTGCTTTTGCTTTAGTAAACTTTGATGCCTCTGACCTGTCAGCATCCATGAAACAGTAGCAGGCTAAAATCCTAGACCTCTCGCAGACCCTGACACCCCTCCCTACACCAGAGCAGAGCCTATGATTTGACAAGTCCGGTCCCCCAGGCTTTCACGCCCCTGCCCTCCTGGCCTGCCACCTGATTCCCTCCTCCCTTCTACTCTACGTGTCCCCATCAGGTCCTACCCTGTAGCCTTCAGCCCTCAGAGCCCACCTCAGCCCCCTGGGTTGAAAGCATATGCAGGAACGTGAGACGGAAGCCTGGCTGAGTGCTCAAAGGCTCAAGGGCAGAGAAGCATGGCCTGATGTCACCTGGCAGCCACTTGCCGTGGGATGCCTACTATCCATCGGGATGGGGGTGTTCACAGGCTGACTGTCCTCCACAGCCAGGCTCCATACCCCATGAAAAGACAGGGAGACTGAGGCTAAGACAGGGGCAGTGGCTTGTGCAAAGGCAACAAGGAGCAATTAGAGGTATGCGGACCCAGACTCAAGCCAAGCCATGTCTGGCTCCCCAACTCGAAAGTCCTCATGCTCCACCCAAGGTGTCCCACCCTCTGTATGACCTGGCTTCCTATTACCCCAGAGAGGCAGAGTACACATGGCCACAGACCCCACAGCTTACCTCTGGGCGGTCTACTTTAAATGGGTTCTGGAAGTCAGAGTCTTTCTCACTGATCCCCAGCTCCTGGGCCATCTGCGGACAAGGAAAAGTTAGTCATCCTCTGCCTCTCCTGACGCCTTACCCGCAGCTCCTCCCTCCACAGTGGGACTCAAGCCCAAGGCTTAGGCAGATGTAAAGCAGGTGATGACCCCTAGGGACCCAGGTCAGCACAGAACCCCTTGAGACTGCATCTCAAGGTGGCCTGAGGCTTATCACAGAAACCACAGCCACGGGCTGACATTCAGGCCTCACTGAAGGCAGATGCAAGGTTCACGGTGAACCACCAGGCGGAGGGGCTCCTGAACCTCCTCTGCCCCAGTCCTTACCAGGCTAAGGATGGGCGAGTGGGGCCCTTGGTCAAAGACGCCTGACTGGTTGCAGAAGCTGATGCCCCAGCGGATGAGAAGGTTCCAATTGGAATTGTGGTCAAAGTAGTGGTGCACAATCCTCGGGAAGCGCAGCACCACGTCACCGAAGAAAGCCGTGTTCTCCACTACTTGGGAGAAAGCTGGCGAGAGGATCCTGATGAGTGGCCGAGGCAGATGCCCTTCTCCTGCCCCTCCCCACCCCGGCCAGCCCCAGCCACCCTTCAGAGAATGTAAGCCCACTAAGCCTGCTCATCAGAGAAGGGAACTGTGCCCACTATCCTTAGGTGCCGACCACATGTGCAGTGTATGCTAAGGGCCTTATGTCCCCCAGATCACTGAATCCTCAAAACCACCTTTAGGAGATGTGGTTGCTGTTCCCATTTTACAGATGGGAAACTGAGGCTCAGGTGGCTATATCTCATAGCTTAGAAACCTCATTTGTTTTAAGGACTGGAGAGGTGGGTACCATTTCGCACATGAAGATATGCATTGCACGAGGCTTGGCTGGGTTGGTCTTCCCCAACTTGGCCTCCAAACATCCAGAGCCAGAACCCAGTGTTAACACAACGGCAGCGTATGTGAGGAGTCAGGTTTGTTAGGATGGCCAGGGAACACATTAGGGTTTGTTTTGGTTTTTTAAATATCTTTCCAATTTTATTTTAAATATATTTTTTGTTTGTTTGTTTAGAGAGAGCACATGCGAGCAGGGGAGAGGGGCAGAGAAGGGGAGAGAGGATGGGAGAGGGGGAAAAGAGAGAGAGAGGGGAGGAGAGGGGGGAAAGATGGGGGGGAGAGAGGGGGAGAGGGAGAGAGAGAGAAAGAGAATCTTAAGCAGGTTCTATGCTCATTGCAGAGCCTGACATGGGGCTCAATACCACAACCCTGGGATCGTGACCTGAGCCAAAATCAAGAGTTGGATGCTCAACTCACTGAGCCACTCAGGTGCCCCCCAATTTTATTTTAAAGGCTCCTTTGGGGCACCTGGGTGGCTCAGTCGGTTGAGCGTCCGACTTCGGCTCAGGTCATGATCTCACGGTTCATGGGTTCGAGCCCTACGTTGGGCTCTGTGCTGACCGCTAGCTCAGAGCCTGGAGCCTGCTTCGGATTCTGTGTCTCTCTCTCTCTCTCTGCCCCTCACCTGTTCACGCTCTGTCTCTCTCTGTCTCTCAATAAATAAATAAATAAATAAATAAATAAATAAATAAATAAATAAAAATGTAAAAAAATAAAGGCTTCTCAAGGTCCTATATTAAAATAACTTTAGATTTCCATCATTCATCATGAAACTCTTTCACTCAGCTTGCTCTAATGTTATTGTCTTACATAAGCATTGCACAATTATCTAAACAAGGAAATTAATATTGATACTAATCAGTAAACCTTATCTGAATTCACTCATTTGCTCACGATTGTCCTTCCTCTGGTCAACAGATCAGTTCAGGCTAACTTAGTGTGTCCATCATGGCGGTAGGTCCCCCCAACCTAGACTGTCATGATAAATAACTCTATACCCAGCCCTGCCAGAAGTCCCTGTTTGAGCCACCCCTGCAGATAAGACCCAGGCACCCTCACCAGCACTGGGCAGCCCAGAGAGAGAGAGAAGCAGACTCCTCCAAAGACTTGCCAAGTTGGGTTCAAGACAAGTGGACCAGGGACCTCCGGGCCTCAGAACAATCTTGAACCTCAAAGAACTCGGGAGTTAGCTTGGTGTCCAGGTTTGCAAGAGCAAACCACTTGTCCTCTTTTATCTGGAAAATGAAGGCAACAATGCCTTCCTCAGAGTTATGGTGGTGATTCGAGATGATATTTATAAAGGGCCCACCATCTGATATATGAGGGATACTTCCATCCTCTCTCAGACACTATAATCTAACGTTTTATTGTTAGAATATAACCAGTTAACAGGGGGAGGGAAGGGAATTACCATGGGAGAAAGAGTCTAAGAAAAGGGGATGAAGAGACACAGAAACATTCCTTCCTCTCTGATTTATCTGTTTTCCCCTTGTCTCAGAAAGGATTTAAGGGGATTGAGGCTTTAAAACAGTAGAAAAGAGCACTGTTAACTGCCCCCACTAGCGAGTCCCTTCAATAGGTCTCAGTTTTTCTCCTATAAATGGGAACAACCCTTGACTTCTCTACCAGAACTGTCAAGGTGATAGAAAAGGCAACGGTCCCTGAGGTGGGGTTGTGGGCAGAGGCTTCTCCCTGTCCCCCTGCCCCAAGCACAGTACAGTACAAAGGAACATATCCATGTCAGGGGCCTGAAACTGGCTCCGAAGCCTGGAAATGCCCGGAGAATTATGGATGAAGTGTCCATACACCCAAGGGGACCAGTTGGAAGGTGTCTTCCAAGAGACTATCCCCAAGAGGGTTACTTCCAGAGAAAAAAAGAGAGTGAGGAGAATAGGAGGAAAGGAGCAGAGAGAGAAGATCAAGGTGGTGGGAAGGAGGAAAGGGCATGATGGGGAAGACCATACCATCCTTCAGTTTCTCGTCCTGGGGGAAGGGCCCATCTGGGAGCACATCGGCAGCAATGAGCACTGTCCTCGAGTCCTCCAGCACCTGAGGGAACCCCACCCAGGCTGAGTGGCTCTGCAGAGCCCTTCACAGACAGCCCTATTCATTTAAACTCTATTTCAAATCTTTTGTGTGTGCAGTTCCCCCTCATTGAACACCAGCCCCTCAGGGAACTCCTACCTATCTATCAGGACCCAGATCAAAGACCTGGCTGTCCCATGCCCACACGCACCTTAAAGAGCCCCTTGAGCATGACGTCAAGGATCTTATACTGCTGGTGGACATCGTTTAGCTGCGCCAGGTTTTTCAGTGCCAGCAGCTGCTCCCGCCGCTTCACCTCAAACATCTTCTTGTCTGAACAGCATGAAGTCAAGGGGCTGGCCTGGACAATCCAGTGGTCCCAATCCCGAAGGCCCATTCCCGAACACCAAGTATCTGCAAGGGCCATCGATGCCCATGGCTGAGACACTCCCCCTGCCCCCACACCAACGGAAGAAACAAACTGAGAAGCAGAGGCATCCTGCAATGCATCATCTGCCCAGTTCACAGAGGAGTCTACACCCCATGCCCTGAACACACCCCTCTGGACGTGGCTTCTGCCCTCCCCTCCCATGGCCTTCCCATCATCTGCTGCAACCATTCACTATGCCCAGAACCTCCACTCCTCTGCTCCCACTGTACACTTCACCTGGGATGCCCCCCACTCTTCCCCATGAGTCGCGATGCTTTCGTGACCCAGTTCAAAAGCAACAGCGCAGTACTTCTCCCTGCCCCTCTTCCCCGACCATGTTTCATTAAAGCACTGACCACAGAGGACAGTGAGAGGCCTGCGAATTCCTCAAAGCCAGGGAGGACTGGTCCCGATTGTTCTTTGTGTCCCCAAGGTCTGGCCCAGAGTAGGTAGTGCCAGTATGCCAGGGCCTGAGTCTCCACCCAGGGTCTCACCCACAAGATGCAAAGCATACATACAATCCTCAGAGCCCTCATGGCTCTGAGAAGTATGCCTTGCCTTCTCCATTTAACATATGGAGAAACTGAGGGTCAGAAGAGAATGGACTTGATCAAGGCTTGATTAGAGTACCTCCCCTTTTCTCCCCTCTTCCCACAGGCTGGGTGTGCTCCATCTCTGGAATCCAAGGGGTTGTGGGTACAGAAAGACTTTATTTACAGACCCCCTCAGAAACAGCTCAGTAACCCCACCTCCAACCCCAAAGGATACAGATCTCCAGGCTTGGGTCCAGAGAAGTCCTCAGGGTGCCTGTAACTCCTGTCCCAGACAATAGCACAACAAAGATGAAGGCCAGGAACTGAAGAAGGTCCATATCCAAGATCCTAGAGCTAGGAAAGCAACCCAGAGAGAGGAGGAGAGATCCGGAGCTTGGTTATAGAAAATAAACAGTGCAGGTGAACAGCAACTTCCCAACTTGACATAGCCTCCAAATACCAAGAACCCAGGTTTGGGAAGCCCTGGTGCCCCAGCCCCCAGCCCAGCGCCTGTGACCAACCAGACACGCAGTAAACATTGTGGGATGGTAGGAGGGAGGAGAAAAGAGAATATTGGCAATACAGGAATGCTTAGAGCACAGGGGTTAGTGGCTAGAGCTCTGGGCTGGAGCCTTGGCTCTGTCTGACTGTGGGCCCTGGGGCAAACTGTTTAGCCTCTCTGCACCTCAGTTTCTCACGTAAAAGAGATAAGGAAGTCACCTCCTTGCTGTAGGGAGAAAGGACTAGGTAAGGCATTGTGCCTGGGGAAAAGGAGGGCTGGCCAATATCATTCCCTTTCAATATCCTGGACCCCAGGAAGGTTATCTGGTTAAGGAAGCCCAGGCAGTCCTCTGTGTGTGTGTGAAACTTCTGAGTTTCCCCTCCTTCTCTGACTTCTGTCCTAGTTGGCTCAGTCAGTAGAGCATGCGACTCTTGATCTCAAGGTTTAAGTTTGACCCCCACATTGGGAGTAGAGATTATTCAAGAATAAAACCTTAAAAAAAAAAAAAAAAGAACAGAAAAAGGCATGCAGGGCAGGAATGGAGCAGCACAGTTTTGGATAAGCAGGCTGCCACTCATTCACTTTGGAACCACAGGCACCACAAGCAACACCTGTTACTATTCAGGCACCATTCTCCAATTATTTTTTGAGTACGAAGTTCAAGGCACTGTTTTAGACCTGGGAATACATTAGTGCCTAAGGCAGATAAAAATTACTGCATTTCACAGTACTTATGTCCCTAGAAGGGGAAACAAAATCGATAAACTTGTAAAACAAGCACAGAAGGATGAGGGAGTCGGTGGCGTGCAATATTAAACAGAGTGGTCAGAGGAGGCCTCACGCTCCGATGACAGCTGATCAGTTTTACCAATGTGGAAACCAAGGCACAGAAAGGCCAGATGACTGTCCAAAGTCACTGAGCTATTATTCCCAGCCTAAACCAAGAGTCTAAATGAGCACAGGCTACCTCAAAGATGCCACTGGTCTATCAGGACGCCTGCTCCAGGGGACAGATGCTCAGTTATTGACAGAGAGAGCCCGCGGAGGTCATTCAGAGAACCGCCCCCACCCCACGAAGACCGGACACCTGAAGCCTTAAGAATGGGAAGGAGTCGTCCAACTTCACCCAGGACCTGCCTTCCAACGCCACGCTCTAGATTCAAGGGAACCAGACCCGGACTGGGGCAGAAGTTGGGGCCAGGGGGGGATCTCAAGACAGTCGGTAATGACTCAAGCGGGAGAGAACTGGGAAAGGAAAACCGAAAAAGCAGACTGCGTGGGCGCGGATCCTGCTTTTTTCACTGTTACTCCCACTTATCCAGCCTCTCAATCCCGCTCCCCGCACCGTGCATTCCCGGACCTCTTCCTGGCTGGGTATGCGACTCGGTACCCATCCTGCAAGGATGGCGTGGCGGTGGCGGGCTCTGAGCCGGCTACGCGGGCTCGCGGACCCGGCTCGCTGCCCCCAGACTTGTGAGGCTCCCGGAGAAGAGAATGAGCCCTTCCAACGAGAAGCATTCGGGGCCGCGAATCTCATCCTCCACTCCCAACAACCGGTTTGGGGGCCCTTGGTCCCTACCTACCCCACGCCCTCCCCTCGCCACCTGCAGCCTGCCGCGCGGGACCCCTGCCCCCACCTACCAGGCCGGGAGGTGCGGGAAGTGCGAATAGGACGTCGCAGTGCAGCGCGGCTCCGGGGTCCGCGGGGTGAACAGCAAAGACGCGAAACCGCACCACAGGCGCGAGCCGCAGCTCAAGGACCCCCGAGCGCCGCCCCGCCCACCGCGCCACTCCCAGCCAATGGGCGCGGGCCGCGACAGCCGCTCCGTCGACCTCACTTCCGGCCCCGCCCCGCCGGGCGGTCCCCAGCGCTGTTAGTGGGAGTCCAGTCCCGCCCAGCACGTCCCGTGGCGCGAATGCCTGGCGTTCTGTCACAGTCAGATTGGTGGAAGTTAAGTCTGTGTGGGGTCCCGACTTTAAGGACGCGTCAGCGGACTGAGGCCCTGACCCCTGCCGGCCGGGTGACCTTCCAGGAGCCCCGACCGAAACTTTTCATAAGCTGATAGTGTTTTTTAAACTGTAGTTGGCAGGATCCCTTTGTTGGATCACGACCAGCAGAGTTTGTTTTTTTTTTAAACCTGTAGGGGCACCTGGTGGCTCAGTCGGGGAGGAGCATGGGACTCTTGATACCGGGGTTGGGAGTTCAAGCCCCATTTTGTGTGTGGGGATTACTAAAATAAATTTTATAAAAAGAAGAAGAAACCTACAGTGCAGTTCATTAGGACAGAGTTCATACCAGTTTCGTGCAGGGTCCCTACAGCCAAACCCAAGGAGTAGGGGTGGACTGTCCACTTACCGGCACCCGGGTTGGGGGCGGGAGGCTTAGAGGCACGGTGGGCTGAGCTGGGCACAGTGGTGGAGAGCCGACATTAAAAGAACCGCACACGTGGGTATACAAATACAAACTGGGGAGGGGCACAGAAAGGAACAAGGGACCTGCTTTAGCCAGGGAAGGGCTGAGCTGGAACCGTTCGGCTGAGCTAGCAAGGCAGAGGAGGATTTGACCTGCTCAGCGTCCTTGCCTGGAAATTGGACCTCTCTCCACCTTCATGTGAGGTGAGGCACTGTAGCAGGGTTCTCGCACAGAGAATGTGACACCGAGGCTTTTCTTTCCAGGAAGCAACTTTTATTGGTGCCGGCACCACTCAGTTGGGTTCTACCCAAAGAACTGAGCAGCCCACATCACATGGCATAGTTTTTTTTTTTTTTAATACATTTTCTATTACTTTGTCTTCTATATATGGTAACACACATAAACATGCAGTCTAATTAAGTTGTCTCAGTTTACAAGGTCATGGGGGATGTAGGCACCTGGGTGCATATCTAGGTGACCTTGAAGTCTTCTCTCCTCTTTTTCTTTCTCCTTAGGGAGGGGTCCCTACCACATTTCCCCCTTTGATGCTCGGACCCCTCTATTCAGGGTCAAAGAGCATCATCCTGGCTTAGAGGTTTATATTTCCATAACATCACTACATGAGCGGCCGTTTTTCTCTCAACCATAGTAGTCTCAGTGAGACTGGAGGCAGATCGTACAATCAAAGGAGCTAAACAAGGTAAATCAAACACCCTCCCAGAATTAGGAGGACAATACCTATGAGGGTTTTGAATCCCCTGAAAGATGAAAACCATCCTCCAACTAACTCCCCGGGGTTCCAACCTTTCCAGGTTTGGACTGGGACATGAGCAACCTTTCTTATTCGATCTGTGATCTCTATGACTTTTCCCTCATCATCTATCTGTAGGCAGCAATTGCTTAGGTTGAATTTTCCACAAACACCACCCTCAGAAGCAAGCAGGTAATCTAAGGCCAAGCGATTTTGATAGATGGCATTGCGCATTTTGGTTTGCTGCTTAGCTAGTAAGTTAAGGGCTCTAGCAGTTTCATTGGTTATAATTTCTACCACTGCTTGCAGTCTAATTGTGCGGTTTAGCATATAAATGGGGGTGTGGTAGCCCCAAGACCCATCCTCTGCCCAGGTGGCAGGGCCATAATAATAGATTATATGCTCAGGAGGCCATTCATCATCTTTCCAGTTGCCAATTTGCAAGGCACGCTTCTTTCTTTGAATTTTCCTATCTCCGTGTATTTGAACTCCCAGATATTCTCCTTCTGCAAGTGGGAGTAGAAAGAAGGATGGGTGAATAGTTCCAGCACACATGACCTTGACCAGCCTGAAGGGAGTACTGTACAGGCTATTCTCCCACATATCCAATATGGTCCACCTGGGGCCTGCCATTCGATGGCTGCATCTATGTTGTCCCAGGCCTCCCGGAGATGATGGAAGTTAAACAAGGGGTGAGGATTTGGCTCAGGGTGACCCGGGGACCCCCCACCATTGGGTTTCCCAGGTGGCTGAATTATAAAACCTTTGGTCCAGGAATGTTAAGTTTCCAACAGGGATGGTGAACTTTTTCGCCCATCGGGCAAGACAGTTCTTCCCAATGATTGAGGTTTTGAGGAGCCAAACCCCGGTAGTAGAACTGGGGTATTTTGTTCCATCATAAGGCTTGAGGGGATCTAGTTCTCTGGCCTCACATGGCCATTGATCCCCCATACTGGCTCCCCCACATACACAGCATGAAGAGATCTTCAGAGTCTGGGCTATAGTCTCTGCCAGGGCTAGAAACAAGTTCCTTGCTGTGACCGAAATGGGAGGGGGACTACTTCTTATTTCCTCATAGAAGGAGTGAATGACTTGGGTGGGACGTGGCTGGATGGGTGGTGGTGACCCTCTTGAAATATAGCACAGTCCCTGGGTCTCTCCCATAAATTCGGATGCCAATTCGAATGCCCCATTGCCATTTGTAGTCTTCTAAATTAACGATAGTGAAATTAACAAGGTTACAGGCTTTTGACTGACAATCTGATTTAGCAGCCCCCTTTTGAAGGAGAGCTGTTGAGTCCCTTTTCTTCCAAGTAGCCCATGAAACACAGCTCCAACCGGGACATAGAAACTCAGGTGTGTAGGCACATAAACCATTTTCCTCACACATGTATTTGTCATTTAGTCGATATCTTCGCTCCCAGTCTAAGCCTCCACATGATATATCAAGACTTCTCGGGCCCTCCATGACAAGTGCCTGCTTTTTCCGTATAACAGATGCTTCTGGGCCAAGACCTATAACTGCACACACATCAAACAGTACTGACACCGGATGCTTGGGGTTTGTGATTTGTGTCCAGCTGATCAAGGCCCCCTCTTCCCGGTAAGATCTGACTTCTAACCAATCTTCATTTGGGGAGTACTGTGGGTCAGAGCAAGTGTATTGACTTCCCCAATGGCAGATGGAATAGGTGGTCTTATTGTGTATGCATGTCCCCAGGACCTTTCCCTGGCATGAGAAATGGGTATGGTACAGTAGGGTCCAGGTGACTCCTTGGCCTGACCTGGTTATGCGAATACATGGATCACACGATGAGAGATTCAGGTTTACAAACGGAGTCCAAATTAAAAACCAATACCAACAAAACATCCTACCCACAAGAGAAAAGTGAGCGCTAACAGAAACCTCTCACCACATTTCCAACTGGCTGGGGCAACCTCTGCCAATCCAATAGCAAGAAGTAGGCAAAAATTGCAATAATAGGAGAGACAAGGGGTGACAGTGCATTACAGTAAGAGGCAGATGTAGGAAATAAGGACAGTCTATTTATTTCGCCGGACTGGCGATTCCTCGAGCTTCTGCCATGCATAGATTCGTCAGCTTCCGGAGTGACTAAAGCAGGGCTGTAGTCTCCTGTTGGAGTCCCTGCCGTTGCAGATTGCTTCTTCCGTATGGTCAGCTTACACAGCGTGGATGGATCAGTAATGCACTCCCAGTCCCCGGATGCCGGCTTCACTCTGCTATGGTGAATCCAGGGACCCACCTCGGCTACTTTTACTGCAGTAGGGGTGGACAAAATGACAGTGAACGGGCTCCTCCCAAGGGCTTTGAGTGGTTGGACATTCCACTCCTTTACCCACACAGCATCTCCCGGCTCAAAGGAGTGAGCATCTGTGGTCAGACTCACAGGCAATCACTCTTTAACCCATTGGTGTAGAGTGGCTAGAGTAGAGCCCAGAGCCTGCATTTGTTGCCTTAGGGTTAAATTGCCTATCTCATTTAAATCTACCCTTATACCCTTAATAATTGGGGGAGGGTGCCCATATAGGATTTCATAAGGGGAAAGCCCTGTTTGCTTATTGGGGCTGCACCTGATTCTTAACAAAGCTATTGGCAACACCTGGTCCCAGTGCAGGTGGGTCTCCTGGCACAGTTTACTCAGTTGTAGCTTCGAGGTTCTATTCATTCGTTCCACCTTTCCGGAGCTCTGGGGTCGGTATGCCGTGTGTGACTTCCAGGTGATCTTTAGTCCTTTTGCCACCAGCTGCACCACCTCAGCCACGAACGCTGGCCCGTTATCTGAACCCATAGTGATAGGGATCCCAAATCGTGGGGTAATCTCCTTGAGAAGAAGTCGGGCCACTTCATGTGCCTTTTCTGTTTGGGTAAGGAAAGCTTCCACCCAGCCTGAGAAAGTGCACACAAACACCAACAGATATTTACAGCCCCGAACCCGGGGGAGCTCAGTGAAGTCCACCATCACATTTTCAAAGGCAGCTCCCCCGACGCTCTGGGGCAGGCTTGGGTC
Source organism: Cryptoprocta ferox (assembly GCA_028646485.1). Classification (NCBI taxonomy): domain Eukaryota; kingdom Metazoa; phylum Chordata; class Mammalia; order Carnivora; family Eupleridae; genus Cryptoprocta; species Cryptoprocta ferox. Next base: position 6,611,681 of record CM053571.1, read on the forward strand.
CCTGACGTGGGTTGTTTTGGGCGCAGATTTCACATTGCTCACATACTATGAGCTCACATACTATTCTGGAGGCCGAGGGATGTAGAAATACTGGCTTAACATTGTTTCAAGGGCTGTCCGGCCAATGTGAGTTTCCGGATGGAACTGCTTAACAAAGGCTGGAGCTAAGGTCTCAGGGATTGGTATTCGGCCACCTTCAAATTTCCACCATCCACCTGGGAGGTAGTTGCCACTCTCAGTCTTAAACCAAGTACTTTCATGGTGTGAGTAATTAGGGTCCCATTCTGCCAGAGGGTTAGGGAACAGTGCAGCAGTTAAAGCCGCTGATTTTGTTGCTCCTTTGGAAGCTGCTAGCTTTGCCTCTCAGTCTGCCTTTCGGTTTCCCCGTGCAGCCGTGGTGTCTCCCGTCTGATGTCCCTGGCAATGCCACATTTTTAGGAGCCCATACGGCGTCTAAGAGTTTAAGGATTTCCTTACCATATTTTATGTCCTTTCCTTCTGAGTTTATTAGACCCTTCTCCTTATATAAGGCCCCATGCACATGGAGAGCGGTGAAGGCGTATTTAGAGTCTGTGTATATATTAACACGTATCCCTGCCACCAGTTGCAGGGCTCAGGTTAAAGCAAATTAGCTCTGCCTTCTGTGCCAAAGTCCCCTTCGGCAGGGGCTCTGCTTCAATGACAGAGTTCTGGGTCACCACAGAATATCCTGCAAGACGCTCTCCCCTTTCTACAAAACTGCTACCGTCACTGAAATACTCAGCGTCGGGGTCTTTGAGGGGCTGATCCCTCAAGTCTGGTCGGCTGGAGAACACCTCATGCATGACTTCAGTGCAGTCATGGTCTGGCTGGCCTGGCCCGACAGGCAGTAGGGTTGCAGGGTTCAGGGTCCGCACTACTTCTAGATGAATGCGTGGGTTCTCACATAGCATTCTCTGATATCTGACCATCCTGGCATTGGTGAGCCAGTATTGCCCCTTGTAATCCATTAATGTCAATACCGAATGTGGCACCCGGACTGTCAATTCCTGTCCCATAGTTAACTTGTCAGCCTCAGACACTAAAAGGGCTGTGGCTGCTAGTGCCCGTAGGCAGGGGGGCCAGTCTTGGGCCACAGAGTCAAGTTGCTTGGAGAGATATGCCACCGGGCGATGCCATGATCCCAACATCCTGAGTCAGGACTCCCACTGCAATACCAGTGCGCTCATGGACGTACAGAAAGAAGGGCTTGGTCATGTCCGGGAGCCGGAAACCAGGCGCATTAGCAAGGGCTCGTTTTATTTCCTCAAAGGCCTTTTGCTGTACTGACTCCCACAACAGGGGTTCCCTTTCTCCCCCCTTTGAAGCCTCATAGAGGGGTTTTGCCAGGACTGAAAAGTTAGGTATCCAGATCATACAGAAACCTGCAGCCCCAAGAAACTCTCGAACCTGGCATTGGGTTGTCGGGGCTGGAATTGAGCAAACGGATGGACAGCTTTCTCTCTGGGCCGAGCTGACACTGCCCCGGAGACAGGTGGAAGCCAAGATATTTAACCCTTTCTTGACAGATCTGGGCCTTTTTCCTCGAGACCTTCTGACCAGCTTTCCATAGGAGGGTAAGGAATTGCTGAGTCCCTTCCATGCACCCCTCCCAGGACCTCCCAGCTAATAGCAAGTCATCCACGTACTGAAACAGGACAGTCATATAGTTTCGCTGGGAAGGCTTTTAAGTCAGAGGCTACTGCAGTGCCAAAAATGGTTGGGGAGTTTTTGAACCCCTGAGGTAACCTAGTCCAGGTTAATTGGCCCTTGTCACCATTTTTAGGGTCCTCCCATTGTAAGGCAAAAACCAATTGGCTCTGGGGGGGCCAGGCGGATGCAGAAAAAGTCATTTCTTGAGGTCCAAATGGGTGAAGAAGGTGGCTTCAGAGGAATGAGCCCCAAAAGCGTATAGGGGTTCAGGACCACTGGGTGTATGGTGACAGTCACCTGGTTTACTGCTGCTCTTAGGTCCTGAACTGGCTGGTAGTCATCTGTGCCTAGTTTCTGGACAGGCAAGAGGGGTGTGTTCCAAGGCAACTGGCCCGGCCTGAGGACCCCATACTTTAAAAAGTCTTTCCAGGTGCTTTTGAATCCTGACCTGTGCCTTGCGAGGGATGAAATACTGTTTCTGGCTGGTGGGCTCTGCCCCAGGCTTTAATTCTACAACCACAGGGGGTATGTTTCGCGCCAGTCCTGGTGGGTTGTCTTCAGCCCACACCTCTGGGACCTTAAAGGAAGCTCAGGCACCAGTTGCGGTTTTTCCTTGAGACTATAGAGACGCCATTCCTCCCCCTGGGGAATCGTGAGAGTCATAATCTTTGCCTCTGGGTTTCGCAGGGTCAGAGCAGCCTGTCCCTGAGAGTTAAAAGTGATCTGGGCCTGCAGTTTTCCCAGTAGGTCACGGCCCATTAGAGCCATGGGGTAGTCAGGGAGGTACAGGAATTCATGGATGACTTCATGGCCACCTAAACTGCATCGCCGAGGTAACAGGAAGGGACGACGTATCTGATTGCCTGTGGCCCCCACGATGGTGGCTTGTCTCCGTGAGGGGGCCCACTGGTTGGGTCACTACTGAGTGTTCTGCTCCAGTATCTACCATAAAGTCAGTGGGTCGGCGCGCCGCCTTCATTCTGACCATGGGCTCCTGGGGGCCTAACAAAATAGAGCCCGATCTGTCCTAGTCCTCCTCATAGTCCTCCATGGCAGCTAGCCCCACAAAATCATTCTTGGGGGCCCCATGAGACTGCGGGGCCAGTTGGTACCGGCCCTGAACCACATGGCCTCTTTTTTTCTGCTTGGGATCTTGCTGAGAATTGTCTGGCCGCTGGGGACACTCACATTTCCAGTGGCCCTCCTGACAGCAGAAGGCACACGGATTCCAGCCTAGTTTCGACATGGGGTGAGACCCTCCTCCCCGCCACTCCCCTTTCTGGCCTTGGCCCTTTCCCTTCGGGGCATTCTTCTGGGGGTGTCTTGACTGCTCCACCAAGGCGGCAGCTAACAAGTCTCCCTGTTTCTGCATCTTTCGGCGTTCTTCCTTCCGTGCTGCCTGGTCACGGTTAACAACACCTGGGTTGCTACTTCTAGCAAGTGACTGATATTCATGCCAGTGAAACCTAGTTTCTGCAGCTTGCGCTGAATATCTCCCTGGGCCTGACCTACGAAAGCTGCATTAATCACCTGCTGGTTGGTGGGTGCTTCTGGATCAAAGGGAGTGTAGAGATGAAATGCCTCACTTAATCTCTCATAAAATTGGCTCGGGCTCTCCTCGGGCCCTTGGAGCACTTTTGATGTTTTACTCATATTTATGGCTTTCCCCCCCCCTTTCTTTATGCCATTTAGAAAGGCTCTTGATATCGCTCAATCCTTGCAAGCCCTCCATCTATACTTGTCATTTGGGTCCCACTTGGGGTCCTCTCCAGGGAAGTGAGTCTGAGCATAGGCTTGGGGGTCTAGTGTCCCAGCCGGGGCATTTTCTTCTAACCATTTTATGGCTGCCTGAATAATTCGGCGACGCTCCTCTGTATTGAAGAAAATCAAAAAAAGTTGGTGGCGGTCCGTCCAGGTGGGTTTGTGGGTCTGAATTATGGACTACATTAAGTCAATCATAGCCTGGGGCTTCTCCGAATAGGAGGGGGTATGGTGCTTCCAATTCAGGAGATCCGTAGTGGTGAAGGGCTGGTACATGTAAACACGCTGGCCTCCTTGGATCCGGCCTTCCTAATCATAATAGAAGGGCCCCCTAGTTTCCCTCAGTGGCATCTGTAGGGCTCCCCGGTGTGGCTGCAGGGAGGGGTTGCCTCTGCTGGCTCAGTTCTCCAGTTCGCAGTTCAGGAGGTGTATGCGGGGTTGAGACTGGCGTTTCGGGGGAGTCAGTCACACTTGGGGAGGTCAGTGGTGCTGGGGTGGTGAGGCCTTGGGGCTGGGGGCGGACTCCGATGGGGTTTCTGCAGCTGGGGCTGCTGGAGGCACAGGTGGCAGTGATGGGTACAGTGGGACGTATGGTGGCGGGGTTTCTTCAGGTTCTCCTGACAGTATGGGCTTTTTAATCTCTGGCTGGTATGTGGAGGAAGCCGTGATGGGAGCCATCATTTCTTTACAGCTCTCTTCAATGCAGACTTTTAGCCAAGGAGGCCGGGATAGGACCAGGTCTTGACAACAGTCAATATAAGGAAACTGGTCAGGGTGGCCTGGGTCCCCTGCAATGACCCTGAACACTCAGCCAACTAGTTCCTTATCAAGTGAGCCCTCAGAGGGCCAGCCCACCCCAAACGATGGTCAATTTCACAGAATGTCTGGAGCTTTTCAGGAGTTAATTTTATACCATAATTTCCTGAATATCCCTTTTTGAAATTCCTCAACATAAACTCTAGGGGAGTCAGTTTACTCTGCTTTCCACCCATTTCTTCCCCCTAACAGACAACTTTCACACATGAAAAGCGGAAAACAAAGGAAGGAGGGGGACTAGTTTGGAGAGGATGCACACCCGCTTTGTCTGTTTCTGGCCGCTCTCCTCTCGGAGATATTTCAGGCGCCTCTTAGCATTGGCAGGTTCAGTTTCAATCCCTGACCCAGATCAGACTCCGAGGAAGTCTGACGCCGCCTTAAGCCATATGAGGTCGACACAGAACCGTAAATCGTGGATCGTAACTCAACACTCGCTTCAGCCCTTGGTCAGGTCGGAACCTTCCCGTTGTCCGTCTCAGTCACACATGTTCACACAAGGACTCCAGCCCACCGCCCTACATCCAGCGCCTTAGAGTTGCAGCTTCGTCCCTCTTCCCTTGTGGACTTACTAGTGCAACTCTGGGAGGTGATCAGTCTCCCCTTCTGCCTCTTAAGGGCATGTCTACCAAAACGAACCCGGGTTCTTACCAGTTAGATGGGCGGCGCTCCTTAAGCTGGTTCCTGGGCCTCAGGTTCCATTAGCGCACACGGGGCCCTCACCCCAGTGCGCCTGGATAGGCTGGTCCCCTACGGATCAAGAGGTCCACTGGCGCCAGGCAAGGTGGCTTATCCTGGCGCTGGCGCTCCGAGGCTCGTACCCTGGTTGGCAAGGGAGGTGGAAATGCACCGTCTCCGAATCCTGGGCGAGCCCCCAAGCAATGTAGCAGGATTCTCGCACAGAGTCGTGACACCGAGGCTTTTCTTTCCAGGAAGCAACTTTTATTGGTGCCGGCACCACTCAGCTGGGTTCGTACCCAAAGAACTGAGCGGCCCACATCACATGGCATAGTTTTTAAATACATTTTCTATTTCTTTGTCTCCCATATGTGGTAACACACATAAACATGCAGTCTAATTAAGTTGTCTCAGTTTACAAGGTCATGGGCTATGTAGGCACCTGGGTGCGTATCTAGGTGACCTTGAAGTCTTCTCTCCTCTTTTTCTCTCTCCTTAGGGAGGGGTCCCTACCACAGCAGCAGGGGAAGTGCCTCTCAGAGCACTTGGATCACACCGGTACCAAACACATGGACCCTCTCTGCACTTCTAGCCCCATGGATGGCCTGCGAGTGGTATTTTCTGGGTATAACTGAGGCATCCAGCTGGTACTCCTTACATGTTAGCAGAACAAATCCCACCCCTGTCCCTGAGGAGGCCATCCATTCCCTACTGAAGCAATCCACTATCCGACTGGCAGAGTTATCAGCTCCAGGGAGCCAAGGTAAGTTGAGAGTGAATTGTTTTTTGGAGAGCCCAAAGAGACATGTGAGTGTATCATTTTATTTCCTGATTACATTTCAACAATAGAGTGAATGGCTACAATTGTCGTCCATTTCCCCCAACAATTCTGCCCTTTCTCTTCTCCAGGTCTCAGTTCTCTCCGTTTCTGGGCCTTCAAGTCATGAGGATCAGTCTCTGATGTGGGACAGGGATACAGCCACCCCTCCCAGGCAACTGGTGGCAAAACATGAGAGGAGAACAGCAGAAAGGTAGAGCCAACTGTGGGAGAACCACACTTCCAGAGCCCAAAAAGGACAAAAACAGTCACACAAGAACAGAAAAGCTCTTAAGAATAGTGGGCTGGATTCTAAAACTGGGCCCCAAACACCTGGGGAGGTAGCTGCTATTCAATAGGGAACATTCTATGCACAAGGGAAAGAGGAGAAAAGAGGAGAGAGAAAAAGGAGGAAAAAGAGGAGAGCCAGGGAGGTAGCCAGTGGGGGTGGGGAGGAAGTGTCTCTGACTGAAGTGTCTCTGAAGCACCACAACCACCCCCAGAGGGCCTCTAGCCACTGCCCACAGCCCCAGGCTTTCTCAGGGACATATCAGTCACCCAGCACACCCCATGTTGGGCTAAGGGAAGCACCCCTATCAACTGGGTTTGGGCAACTTTCTCCAAAGCTCTTGGGGAAGGACTAGCCCCTTCCTGAGTTTGGTGACGTGGGTTTGGAGACAAACAGGGGTCAAATCCTGATGCTATTACTGTGTGATCCTGGGCATGTCATTTAACCTCTCTGGTCTAAGTTACAGCTATGTTAACATCCCTGGCTTCTGTGAAGATTAGATACAGTACATGTAATGTGCCTGGCCCTTGGTGGGAACTTAAACAGAGTAAGTCATTGCCATCACTATTAACTATTCTCACCGACCCACATGCTTTAAAGTACAGGGCTGTAGACAGTGCACCCTCTGAAGCATGATGCCACAACCTCCCAGAGCCTGGGTGACCTTGCCCAGGCCAAGGCTCCCAGATGCAGGAAAGGATACAGCATGTCTAGGGGTGGCTGGGCTGAGGAGGTGTTGGGGGAGAGGCCCTCCAAGGAGACCTGCAAGGTCTGGGCCGTGCTCTCATCAGCCAGGAGGCCTATGCTCTGGACCTGGAGCAAGAAGAGGGCAGGGGAGACAGGCCTTCTCAGTGCCTACTCCATCAGGCCCGCTCTACCCTCCACCCTCTGCACTCCTGACCTCCCTCTGGCTGCAGTGGCCAGAGGGTCCCTCCTCCACAAAGAAGATGGTGTGGAGGGTCTAGCCTTACAGAGGCTACACGGCATCCCCTTCCAACCCACCTGCAGGAAGAAGCCACGCAGAGCCTGGAGTGTAGTGTTCGACAGGGTAGAGAGGTCAGCCAAAGCTGCGCCTTGCAGAACATGACCCATCTCCTCACGAGAAAGGACACTGCTGCTCTGGAACCGCACAAACTACACCAGGGAGAGAAACCCCAAACCCACGGTGATTTGGTATCTCCTTCATTCACAGACATTTCCCGTGTCCCTGCTGTGACTGGCCCTGGGCTGGGGGCATGGATCTGAAGCCCACAGAACCCTGCCTTCAGGAGCTCAGACTTGGTGGGCAGGGGTGAGGTTTTGTCCAGGAAAGTGGAATAAATGAGGCAGAATATGAAACCCTGAGAGAACTGGCCCAGCTGACCCCTTCAGTACCCTTCCCCTCACCCCCTGGCCTTGCACTTCATACTCATGGTCAAAATGAACTATGGTGGTTACCCAAACACACCACCATGTGCTCATATCCCTGCTATTTTCACTTCACTACTTGGAATACTTTTCCTCCTCTCTGCCTAATAATCTTTCGAGCCTCAGCTAAAATGTTACCTTCCTGCTGAATGTTCTTTCATTTTATTAAAGAAATACAGGCATTAATTGAGTGCTTACTACATTCTTACTCACCTCTCCCTCCCAGCTCTGGCAGAAACAATTACAGTGGACCCTTACACAACACGAGAGTGAAATGCATGGGCCCAGTTATACACACATTTTCGATAAATACTGTATCGTATTTTTTTTTACATTTTTACTGTACTGTATTTTAATAACATTTTGTTTTTCTAGCTTACTTTATTGTAAGAATACAGTATTTAGTACATACAAAAATATGTGTTCACTGACTGTTTATGTTATCAGTAAGGCTTCCAGTCAACAGTGGGCTATTAGTAGTTAGTTTTGGGGGAGTCAAAAGTTATATTCGAATTTCCAACTGTGCGGGGATCAGCACCCCTAACCCCCACATTATTCAAGGGTCAACTGTACTTTTCTCTGTGTTCCCACACCAACCACTGATTTATTCACTGATCCACTTTACTATCATCCATAGGTGCACTGCTTTGTTGTTTATTCAGTGGGCGCTTATAGCCAGGCTCTTAGCACATCTACTCTGCCACTAATAACATCATGTTTTAACTATTAGTTTCCTGTCTATCTCCTTCTCTAGACTGAGAGACCCTTAAAAGGCAGAACATTTGGCTCAGTAACATCTTTGGTCCCTAGCATAGGATCTGGGTGCAGCAGGCAGGCCCCAGCCAATGATTCATGTGCAAATGAATTAGAAGGAGTATCTGGGTCTTTTGGGGTAAGAAGATGTGGGTGTTTGAGGAATTCTCTGAGCAGACCTCTTGTAGGGTGAAGGCCCACCCAGCCCCTCTACCTTCTACCCTTCTACCTGGCCTCTTCAGGACCACCCAGCTCATCACATTCTTCAGACCACAAGACCATCCATTCTGTACTTACCAGGGTCATGAGCCTCAAGATCTCAGGTCTGAGGAAGGAACTTTCTCCAGCATCCAGGAGGGTAAACAGCAAAAACCGATTCCAGGGCTGGGAGACCACATGGAATGCTACAGGAAACACCAGTCACCCTAGATTGTTATTGCTACTCTTCCATAGACCTTGGAACATTGTGGAAGAGGTCTTTCTCTGATTGGCTCAAACAAGGGTTGCTCAGCTAGAGGCAGGGCACTGGATAAACTGACTTGACCGCAGGAAGTTTTTCTTCCTTGGGGTTCTATCCACCTATGCTACCTGGCTCAGGGAAACCACATATCCCACTATTGTGGGAAGCAGGCAATAGGAAGGGCTCTGCCATTTAAGAGCTTTTGACCTTGGTTGGGCAAGTTTCTTGATCTCTCTGAACTATGTCCTCATCCATATAATGGGCATGGCAATGCCCTTCCAGTGTTATGAAAAGAATTAAACAAAATGAGTGTGATTCAAAGAACAGAGGGTGGCAGGGGCTGGCCGCCCCTATGAGAACGTCAGAAAATAGGGAAGGTTTCTACCAATGTCTGGGCTCCGGGCCTGCAGGTAGTCAAGCAAGGCTTCCAGACAGCCAACACAGGCGTAGGACAACAGAGGGTCCTTCTGCAAACAAACAAACAACCCCCCACAGAAGTTCACGTCAGGTTTTGCCACCAATAAGTTTTCGTGTCAATCAAGAAAAAAAAAATACTTGTTTTTTAGAATAATTTGGATTTCAGAATTTCAGATTTGGGATTGTAGCCCTGTAGATAATCAAGAAATGTTTGTTGGTTTCATGTCTAACCCACACACACAGCAGAGTAAGTGCTTATACTGATGATATACTTATGTTCTGCATACATTCAAGAGGCTGTTTCAGAAAAGGAGATAAGTCCTGGGCCCCGTTAAGAGATTCATAGATTACAGACTCTGTAAGAACCTCACAGTTTATCTAAGTCAGTAAATTTCCACCTTTTTTTAAAGCAGAACCTTTCATCAAACAAAATTTTATGCTCTAATAGGCATGCCAAAAGATCCCACTGTCATCAGTCATTAGGGAAATGCAAATAGCTACCATGAGGTACCACTACACACCCACCAATAGCTAAAATTAAAAAGACTGACGGTACCTTGATGGCCAGAATGTGGAGCAACTAGAACTCTCAGTTCTGGCGGGAAAGTAAAATGATGCAGCCATTTTGGAAAACAATTTGATGGTTTCTTATAAAGTAAACATGTACTTACCATATGTGCTAGGCGGAATTTTAAGACTGTCCCATGACCTTGGCTCCCAGATGTTACTCCTGTGATTATGTTACATTATATGGAAAAATGGTGATTGTTGGGGCCCAATCTAATCAATCACACCAACCCTTGAAAAACAGTCTTCTCTGGCTGGTGGCACAAGAGCCAGAGAGCCTGGAGGTGTGAGAAGGACTCAGCATGCATTGCTGCTTTGAAGATAGAGGGGCCTGGTGAGAAAGAATGTGGGCAAAGAGCTGGAAGAGCCCCCTGTAGAAGAAGCGGATTTCTTCCCAGATCCCCGAGATAAGCACCCAGCCTGGCCAACACCTTGATTTCAGCCTTGCGAGACTCTAAGCAAAGAACTTGCTCAAACCCACTCAGACTTCTGACATATGATAAACGGTGTGGTATTAAGCCATTAAGTTTGTGATAACTTGTTACACACATTAGAAAGCAAATACGTCGTCTGACCCAGCAATTCCACTCCTATATGAGAGAAATAAATCTATACGTCCACACAACAACTTGTACTTCCGTATTAAGAACAACTTGATGCATAATAGCCAACACTCTGGAAGTCCTGAATCAATACGTAATGGGTAAATAACTGTGGTATGGCCATGTAATGGACGACTACTCACCAGTAAAAAGAAATGAAGTACTGACACACACAACAATACGAATGAATCTCAAAAGCATTAAGCTAAGTGACAGAAGCTAGACACACATGACCACATACTGTATGATTTCATTTCTAGGAATCCTAGAAATGGCTAAACTACAGTGACAGAAAGCTCATCAGTATGTACTGAGGGACAGGGATGGGGAGAAGAGATTAACTACAAAGGGGCACAAGGGAACTTTCTAGGGTGATGGAAATGCTCTATACCATGATTGTGGTAGTGTTTATGAAACTATTTTTGTCAAAACTCATCTAATTGGACACTTAAAATCAATAAATTTTATTGCATGTAAGTTACAAAAAAAAATGGATTTTTTAAAATGTAGAAACAAACAGAAAGCGATGCCGTCTTCATACTGTTCTTTGGAAGGCAGCAACGCAGTGGTTAAGAACATGGGACAGACTCGGGTTTGCATCCATGCTTAGGCACTTACCATCATGTTACCCTGGCTAAGGTCACTTACGCTTGCTGAGTGGGGATTAAAAAATTACCTGGGTTGCTGAGAGGGCTGAAGGAGAAATGGATACAGAGTGCTCAGCCAGTGCTTGCCACAGAGTACGCACTCAATACAGGGTGAGAACATCCTCATGAAATGTCCAACAGGAGGAAGACTCCCCCACCCCCCTGCTTTAAAAACCCCTGGGTTCTTTCCACAGAACTCCTAAGGCCTCCAAGTAACACAGCTTGAAGTGTTTGAGCTATCTACTCACCTCATTTTACAGTTGAGAAAATGAGGCCCAGAGAGAAAATACTTGACCTGAGGACACCTGTACGTATCAGTAGGCGGCAGATCTAGAACCAAACCCAAGGCCTTGTGCCCCTTCTCCTTCTCCAATCTAAAATTAACTCTTAACCAGTGGCCATTTCCAGCCTTTTCCTAGGCACCCAAGACCACACAGCCATGGGCCAGCAAGCCCTGGCTTCCCCACCTGGTGAAGAACCATGGCCCCAGTGCCAGTCTCTGACCCTGTCTCCATATTACCTTAGAAACCAGCAAGGACCACCTGGATGAGGAGCTGGGGCCACTGGGCATTAGGAAAGCCAGGTACCACCACTCTGGTAACAAAGGCCCCTCTTCACAAGATGCATTTCTTGGGACACTGAAAGAACATGGATTTTGTAACCAAAAGGACTTAGGTTTAAATCCTGACCTAAAAGCATGTGAACTTAGGCAAGTTACTTAACATCTCTGGGATTCTGTTTCCTTTTCTATAAAGCTGAGATGATAATTTCTACCTTATAGAGGAGTTATGATGAATAAATAACATGTCAGGGTGCTTGGGTGGCTCAGTCAGTTAAGCGTCCAACTTCGGCTCATATGATCTCACGGTTTGTGAGTTCAAGTCCCACATTGGGCTCTGTGCTGACAGCTCAGAGCCTGGAGCCTGCTTCAGATTCTTTATCTCCCTCTCTCTCTGCCCCTCCACAGCCTGTGCTCTGTTTCTCTCTCTCTCTCTCTCTCAAAAATAAATAAACATAAAAAAATTTAAATAAATAATGTATGTCAAGTGTTTGTGCAGAATAGGCACTCAGTAAATGTCTTCTCCCCTTCCTCCCCACCTCCCACTCTCCTAGAACCTTAACCTGACACAAACCTCTGCTCTTGTAGGAATAATCCCTGAGATCAAAGCCTCATATCTTGTAAAACTAATCGTAGCTCATGATTTCCAATCTGGTAACAACATTCTACTCCCACCCCAATCACAAAGCCAAGTCTAAGCACAAGGATAATTGTTTCTTCCCTGCTCAGACACACCCTTACCGCTCCCCAAAACTCCCCAGGGATGTAGTAACTGGAATGGAATCCAGTGAGAGTTCTTGCTGGGTTTCTGCTTGGAGACCCTCAGCCACAAGACACTCTTATTCCTCCCAAGGTGGCCTGCTCTACGGTTAGACAGTCCTGGCCACAAGAAAGGGCCCCCACCTGTCTTCCTGCAGCTCCACCTGCTGGCCAAGGTCTCCATCTCAAAAGAAACCCAGAACAAACCTACTGTATGTATTTCTACCCTGGAGACATTCAGAGATTTATAGTCCTGTGGCTCCTCTGAAAAGTAACAAGGGAAGTTTGTCCTGGCTTCTCCCTACTCTAATGCCATGCAAGTCATTCCAGTAACCACAGCCCTTCTTCAGACCCTGTCCCCTCCCCCCCACCCCCACTGCTATTAACCTACCCCATGTGGCCCCATGTGGCCCCAGTATGGTGAACCCTGGACATTGCCTCCATCCTCACTATAACCAACATTCTCCTGGGCTGTGCTCCATTCCTGGAGGAATGGAGGCTATTTCTCATAGGCCCAAATTACTTAATGTTGAAAGATTCCTTTTATTTTGCAGATAGAAAAATCAAGGATCAGTAAGAGGAACCGACTTGCTAAACTCCTTCAGAGTCAGGAGCCAGGCAGGGACTATGATCCAGATCTCTATGCTTCTGGCCAGTGCACCTTCCACAGCTGCACTGAGCCACCTTGTCTCAGACAGCTGAAGACTCTGCACACTCTGCCCAGCACTCAATTGTTGGTGCTGATGTTACATGGCTGCCTTGGACCTGAGAGGTCAGGGAGGACTAGCACCCAGTGCCCAGCTTAGGTCTTACTGTCATTTTTTCCCTCTTGATACTGCCTTTTTTTTTTTTAAATAACAGCTTTAATGAGATATAATTCATAAACCATAAAATTAATCTTTTTAAAGGTACAGATCAGGATGCCTGGGTGGCTCAGTTGGTTAAGTGTCCAACTTTGGCTTGGGTCATGATTCGTGGTTTGTTGGTTTGAGGCCCACGTCGGGCTCTGTGCTGACAGCTCAGAGCCTGGAGCCTGCTTCGGATTCTGGATTCTGTGTCTGTCTCTCTCTCTGCCCCTCCCCTGCTTGCTCACAGACCATGAGATCAGGACCTGAGCCAGAACCAACAGTCAGACACTTAACTGACTAAGCCACTCAGGCGCCCCTAAATCAGTAGTTCTAGTGTATTCACAGAGTTGTATAGATATTTAATTCCAGAGTATTTTCATCACCCCAGAAAGAAACCCCATACTCATTACTAGCTCCTCCCCATTCCCTGACCTCCAACCCTGGTCCTAGGCAACCACTCATCTACTTTCTGTCTCTACGTCCACTTGCCTATTCTGGACATTCATCCAAATGAAATCATGTAATATGTGGTCTTTTACATCTGGCTTCTTTCACTGAGCATGTTTTCAGGGTTCACCAGCATTGTAGCATGTGAGTGCTTCATTACCTTTTATGGCCATATAGTATTCAATTGTACGTGTATACAATTTGTTGATCCATTCATCAGCTGGTGAGCATTGGGGTTGTTTGTACTTGGAACTATTATGAATAGTAGTGCTATGAACATCTGTGTGTCAGTTTTCGTGTAGACACACTCTTTCAATCTCCTTGGGTATATATCTGGGAGTAGCCTTGTTGGGGCATACTGAAATTCTATGTTTAGCTTTTTGAAGTACTTCCAGGCTGTTTTCCAAAGTAGCTGCACCATTTTGCATTCCCACCCCAACAACGTATAAGGGCTCCACTTACTCCACATTCTTGCCAACATTTGATATAATCTGTCTTTTTTATTTTATTTATCTCAGTGTGTGTGAAATGGGCCTCGGTATCATTTACTTGGGGCATTGCAACAACCTCTTGCTCAACAGTCCACTTGCCTTCAGGCTTTCTCCTCCTACCCCTCTTCCCTACTGTGGTTTCAAAAACTCAGTCTGTGAGAAAGAATGAAATCTGGCCATTCGTAGCAAAGTGGATGGACCTCGAGGGTGTCATGCTAAGCGAAATAAGTCAGGCGGAGAAGGACAGATACCATATGTTTGCACTCATAGGTCTAACAGGAGAAACCTAACAGAGGACCATGGGGAGGGGAAGGAGGAAAAAGAGTTAGGGAGAGGGAGGGAGACAAATCATGAGAGACTCTTGAATACTGAAAAAAAACTGAGGGGGGAAGGGGAAGGGGGAGAGGTAAAGGGGGGTGATGGTCATGGTGGAGGTCACTTGTGGGGAAGAGCACTGGGTATTATATGGAAACCAACCTGACAATAAACTATAAAGTTTAAAAAAAAAAAAAACTCAGTCTGATAGAAGCCCTTCACGGCTCCCCACATATCTTGGCCTGGCACATAAGATACTGACTAGTCTGGCCCCTGCCCAACTCTTCAGTGTCATCTTCTACTTCTTTCCATCTCTCAACCCCGCCTCTCCTGTGCACTTCCATATTATCTGCTTTTGCTCATGGTGTCCTCCGTGCCTGGAATGCCCTTCCCTCTACCTCTCCCTAGACACTGTTCAAGGCTGAATTCGAAGGTCACCTTCTCTGTGAGGCCTCCTTTGACTGCTCCCCCCCCACCAAGCAGCAAAAGTTTTTGCTTAAAAGAAATGTATAGTTTTACGGAAGACAGAAATGCAGACCACTGACCATATAATAAAATATGATAAATGTAATTCTCATTACAGGGCTGAATCAACAATTCTGGGAGCTCAGGAGAGACAGAGAGAGAGAGAGAGAGAGCTCCTCTATTCTTGGATTGCTGTGGGATTAATATTTGCTGAATGTATGAATGATTGAACAAATAAAGAACTATTTTTAAACAAATCTACAGAAGGGTCTGAAGAAGGCTTAGCTCCATGTGTGAAGGAATGACAGAGAAACAAAATGACTCTTCCATGTACTTCCTTAGGTTAAGGGCAGTGACAGAAAGGTCATTATGGCTGAAAGCAGAAGGCCAGGGAATTTCTCAGGAGCGTGTCAGTGAGAGAAAGGAGAAAGGGGCTACTTGGTCCTGCTCATCAGGCAGTCACAGGGACAGTGGCTGTGAGGCTGAGCGACTCCTCACCAACACTTTCCTACAACCAGCACAGGCCCAGTACCCTCTTCATGAAGAATTCCTGAGTTACCCCAGTTGGTTCTTCTTCCCAGGGATGCTGAGGACAGTCCACAACTTCCAGAGAGACAAATACCATATTATTCTACTTAAATGAGCTACCTGGAGAATCAAATAGTCGAATAGAGACAGAAAGTAGAATGGTGGTTGTCAGGGGATGGGGAGAGGGGACAATGGAGAGTTACTGTTTAGTGTGGACAGAGTTTTAGTTCAACAAGATGGATGAAAATGTTCTGGAGATGGAAGGTGGTAGTGTTTGTACAACAATGTAAATGTACTTACTGCCACAGAATTGTAACTTAAAAATGATCAAAATGGTTAATTTTGTGACGTATATTTTACCATGATTTAAAAAAAAGGGGGGGGGACAAAAAAACACGAGAGGCACAGGAGAGTATCGCAGCCCTGGCGACACCTAGGCTTCGTAGGCAGGGAAGGTGAATGGTGACGATGCTACAGCAAGTCGCTGAGCCCTTAGTGGTTAAGCTACTAGTTTGAAGATGGTTTTCGTCACTCAAGGCCTGATTCAAATGCAACCTCTTCCGTAGAGGTTGCATTTGAATTCTTGATTCAAGTAACAGGTCATTTTGGCACGAATCGTAACTGTGCTTCCTACAATCTGAGTACTTAATGTCATATTCATTTCTCTGTCCTCATGCATTCATTCAACAAACACTGGATGCCAATTTGGTCCCAGGTTTCGTGCTGGATATAGAGTATAAGGGAATAATTTTTTCCCTATGTTCTGAATGTTAAAATAGGAACTTCAGCCCTTTCAGAAACATTGGAGAGAAAGCATTTGTCCTTCCTGCCACAGTTAACTGGCTCCTCCTCATCCAAGGAGAGATTAATCTAACAGGTAAGACACTAGCTTGACATGTACTATGCCATCAAGACAGGATCGAGGCATTAAAGTTCAGGCTCCCATGAACTTCAACTCAAGATCTTGGCGAGCTGGCAAAGTGTCCATAATGCAAACATAATTTCCCTGCACATGGGCTCCTGGTCTGGCCTGGGGGAAAGGCGGTGGTTTAAAAGCTCTTTTTGGATAGATATGATAAAGCAAGTATAGTAAAATGTTAACAGAATCTAGGTGGTGGGTGTATGAATGTTCACTGGAAATTCTTTAATCTTTGATGTATATGAAAAAGTCCAGACCACCCCCCCTCCAAAAAATCCCAGTATGACCTGAAGTCCCAGCTATCCTCTACTGCAGTGTTTACCAGATATAAAGCTGATGTTTTGATTCTCATCTGATTCCTGATTTCTCATCTGGTTTTGAACCCACAGGGGAAACAAGACACAAAGATTAGTCGGACGCAGTTCCCACCTTTGAGCAGCTCACAGCCTCGGGAAGACTGACAGGAAAATGGGAACTTACGACAGAGACCGCTCAGTGCACAGAGCCTCGTGCAGAGGTGCTGGCAAGACAAATGTCGGCAACAACAGAGCCAGCACCTTCTATCTCCTGACATTTCTCAACTTTCCCCATACTGTGCACAGGCTCCTTGGGGATCAGTCCTTGAACATAATTTCCCACAATCAACAGCCATATCATGTATGTGCAGTCATTATCTGGACCCCAAGTAGTGTTTACTCAAATGAAGGCCCCCATCCCACCCCTAGGAAGTCTCTGCAACTCCCCTCACTCATTTGCTGGTTCCCCCACAACCTCCCTCCTCTTGTCTCATGAATGACTTGCCATCAGATCAGACCATGAGGATCTCTCTTGGATAAGCTCCAAAGGGCAAGAAGAGAGAATCCAAGTCTAACAAAAACAGCAAAAACATCCAGGGGTTCAGTAACCCCACAGTGACCAGCTCATATTTGAAAATAACACACAATAGGGGCGCCTGGGTGGCTCAGTCAGTTAAGTGCCCAACTTTGGCTCAGGTCATGATCTTGCAGTTCATGAGTTTGAGGCCAGCATCAGACTCTGTTCTGACAGCTCAGAGCCTGAAGTCTGCTTCAGATTCTGTGTTTCCCCCTCTTTCTGCCCCTCCCTGGCTCACGCTCTGTCTCTCTCTCTCAAAAATAAATAAATATTTAAAAAAATTTTTTTAAAGAAAAGAAAGAATACACAATAAGCTTCTTAAATGAGAATAAAGTTCTGGGGAATCAAGGGTGGGAAACAGGCCACAAGGCCGGGAACATGGAATTAGTCCATCGCAGAGAACAAAATGGTGCTGCCATCAAGATCAATACTGTTTCTGATGCCCCCCTGCCCTTGGGGATGTAGGACAAATCACTCGGTGTTTTCAGCTCAGCTCAAGCACTCCCCGCCCCCCAGGAAACCTTCTCTGACAGCCAGCTCTACACTAACTCCATACTAGGCTATCAGTTGCACCCTGTGCCCCCACAATGCAGTGTGTCCCTTTAGCCCAAAACTGACCACACTGTGTTATCACTTCTTGTCTATACAGCAGTTCCCCACCAAATGTTAACTCCTCAAAGGCAGGCACCTAACATATCTCCATGCCCCCACCACCCTTCACAGTATGTGACGGCTGGAAAACAATGATCTCCAAAAGTCCTCTAAGCTGTGAAACACAAAACCCTCTGGGGTACACATTTACTGTCTTGGCTTACACAAAATTCACTCCTCACAGTTTTCTTTTGTGGAACCATCCCTCTTTCATGTCCAGTCTACATGGGTAATGGAGAGCTGACCACATGCCCCAGCCTCTGGGAGAGGGCACTGATCCAAGCCAGCTCAGCCAGAGCATCCCATGGCTCAGCCACAGTGATGGGCACATTACCCAAGCCAGACTAATGAGACTCAGTTCTGAGGACTGCTGGGAAAGAGAAAGTCTCTTGCTGCTGGAAGGATATGAGCCAGGTGCTGCTGTTGGTCATTCTACCATCCCATGAGAACAAAGCTGACAGAGAGAAATGCAGAACCAAGACATGGAGACAGAGTTCTGATGTCTGGGCCTCTGGGATCCAACTGTGCCTGAAGCCAGTACTGAGCCCTGACCTTCTCAGTTATGAGCCATTTTATGTCTCATTTCTGTCACCATAACTTTAAAAGTCCCAATCAATCCACCCTCCAATCCTGGAGGAAACACCAGGTCATTGCCAGGCAGCCACCCCTTCCTACTGTTGTTCTGGGAGAAGCAGACTCCACTGCCAGGGTCCCACTTGGCAAGGGCCTTACCTGCACCAAGAGGTTCTGCAGTCCGATGACCAGAGACAACACTTGTGATGTTCTCAGTGGAGCGAGGACAGTGTCCTCAGGGGCTGGTGGTGGCTGGGCCCCTGAGGGCACCAGGGTCACAAGGGCAGAAGAGAAGCTTTGCTGCAGGGCTGTCCGCAAGAAGCGTAAGATGGCAGCTGAAAGCAAGAAACCCCTTAGTCAGTTCCTGCCTCTTTCCCCACCTTCCACCTAGCTCTGTCACAGTGGGGAAGACAGTGGAGATAATAATGGGGTGACCATCGGCTAGTCTGGGAGGGGTGGTCCCATCTCACAGTCTAAGGGAAAAGCTCATCTTCTCTTACTCGAGGCCCCTGGGGCCATACCTGAGAGCAGTGCAGCCTTTTTCTTCGGAAAGCTGAGGACCTTCAATACTTGGTCCAGTTCCACGGACAGCGTCTGGTGAACCTGGTAGGGCAGGAGGTAAAGGGGTGACTCCCACATTCTGGCAGCTTGAGCAGAAAATAACTGGTCCCAATATCTCTTCTATGGACCCACACATACCCGCTGCATCAAGAGGGACAAAGGAGGCCACACAGTCTTGTGAGTTCACCAGTCCTGGATTCAGGAATGTGAGGAGGTGAATTAAGCCTGTACACAGAGGATCCTTCTTCCCCCAAATCTCCTCCATCGTCAAGGAACTCCTCCACCAGGGAGCCTTCTCCGTCTCATCTGTGATTCAGTTTCCATCTCAGCCCACCATCCAACTAACTTAGATCTAGAGTCAAGCAGCCCAGAATCAAAATCCTGGCTCTGTTACTAGCTAGCCACGTGGCCAAAGGGAAGTCACTGCACCTCTCCCAGTCTGCCTCACTTTCTTCATGTATGAAATGGGAATAATGCCACTTGCTCTCACTCTCTCCAGAACTATTCTGAAGGATAGCTGAGGATCAGCATTGGTGAAGGTGCTCTTTAAAGTCAAAGCAACATCCAAACTGATGAGTTAGCTGGAATGGCAGGTTCAAAGCTGAGTCTGGCTCTGCTCTCCTCACCCAGAACACATGCTGCTTCAAGGCAGGGATTACGTCTCCTCTACCTGGATCTATCACAGTCTGGCACAAAGCAGTTCCTCAAAAATGCTTGTTGGCTGGGGGATCAGCAGCTTCTAGGCAGAAGAACCAACTTGTATAAAGGTATTGAAATAACATACCAATGTAAGATGTTAATAGAGGAAACTGTGTGGGAGCTATTTAGGAACTCTCTGTGCTATCCATTTTTCATAACACCTAAAACTGTCTTAGAAATAAAGGCTATTAAAAATCAATCAATCAGAAACAAACCATCAACAGTATGGGGATGTGAAAAAGCAGAGCTGATCTGGAGAAGAGCCAACAGTTGGTCAAAGGACAGAGAAGGAGGGCAGAATGGCAGAAAGGAAGACTGCAGAGGAGCCAGGTGAGCAAGGTCTCGGTGGCCATGTGGAGAACAGAAAAGCTGCTGGAGGAGTATGGGCTGTGGAGGCCAGACAAACTGGCTGCAGGGACAGAAGATATGGAGGAGGGGACAGACCAGGGGCCAGGAGACTGAAGAGGCCACATTAGTGGTGAGGACGAACCATGAGGACTAAGCTAAGGCAGTGGGGACGGCTTAGAGAAGAGATGGTTAGTAGGTAATTAGTGGGTGTGAGCTGAGAACCAGGGCAGAGTCGGGCACACCCGACTGGGTAGGCTCCCACCCAGGAAAGTGACTGCAGGGGTAAGGGTGGGCCCAAGAGCCTCACAAAGAAAAGTAGAAAAGGTTCCTGTCCTAAATCAATGCCACGGGCAACAACCAGAAGACCTGTTATGGAATAGATCTGCCACAGCCTGCTGCCACCTTAGAGGCCAACCTTTAAAAATGACTTCAGGGGTTCCTGGGTGGCTCAGTCAATTAAGCGTCCGACTCTTGATTTCGGCCCAGAGCATGATCTCACGGTTCATGAGTTCAAGGCCTGTGTGGTGCTCAACGCTGACAGTGGAGTACCTGCTTGGGATTCTGCCTCCCTCCTTTCTGTCCCTCCCGTTTGCTTTCTCTCTATGTCTCTCTAAACAAACAAACATTAAAAAATTTTTTTAAATAAAAATGACTTCGGGGCGCCTGGGTGGCTCAGTCAGTTAAGTGTCCGGCTTTGACTCAGGTCATGATCTCACGGTTCGCGGGTTCGAGCCCCACGTTGGGCTCTGTGCTGACAGCTCAGAGCCTGGAGCCTGGTTTGGATTCTGTGTCTCCCTCTCTCTCTCTGACCCTCCCCTGCTCGCACTGTCTCTCTTTGTCTCTCAAAAATAAATAAAAAACATTTAAAAATTAAAAAAAAAACACAAATGAGTGTGTGCCTGACACTAGACTGGCACAGGGCTGGGCACAGTGAGAAGATATGTCAAAGGCTAGAAGATGGTTTCTACCCACAAGGAGCAGCCAGGCTTAGGGAGGAGACACCAGAATGTGGAGCAGCCCTCAGAGGAGCTCATGCAGGGGACTATGATGACAAGGCCCTATAGAGGGGGACAGGGAGGGACTAAGAGGAAGGGAGGTGTTCTGTGGGTATGTCCACTGCTCCCCTGTTCCCTGCATTACCTTCTCCAAAAATCACAACAGCTTACACGTGTCTGGCATTTCATAACTTACCATCCAGCACTACAGGTCACAGTGTGGCTTCTGCCTTCCTGTCCAATCTGATGGTCGGTCACTCCCCACATTCTAATCACAGTCACTCATCACTCTCTAAACATGTACACTATGTCCTAAATTTGTGCGACTTCCCGTCTTTGCTCATATTGTTCTCTTTACCTAAAATGTCTTTCCCTGCTATCTTTGCCTGGTACAATTGTACTTACCCTTCATGGCTTTGCTTAAAGAGTACAATATAAGTTTCCCAAGTATGGGGTACATGCTGTATTTATGTCCTATTTCTCTCTGCCTAGAACGCAGCCTGGCAGGTAGGTGATCCATGTGTGATAAATTAATGTAAACCAACCTGACAACCCTGGATGTTTTTTCCCCATTTTGCACGCAGGGAAACTGAAGCTCAGAGATTTAAATACCTTGCCAAGGTTACTCAGTTAAATCCCTTAGCAAGGTCACTCAGCTAATAAGCCACAGAGCTGAGACCAGAACTCAGGAACTTTATCACTCCTCTGTGTGCCCCAAAGCCACGCGGGTTAGAGACTAACCTGCAGACTGCCATCGTGCTGCTGAGCAGTGAAGGAGGCAGTGAGCAGCCAGGCAGAGCAAAGAAGTGCGGTCCTGGGCGAGTCCATCTCCATCCAGGTGAGAGCCAGAGTCTTCTCCAGAAGTTCTATCAGGGCTGTGCTGCTAAGGAGCACTGCAGCAGCTATAGACAGTTTGGCAGGACAGAGCCACGTGAGTTACACAGGAGCCCCTGCTCAGTGCCAGCATCATGGTTAGGACCTGATGGGGACCTCATGCACAACACGGTGAATGAACAAAAGTCTCAGCTTGAGGTTCTAAGGTTCCAACTTGATTCGAGAACCACAGGTTATCAGAACCAGAAAGGACCTTATGGCCATCTGGCCCAGACACATCTCCCCTTATATATTTTCATAAGAGGAAAAAACTAAGGGCAGCAATGGCCACAGACACTTCCCAGCACCCTTCCTCTTCACTATCTCAGCCTGGGCCCCGGCACCTCTTTTCTGACTGCTTGGTGTGGTCTGATGAAGGCTCCAGTACAGGAAGTTGAAGGAGGGCTGCAGGATATCCACGTCAGCAGGGCTGCACTTCCCACACAGCTTGCTCACTGCAAGAGAGTCCCCAGGAACCCCATCACCTAGCACCCCATGGCTTTCATGCACATCAGCACTCACAATTCTCACAGATAATGACCTTCAATTGGCTAATTTCAGATGTCAGTCTGTCAGTCTTAGGGACCAAGCGCAAACTAAGTGTCCCTGGTAATACAACCAATGAAGAGAAACGCAGTAACAAACTGAAGGCATGCTCACACTCTTCCATCTGAAAAAAATTCAGGCAAGCAGCCCATAGCTGCACATTAGAACAGACTGCACAAGTTTAGATGATCAAAAGGTGTCCTATAACACCATTCATTCCAGCAAAGACTCTAGGACAAGAGTCTGCAGAGGTCCTCTAGGCCAACTTGCCACCCCCAGCAGGAAGAAGATCCAGCCTCTGAAATCTTCCAGCAATGGGGCATTCACTGCCTTCCCAGAGGACTCCATCACCGTCACCGTGCAACTCCCTGCACTTGCCATATTCTCTCTCTCGCCCACATTACCCTCATCTGGCTAACTCCTTAACACCTCCTCACCAATCAAGATTCAGCTCAAAGTTCACCTCCTCCGTGAAGCCCTCTATAACTTCTCAAACCAAGATGAGATGCCTCTTCGTGATTCCGCAGCCCTCATCAGAATAGTTACTACACTGTAGAGTAGACATCTATAGAACGTTATCCCTTTCTTCCTAGGATTCACCACTCTTTGCTCCCCTGCCACCATCGCCTCAATATGAAACCTACCTAGGTCTCCATTCACTGTTTTGGCAGCCACCTCACACAGCCACACAGACTTCTACTTGGCTTGTGGTCAATCAGACAAGCAGCCCCCTTCCTCACCTCTGTCCTCTACCTGCCATGCTCTCAAATAAAAGTACTCAAGGATTATATATAAATGTACATAACATTTCACATGTATGTCTCAAGTCGTTATTCGCCCTCCAGAGGCCCTTCTAACAGCTGGTTTGATTTTGTCATATGCAGTCTTCCCTCCCAGCTGAATGTTCCCCTTTATCTGACAGATTGGCTGGGATGACCAGTACCAGGCCAGGCCTGGAGGCCCTTTTGAAGTCTGACACGAATCTTCTCAGCAGGGAAAGAACCAACCTCCCCCCACCCCACTCCCGCCCCGCCCCATGGCCAGAGCGCCTGACAGTCCATGGTACTGAAGAGATGCCATTTTTTTTCTGGTAATTTCAATCTTTCCTCAAGAAACCTTCCTAAGGATGGTGCCTATGAAGTGGCAACCGCATTAATGAGCAATGAAAAGTCCTAACGAGGTTTGGGTATGGGTAGAACAGGCCTTTAGGACTGTGAAGTGAATCATCAGATCCTGGGTCGGTTGTGGAGCAGGGTGGAGAACTGAGCTTGTGCCGGGAAAAGTGAATCTCCACAGGGAGTCTCCACTGGAGGCCTACCGTGTGCCAAGTATCGCGTGGCATTCTACATCTAGCAATCCCTTATCTCAACCCTAAATCAGCCAAGTACTACTGTTTTACCTGTGAGGAACCTAAAGCTAGGTAACTGCCCAAGGTCACATAGCTAGTGACTGAGAACAAACCCAGGTGTTCCCAACTCCAGGGTTGTGCCTGTCACACAGTGTTCTGGTTTTGTTTTTGTTTCATTTCCCAAACCCTCCCAGAGTACAACTAGAGAAAGATCTAAAAGATCCCCTAGCAAGAAACCCACAGGAACAGAGTGACCCACTATCTTCTCCCAAAGAGATGAAAGATGGAATGAAGGAGGATGCCCAGTCCTGGGCCCTCAGGCACCTTGGTGAAGGAGCTTCATGGCCATGCTGTCCAGTTCTTGCTCTGACTTGTTCTTCAGCTGCACTAAAGAAAGGAGGCTCAGTAGCAAAGGCAAGTTTCCCGAGGCTGTCAGGAAGAAGGAGGAGGGCTGGTCAGGATACTCAGATCACCCCAAGGTAAGATAGATACCCACCCTATTATAAATGTTTGTTGGGATTCATCACTACTTCCTGCCTTCTTCCTTGGGCACAGGGGCAACTGACAAACTGAGTGCAAACTCTGGGTTGGGTACCAGAAATTCAACATTTCACTTAGTCCCCCTTTGTGAAATAGGGATTGCTATTTCTATTTTGCAGTTACAAAAACAGGCCTAGAGAGGCTGAATGACTTCTCCAAGCTCCCACAGCCAGTTAGTGGCAGGGTCAGAACTTGAACCCAAATCTGAGTTCAATGCCCACGTTTTTTCAACTACGTTTCCATGAAATCTCATAGCTCTTAAGCATTATTTATTAGTTAGATGTCCCTTATCCTTCCCTGAAGAGGAAGGACTCAATTCCTCTACCCGCCCTTAAATCTACCTCCAAACTTCCATCCTCAGCACTGGATCTAGTGAACCATAGCTCTCCTCTCACTCCCTCTTAATTGCTTGGAAATTTTATTTAAAAATTCAACATTTTAAAAATAGGAGAAGACAACCCAATTTCAACCTTTTCAGTATCTTCATAGCAAACCAAACATCAAACTTCCTTGACTCCAGGGAGTCCTCTTCCAGATTTGGAAACTATCCTTCTGGATCTCACTGGCAGCTTCTAACACATTTCAGACCCACCCCCTTCCCAGCCGCTGCTGGCTCCTGCTGCCTCCCCGGCCTCCCCTATATTTCCCACCTTCTTCTTACCAATTGGGGACTGCAATTCTTGTGACAAACAGCTCTGAGCAAACGACAAACGCATAGGGTGAGGACATGCATGCATACATCATATACACCCACCTATGCTAAACACATAGGATATTAACATAAATACTCTCTCTCTCTCTCTCTCTCTCTCTCTCTCACACACACACACACACACACACACACACACACACACACACCAAATATGTTGAGCACTCACTCTCCAACGAGAGGAAGGAGATAAAGTTTAGCTTGATTCCACACTGGCCTGACTTATCTTTTGCAGAGAAAACTCTGATTCTATCTCCTGGAGCAGACCTCATCAGAGCTGAGATGCCCACTCCTAACTGAGCTTCAGGTCAAAACATGCCCCCACAGCTGCAGACTGACCTCCTGAGGGAGAGACCCCATGTTCCACCAGCAGATGCTGCAGGATCAGCAGGAAGTGGCCTTGGATGAGACCACTCACTTGGACCTCCTCATTCCTCCTCAAAAAGGTCCTTAGGACAATCAGTACCTTGCGGGCTGTGTCCACTGGGCTGGAATAGATGAGATCCTGAGCAGGAGAGAAGGAATCCAGAGCTCAGAGGATATCACAGTTCGGGACAGGCCAGTTAGTAGGGACAGGCAGACAGTTGAGAAGAGTGGGGCTGGGAAAGGACCCAGGATCATGGTGTTACAAAACCTGAGGAAGGAAGCATTTACTTACTTGGCACCTATTATGTACCAATCTGCCGAATAGGTCCATCCTAAATAGGAAGAAACAGAGACTCGAAGAGATTACTGGATGTGCTAAAGGTCACATAAGCCAGTAAGTGGCATAGCTAAGATCTGAATCTCCTACCTCCAAGCCCAAAGCTCTTTCTACTTCCCAGGATGCCTCTCTCTGACACATGTAAGTTTTAGGGTCAAGAAGAGGTTACTTCAGGACAGAGGACCTGAATTTCCTCCCTTAAGGAAGGAAGAGAGAGGGGGATGGAGATGTCACAGGGCAGGGAAAGGATGGGTTAGGACAGATTCGGGGCACAGGAAGGGAAGCGAGGAGCAGGTCAGGCCCTTTCTCTGCCATGGCATCTGGCTATTTCTGCCGCAAGCTGTAAAGGCCTTGGGTTCAGAAGGTGGGAAAGGACATTGCTTTTTATTTGCTTTCAGAGTTATTTTAATGAGTATATGTTAAAGGCAAAGCCAGTCAGAAGCCACACCAGAGACTATCCTACTGATAGCTCTTGGCACCTACCAGCTCAAACAAGCCAATTCCTTTGGACAGGCTAACATGCTGGGCGCTATGAATCCAAGGTCACACACAGACTCCCTTTCTCGGGAGGACAGCTGACACACACACAGAGACATGGCTAGAGGCACCAAGCCTGACAACTCCAGATGTGCTGATCACTGGGTGGCACACGGGCATCTGGGCTTGTCTCTTCACAAACTTCCACAGCTGCCAGAGAAACTACTATAAATCAACAATTGCTCAATTAGGGATTGATAATGTCAGGTATTGTGATAGGTTAAAACTGTAGCTGTATGCTCATATATTATCTGTATCTTCATAATAACTCTTCCAGGGAGGTGTCACCCTAATTTTTCAAATGAGATAACAGGCAGATTATGTAGTTTGCCAATCAAGACAGCAGTGGCTCTATGAAGTCTACTACTTTCTGAGTAATGAAGAACAGGGATGAGGTTGGCTTCATCTTTGTCACCTTGTAGGGACTCAGAAAACATCTCTGGAAGGAGAAGATCACAGCATAGGAGGGCAAGAGGGAATCTCAATTCATTTACATCAACCCTTTTACTTTACAGGCCATGAGGCTGAAGCCCAGAGAAGGTGCGATTTGCCCAGGGTCACAGGGCCCAAGGCCAAACCTGATCCTGATCCTGCTCCTCTCCCAGCACGTGGCTGCCTAACTAGAGAGCTGGTCCCTCAGAACCCTGAGTTAAAATGTTAAAATCCAAAAGGAAGAGGGGTACGAGGCCTCCAGTGGCTGTGGAGAATGCTAGGGGAAGGGGTGCTCCCCACTGTGTGGGGCAGTGGGAAGGCTCTGGGTGTCTCTGCAGTCTCTCCTCCCAGAGATGTCCAGATTTCTCTGGAGCTGGATAAACCAGGGCGATGTGGCCAAGAAGGGAACAAACAGAGCTTCTGTGATATCACTGTTTTTCACATTTAAACAACCTACATGAAAGACCACCCATTGATAAGAGTGGCAATTAACAGCTTTGTTTTCAGCTGCTAATTACCCATATCAAGAACAGAAATTGGTACCAACAACATATTTTTAGACTCTTTTTCCCTCCTGTGGGTAGAAGCTGGGAAGGAATGGTAAGAATTAGATATATAAACAGACAGCAAAGTTATTCCTTGCTATTCTTTTTTACCACTGATGTTTCTAGGATCCAATTTAGTAAAAACTCATTAACTTTAGGGTCCACAGTCATGACCTTATTAATTATATGACCTTGAGCAATTCAATAAGCTGCTCTGAGAGTAATATTCTCTCTCTGATTCAGAATAAGTCAATGATCCGTGAATGATAGCCTACTGTGTACAGGATAGCCAGAATGTCCTTAAATATTCTTTCCACATATTATTCCTATATATTTATCCACATGTTATCTCCATTTTTAAAATTTTTTAAATTATGTTTATGTATTTAATTTTTGAGAGAGAGAGAGAGAGAGAGCAAGACGGGGAGGGGCAGAGAGAGAGGGAGAGAAATCCCAAGCAGGATCCATGCTGTCAGCACAGAACCCAATGCAGGGCTCAAACTCATGAGCTGTGAGATCATCCCCTGACCTGAAACCAAGCAGGAGGCTTACCCAACTGAGCCCCCCAGGCACCCCCACGTTATCTCCATTTCACATATGAGGAAACTGAAGCTCAGAAAAGCCTTCATCTTCCTGCGTCTCTGTGTATCATCCAGCCCTAAAGATAGATCCTTCCTGTTGAGCTCTAGGCCTGGCAAAGCACAAGGCTCCTCTCTGCCCAGGAATGAGGAGTGGTAAGGGTGGTTCACATTCAAGGACAATAACTGGGCACAACAACAAAGGGTGGGGCACCTGCTCCAGCTTGCCTGAGACAGGCTCTTTCTAAGGATTTGGTCTCTTGAGATTCATTTTCATCTTAGCTTGCTTCCTTTAAGTACTTATGTTTCTTGAAGCTAGTGGCCTAGGATAATCTTCAATTAGGGATGGTCTCCACCCCAGAAAGACTCACACTAGGAAAGAAAAGGGAGGAAGATAATGAGCTCCATTAAAAAAAATTTTTTTTTACATTTATTTATATTTGAGAAACAGAGTGAGACAGTACATGAGTGGGGGAAGGGCAGAGAGAGAGGGAGACACAGAATCCGAAGCAGGCTCCAGGCCCTGAGCTGTCAGCACAGAGCCTGATGCAGGGCTTGAACCCGCGAGCTGTGAGATCATGACCTGAGCTGAAGTCGGATGCTCAACTGTCTGAGCCACCCAGGCACCCCAGTGAGCTCCATTTTAGACAAAAATGTCAAATAGATACTTAACTTTATGGGTCTAGAGCTTAGGAGAGAGGTCACAGATGGAAGGCAGAGATTTGAGTCATCAGCATATAATAGGAGGCAACCAAAGCCATGAGAATTTTTGACCCAGCCCCGGAAGACGACACTGAGTAAAAAGGAAGCCTAGGACAAAGCTTTTGAGGAACATCAGTTTTCGAGCACTAGCCAGAGAGAGAGCTACAAAAGAGGCTGGGATAAGCACCAAAAGAGGTAGGAGAAAAATTAAGGGAGCTGGTATTGCCAAAACCAAGATTGTGTGTCAATAAAAAGGAAGTGCACAATCATCAAATAATAACAGGTCGTGTAAGATGAGAACCAAAGTGCACTGTAATTAGCTGCAAGAATATTGTTGTGGATCCTGGTAAGAGTGGTTTCAAGCAGTAATGCGGGCAAAAGTCAGCAGATGGAGGAGTAAGTGAGAGTGACGATTTTGCAAGCAGAAAACTACTTCTGGGGGTTTGGCTGTAAAGGGAAAAACATGAACATGGAAAGGGTTGGAAGCAGGGACCAGTGAGAGCAACCAGGAGTAAGTCTGGAGGGGCTTAGACTCTCCTACCGCTCCCACAGCCCAGTGTCACGATCTGAGATTTTTTTCTAGCCTCACCATTCTCTGATTCTCTCCTTCCAGTGGTGCTTTGGAAGTCCCTATATGGTGACAGATTGAAACAAGCATCTGTGATTTCCTCAAGGGCAAGGACCAACCATATCTGAATTCTCTTTGTATCCCCAATGCCTCATAATAAACCAAATAAATGTATGATAAAAGAAAAAGTGAACAACTAAACTCAAGGCCTCCAAAAATCTGCTCCTCCTCATCCTTCTCCAGCCTCAACTTCTGTGACACACCCTCGGTTCTCCAAAACCATACCAGTCCACTCGCCGGCCCTGAATTACAGCAAGCACGTCCGTGCTGCAGGGCTGGCCCGGCAGGATCCTCCCCCAGCACTCTCACTTGTTAAATCCTTTGCAGATCAACATTTATGACACCTTTCAGCCCTCCCTGCAACCCGAGCCCTCTGCCTGACCTCTACTGCCATAGCATTAGGACAGGTATTAGTGGTCTGTTATGTCCGATTCTCTCCCTGGCCTGTGCAACAGGCACTAGGTCTGGCTCTTTCCTGTATCCCGCTGCTTAAATAAACAGCTCTCCCATTAGATGGAACACTGGATTAGGGTTGTTTTCTCTCTTGTTCTGAGAGTTAGTCAGTTTACTGGGAAGAACATTAGATAGGGAGTCAAAATCCACGTTTCAATCTCAACTCTTGTGAACCATGGCAAATCTCTCTAAACTTTTTTTTTCAATTGTTTAAAAAGAAAAAAAATAAGATACCATAAATACCTTTCTCAGAAGAGTTGCTTTTTTGAGAGAGAGAGAGAGAGAGAGAGAGAGAGAGACTGACTTAGATCTATCCAGACCCCTAATTCAATGGGTCAGCAAATATTTATAAATACCATGTCTATGTGAGAAACGGACTGTGAATGCTTCATCTTGCAAAGAAAACTCAGTATCTTAGCTCTGTCCATTGCTACTTTTTCCTGGCACCCTTCTTGCTTTCCTCCCCTATGAATTGATGCTTTATTTTTAACCCATTCTTTCTCCTTTCTTCTTCTTCCAAGGAAGAATTTCAGCCAAGCATGAATGTGGCCCCTATCAAGCCAACAGGTGTGACCTCACAAGGTGACAGATCTCAGGGATGGAAGGTGAAGGTGTAAGTCTGAGTGGGGAGTGTGTGCGTGGATGTGTGAATATGGACAGATGTACGTACCTAAGTGAGGTATACAACAATGAAAGTGTTATTTCTACCACAGTCACCCCAATAAAGTCAGTCCAATAAAAAACACTCCAATGAATCATGTTTGTTGATGATTAAGAACATCAAAGGAATCCCCAGTCTTCCCTAACGTGCTGTGTCATTCTTCCTGGACTAGGGAAAGGCAAAGTAGGTGAGCTGGCATTGAAGGCAGTGGTTTTAAACCAAGTGTCTCCTGTGCTGCCATTCTGCAGTCAGTTTGGGACCTGCCACTGGTAATCACTCACTAAATACAAAGTATCAAGTGGTGCAAATGAATTTCTTTTTTAAATAAAAAATAAATTACAGCAGTTACCTCTATGATAATGTCACTCCCATGAATTTATTTTCCAATGTGCTTTCTTGAGCAAACGAAGAAAAGAAGCTAGTGTATTAGAAACTGCAGACGACAGACGGCTGGCTTATCTGACTTATCTGATATACCTGATAGGGATGTCTTAATTCATGAAAAAGTACTAGAGTTTCTCACAGTTCTGGGTTTGCCCGAGGGAGTGTGTTGCACATATAACATTATGCTGTGAGTTATGGCAAAAAGAGGCCTGGTCCCTCTATAATCAAGCATTTCCATCTACATGCCCCAAGGGTCTCCTTTGACATTAAACCCTTGTTAGCACAATCTGCTTGAGAGAAGACAGAGAGGTGAGAGGGAATGGTGACTGAGGTCAGGATTTCATAGCTCTGTCCCCTGAAGAGTAAAGAGGGACACGTCTCTTAATGAGCAAACCTCCATCCGTCTTAGAAATCAGGTACCTGCCAGACAAAAGAACCTCCCAGTCTCATAGAAACACCAATAAGTCCAGAGATAGGTGGAAGCACGCAGCCTTCTCCTGACCTCACTAAACCAACTCCCAGAGAGAACGGGCCCACGATCTCTGAATGCACAAATGAGTAAGTGGTCACGTACTAGCAAAATGAGCAGGATGCTGGGGCTGCTTCTGAGCATGTGGAACAGGGCTGCTAAGCTGGCAGGAAGCGGAGACTGTCCAGCAGAGGAGACATCATCCAGCTCCTCATAGTTGCTCTCTTCCCAGGAGAACCAAAGTTCCAGGACACGGTGCCCAAACCTACTCATCAGCTCTGGATACAACAGAAAGAACCTGAGCAGGAGGGGATGGTGGATGTAAACCAGGTGCAGGTCCGGGATGCCCTCTAAAAATTTTCTGATGGCACTGACCACAGCCTGGAGACAAAGAAAGAAAGAATGAAAGAAAGGGGCTAAGTAAATCTTGCAGAGGACCCAGTACAGCCCAACAAACCTAGCCAAGATATCACTGGGGAAAATGTACTCGGCATCTTGGTAGTCCAGCACATACATCTTCACTGGCTCATCCCAGGACCCTCCGGTGAGAAGAAAGCCCACCGTGCTTACCTTACAACAGTGGTTCTCAACTGAGAGTGATTTTGTTTTCAAGGACATTTTTGGAAATGTCTACAGACATTTTTTATTTTCTTGACTTAGGGAATGCTACTGGCATCTAGTGGGAGAGAGCAAGGATGCCACTAAATATCCTACAATGTACAGGACAACCTCCCACAGAAAAGAATTATGGTGCGCAGTGTTGACAGCACTGTGGCTGAGAAACCCAGATCTGTAATGATACCATGGTGTGTTGTAATTATCAGCATACATGTCTACCTCCCACCCTAAACTTGAGCTGCTTGATGAAACGGACTGATACAGATTAATCTGTGCCATCTGTGTCAGAGGACCTGGCACAGAGGGTGCAAAGAGCATGTGTGTTGAATCATTTATTAACCCCCAAAACCCTCTCTTCCCATTGCACACATAGCAAAATTCAGCCCTTACTATGTTATTCTAAGAGTTGTATAGTTTATAGTGTAGGCAGTTTCAGTGAGATCTTTGATCTATTTTGAAGTAATGTTTGTGTATACTACGAGATAAGGGTCCAACTTCATTCTTTTGCATGTGGACGCCCAGTTGTCCTAGCAGTATTTGTTAAAAAGATTGTTCTTTCCCCCTTTGAGTTGTCTTGGCATCCTTATCAAAAATATATTGGTTTATTTTTAGATTGTCAATTCTATTTCATTGATTAGACGCCTATCCTTATACCAGAAACACAGTCTTGATTAGTCTAGTTTTTTATTGTTTATTTTTTCAAGGCAGGTTCAGCACAGGGCTTGAACTCACAACCCAGGGATCAAGACCTGAGGTGAGATCAAGAGTCGGATACTTAACTGACTGAGCCACCCAGGATCCCCTCTAGTCTTTTCTTTAAAAGAATATAAAACTATTTATTGACCACTGTTTTTGACCAATATTGTAAATATTGACCAGTATTTACAATAAAGTAAACAATATACAATTGGATAACATTCTGATTACTACAAAGTTATTGCTTTTCCTGGCTTCTGCTGATCCAGTAACCCAAATACTGAGAAGACCGAGCCCACATGTAAGGAAAGAGTTAGGGGAAAGAAAAAACATGCAGGGCAAGAATTTAGATCACAGAAGTTTGTTCACCCATTTATTTCAGCAGGTCCTAAATTGCCAACATCTCTAACCATCTGATTATGATTGGGTTTCTATAAACACAGCCTTAGACATTCCATAAATCATAACCTTTTTGTCAATACAGCACAGGATTTCAACTTCTTGAAAAGTAATGGCGCACTAGAAGGAGGCTTTTTAAAAATTTTTTTTTAATTTTTTTTTTTTTTTTGAGAGAGAGAGAGAGACAGAGGCAGAGGGTAAGCGGGGGCAGAGCAGAGACAGGGAGACACAGAATCTGAAGCAGGCTCCAGGCTCTGAGCTGTCACAGCACAGAGCCTGATGTGGGGCTCAAACTCACAAACCATGAGATCATGACCTGAGCCAAAGTCTGATGCCCAACCAACTGAGCCACCCAGGCACTCCGGGAAGAAGTTCAATTTAACTTTAAATGATTTATTTCTTTCACTAAAAATGATGGCATCCCAGAAACATGAGCTTATCCATGGTTATGAAATGCTGTTTTTGTTTTGGCAAATGTTTAAAAAAAAAAAAAAAGAATGAATGAATGAATGAATGAAAGAAAAGAAAACCATTTACATATGTGTTTTTATCTATATACACACAAAAACCCCAAATTAAAAAAAACTCAGAATGGTCCCTAGTCATATGAGAGTTAAACACAAATTCTGATTGAGTAACCACTAAGATTTCCCCCAACATTTAGAAAAAGTATTCCTTTAAAAAAAATTTTTTTTTAATTATTTATTTTTGAGAGAGAGTGTCCAGGAGCAGGAGGGGGGCAGAGAGAGAGGGAGACACAGAATCTGAAGCAGGCTCCGGGTTCTGAGCTGTCAGCACAGACCCCAATGTGGGACTTGAACCCACAAGCCATGAGATCATGACCTAAAATGATGTTGGACACTTAACCGTCTGAGCCACTCAGACGCCCCTAGAAAAAGTATTCTTGAATGGAGGGGATTAATATACCATGATCTCAAACATACTTTTCTGGTAAAGGAAGTAACTACAGAAAGTTTTTATTTATTCATAGTAACCAGTGCTATACACGCAAAAGAACCCCAACAGCTCCCCCAGTACTACTTCAAAACAAACATACCAAACTGGACTGTCATTAGAATGTTATTTCTTCACACTAATAAGTCTAAGAACCAAGACCTAGGTTTTATATGTTCATCTTCTGGACAAGAATGCCGAGTTACTCTCTCTTCATAAAAAGCAATTTCAATTTGAGAACATTTCATATTTGCTTCTTTTGCCAGCACCAAGTCTGCCTATCTTTCCATTTCATGAGAAACATGAATTCTCCACTGCGGTCTGTGGCACCAGTTCTTCGTTCAGGATCAAGACCTCTGGCAAAGCCTCTTGGGTCTATCAGCAGCATCTCTTTTCTTCTCTGAGTTGCTACCATCATATCCACTGTCAGATATAGATTTTCTTTTTGTACCATCCTTTTCTTTACCAGCCTTTTGAGAACTAAGAAATGCTTCAATTAACTCTGGAGAATCTAAATTTTCTTCAGGTTCCCAAGTCCTGTCAACCTGTGAGCCCCTTCCACCTCAGGAAATACTCCACCTTCCCATTCACTACACGTCAGTCCTGTACTTTTTCAATGACAAGTTCTTCAGGCTCTGCCTCTTCTACTTTTTCATTCTTTCCATTCTGTTTCTTTCCCATTTTTTTGTAATGTAGGCCATTTTCTATTGCAGACTTGAAAAGTTGTTATTCACCCCCTCCAAGCTGCACCTGGTCCCGGGTCTACAGTGTCTAGATTGCTCTAGTTTTGTAGTAAGTTTGAAATCCAGAAGTGTGGACCCTCTACCTTTATTCTTTTTCAAGATTGTTTTGGTTATTTTGGGTCCCTTGCATTTCCATATGAATTTAGGATCAGCTTGTCCATTTTACCAAGAAGGAAGGGAGGGAGGGAGGGAAGGAGAGGCAACTTGGATTTTTATTGGGATTGTATTGAAGCTATAGATCAACTTGGGGAGTACTGTCATTTAAACACTATTAAGTCTTCTTTTTCCCCAATTTTACTGAGATATAGTTGCCATAAAACATTGTGTACGTTTACAGTGTATAATATAATAATTAGATATACATATATATTGTGAAATGATCACCATAGTAAGTTTGGCTAACCTCTGTCACCTCACATAGTTATAAAATCTTTTTCACTGGGATTAGAACTTTTAAGCTCTACTCTTCTAGCAATTTCCAAATATACAAAACAGAATTGTCAGCTGTAGTCAGTATGTTGTACATTACATCCCAGAAGTTTTTATCTTCTAACTGATCTAAGTCTTCTGATTCATAAGCATGGGATGTCTTTTTTTTTTTTAATGTTTATTTGTTTATTTTGAGAGAAAGAGATAGAGAGCGAGTGGGGCAGGGGCAGAGAAAGAGGGAGACAGAATCCCAAGTAGACTCCATGTTGTAAGCGCAGAGCCCAACGCGGGGCTCAAATTCACAAACCATGAGATCGGAACCTGAGCCAAAATCAAGAGTCAGATGCTCAACCACCTGAGCCACCCAGGTGCCCCACGGGATATCTTTATATTTATATAGGTCTTTAATTTCTTTCAATGAGGTTTTATAATGTTCCGTGATCAGAAGTGTACATCTTTTGTTAAATTTATTCCAATGTATTTTATTTCTTGATGCTGTTATAAATGGAATTGTTTTCTTAATTTCATTTCTGAACATGTTATTAAAGACTTGAGTCTACCTTTCTGGCTTCTCTCCACTCTGTCTCTTAAATGACTTAGCTAAGACATGCTAAACCAGACTTTCTTCCTTGAAGGGACATACTGGGAAACTTCCCATTTCTGTATCTTAATACTCTCAATAAAGCCTCTCCTGATGCCATAATCCAATACAATCTCTTTCTCTGTGTGTTTTTGTAGCTCTTGAGCAGTCCTCCAGCTCCAGGAGAGCACTCGTTGCTGTTATTGCCTGCCTGTAGAGGATCTTTTTGTCTCTCCTCCCAAACGGGTGCTCCCTGAGGGCAGGGAATATATTTGATTCACCCAAATCCTGACAGGAGCCCACATGGCACGTGACACATATCGAGTGGTCAATCCACATTAGGGAGTTATTTTTTAATGAGTACAGAGTTTCAGTTTTGCAAGATGAAAGAGTTCTGGACATGATTGGTGGTGGTAGCTGTACAACAATACTAATGTACTTAATGTCACTGAACTATACACTAAAAATGGTTGCGATGATAGATTTTGTGTATTTTAGCATAATAAAAAAAACCTGAATACATAAAAATATAAAAATAGAATTGAGTTAAAAAATCAAGCTGTGACTATATGTTGCCATTTATATGTTTACATAAAATTCTTAAACATGCAAAACAATGTCATACATCATTTATGGATTCACACCTAAGAGGGAAAACCTGGAGCTCCATGAGCTACCTTCTAAGTTTCCACACCACAACTGGTAAATGTAAAGAGAGACCCCACCAAATCCAATCTTGCTACCAGTATTAGTTTTGAAGCCATCAGGACTATTCCCATCGTGTCCTCTGCTCTTGTTTCCATTAGTCATCTCAGGAAGCCCAGAATTTCCAGATCATCCCATATGGCTCAAAACATTTCATTTTCTGTTCCCATCTCCCACTCTTTCCCAGCTCCCAAAATCTTTCCACAGTGTCCTCTAGAACTCAGTTATCAGCAAATTCCTTGTCCTGTGCCTCTTCCTTGAATATTCCTGTCACCTTGTTGCTTTGATCCTCTTCCAAAAACCTGCCTTGCCTACAATCTTTCAAGCTGAAGCTGTTTTTGTTCCCATCTACTTAGTTCCAAAATCACGGCCTCTAAATTCTCTTTCTCCCTTCTAATCTCCTCCACTTGCCTCAGCCATTCATGCCCATGGTCATGCCCCTAGACCTTGTCACTACCAAGAACTGTACACTCCTCAATAATCCCAATTCAAGCACCCCACTTTACCACCACCACCTCTGTCTTTCCAGCCCACTTCCTTTTCAATATAGCAATTCTTTGAACTCCATCAGAAACAAAATCTTTGGAAACATCCTTTTGTTCTCTCTTATTCTTACACCTCACACTGATCTATCAAGAAATTCTATTGGCTCCTGTTTCAAAATATTCAGAAGCTACTACTCTTCACCCCCTCAACTATCTCTTGTCTACATTATTGCTGTTACTTCCTAGCTGGTTTCTGTACTTCTACCCTGTACCCTTTTGGTCTATTGTCCTAGCAGTCAGAGTCACCCTTTTGAATTCAGCCATGAATCAAACCATGGGACTATATGAGATCACCAAAGAAATAAATTCAGAGAGAAAAGAAAAGCTGTCAAAGACTGAGCCCTGGGGCACAACACTTAGAGATCAGGGAGATAAGAGAAAATCAGCAAAAGAGAAAATCAGTTCTGAGACAGAACTGCCAGAGAGGTAGAGGAAAATCACGAGTACACAGCATTCTAGATGCCAAGTAAAGGCAATAGGTCAAAGAAGAGATGCTGTTGATAGGTCAAGTAAGGTGATGACTAAATACTGACTACTAGCTTTAACCATGTATCTGTTACTGGTGACTTTGATAAGTGCACTTTCAGAGATGTGGTAAGGGTGAAAACCTACCTGGGGCAGGTTCAGAAGCAAATGGGAGAGCAGGAAGTGTATACAGGCCTAAAGCATCTTGTCACAGTAGAACACCCAAATGCTGTCTCAGACTATAGGGTTATCAAAAGGACTCAGGAACTACCCTGAAAAGGCTCCCACTGACCAAAGACAGGACAACTGGAGCTTCAAAAGGATAATAACTACAGTGGATTGAAACACATCAAATATTTTTAAATCCATGAGTCCATAATGACACTAAAAAAAGTCTCTTTGGTCACCTTTGAGGAATGCTAGGCAACCAATTCCTTTTACTAAAGCTGTAATTAAAAGGAAAGAATCAAACCTTCCACCTATGCTTCTTATACAATCTCCCATTCAGAGTAACTGAGTAGTTGATGAGGGAAGCCTGGGTGGCTCAGTCAGTTAAGGGTTCAACTCCTGATTTCAGCTCAGGTCATGATCTCACGGTTCATGGAATTGAGCCCCACATTCGGCTCTGTACTCACAGTGCAGAGCCTGCCTGGGATTCTGCCTCCATCTCTCTCTGCCCCTCCCTCACTCACACTCTCTCCCTCTCCCTCAAAATAAATAAACATTTTAAATAAATAAAGGTTGAATGAGAGAATTAGGATATTATTATTTCACAATCTCTAATTAATTAATAGTAGGCAATGATCACCAATAGCTTCAAATATCACAAAAAAAGAGACAATGGAATATTGTATCTCTAGGTCTACCTTACTTGAAAACTCACGCACTTCTACTACAACTTCCTGCTTCTGTTCAAATTAAACCAGGTCTGCTTACATCATGTTTGCCCCAAAGGTAATCAAAAAGAAGCAAAATTATGGAGCAGCTCGCTGGCTCAGTCAGAGGAACATGTGGCTCTTGATCTTCAGTTATGAGTTCGAGCCCCATGTTGGATATAGAGATTACTTAAATTAAAAAAAAAAACAACTTCAAAAAGAGAGCCAAAATTACTAGTCAGTGAAGAAAGGGTATCCTTAGGTTGAGGCTGGTGTCCATATCTAGGGAGTAGAAGCAATCTTCAATGAAAGAAGGGAGAGATTTAGTGATCAATTAGACATAGTCCTTGATCCACAAGAATTTATAAAGAATCTGGAAAGAGCCAGCAGGGTGGCTTAGTCAGTTAAGCGTTCAACTTTGGCTCAGGTCATGATCTTGTAGTTTGTGGGTTCAAGCCCTGTGTCAGGCTCTGTGCTGACAGCTCAGAGCCTGGAGCCTGCTTCAGATTCTGTGTCTTCCTCTCTCTCTGCCCCTCCCTTGCTCACCTTCTGTCTCCTTCTCTTTCAAAAATAAACATTAAAAAAAAGAATCTGGAAAGAGAAAACCTCTATACACACAACCATCATGAAAGCGATCCAAAGTCAGCCTGATTAACAACGATTGTGTCCCAGCAAACCACTTTGTTTGATAAACTGTTAACAGAAGGATATACCTCACATCTCTCTCTCATCCTGCTCAAACCAGAGGTGGTACTAAGAAAAGAGCCTTGGGAGTTGGTCAAGTCTAAATTGGAGTCCTGGCACCCCCATCAATTAACTGTGTGACCTAGAGAAAGTTACTTTAACCCAAGTCTTGATGTTCTTGCCTGTAAAAAATGGAAATAATAATATTTGCCTCTCAGGATTGTTGAGAGAATTAGCTAAATTACATAGGCTCTGAATGTGTCAGCCCCCTACCCCTCTCCATTCCACCAAGACTCTCTCTCTCCCACCTACTTTCTCTCTATATGTATCATCACGGTCTCTCAAGGAGCCATCATGTAAAGAGGTGCAGCAGAAGGACGAAGAGTCCCAGGCATTTTGGTCCATACCTCATCTAGTGCATCGTCTTTGTCCTGGCACATTGCAAGCAGATAGATGGAGGCTATGATGACCATCAGTGGAGGGCGCTCATCCTGGTCCTGCAGAGACAGGAGGAAGCTTTGCACAGCCACAAATAATTCTGCCTCTGAGACAAACCTGTCAACCAAGGAGAGTTTGAGTGAAAAAGAAAGAAATGCCATCCTGCCTTGACACGTCCTGTCTTGCCATATCCTCCCTCTGCCTTCTGTCCTTCTGTTCTAGCATGTCCACAGCCTAAAGACACCTTGCACAAAGAGCATGCTATATACGCTTACAAAGCATTGTCATATACGCACAGCACATGGTTCTATGCTTTGTACAAGGCTCTGTCTAGGGGCCAGAGACTCCTCACTCACACCTAGGAGGCAAAGCATCTGCCAGCTGTACTAGTACTGTTAAAGAGAAGGATGCTACTACTGGGGTTTAGGAGTCCCTGTTTTGGCAACCAGTCCACTGCTCTTTATCATTAAACATTTGTGTGTTCAATGGGCTACTTTCTGGGGAAGAAGACATCTATTCTTGTATGTGCAAGGGAGATGGGGATGAAAAGGAGACTGACTTTTTTTTGTAAAATATAAAAGGCATAGGGGCGCATGGGTGGCTCAGTCAGTTAAGCGTCCGACTCTTGACTTCAGTTCAGGTCACGATCTCAGGGTTCATGAGATCGAGCCCCACATTGGGCTCTCTGCTGATACAGAGGCTCTGTGAATCCCAAGCAGAACTTGCTTGGAATTTTCTCTCTCTCTCTCTCTCTCTCTGTCCCTCCTGCTCTCTCTTGCATGCGAGCGTGTGCTCTCTCTAAATAAGTGAATAAACATTAAAAAGAAAAAGCTATAAAAAATGAGCAAAGGACTTCTTGAGCAGACTTTTCTCCAAAAAAGATATAAATGGCCAAAAAGTAGATGGAAAGATGCTCAATATCATTAATCATTAGGGAAATGCACATCAAAACTGAGATAAAATCAGAACCCTTGTGCACTGCTGGCGGGAACGTAAAATAGTATAGCCACTGTGAAAAAGAGCATGGCATTTCCTCAAAAAATTAAAAAACAGAACTACCAGATAATCCAACAATCTGAGTATATACCCAAAAGAACTGAAAACAGGGTCTCAAAGAGATATTTGTACACCCATGTTCACAGCAGCATTATTCACAATAGCCAAAAGGTAGAAGCAATTCAAGTTTTCGTTGATGAACAAATCTATAAGCAAAATGTGGTATATATATACAATGAAGCATTATTCAGTATAAAAAAGGAAGGAAATTCTGACATGCTATAAGATGGATGAATCTTAAGGACATCGAGTTAAGTGAAATAAGCCTGTCACCAAAAGACATATACTACATGATTCCACTTATATGAAGTACTTAGAGTGGTCAAATCATTGGGACAGAAAGTAGAATAGTGGTTTCCAAGGACTGGGGAAAGAGAAATGGAGAGTCATTGTTCAACAGGTGTCGAATTTTGCTTTTGCAAGATGAAAAACAGTTCTGGAGATGAATGGTGGTGATGGTAGTACAACAATATTAATGTACTTAATACCCATGAACAGTACACTAAAAATGGTTAAAGTGTAACTTTTATGTTTGTGTATTTTACCACAATAAAAAAAACCTGGAAGAATTACCAGTGTACCAAGGTTAGTGTCTTAGTTTGATAAATGTATCATAGTTATGTTGATATTAGGAGAAAATTAGTGAAGAATTATCTGTATTCTTTGCAACTTTCCTCAAATCTATAATTATTCCAAAATAGAATGTTTATTTAAAAAATAAAAGGGGTGCCTGGGTGGCTCAGTCGGTTAAGCGTCCAACTCTTGGTTTCGACTCAGGTCATGATCTCCCAGTTTCAAGAGTTCAAGCCCTGCATCAGGCTCTGTACTGACAGTGCAAAGCCCGCGTGCCATTCTCTCTCTCCCGCTCTCTCTGCCCTTCCCCCACTCACACTGTCTCTGTCTCTCTCAAAAAATAAACTTAAAATTTTTTTTAATTAAAAATAAAAATAAAATGGGTGATAACCATAATATAAATATTATATGGCTACTAAAAGTATGAGGTAGACCTATTAATACATGCACTAACATGAAAAGAGGTCCAAGGTATATTGTTAGGTTAAAAGGCAAGTTGAAGACCTTGTATAATATCCCATTCTTTATATCAAAAAAAAAAAAAAGAAGCATGTGTTTGTTTCAGTATATGGTGTTGGGAAAACTGGACAGCAACAGGCAAAAAAATATAAGTGGACCACTACTTATACAATACACAAAAATTGACTTAACATGGATTAAAGTCATGAATGTTAACAGCTGAAACTATAAAACTTCTAGAAGAAAACATAGGCAATAAGTTACTTGACATCGGTTTTGGTGAGAACATTGTTAGATCTTATACTAAAAGCCAAAGTAAA
Organism: Cryptoprocta ferox; assembly: GCA_028646485.1. NCBI lineage: Eukaryota > Metazoa > Chordata > Mammalia > Carnivora > Eupleridae > Cryptoprocta > Cryptoprocta ferox. The sequence continues at coordinate 6,653,241 of CM053571.1, forward strand.
CAAATGGGACTATTTCAAATTAAAAAGCTTCTGTACAGCAAAGGAAGCCATCAACAAAATGAAAAGGTAGCCCACTGAATGGGAAAAAAATCTTTGCAAATTATATATCTGATTAAAAAATGAATATTTACAATAAAGAACTCACACAAGTCAATAGCAAAAAAAAAAAAAAATCCAATGAAAAAATGGGCAGAGGATCTGAATAGACGTTTTTCCAAAGAACACATACAGATGGCCAACAGATACATGAAAAGATGCCCAACGTTACTGATTAGCAAGGAAATGTAAATCAAAACCACAATGAGGCACATTCTCGTACCTGTTAAATGACTATCATCAAAAAGACAAGAAAAAACAAGTGTTGGCAAGGATGTTGAGAAAAGGGAACCTTTGTGCACTATTGGTGGGAATGTAAATTGGTGCAGCCACTATGGAAAAGGGAATGGAGTTTCCTCAAAAAATTAAAAATAGAATTCATCATATGATCATTGACCATATGATCCAGCAATCTCACTTCTGGGTATTAACCCAAACTAAAAAGATATCTGCACCTGCCCCCATGTTCACTGCAGCATTATTTACTATAGCCAACACATGGATAAAACCTAAGTGGGGCGCCTGGGTGGCTCAGTTGGTAAAGCATCTGACTCTCTCTCTCTCCTTTTCCCTGCCCCTCCTCTGCACTTGCTCTCTCTCTCTCTCAAAATAAATAAGTGAACATTAAAAAAAAAAAAAGAAAGAAAATGTGGTGTGTATATTCACACAATGGAATACAATTCAGCCATAAAAAGAAAGGAATCTTGCCATTTGCAAACAAAATGGATTGACCTTGAAGGCTTTAGGCCTAGTGAAATAAGTCAGATAAAGAAAAATACTGTATGATTTTACTTATCTTATCTGTGGAATCTTAAAAAACAAAAAAAACAAAAAAAACAAAACGGGCACTTGTGTGGCTCAGTTGGTAAAGCGTCTGACTTGGGCTCAGATCATGATCTTGCGGTTCACGAGTTCAAGCCCTGCATCGGGCTCTGTGCTGACAGCTCGGAGCCTGGAGCCTGCTTCAGATTCTGTGTCTCTCTCTCCCTCTGCCCCTTCCCCACTCGTGCTTTGTCTCTCTCTGTCTCTCAAAAATAAATAAAAACATTAAAAAAACTTTTTTAAAACCTGAACTCATTGATAGATTGGTGGTTGCCAGAAGTGAGGGGTTGAGAGTGGGCAAAACGGGTTAAGGGGGTCAAAGGGTACAAACTTTCTGTTATAAAATAAATAGATCTTGGGGATATAATGTACAGCATGGTGACTACAGTTGATAATACTACACTGTACATTTGAAAGTTGCTAGGAGAACAACTTAAAAGTTCTCAACACAAGAAAAAAATTTGCAAACTACATGCAGTAATGGATATTAACTAAACTTATTGTGATGATTATTTTGCAATATATATAAATATCCAATCATTATGTTGGATATTTGAAATTAATATATGTCAATTTTATCTCAATTTTTAAAAATCACAATGCATCAAGTGATTTTCAGTGAGGGTGTCAAGATAATTCCGTGTAGGAAAAAACAGTGTTTTTAATACATGATGCTAGAACATCTGCATTAGCCACATGAAAAATAACGAAGTACTGATACATGCTACAAATATTATGCTAACTGGATGAATCTCAAAAACATTATGCTAAGTGGAAGAAGCCAGGCACAAAAGGTCTTCTATTATATGATCCATCTATAGGAAATGTTCAGAATAGATAAAGCCATAGAGACAGAACACAGATTGTTGGTGCCAGGAGCTGAGCAGAAGGAACGGGGAATGAATCCCTAATGGGTACGTGATTTTACTTTGGAGTGATGGAAATACTTTGGAACTAGAGAGAGGTGGTGGTTGCACAATACTGTAAATATACTAAATGCCAAACTGTTCACCTTAAAATGGTTAATTTTATGTTATATAAATTTTACCTCAATAAAATTATTTTTTAAGCTTAAGGAATGAATTAGTCCTTTGATTTTACATTTTTAATAAATTGTGTAAGTAATTCTTAAAACCAAAGTAAACCACTAAAACTTTTTTCTGTGCACAAACAATACTTTTAAAGATACTAAAAAATTCTCATTTGTATTTTAGGCCTCTGCTCTCAGCACTGTTGAGCACTCACTCAACCCACCTGCCTTAATCCCTTTCCAGTATACAAGCCCCTCAGGAATACAACCCATTTCTCACTTATCCCTGTGCCCCCAGTGCCCAGGACCAGGCTTGGAGTGGATGCCTCTGTGAATATTTATTGAACTGAACTGGGCTGCAGATGTGGGCCCCAGGACGCACTGCCAGCCACCAGCATTGAACACTGACCTGTCCTCGTGGATGTAGGCCAGGTAGAAGAGGAGCAGGATGCAGTACTGTCTCTGGCGAGCAGTTCCCTCCACATACTCGCGATCTGACAGGAAGGCAAGACTTTCAGGGCTCCTGCTGCATATCTGGGGCAACCCATGCTGCAGGAACGCAGATACTGCAGAGAGTTCTGGGGAGGAAACATGCAGGAGAATGCCACACGGAGAACATAGGAAAGCAGGTAGTAAACACATGAGTACCTACTACATGAAGAGGGTACAGGGCACAGGCTAGCAATGTACATGCAGGATGAAAGGAAATCGGTTTCCTCTTCCTTTATGCAGCCTTCAGCCTCCCAGCAGAGACTAAAGGTAACATGTGTGAGGACATGGATACATGCCTTCATTCATTGACAAATGTTCAGAGTGGCTACTCTAGGCCAGGCTGTGACACACAGGCTGTATCTCCAGGAGCTGGTGGCTGGGAAAAAACAGACAAGGAGAAGGACTTATAGGAGACGTGATCAAGTGCCATGTTCAAGTGTGAAGGAAGGTATGACTCATACAACCTGGGGTGGGTAGGCCAAGCTTGAAAAGGAAGGAACTGTGGAAGGTGAGCAGGAAACAGGCAGAAAAGTGAGGGCAGAAAATCCTGGGCACAGGAAGCAAGGTGTTCAGAGGCCCAGAGGCATAAGAGGACATGTTTCAGGTGCAGCAAGGAGTTCAGTCTGACTGAATCAGCAGTGAATAGATGTGGACTGTCAGGAGTTGTGCAACTTGTGACATAATTAGTAGCTAGAGTGTGAAAAACCTTATATGCCAAGTAAAGAATCTGAATTTTATCCTGAGGACAGATTTCTTATGAAATCCATTTCAGAAAAGAAAGAGTATTTTAATATCAAAAGAGTGTGAGAGGAAGAGACATCAGAGCTTAAACTTTGAATAAAGTTAACTTTATAGAAAATTCCCTCTATTACCCTTATTTTCCACATATCAGAGGATATCCACAGATGAGAGGAAACTTCATCACTGTCTGACAGTGCCCCACAGACTGATGTTTGGGGACTATGGCTGAAGGCCAGGGTGTTAGGATGATAAGACTTGGGTTTTCAGATAGATCCTTCCAGCAGTGGATGGAGATTGGTTGGAGGATGAAAGAATGAAAGCAGGGTGCCAAGCTGGAGGTCAAGTTAAGTCTGTCCTGCTGGTGCAGTGGACTTAGGGCCAAGTGGAAGGTAAGAATGGAGAATTTCCCTCAGCAATCTGGCAGCAGAGCCAGGTTAGCTCTCCTAATTCTAAGTTTAGTGACTTTTCCACCAAGCTATGATCATTATCATAAAAATGAAACTAATATCCTTGAGTGCCGTGCATCCACCTGCCCCTTCTCCTGATACATGGAAGAAAGAAGGAATCTGCATGTACATGCTCTTCCCAGCGCTCTGAGACTTGACAAGGCCTCAGGGTCTAGGGAGGCAGATACGTGGGGCTCTTCCCTTCCCCAAGAGAGAGGGAGCTGTCAGCGGCAGTGGGGCCGGCGCTGGTGACCACACGAGACTGCTGTGCAGGGGCTGCCAATGTGGTCCTAGGCTACCACCAGGGCGGCAGTAGTCGTGCTAGTCCCCCTGCAGGCCAGACCACACCGGGACAGGCAGAGAGCAGCGTACCAGGCAGAGACAAGTGGTTGGCATAGTGAGAGAATTAGGAGCCAAGCCATGTTGGAAAGAATGAAAATGTTCACCTGGGCTTCTGTCTCTCTCAGCATAATGTTGGAAAAAAAAAACAAAGAAGGAAAAGAGGATTAGGAAGTGGGGGGAGATGACACATCTTTGTAAATGTAAAAAGAAGAAACATGGCTGGCACCAACTCTTACCCGCAAAGAAGGTATCATATTTGTTAAATGAATGAATAGAATGATGATTAAATTGTTGTATATTATACCAAAAGAGGTCTAGGATAGAGGAACTCCTTAGGGCAGAGAACATATAATTATTGTGCCCACAGCAGCACTTAGGCCTCCCCTGGCATGTAGCAGAAGCTCAATGAATATTCAACTGTGGAGGGGGAGCTTCAGCTCTCGGCCCTCATTTGCTGGACCCCCTGCCTCGATTCTGCACTTGCCTCCTTCATTGCATTCAGACCTCTGCTAACACGCCACCTCCTCACGGAGGCCTTCCCTGACCACATATCTAACGTGCATCTTCTCCCTCCATCACCCTCTATCCCTCTGCCCAGTTTTATTTTTTCATAGCACCTATTCATTTATAACATTTCATCTATGTGTTTATTGACTACCTCTCTCACTCCATGAGGATAGGACATTAAGAGTTCTGTCACCATAACCTGGAATAGAACCTGGAATAGAGCACAGTAAATGCTCAAGAAATATTTCTTGAATGAAGAAACAAACAAACAAAAAAATAAACAGACCATTAAAGGTATTTTGAGCAGAAGCCTCGGAATGTAACAAGCAGGGAGGGAAAGGTCTGGTGTGAGGGATGTTCAGAGGAGATGACCAGGGTAAGGAACTGGGCTTGATAAGCTTTGGGGTCCATCTCGACCCTTAGAGTCTAAAGGTCCAGGAACCTTGGATTCTATTCCTTCCTGATTCGATTATCTCATCTCCCTAAGTGTCAGCCTGTAGTGCCATCATTCCATGATTTCATGGTTCCTCCGGACAGCTTCTAACAGAGAGATCATAATTATTGTGATACTGACTCACTACCCAGCCTACCAACAAAGGCATCCAGACTGTAAAAGACCACTGTGAACCTGATGAGTGGTCAAGCTGCAGCATCTTACCTTCTTGGGAAGGCGGCTCAGACTTCTCTGGAGCTGACAGGAGGTTGAGGCTCATGTCGTAGAGGAAACTGGAACATACCTGATTTAGCTCTGAGTGACTTAGAGGGTGGAAAGGAAAAGAGAACAAGAGAGAGGACATTGCTACTTTGGCTGGGACAGCATTATCCCTGCTGGGCTCTTGTGCCAGAGCCCAGTGAAACTCTAACTGTGGCCCTGGAAGAAGGGTTCTGGAGGTGGCTGTGAATAATAAATATGGAACCTGCTGCTACAGCTGTAACAGCACATAGGCATTCATTAAAATTTTACTGAAAAAATAAATCAAGGAGGGCTACTGAACCCCAATTTAATAAAACATAAAAACAAAAAAAAGTGCTCCTAGTTCAGGAAAGGCCTTGGGAGTACTGTAGGAAAAAGAAGAAAAAAAAAAAAAAGGAAGCTGTTGAACCTAAGATGGGTAGTCAAGGAGAAGTATTTGCATCCCTTCCTGAAGACTGGGTGTTCTATTCAGAGATATGCAAGGAGAGCTAGAGACTACATTGTGGTCACCTGGCAGGCTGTAGGCAGTAACAAACGGAATTTGTCAGGTAAACACAGAGACAGCTGGCAAATCATAAATGGGAAGGAACAGAAGGTTACTCTAGAAACCTAACAAGACAGAGACTGAAGTGGTCACCTCTCTACTTTGAACTTCTCTACATTTCCTCTGGAAATGCTGGGCTGGCAGCAACTAGAATATGGCTCTGTCTTTGTGGGCACTGATTTCACTACCCTCTGTGGGCTTCTGTCTCCCCGTTTGTAAAATGAGGAGTTAGACAGATGATCTCCAAGAGCCGTTCCAGTTTTGATGTAACAGGTGTCCGTCCAAGTATCACATGAAATAAGTGTCTTACCGGAACCAGATGAAATAAAAGCTACAGAAGCATGTCCAGCTCATACCACCAGTTGGTGAGCAATTCTGACATGGTGTCAATCCCCCCCATGGTCCCATGACTAAACCACACCAGTCAGAAATTTCCACTTGTCCAGTCAAGGACACTGGCCCCTTGACCACTAATTTTGCCTGAAACCATACATACCTTAGGCTGGTGCAGAACCTGGCCTTTAGTTCCAGCGTTAATCGTATGAAAGATGAGGAAGCTTGGGAGAAGTGGGAAGAAAGCAGAGAGCAATTTACACCAGACTCATTACAGAGATTCTCAAATTTGAGCGGTACCAAAGAGTACTAATGTTGGAGCCATGTAGACGTAGGTTCAAAATGTGCTCCAACAACACCAGTAGTGTGATCCTGGAACATGTATTTAACTCCTCTGAGACTTGGTTTCAATATCTATACCTCACAGGTTGTGTGAAGCTAAGTAAGATAAGTGTACACGGAACATCTAAAAATGCCTAGCACTGCACTGTGGAGTAGGTGTTGAATAAATGTTCATCTTCCATTATAATCTGGTACATTTGACAATGACCTAGGAAAGACACATCTGCTTGTTCTATCCCTTCTTCCAATTTTGTAGAAAATAACCCAGTTTCAGACTCAGGAAGAACAAAGGGTAGTCACTGCTTTATCACCATCTCTGAATGCCTATGGGGAAGGACTGGTTCTCAGACCTGAGGTCAGGTAACAGATTCTGTGTTAGCTGATGATCCTGGCCCAGGCCCCTGCACTGCCTGCCTCCTCCGGGTCTCCCCACATCCTGCACCAAGCCTCCCTGTCAAAACGGACTTCTGTCCTGCCTATCCTGGGCCCCTATAAAAAGCAGGATTCTAGACAAGAACATCAAGAGGTCCCACTGCACCAGCTTCAGAGTTGGGGACAATCTGTGTTGTATCCTGGGGCCAATGCACATGGCAGGAAATTAATCCCTCAGAGTTTCACAGCAACTTTCTGGGACACACTTCAACTCATGACTCCCCCAGCGAGGGGATGCACAGGGTTTCTGCTGGAAGGGGCTCCTGGCCCAGTTTCTCAGGGATCGAGAGTTTCTCCACCCCCTATTCAAGGTCTCTGCCCACTCCTGGCTGGCACTGCCTGCTTCCTTCTTTTCTCTTGAAGGTTGGGCCCCTACTTCTGTTCTACCTGCATAGATCTCCCTGCACACAACCTTTCTCCATACCCCCTCCTCTCCACCACTGCCCCTCAGAGATCTACACTTCTGAAGTTGTACCCATCCAACATCCCAAGACTGGGTCTTCTTGGCTCTTGAAGTATGGCAGACAGGAAGAGTGGATGGAAGGGAGAAAAGAAGTATAGGTCAGTTGTCATAATAACTAAGAGGTAGAATCATTCAAGAGATCTATATATTATCTCATTTAATAATGAGATAATCTGGCTGAAGACATTGGAGACAAAAAATTAATCTGTCCAATAAGTAAGCAAAGGAGGGGGTAAGAATCTCAACTCACAAGAGCTAATGACAAAGTTCCTGCTTTTTCCTCCCTCTTCCACACAGCCTCTCACCCTCTTCTAGAAGCTCCCACTCCCACTTTCTATGAGAAATAGCTTCAGCTTCCTAAGGGTTTCCTGTTCTCTATTCTTTGCCTGGACAGAACAAAGATCCCTCTGAACTGTGACAAGACACCTCCCCAGGATGACCTAGACTATTAATCAGACACTCCCTCTATATCCCAAATCAAATTTTGAGACAACTGCAAAAGGCATGCCCCTCATCACCCCAACTCTGGGTCTGGCCCCCTTCTCCTTTCCAAGGAGCTTGCTCTACTGAGGAGCAGGAGGTCTCTATTGCTCCTTTCTATCAGCTACTAATCAGAATAAGTATTTCTAGTGTTGGAAGGTAAAAAAAACTTTTCCTAATTTCATGTTCCCCTCCAATTATCCCCCCATTTCTCACCTCCTCTCACACCAAACTTACCCAAAGAGCTGTCTATCTTGTCTCTACTGCCTCGCTTTGCACTCACTCTTCAGCTCACTACAGTCTGGCATCCACCCCAAGTATGTCACCGAAACTGCACTGGCCAAGGTCACCAACAGCCTCCATGATGCCAAATCCAATGAACATATTTCAGTCCTCATCTTCCTTGACCTCTGGGATGCATCTGACACACCTACCACTCCCAAATCTACAAAACTCTCTTCACTTGGCTTCTCTAATGTCGTACCCTTCTGGTTTTCTTCCTACTTCTCCAACTGTCCCTTATTGGTGTCGTTTAGAGTTTCCTCCTTCTCCTTGCCATTTGCACTTGATTTTGTCCTGGTCCCCTTTGATCATCTTATTTTACATGATCCCTCAACTGCTTCCCACTAGAGAGTTGGCCCCACAAGGACAGAGTTCTATTTTGTTCACCACTACATCCTCAGCCCCAGGACAGTGCCTTTCATGAAGTAAGTGCCCAATCAATATTTGTCGAGTTAATGAAAGGCTGGATGCTGAGGACTTGCATATCTATATCTAAAGACCAGATCTTTCCCCTGACTTCAGACACACAGTCAATCACCTACCTAACCTCTCTACTGGGACATCTCACAGGCATTTCATGCTCATCCTGACCCAAACCGATCACATTCTCTACTGCCTTCCCAAATCAGATCCTCCCATAGTGAGCCTCCTCTTGATGAAAATCACCACCATCCACCTAGATGGCAGCCAGAACCCAAGGCATTACCCTGAGCTGTTCCCTCTTTCTCCTGCCCCACATCCATCTGTTGCACCCCCTTCCAACACTGCCTTTAGTTCCTATCACCAACCTGAGTTAATGTAAGAGGTTAAACTATTGTCTCTAGTCTTGCCTCCCTCTCACTCATGGTCCAGACCAATCCAAAAAGGATCTTTCCAAAACAGAAACCTGAGCCTATCATTTGCCTTCTTTAAAACTCAAAGCTCCTAGGATAAAGTCCAGTTTCCTCACATGGCCAACAAAGCCCTGCACGACTGAGCCCTGGCTACTCCTCTGTGGTAGACTTTCCGTTGCCTGCTATGTGATAGGAATAAAAGAAAAGACATTAAATGGCAATAACAAGAGGCAAGCATAGCACCGAGATTCAGAAAGAAAGCAAGCCCCAGAGCCAGAGTCCCTGAATTTGAATCCCGGGCATACCACTGCCAGTGTGACCCTGGGCAAGTTATTCAACCTCTCTGAGTTTCAGTATGCTTCTCCATAGAATGAAGATAATCATAGTACATACTTTCTAGAGATTTTATAAGAACTAAATGAATTAATACATGTAAAGCACTTAAAACAGTATCTGACCATAGTAAGAGTGTCATAAATGTTAGTTATCATTAGTTATTACTATCTTTCTCTCTCCTCCCTTTTCTGTTTTTGGCTATTTTCCCCTTCCCATTACCACCATCATTCCTACTTTCTAAGGTAAATAAAGGAGACTCTGACTCCTGGGCTTATTCTACATGTTGAATTATTTACAGTGTGACAACAGGACAAGTGAGAAAGGAAGGTTTACACTTGAGGGGGAAAATGGCTAGTGAGAGAAGAAAATAAATAGATGCAAGAAGGCCTGGAGAAGGCTGAGGGAGTCAAGAGCCACTGGGGTTCAGTTTCGGAAGGCGCTTCAGTGCACAGTTAGCAGCTTTCACAGAGTGCCACCACTCCCCTAGAAGGCATCTGGAAGTATGTGGGGACATTTTTCAGGTGTCACAATAACTGGGGGTACTTCTGACATTCAGCACTCAGGAGTCAGAGATGCTGAACATCCTGTGAGGTCTGAGGGAATATGAAGGATGAGGGCAATGTGGAAAGACGTGTGTTGTGGGCTCTGAACTGGAACCTCCTTGACACTCTCAGAGAAGTATCGATAAATTGAAAACTTAACATTCAGTACCTTTGATTGCTGGATGGTATTCCCTTCCACCGAACACTGGGAAGAGTGCGGATATTGACTCTGAGTGACTATGTAAACGTCCTGCCCACAAGTTATGCTCTCTTTGAATACTCCGAGCACCTGTCTCCCTCCCAACTTCCACACTTGCCTACCGAGCTTCTTGGAGAACTTCTCCTTCATGTGGGGAACGATGACAAAGAGGCTGTGTAGAATCGAGAGGAAAACTTCCATCAAGTTTGGATGGGTGGCCTGCTCTGAGTACCTCTGCAAAGAACCAGGAGGGGGAACAGAGCCCACTAGGACTGAGCCTCTCAAGAAGAAAGCATCGGCAAAACTCACATCAAATCAAGCAACAACGGACTAACCCCTTTCACTTGAAGGGCACAAGAAAAGCTAGGGAACCAGAAGTCACAAGCCTGCATCCCAGGGTTATATCCACCACTTAATAAGTTGTATAAGACACATTACCTCTCTGGGCCTCTGTACCAAAAAGAGTAAAACAAGAATAACAATATGACCTATCTCCTGGAAACAAATGAGATCTGATGTGTAAAAAGTACTTTTTAAACTATAATGCAGAGTAACACTCAAGTTCCTATGACTATAGCCATTTAGTAATAATCATATACTTTACAAACTGTCTTCACATTTATTTTTCATATGATCTTTGAATAGTCATTCATGAGGCAGCCTGATGTAGCAGACAGAGCTCTGGATCAAGAGTAGAGAAACCTGGATTCAAGATCAAGCTCTGCACAAAGTTGCTGTGTGTCCGTGGGTCAGTCACCCTCTCCCTCTTGGTGTCTCATTTCCCCACCTGTAAGAGCTGGGATCTCAGGGGCACCTGGGTGGCTCAGTCGGTTAAGCATCTGACTTCGATTCAGGTCATGATCTCACAGTTTGTGAGTTCGAGCCCCATGTCGGGCTCTGTGCTGATAGCCCGGAGCCTCCTTCAGATTCTGTGTCTCCCCCTCTCTCTGCCCCTCCCATGCTCATGCTCTGTCTCTCTCTGTCTCTCAATAATAAATAAACATTAAAATTTTTTTTAAAAAGCTGGGATCTCAGAGACATGATTCTTATAGGTATCTTTCCTTTGATTTTTTTTTTTTTAAGTAGGAGTCATTCTCAGCATGGAGCCCAATGTGAGGCTTAAACTTATGTCCATGAGATCAGGGCCTGAGCTGAGATCAAGAGTCAGACGCCTAACTGACTAAGCCACCCAGGTGCTTCATTTCCTTTAGTTTTTAAACCAAAAAAATTTTTTAATTAGAAAGGTAATAATGCTCATTAAAGAAGTGTGTAAAATACAGGAAAGTTGAAAGAAAGAAGAACACAATAATTCTATCCTCTAGTTCTAGATCTGACTCTAACACTATCTAAGTCTAGGAAGAAGGCAGAGCAGATGAGGAAACCAATGTGAACTGCCCAAGTGCCACTGAGAGCGAGTGCCAATTACAGCATGCATGTAGCCCATGGCTCCTGACAGTTACCCACTTGAAGACCCTGGCATGCTGGCTCAAAGGTTTCTTCAAAGAGGTTCTCTATCCCCGGAACCAGACAGAGGATGCCTCCCTGCTGCCCCCTACTGTTCCCAGTAGGTATTTGGAGGTGCCCTGACTAAAAGGGACTCTTCACAAGCTCACAGGATGTCCAAACCTCAGAGAGGACAGGACTTACCCAAAGTCAGCAGAGCAGTCAGTAGCTCTGGACCCAGATCTTCCTACCACCACCATCTCAAGTCAGCTCAAAACAGAGCTCTTTCAGACCAGGTCTCTCTTCCGAACGGCCAAATCTCATTTTACAAAATACATATGGGTTCCTCAGTGAAGCCTAAATCGGACATTCACCACTGCTCTTTACTAATCATAAGAATGCATGGGTTCAAATCTCAGCACTGTTGTGCCCTCGCTTTACAACTGTTGTAATATGACCACCTCATCTTTAACTTGGGGATGATTACAGCACCCATCTCACACAGTCATTGGGATGATCAAATTAGGTAATGAATACAAAGCATTTATCACTCCATAAATATTACCTATTCATTATTTTATCATTACTGCACTCTACTTTTACTTAAGAGGGATCTGTTGGTTTACAATGAAACACTACACTTTGGGTTTTTTTTAGGTCTGGGGGAGTGGTTAAGATTTTTAAAAGTTTTGGGGCACCTGGGTGGCTCAGTCATTTGGGTGTCCGACTTCAGCTCAGGTCATGATCCTGTGGTTCATGGGTTCAAGCCCCATGTTGGGCTCTGTGCTGACAGCTAGGAGCCTGGAACCTGCTTCACATTCTGTGTCTCCCTCTCTCTCTGCCCCTGCCCCACTAACACTCTGTCTCTCTCCATCTCTTAAAAATGAATAAACGTTTAAAAAAAAAGATTAAAAAAAACTCCTTTAAGTAATCACTACACCCAATGTGGGGCTCAAACCCACAACCCCGAGACCAAGGGTCACATGCTCCACCAAATGAGACAGCCAGGTGCCCCACGCTTTGTTTTCATTTTTTTTAAAAAAGGAAAACTGGCTGAAGAACAGTACTACTGAGACCCTCAGAAGGTCCAGTTGAGTATTCGCTGCCTTGTGTCTCTCGGCTTGGCTCACACTCATGTTCTTCTCCTCCCCAAACTTCATGCTATCTGTGGCCCAGGGGAACCCACCATCACCATGGGGATACAAAGGGAGTCACAAGCACTGAGAAGAAATTCTGAGAAGGCCTCCAAAGTGTCTTCCTTCTCGGCTCCGGGAGCTGTGAATGGATTCTCCTGGGCTGAAGGCTCGCTCTGGAATTCCATAGCCAACCTAAGAAATCAATGTGTGAGCATATCCATACTACCTATATAACATAAAGGTTAGAAGCATCCTCCCAGAGTGACTCCTGAGCTCAGGATCCAGGGAAAGTATCCCCATCAGCAGACGTAGAGAAAATTTAAGAGGACTCAATGAGGGAGGACCTGGTCCTTGGATGCCTCTCCAGTTTTGTGCTCCCCACCCCCTCTCTTCTATCCTATCACATGTACTTCCCTGAACATAGCATGCTACTTGCTGTTTTATAGCTCCTTCCCTTTACATATACTGCTCTCTCTACCAGGAAGGCCTTCCCCACATTTGTGACAACTTCATGAATTCCACATATATATGCAAAACTGCCTCTTCCCCAAGACGCTGCAAGCTCCTTGTGGGCAGAGGTCAATCTGATTTATCTTTCTACTCTCATTGTCTAGCCACAGGCCTGACATAGAGTAGATACAACAAACATTTGTTCATGTGAACTACCTCAGTTCAACCAGCACTCAGCAAATACCTACAGGGCTTCGGTATTTGGGAAGAGGAATGAAGCCAAATGAGACACATTCATGAGTCTCATGTACAAGGAGACTCGCTGAGGGAATCTTTAGAAACCTCCTACTCCAGCTCCTCTTCCTCAAATCACCTCTACACACCTCTCCACATACGCACATCCCCAACCTCTGCCCCAGCCAGAGTCTTCTCACTATGCAGCAAAGCATCAGAAATCAAGTGTTGCTTCTAGAACTTCATCCTTCATCTGTCTCTTTTCCACTTGTACCCTCTATAATACTGCCTCAGACCACAGAGGGTCCCTCACCTGCAAGCATTTCTAAATCCCTCCAGAGTGCTCAGGAGGAACTTTCCCCTTCGAAGAATGGCCTTGTCTGAATCTCTACTGGAGCCATGGCCCTGAGGGAAGAAGGAGAGGCGGGCACCTATTAGTCAAGTACCTACTCTGTGTCCCAATCTGTGCTTAGACGATTATAGACCTCTTCCTCTCACACTGGAATCTGGCATTCCCATATACCTAACACTTTCCAGGGCATCTTGATTATATCTTCACAAATATAGTCACCTAAGAGCTCTTTTAAAAATGGTAGAAGAGGGAACATTAACCATCTGTCTCGCTGTGAACCACAAGACTGGCTCTTGTTCTATTATATGCAGAAAGCTATCATAGGCTGGTGGACGTTAGCCTAACTGGCTATAATGCCCACATTAGTTGCTCCAAAACACATGAAAATCCCACCCCATCAGGTATGCAAAGCTTAGTTTCCAAAGTTAATTTTAAAAGACATAACCAGCACTCACATTAACTGTATCCTTTCTGATATGTTCAGTCTATGGACCATTAAAAGCCAACAATTAACAACACATTGTACATTAGTCAGATTCTTTCTAAGATTCTAGTGAGTCTACCCTTAAGTAATTTTTACCAAAGCATGTTTACCATAACTGCTTGGATGATATAAAAGACAAAATGGTATAGTGTAGTAGGTTTGGATACAAACACCCTGGGATTTACTATCCAAATTCAGGTACTTGCTAATTTTGGATTTTCGAGAAAAATTACTTAACCCTGTGGCTTCAGTTTCGAAATCTGTAAAAATTAGGACAGCAATTATTAAGCTTTAAAGCTCTGCAGTTAGGAAAAAAAATAGTATCTCATTATAGATATGTGTGAATGAAAAAAGCTATAAAGAGGCATAAAAAGGTAAGGCAATTATCTTCTTAAAACACATTATAGCACAATCTTCAGACGAAACAAGCTGCATGCGGTGTACTGACCAGGGGCCTCCTGTTCAGCGGGGTCTGGGAAAAATCTGCACACCGGTTCAGCATGGCTTGAAGCAAGGCCCGCAGTTCCTTATACTGCACGGGTGGAGCACTCTGATGGTCCTTCCTGCAGCCAGAGAGATAAAGGCAGGCTTAGGGTAAGGTCAGGGTATTCCTCAGGTTCTTGGGCAATGGAGGGGGGCGCAGTGTGATGGGTCCAGGGTTTGATCTGATAAAAATATTTGCTCCAACACTTGTCTAGTTGCATGACTTTGTACAGATTCCTCATCCTCCCTAACCCTCAGTTTTCTCATCTACTAAATGAGAGGTAATAGTACTTTCCTCATAAAATTATCTTAAGGATTAAATTAGATAAGCACTTAGCATAATGCTTAATAGATAGTAAGCCCTTATAAATGACAGCTATGACTATTACTGTTGTTATTAAGGAGACAGAGAAGAATCTCCTGGTGAAAGAAGTACTATCTAGAACTGAAGGTGCCATCAAGAGATGTATACACCCACTGTCCTCAAATTAGTGATAAGCTCTCTTGGGGAAGAGATCAAATTTGTTCTCTGTTACCTTGATGAGGAAAACCACAATCATAGGTAAATGTTATCAGGACTCAGACTTTTTTCCTAATAGGGAAGAACTTCCTAAGAGTCAAACTGTATAGAGAAAAAGGGGAAAACCCAGGAGGAGTGACTCTCCCTTCTGGAAAGAATTGGAAACTACTTTTGGAGATTCAATCATTGTGAGTATGGGGTAAATATAGAAAGTAACACTTAGGGTCCATTGGAACCTTCATATTCCATAGATCCAGGGAGGCAAGAGTCATTGACTAGTCTAATTGTAAGCTCCAAGAGACGATAGACCAGCTACCTAAACAAAGCTAGATGCATTATAAACTGATGACTTATAAATTTTTAAAAAGATGTTAAATGAATGAATGATTACCTAACAGGGTATAAGGTAGCTGTATTTGTTGCCTAGGGATGCTGAAACTAATTGCCACGAACTGCTTGGCTCAAAACAACAGAAATTTATGCTCTCATAGTTCTGGGGACCAGAAGTCTGAAATCAAGACGTTGGCTCCAAGGGCTCCAGGGAAGAATCCTGCCTTGCCCCTCCACTGCTGGTGGTTGCCAACAGTCTTTGTCATTCCTCGGCTCACAGCCGCATCATTCCCATTTCTGTGTCTTCTTCACATGGCCACCTTCCCTGTGTGTGTGTCTGTTACTCTAGGTCCAAATCTTCCTCTCCTTATAAGGGCACCAGTCTTTGGATTTAGGAGCCCGTACTGTGTGACCTAATTTTAATTCAATTACATCTACAAAGGCCCTATTTCCAAATAAGGTGACATTCAGAGATTATGGGTGAGCATGAATTTTAGAGGGGTGCTATTCAACCCAGCACAGTAACTAAAGAGAAACCTATGTTAACCCTCGGGCCTGGGCCTTTTTTGAACACTGACAGTAATCTGTTGGGCTTTCTAATAGGCTCTCAATTCACTGTATATAGTTAAGGCTTGATTTCCCCTTTTTTCTTCATTTCTAGGAGCTTTAAGCTTCTATCCTACACTGATTGTCAATCCCTGGTTCCGCCATCTTTAAATTCTTTCCAGCAATTCTCACTCCTCATTCTTTCCAGTTATGCTTCCCAGAGACCCACTGAACCACACTCCACCTCAGAGGGAACACCTCAGTAAACCTTCTGGGAAATTAACATGAAAAGTAAAATCATCTAAGGATTAATAACCAGTCTCCTACCTAGCACTCTCCACAATTCTGACCTACCCAGCTTTCCCAGCTTCTTCATGTACTATTCCCCTTCACACAACCTGCTAGCAGACTAGCTACTGTACCCTAAGTAATCCCTATACTTCCCCACCCACAGGGTCCTTCCACAAATCTAAATCTCTCTCATCACCCACCTCCTGCCTGAAAGGAGCTAGCAGTCCCCCATTACACTAGCCTCCTGGGAGACCTCCAGTTCTCCATGAGCACCTCTAATTGACACTGCTCTTACTCCTTACCTTTGTTACTCTGTTGGTTTACTCATCTCACCCTCCCTGGGATTCATGCCCCAGATTTAGAGATTCAAATCCAGGAAAAGACAAAGGGGGAAAAGAGACATACTGAAGTCATTGTAATGTAAATGTTATTTTTCGCTTCCATTTTTAGAACCAACCTAGAGTCAAATCACAAAGACTTAAATATGGTCACAAAGAGACTATAAATATTAACCTTTACCATGTAAAATTAAAGGTACAGCTGGCTGACATTGAGAAGTAGAAGGTAGAGGAGAAGAGAAAGGAAAAGTTGGATGCTAATATGCTCAGCTAACCAGTGGGGAGTCAAGAATAGTGCTTTAAGTTGAGGGAACAAGAAATAACAAGTTTTAAGTATACTATTTAAAGGTTTGAAAACATAAGATATTATGTTGGCAAAAATGCCAAGGAAATGTAGAGAAGACAAAATAATAAGAGCTAAATCTTGGTCTTTCTTACTGGTGATTCAACGAATAATGTCCTAAATTGACAAAGTAACACCATTATAAGCATATTGTTTAGATGTAGGGAGATAATCACCAGAATAAAAACCAAAATGAATTAAAGTTAGTTTCCTTTAGGAAGTGGGGACAGGGGACTGTTCTTTTTCATTATATACCTGTATATTTTATTTTTTATTATTTGAATATATTACTTTGTTAGATTTTTAGAAGGGAAAACATGGAAACAGAAGTTATTTAAGTTTCCTCCATTACTTTTTTTTTTCTTCAAAATATCCAGCATCTTTCTAAGTTATAATTTCCCATCCTGACCCTGGGATCTCTTCGTCTTACCATCCATTTTGACATCCTTCATTCATATGCTATCTTTCAGGAATGAGGCTTATAGTAGTGAAAAAACTGACATGGTCTCTGATCTTTTGGAGATTATATTATAATGGGGAGAGACACAAAACAAAAGAATTAACGAGAACAGCAAGTGTTTGGTAGATGCCATATAACAGTTGGTTAGGGTAGGACGCTCTAAATGCGACCTTAATGATGATGGGAAGAAGCCACTCATGCAAAGATTTTAGGGAAGAGCATTTTAGGCAGAAATAACAATTAGTAGAAAGGAAGTAGGGGAAAAGTCTGGACTAAAACTTTTAAAAAATGACATCCATGAAATAAATAGAATAAAGTCTTATTTAAAGACATGAAGATGGGGTGCCTGGTTGGCTCAGTCAGTGGAGCATGCAACTCTTGATCTCAGGGTAGTGAGTTCGAACGCCACATTGGACACAGAGCTTACTTAAAAAAAAAATTAAGGGGTGCCTGGGTGGCTCAGTTGGTTAAGCATTCAATTCTTGATTTCAGCTCAGATCATGATCTCATGGTTTGTGGGTTCAAACAGCATTGGGCTCTGTGCTGACAGTGCAAAGCCTGCTTGGAATTCTCTCTCTCCCTTTCTCTCTGCCCCTCCCCTGCTCACATGCTCTCTTTCTCTCAAAATAAATAAAAAAACATTTTTAAAATTTAAAAAAAAAACATGCAGAGAACTGGAAAGAATTATTCCAAATTAAATATGAAAACAGAAATAAAACACACAAAAGAAGGGTTGAGAGATAAAGTCAATTGGGGCACCTGGGTGGCTCAGTCGACTGAGTGTCCGACTTTAGCTCTGATTATGATGTCACAGGTCGTGAGTTCAAGCCCTGCGTCTGACTCTGTGCTGACAGCTCAGAGCCTGAAGCCTGCTTCCGATTCTGTGTCTGCATCTCTCTCTGCTCCTCCCCCACTCACGTTCTGTCTCTGTCTCTCTCTCTCTCAAAAATAAACAAACATTTGGGGTGCCTGGGTGGCTCAGTCGGTTGAGAGTCCGGCTGCGGCTCAGGTCATGATCTCGCGGTTCGTGAGTTCAAGCCCCACATCAGGCTCTGCGCTGACAGCTAGCTCAGAGCCTGGAGGCTGTCTTCGGATTCTGTGTCTCCCTCTCTCTCTGACCCTCCCCTGCTCACGCTGTCTCTCTCTCAAAAATAAATAAAACATTAAAATAAATAAATAAATAAAATAAACATTTAAAAAACTACTCATAAAAATAAATACATACATACACATAAAAAAATTTTTAAGATAAAGTTAAAAAAAAACTATGCATAATGACCAAAAAAAAGAAAAACTGTCAGAAAACAAAGAAAATTAAAGGACCCATCCATGTCCAACATCTGAATGGCAGTTCCAGAAAGAGAAAACAGAGTTAATAGAGTACTGGAAAGAAAAAATTCAAGAAAATTTCCCTTGCACCAAAAATCATAAAATACCTAGGAATAACCCTAGGTATTATAAAATACGTAGGAATAACCAAAGAGGTGAAAAATCTATACACTGAAAACTACAGAAAGCTTATGAAAGAGGTTGAAGACGACACACACACAAAAAAAGGGGGAAAACATTCCATGTTCATGGATTAGAAGAACATATATTGTTAAAATATCAATACTACCCAAAGCAATCTACATATTCAATGCAATCCCTATCAAAATAACACTAGCATTCTTCACAGAGCTAGAACAAACAATCCTAAAATTCTGTATGGAACCAGAAAAGACCCCAAATAGTCAAAGCAATCCTGAAAAAGAAAACCAAAGCTGGAGGCATCACAATTCTGGACTTGAAGTTGTATTACAAAGCTGTAATCATCAAGACAGTAAGGTACTGGCACAAAAACAGAAACATAGATCAATGGAACAGAATAGAAAACCCAGAAATGGACTCACAAACATATGGCCAACTAATCTTTGACAAAGCAGGAAAAAATACCCAATGGAAAAAAGACACTCTTTTCATCAAAGGGTGTTGGGAAACTGGACAGTGACATGCAAAACAATGAACCTGGACCACTTTCTTACACCATACACAAAAATAAACTCAAGATGGATGAAAGACTTAACCATAAGACAGGAAGCCATCAAAATCCTAGGAGAGAGAACAGGCAATAACCTCTTTGAGCTCTGCCACAGCCAACTTCTTACTAGACATGTCTCCAAGAGGCAAGGGAAACAAAAGCAAAAGTGAACTACTGGGACTTCATCAAGATAAAAAGCTTCTAAACAGCAAAGGAAACAATCAGCAAAACTAAAAGGCAACTGATGAAATCGGAGAAGATATTTGCAAATGACACATAAGATAAAGAACTTACCAAACTCAACACCCAAAAAACAAATAATCCAGTGAAGAAATGGGCAAAGGACATGAATAGACACTTTTCCAAAGAAGACATCCAGAAGGTCAACAGACACATGAAAAAATGCTTAACATCACTCATCGTCAGGGAACTACAAATCAAAACTACAATGAGATACCACCTCACACCTGTCAGAATGGCTAAAATTAACAACTCAGGCAACAACAGATGTTGGCGAGGATGTGGAGAAAGGGAAACACTTTTGCACTGCTTGTGGGAATGCAAACTGGTGCAGCCATGCTGGAAAACAGTATGGAGGTTCCTCAAAAAGTTAAAAATAGAACTATACTACAACCCAGCAATTGTACTACTAGGTATTTATTCAAAGGACACAAAAATGCTGATTTGAAGGGGCACATGCACCCTAATGTGTATAGCAGCTATCGACAATAGCCAAAGTATGGAAAGAGCCCAGATGTCCATCAGTCAATGAATGGATAGGGGCACCTGGGTGGCTCAGTCGGTTAAGCCTCCAGCTTCGGCTCAGGTCATGATCTCACGTTCCTGGGTTCAAGCCCCGCGTTGGGCTCTGTGCTGATAGGCTCCAGGCTCTGAGCTTGCTTCCAATTCTGTGTCTCCCTCTCTCTCTGCCCCTCCCCCTCTCATGCTCTGTTTCTGTATCAAAAATAAATAAAACATTAAAAAAATTTTTTAAATAAAAAAAATCAATGAATGGATAAAAGAAGATGTGGTATATATATTTAATGGAATATTACTCAGCGATGAAAAAAATGAAATCTTGCCATTTGCAACAACGTGGATAGAACTAGAGTGTATTATGCTAAGCGAAATAAGTCAGTCAGAAAAAGATAAATATCATACCATTTCACTTATATGTGGGATTTAAGATACAAAACAGATGAATATATAGGAAGGAAAGAAAAAATAATATAAAAACAGAGAGGGAGACAAACCATAAGAGACTCCTAAATACAGAGAACAAACTGAGGGTTGCCGGCGGGGTGTTAGGTGGGGGGAAGCGCTAAAGGAGTGAAGGGCATTAAGGGGGACATTGGTTGGGATGAGTACTGGGTATTATATGTAAGTGATGAATCACTTAATTCTATTCCTGAAAAAATATTTTTATTGAAATAAATAAATAAATAAAATTTTTAAAGGGGGAGGGGAGGGAGGGAGAGGAGAGGAGAGGAGAGGGGAGGGGAGGGAGGGAGGGAAGAGGAGAGGGGAAAGGAGGGGAGGAGAGGGGAAAGGAGGGGAGGAGAGGGGAAAGGAGGGGAGGAGAGGGGAGGGGAGACAAGAAGAGAGGAGAGGGGAGGGGAGAGGAGAGGGGAAAGGAGGGGAGGAGAGGGGAGGGGAGAGAAGAAGAGAGGAGAGGAGAGGGGAGGGGAGGAGGGGAGGAGGGGAGGGGAGGGGAGGGGAGGGGAGGGGAGGGGAGAGGAGGGGAGAGAATTCCCTGAGCCAAAGGACAAGTACCGCCTGGAAGCTGCCCTGACGTGACCCGGCCTGTGGGACATGCAGAGGTAGAAAGTTGAGCCCACCTGGGTCTCTCACCTCAGAAAGGCAGAAATGGCCTTCACTGCCTCAGCAGCCACCTCCAGCACAGGGCTGTTTACTGCCTCTTGGAGGGCACGGCCAGCATCTCTACACATGGTTGAGCTTGTGAACAGTTTGATCTCCTCTGGCTGACTGAGAAATGGTAAATGAGCAATAAGTAAGTGAATGCCTATCACTGACTCCACCTTCTTTCCTCCTCCAGTCTGGCCCCCACAGGCCAATGTCCCATCACTTTTCTCACCGAGTCAGGATCTCAGCAAAAAGCAGCAGGCCCTCCTTATGTAGCTCTGTGTTGTTCATCCGCAGGCTTCCCTGTAGGCTCCTCACCACTGACTCAATCCCTATTTCAAAATGACATGGCAGAGGCCAGGGATCAGTACTTGGTAGTTCCTTCACTGCCTGCCCAGGAAAAATGATAGTTTCTGAATAGCACATTTTTGCTGGTGGCCCCTCATGGAGGAGCTCTGACAAGGCTGAACTGATGGGATGGGACTGTAAGATCTTTGAGGGCAGGCCCTTATCTGATTCACCTCTGTCTCCCTGCAACCCAGCACAAGCCATAGCACAGGCCCTGGCACTCGAGGTATTTAGTAAATGTCTACTGACCAAGTTGTGCCTTTTCTACTAGACACACTCCTATTCTTTCTCAAAGAGTCAGGTCAGACTTCCATTCTTCCAGGAAGCTTTCCCTGATCCACTCAGGCAGAGCTGTGGGCCTCCAACTGAGCTCACACACCCCCTGTACTTCCCTCTAGCAGAGCCCTAACCAGCTTGTTTATATCTCTCTCCCCTTCCAGAGGACAGGGACCACATTATATGTATCCCTAAATCTCTAGGTCCTAGCCTGGTGCCTGGCATAGAACAGGAACACAGAATATGAAATGAATGACTAAATGTGCCCTGCCTAAAAATCCAGACAGGATATAAAAAGTCCCAGACAAGGGACACCCAGGTAGCTCAATCTGTTAAGCATCTAACTTCCACTCAGGTCATAATTTCACAGTTCACAGGTTCGAGCCCCGGGTCAGGCTCTGTGCTGACAGCTCAGAGCCTGGAGCCTCTGGAAGTCTTCAGATTCTGTGTCTCCCTCTCTCTCTGCCCCTCCCCTGCTTGTGCTCTGTCTCTCTGTCTCTCAAAAATATATAAACATTAAAAAAAAAGTCACTGATAAAGAAGGTATCACCAGGAAGGAAACGGAAGGGACAATTTCAAAAAAACCTTGAAAGGCTGAATCAGCAAAACTTAGAGACTAACTAGATAGGCAGGTATCTGGGGGACAGAAAAGGGCTGAATCCAAGGCTGAGTAAAGTTATTCTTAAGGTACAACTGGAATTCATTCAGCGGCTAATAGGAGTGCCTTTTTCTTGCCAAACATAGATACTTCCGCCAATCTGTGAGGGGAACTGTCTGGATATCATTGCTTCCACAGGAAATCTGGTAATGAGTTTAGGCTAATGGAAATGACCAGACCCAGCAACCCCTCCAAGGTGTAGGCTAGCCCCCCATCATTCTTGCTGCTCCCCAGCTTCAGAGTGCTGACCACCCTACCCAGAGCTCGTGGAGGACTCCCACCACTAACCGTACACTGTGTGGCACTTGGAAAAGAAGAGGGGCTCTTCCGCCAGAAGGATCAAGCTGTTGTAGCTGAACCAGACAAGCACTTCGCTGGAAGAGGAAAGGTGCTCAAAGAGGAACTCTGGCCAGGAGAGGGGAGAAAACAATGAATGACAGTTGCGTGATCATGATTCATTAACTAACGCTAGGGTCATGGATTCGTTCATCATCTCACACCTATTACTTCATCTGTTTACACACCCTCTCCATGAGACGTGATCGTGAATTCACAGATAAGCCTGGAAAATAATCTCAGGGTTATGGTCCAACCTCATCTTTCTAACAGATGAGGAAACTGAGACCCAGAGAGAAGTATTATTAGTGGTAGAGGTGGGACTGGAACTCAGGATGGGTAATAGCATGATGCAGAGAAAAGTTTTTAGAGCCAGAGAGGCTTGATTTCATATCCCTTCTCTGCCAGTGACTAGCCTTGTAAATTTACACCAGTCATTTCCCTTCTCTGATCCTCAATTTCCTTATCCATAAAACAGCAAAGATGAGGACCTAAACGTGGCAGCACTTACAGTACACCTCAGGGCATATTTCCTGGTCATAACAAGCCCTCAAGAAACATTAGTTCCCTTTGCCCTCCTGGTCCACAGGTCTTTCCACCACCTCACAGAAGGTGCTTATTCCTAGATGGTCAAATAAATGACAAAGATCAGTAGCAAATTGCTCAAGGTCATCTAAGAGATCTGTAGCAAGAGGATTCACTTTATGAGGCCTGCTTCCTGGAGTCTGTCTTGTACAGCTGAGCCTGCCACCAGCCCATCCCTCCAATATGCATTATCAAAGAACCTCAACAGCACAGCTACTGCTGAGTGACTCAAGGGTCTCCAGTCAGAACTCTGGGGCCCTCAGAGGAGAAGGTCAGACAGAGCTCCCTACCTGGGATGTCGGCATGGATGAAGGCTGGGGCATGCTTCGCTGGGGAGTGCACCAGCACCGCAGTTATACAGTGGGCACTGGCCACCTGCAGAGTCTCGTCTCTAGAGAGGAGAAGCTGGAGAAACAGGCAGCAAAAAGTGTCGTAGTCACGCCACTGACAGGTAGAGGGTAGCAGCCTGAATGCCTCAGGGCAAGAGCCCAATTCGTCTCTGAATCCCTCCTGCACTATATGGCATCAGGCACAAGTATGGTACTCAGGGAGAGCAGTTCTAGATTATGGAAAGGAGTCTGACTGAAGAACAGCAGGTGAGAAACAGAACAAAAGAACACAACAGCACTCAATGAACACTAAAACTGTCACCAGGAAGAAACCCTTCCTTCATTAACAAAAGTACTTTCAACAACCCTCATCTGGTTTTGATGCTTGCAACGAGCCTGAAACATACCAGGAGATGGTTCTACTGAGTCTCACTTTACAAAGTGTGCTAAAAAGAACATGCAGGCCTGAGACTGTTATCCTTAGAAAGGCCTGTCTGTAAGGTTGAACATTGACTGGGTTTGGGAAGTTGGATTTCAGAAGGGCTCCCACCACTCCCAGGACCAATAAGATTGGCTCTCCATGACTAAACTATTTGTACAAACAATATAGTTTATGCTGAATACCCCCTTTTCCTTCCGGGAATCTGGAATTTTGGTACGTGCTAGGCAGAGGATGCCTACATGACCAGTCTGCCCCGAATAAAAATCTTGGGCACTAAGACTCTAATAAGCTTCCCTGCCAGGCAACAAACCACACGTGTTGCCACAGTTTCCACAGAAGGAATAAAGTGCATCCTTGTCTGACTCCACTGGAAGAAGATTCTTAAAAGCTTGTGCCTTGTCGTCCCCCCAGATTTCACCCCATACACCTTTTCTCTTTGCAGATTTTGCTTCGTATTCTTTCACTGTAATAAATAAGAGGCTTGAGTATGACTATTTACTGAGTCCTGTGAGTCCTCCTAGCAAATTATTGAAACTGGTGGTGGTCTTGGAGACTCTCAACACACAGAGGAAGAAATTAAATCTCATGGAAGTTAAGTCACTTATTCCAGGCCACATAGTTAGTAAGTGGAAAAGCTAAGGCAGAAACTCATGTCATCCACGTCCAAATCTAAGTGTCTTCCTACAATACAGATGCTTCCTCCATCAAATGTTCGATCAGGTTACTCCACTACTCAAAACATTTCAATGAACTTCCAAACTCCTACTGGACACCATAGCTATTAGAAGTTCTAAAACACGTTCAGAAATCTAGGAAGGGTTAACTGAAACTACACATTTTTTTAAGCTTTACTTAATACGTAATCTCGATACCCCACATGGGGTCAAACTCAAGACCCCGAGATCAAGATCGCATGCTCCTCTACAGATCCTACAGATTTTATGTGTAGGAGAAACTGGCCTTCTACGGGAAAATGATGAGTAGAACATATAACAGGACATAAAGGAGAGTGTGCCTGGTTTTAGAGCTTCAAAGGAAAAGGACCAGCTCACATTCGTATCTGGTAGAGATGCATCTGAGGACTGCAAGCCTAAGCCCACCTCAGTCACGTCAGACTTGAATATGGACACATCATCAGCCTTTCTATTAGTATGTAAAGGGGTTTCTAGATAGTATTTTTTTAATTTTTTTAAAATTTTTAAAATTTATTTTTGAGAGACAGAGAGAGAGCACGAGCAGGGGAGGGGCAGAGAGAGAGGGAGACACAGAATCTGAAGACAGGCTCCAGGCTCTGAGCTAGCTGTCAGCACAGAGCCAGACGTGGAGCTCGAACCCACGAACCGTGAGATCATGACCTGAGCCGAAGTCGGATGCTTAACCGACTGAGCCACCCAGGCGCCCCTAGATAGTATTAATCTTTATCTTTTTCTCTTTTATATAGGAAATGACATGTATTTTAAGATCCTATTGATATAAGGTAAACCATTATTTTATATACCACTAAGAGAAAAAGAGCTACAATTAAGCTATAGCACAGCACTGATGGTAAAATGTCTCCCAATTTCAGAGCTGTTAAAAGTGAAAAAAAAAAACTTATCTTAGAAAAATGATATTTAGGGGCACCAAATTTCAGCTCAGGTCACGATCTCAAGGATCGTGAGTTTAAGCCCCACGTCAGGCTCTGTGCTGACAGCTCAGAGCTTAAAGTGCATGTTCCTTATTGTGTTGAGAAAGAAAACACTCCAAACCTATTTTTCCATCATAAACAAATTAATTATGAAAATCTATCTTTAAAAATATCCTAATTAGGGGCACCTGGGTGGTTCAGTCAGTTAAGCGTCTGACTTTGGCTCAGGTCATGATCTCACAGTTTGTGGGTTCAAGCACCGCATTGGGCTCTGTGCTGACAGTTCAGAGCCTGGACCCTGCTTCAGAGAGTCTGTGTCTCCCTCTCTCTCTGCCCCTTCCCCATTCATGCTTAATCTCTAGACTCATCTTAGGCTATCACTTCTCGGCCTTTTGGCTGAAGTCAAGTGTAGACTCATCTTGAGCCACATCACATTCCACCCACCATCCCATTGGCCTCCATCTGCCCCTAGCATCAAGCATCCCTCTTCCTCTGGCCTTTATTTGCTATTCCCTCTGTCTGAAATACTCTCTGCCCACCAGCTTGCTTACTTGCTTGCTTGCTTGCTTACTTACTTAATTTACTTATTTTCAGTCTCATTGAGGTATAATTGGTCACTGGCTGACTTAAATTCTTCAAGTGTCAGCTCAAGCATCAACCCTTCAGGGAGGCCCTGCCTAACCACTCAACCTGTAGCTGGCCTTCCTCACTACTATTTCATCTCCTCTGTTTCCTTTATAGCAAAACAAGAATTACTTTGCTCCTTCATTTGCTTGTTTATTACCTGCCTTCCTCACAAGACTGTACAAAGGCAAGGAACTTGTCTGTTTACATGCCATGATATTACCAGTGCCTAACACAGTAACTAACACATCACAATAGCGCTCAGTATAGATTTGACTAAATGAATGAATCAACATTGCAACAACAGAGACACAAACATTGACAATATATTCCCAGGGACCTGAATTATGGGAGAATAAGTTGATTACCACCCAAAAGCAAGGTGATAGCATTAGAGGGAGCATTAGAAGGAATAGCATTAGAGTCTGACAAACATGCCAGAAGAGAGATAAAAGGATATATGTTGATCTTATCTTTATTTAAAATTTTGGTATTTTGTTCATTATGAAATTTTTTGCATTAAGTTTGACTTTTTTTAAATATTGCAGGGGCGCCTGGGTGGTTCAGTTAGTTGAGTATCTGACATCAGCTCAGGTCATGATCTCACAGTTTGTGAATTTGAGCCCCATACCAGGCTCGCTGCTCTCAGCACAGAGCCCACTTCACATCCTCTCTCTCCCTCTCTCTCTGCCCCTCCTCTGCTCATGCTCTCTCCCTCAAATAAATAAATAAATAAACATAAAATACACACACACACACACGCACACACACACATATATATATAAATAGGCACCTGGGTGGCTCTGTCGGTTAAGTGTCCAACTTCAGCTCAGGTCATGATCTCACCATTCGTGAGTTTGAGCCCCAGTTTGGACTCTGTGCTGACAGAGCCTGCTTTGGATTCTGTGTCTCCCTCTCCGTCTGCCCCTCCCCCACTCATGCTGTCTCTCTTTCTCTCTCTCAAAAATGAATAAACATAAAAAAATTTTAAATATTATATATACTTTTTAATATATAAATATATATAAAACTGAGCTTGGGTGGCTCAGTTGGTTGAGCATCCAACTCTTGATTTCAGCTCAGGTTGTTATCCCAGGGTCGTGGGATCAAGCCCCACAACGGGCTCTGCACTGAGCACAGAGCCTGCTTAAGATTTTCTCTCTCTCTTCTTCTGCCCCTCTCCCCTGCTCACATGCTCACATTCTCTCTCTCAAAAAAAATACATATATGTTTATATATATATATATATATCATTAAAATACTATCTTGATTGCTGAGTTTTTTAGCACCCCCTTAAATTTTACACCTCACTCATCTCACCCTAGCCCCAACCTTGCTGGTTGCTGTAGTAAAAATAATGCACTGATAACTCAAAGTTGCCAAGAGAAGAACAGTCACCATATAAGAATGGAGGCCAGGGCCCCTAAGCCAAGATTCCTCTCTCTCCCCCTAGGGAAGTGCTGTCTAATCTCCGTCCCCGGCACCATTACGCTGCCTTGGTCCACACAGACCTTGTGCCCTGCTGAGTCTGGGACCAAACGTTTTAACCAGATGTTACCATGGACTTCAGGATGGCAGCAATAAAATGAACACAGAAAAGAACCCAATCTAAGAGTTTCTGATTCAGAGACACAGGACTTGCTCTTCAGAGTTCACAGGCCCTGCATGGACCTTTCTAGAGGCATCCTAGGAAATCAAGGAGGAGCAGTTTACCCTGGCTTTTTAATACCTGCCTTTTCTATCCCCAACCATCCATTTCGCACTTCTGATCAGGGCTCCTCCTCCTTCCTGTGGAAGGAGTCCCACAGTCTGGTCAGTCGATGATATCCCCACTATCAGATGACGGCCCTGCTGAGCACTGCAGAGATACAGCCAGACTCAGGTCCTGCCCTGAAGAAGCTCCCAGTAGATGAACTACAATATAGTGAAGCCATGACACAGGGCACATTCTGCCTAAAGGAGTCAAGAAGACAAAGGAACCCTATAGGCCTTGAAGGATCAATAGACAAAGGAGAGAGGAAAGACTTTAAAGCCAAAGGAGAAGAGAACCTGCACAGGCACAAAGACAGAATGTCCTAGCATATGCAGGGCCAGGGAGAAATTACATATGGCTGGAGCACTGGGTTGTGTGTGGGGTGGAAGAGACAGGTTAATAAATAAGGCTAAAGGGATAAGGAGGATCCAGAGAAAGAGGACTCTAGGTACCAAGCTAGGAAGCTTGAGTTTTATTACTAAAACAACTGCGATAGCTTAGTTTCTGTTGCTGCATGTATTCTCCATTATCAGCCAGCCTAAATGTTAAGGGGAAGATGTGTATATAAAGATTCACAACTGAAATAAAACCTACAGTTGACCCTTGAACAACGTGGGTTTGAACTGCACGGGTCCACTGACACACGGATTTTTTTTTGATAAATACAGTATATTTCTGCAAATATTTTCTTCTCCTTAGGAATTTTTTTTCCAAAGGAGATAGAAGTTTATTAAATATACCACAAGGGAGAGCAAAGGAGAGGCTGTCTGCCACCTCCTTATGAATTTTTTTTATGTTTATTTATTATTGAAACAGAGAGAAACAGAGCATGAGCAGGGGAGGGGCAGAGAGAGAGAGACACACAGA
Organism: Cryptoprocta ferox; assembly: GCA_028646485.1. Taxonomy (NCBI): domain Eukaryota; kingdom Metazoa; phylum Chordata; class Mammalia; order Carnivora; family Eupleridae; genus Cryptoprocta; species Cryptoprocta ferox. The sequence continues at coordinate 6,682,335 of CM053571.1, forward strand.
ATCCAAAGCAGGCTCCAGGCTCTGAACTGTCAGCACAGAGCCCAACACAGGGCTCGAACCCACAAACCGTGAGATCATGACCTGAGCCAAAGCTGGACGCTCAACCGACTGAGCCACCCAGGCGCCCCTCCTTATGAATTTCTTAATAACATTTTTCTTTCTCTAGCTTACTTTATTGTAAGAATACAAAATATAATACATATCACATACAACATATGTGTTAATTGACTGGTTATGTTATTGGTAAAGGTTCTGGTCAATAGTAGACTATTAATAGTCGAATTTGGGGGGGGAGTCAAAAGTTATATGTGGATTTTCAACTGCAGAGGGGGTCAGGACCCCTAGCCCCCATGTTTTTCAAGGGTCAACTGTACTTTGAGTACTCGAACAGCATAACAGCATATTGTTTGGGCTGGTAAGAAAACACGTGGAAATCTTAGATACGAGCGATACCAGGGCCAGGAGTCATTGTGGTTCCCTTGTTTTTGAAGCAAGAGAAGAGGAATCACAAGACAAGCACCTTTTTGAGAACCAAAGGCAGTGAGGTCTTTCCTGGTGGCCCCTCAACACCCTCAGTACCCTCCGCAAACGAAGACTCATTCATGATCACAGACACAAAGAGATCGTACTTCAGCAGCTGCCTCAGCAAACCTAGAAAACAAAAGGATTGGGAGGTGAGGCAAGAGAAGTACAGGCACCAGAGGACGCCTAAGACAACCCCTCAGACATCCTCTAGAAATTTCTTCATGCCACCACAGACATTCATAAGCATTTTCTTATTGTTAATGGTATCATAAAATGAGATCATTTTATTTTTGAGATAATTCATGGTTAGTGTACAGAAAAACAACTGATTTTATATCCTACAACTTTACTAAATTTATTTGTTAGTTTTAACAGTTTTTTAGTGAAGTTTTTAGGGTTTTCCATATATAAGATGACAGCATTTGCAGAGACCATTTTACTTCTTCCTCCTAACTTTAATGCCTTGTGTTTCTTTTTCTTGCCACTTTGTTCTGGCGAGGACCTCTAACACTATATTAAATAGAATCCCATGCTCTTGTATGCAACTTCTGTGACAACACTTAGCACACTAGGCTTTAATTGTCCACATCTTTCTTCCACACTAGACTATGAGCTCCCCCAGAATACAGCTTGGGTTTGGTCATCTTTATGACCCCAGAGCCTGGCACAGGGCCTGGACCAAGATGAACACTCACTACTTATGGCCAGACTGTTCATAACAGAGCTCTTGGCCCAAACTATGAAAAGAAACTGTTGTCACCCATAGACAATGCTTTTCCCTGTAGCTCCTGCTTTGGAACAGGCCCTCACCCAGTCACCAATCATAGTACCTCTGTTCAAAATGTGAAAGCTCCTGGGGCACCTGGACAGTTCAGTCAGTTAGGCATCTAACTCTTGATCTCAGCTCAGGTCTTGATCTCAGGTCGTGAGTTCAAGCCCCACAATGGGCTCCAGGCTGGGTGTGGAGCCTACTTTAAAAAAAATGTGAGGGGCACCTGGGTGGCTCAGTTAGTTAAGCATCTGACTCTTGGTTTCAGCTCAGGTCACAATGTCACAGTTTGTGGGTTCGAGCCCCACATCAGGCTCTGTGCTGACAGCGCAGAACCTACTTGGGATTCTGCCCCTCCCCTGACTGTTCTCTCACTCTCTCACTCTTTCTCAAAATAAATAAAATAAACTTTAAAAAAAAATGTGAAAGCTCTCTACTCAGAAGCATTTCAAGGGTCTTGTGTACCTAAGCAAGGAAGCAGCAGGAGAAAAGGTTGAAAGGGTACACAGGGGCTCCTAAGGAGCCTCAAATAACAAGTAGAAAAGCCTGCATATCACCTGGAGGCCAGAGGGAGCCAAAGATGATTTTTCAAACAGGAAACAGAGAATGCAAGCTATGCAGCATGAAGATTAACTCGGAAGCAAAAACAGGATACACCAGGGCAGGCAGTAAAAACCAGAGGCAGAAAAATTGTTGTCCCACTTTCTTTCTTCTTCTCCTTGCAAAGGCAAGGTTCTTTTTTTATTTTTTTACTTTTTAAAAGAGAGAGTGCACACAAGCAGGGGAGGGGCAGAGAACAGAGAGAGAGAATCTCAAGCAGGCTCCATGCTGTCAGTGAAGAGCCTGACCCAGGGCTCGAACCCATAAACCGTGAGATCAGGACCTTAGCCGAAATCAAGAGTCAAATGCTTAACCTGAGTCACCCAGGTATCTCCAAACGCAAGGTCACATCACCAACTCTAGGCATCTATCATAGTCTGTGCATCTCTTCTAAGATTTTTTTTTGAGAGAGAGAGAGAGAGAGAGAGAGAGAGAGAGAAAGAGAATGTGTGCGTGCACATGAGCAGGGGGAGAGAGGCAGAGAAAGACAGAGAGAAAATCTTGAGCAGTCTCCACACTCAGCACGGAGCCCAAAACAGGGCTCAATCCCACGACCCTGAGATTATGACCTGAGCCAAAATCAAGAGTCGGACCCTCAACTGAGCCGCCCACGCACTCTCCAGCCTGTCCTTCTTATCTCCCAAACCCATGGCTTCTATCCTTTGCAAAGCGGCAAACTTTCCCACCACTAGAGAGCCAATATCTCAAGCAAAACATCAAAAGCATTCTCTCTTTTTCTCTCCAGTCCTACATCTTACCCAAACAGTTGATCTGTAGCTCCTTTGTCTGGGCACCATCCAGGGTGGAAAGGAAGAGAGGACACAGCTTCTCCCGGAAATGGCCCAAAAGCATCTCAGCAGCCACTGGTGAGGAGTACAATTTCCCATAGAGGTAACAGACAGAAGCTTGCACCCCCTCATTGGGGTATACTAAACCTCTCAGCAGATGTTCCATCAGGTCACCTGTCCAGAAAACAACGAAGGGGCCAGGGAAACCTCACAATGTCAACTGCTATATGAAACTCCAAACTATTGTGCCCCATGGGGTAGTAGTGGTAATCCCTCATAATCTCCCATCACCATTTCTGGACCCTTAATCAAAAGAAAAAAACCAAGGCTTAGAGAAGTAATTTACCCTGGGGTAAATCCTCTATGAGATATTTATTTGCATTTTACTGATAGAACAAAAGTACTCTGCATTCCAGAATTATTTCCTCCCTCCACCCAAAGGAAGGTCCGTAAGTAGATACTTAATTAATTTGTGTTAACATATTGAATAGAAATAACTCAAGACCAGAGTCAAGAAATACTTTTTTCAATTTGACCAACGTAGAGTACATTTTGCAGATGGGAAAACGAAAGCCTAGAAAAGGAAAAGTAATGACTTCCCAGGTGTGTATAGTGAATGGACCACCCAGATGGTGATATAAAGTGTGATCAAAGCTGGTAAAAGGGTAGTGGCAGCTCTTCCCCAAAGGTCACTCACTGTGCTCCATTACAAGCTTGTCTGCCAGGGGAGGGATGGCATCCACCAACTTGCCGAGAAGGGTCAGGGTAGCCAGGCTGCCTCGCATGGAGAGCATGTTACACAGCTATAGAAAGTGAACAGACTCCACTCTATGAATCAGGATCAGGACAGACCTCCCACCAAAATTTATCTTGTCCTATTTACACAAAGCCTGTATTGCATGTATCTCTCATCACAACCAGTAATCAGCTTCTTTAACTAAGTGTCTATCTCCCCTATTGGACTGGGAAGCCCCTGAGGAAAGGGACTGAGTCAGATTCTTCTCAGAGTATTCAGTACCTAGCTCAGTACATGACTGTTAAAACTGAATTAACATTAGCATATTTTGTCTTCTACAGAGCCAGAAACTGGGAGAGTGAAAGTGGAGAACATTATAAAGACAGAATTCTGGCTTAGTGCAAAAAAAAAAAAAAAAAAAAAGTATTACCATTATTATCATTATCATGGCCATTACTAAACCCTCTATTTGCCAGGCCCTATGCTTGATGGCTTACAAGAAGAGTCAATAGTATATATTTTACCATTTCTGCTAACTAGCTATAGCACTTTAAGTGAGACTCTTAATTCCTCTGGTGGGAAATAATAATTGTATCAATTTCATAGGGTTGTTACGAGGACTCAATGAGATACTGTACATAAACCATCTAACATAGTGCCCAGCATATAGAAAGTGCTTAAAAGGGTTAAGTGGCATCACCTTAATAAGTATTGATATATGATTATAAATTCAATCTGATATATTAATCATATGCAGAGTAATTATAATGATATGACAATTTAGTATAATTCATAATTAAATGTTCCTCTTGGTGTTAAGATGAACATTTTCTTTTTTTTTTTTTAATGTTTACTTATTTATTTAGAGAGAGAGAGACAGACATAGACAGAGAGCACTAGCAGGGGAGGGGCAGAGAGAAGGAGACATTCCCAAGCAGGCTCCACGCTGTCAGCACAGAGCCTGATGTGGGGCTCAACCTGAGATCATGACCTGAGCTAAATCAAGAATCATTTGATTAAGTTAATCGAGAGCAATTTGATTAACTGACCGAGCCACCCAGGTGTCCCTAGTTGTCTTCCTTTTGCAAAAAAATAAAATAAAATAAAAGGTAATTCTGATATTATTCCTAAATCTTAAACACAATGCAAAAGCTGCTTGATGATACATCTGCTCAGTGCTTGCCCTAGATGCTGACAAAAACAAATGACTTCAGTATAAAATACTGTATACAATTCAAAGCAAATAAAAATACTAAGCCAAGACATCGTAAACATATTTCCTTGATAAGTTAGTCAAGGAAATCTGTATTATACTTAGGGGGCTATAGAGATCAGCCATGGGATGAGTATGTCAAAAAGATGAGAACTTCACCACACAGAGGGAGGGTAAAGGGGAAGGAGGGAAGCTACAAACAGTACCGAGGTAGGATCAGAAGACCCAGGCAGGTCCTAGCTCTGGCTCTGCCACTGACTCAGCGCTCTCAGGCAGGTCCCTTTCCCTCTCTGTATTTCAATCTCCCCATCTATCCAAAGAGGGGTGGGCCCAGCTCTGATATCTGAGGACGCTGAGAGGTACTCAAGAACCCACAGCTATTTACTGACCTCCTTGTGGCACTCATCCAGCAGGCAATGGACGATCTGCTCTGACTTCAGCTGAGTTGTAAGCTGGATAAGGACTGAGCAGACACAGTAGTATTACTGACCACTCAAGACAATCCCTGGTCCACACTTCACTTTTCATAGCCCTTCTACTCAAAGTCATTTGCTTGCATTACCAGTATAGTCTGGTGTGTGTACACATCCAAATCAAAGGATTTCTGGCTTCTTCGTTGTTTTATATCAGTGGCTCACAGTTAGAATCACCTAGGAAGTTTAATTGGAGGTAAAAATAAAAATGCCCAACTCCCACTCTCGATCAATTAGATCATAATCTCTAGAGCAAGAGCCTAAGCATCTGGATATTTTTTAAGTTACCCGTGTAAGTCTACTGGGAAGCTAAGGTTGAAAACTATTATTTTATATTATCTCTACTATTTTCCCTGCCTCACAATTTGCTCCTTCATATACTAGGAAACAGAATGATGGTGAGTTCCTGTGCCAATAATTTCCTTAATTGCCTACGCTATCTCTCAACCCCAAACCCGCCCTTCTATACAATCATTTGCGAAGTTTCTGCTGGTATGTTCGAGGAGCAGTCAAGAAGAGGCTGGCTCTGCCAAGTCTGGAAAAGCTACAATCTACAAACTACATTCAGCTGCTGCTGCAGGAAGGCTCTGGCACTTCCAAGCATTCTAGGACAACACTCACAGAAACAGGAAGAAGGCAGTCAACAAAGAGGAAACAGCGAGGAAGGAGCAAGTCCTTCTTCCCTCTATGGCTTTGCATTGCCAGAGGCGCCTGCCACCTCAGTAAAGTTCTTGGGGTCTGATGAAGCCTTGCAATCTATGCTGGCACCAACCAGCAGTGGATGGCTTTAAAAGGATTATAGCCCCACTCAAGAGTGGCCGAATGGTGAAGGGAAATCTCCCCATTCCTGCCAGGGGTCAGGACTTCAAGGGATACATTTGTCTTTCCACATTATCTAGACGGAGAGATGGTCAGAGGTATACCCAGATCACATTAACTTATGATCTGTTACAGCTGCTGAGTGTGTGGTTGGATGGTCATGGCCCAGCAGCAGCCAAGCAGCATACTCTCCTTAGAGGAAGCTTATGTTTTAATCATTCCAACCTCATTTTGTTTCCTCGGCCCTGAGGGTGGGAGCTGCTTTCTGAAATTGCTACCTCTGTGAAAACTTGGTGTTTTCTTTTGCCTTCAGTTAACTAGTCAATAATTCTTTATATGAAAGTTTTTTCCCCTGTTCAAATAACTTATGTGGTTTGTTTCCTGACTAGACCCTCACTGATACAATTCCTAATCTTTTGCAAGAGTTCTCCTATCCCAGTGTAGGTCCTCTTTCTCCTTGAGCCTTTTAAAGTTTACTTATTTTAGTAATCTCTACACCCAACACAGGGCTCGAACTCACTACCCCAAGATCAAGAGTCACATGCTCTTCTGGGCCAGTCAGGTGCCCCACTCCTTCAGCGTTTTTTAAGTAAACAGACACACTTCTACAGCCTTAGCCATCACCTGTGTGCAGACAACTTCCAACTACCAATGTGAAAGTAATGAAAACAGAGTTTGTACTGCCTTTGTAACAGGACTCATCAGCTCTCATTATTTACCGGCCAATCCCTCCTCCATATTGTAAACTCTTAGAGGGCAGGAACCATGTCTCATCCATCTAGGTATCCCTAGTGTCTGATACAATAGTTGGCACAGAGGAGGTGCCTGAGAAAGAAGCGCAGAATTAATGATAGACAACTAATTAAGTTTTCTTGATCTGTCTCTAAAATGAAACATTTATTTCATCAAGGTCTCAAATAACCAGAGCTGCAATTCAGGCTAATATACCCAGCTTCAAATGGTAGGTACACATAGTTTCACCTTACCTTCAATACAGAGGTCTATTACACCCCCATCTTCCACATTGCGTAACAGCCCTTGGAGCAGAGGAAGAAGACAGGGGAATGGTTAGTAGTTCAAAGAGAAATCCACAAAGGCACATTGCAAATTCTAGACTAATAGTAGCTTTAAGCAATGTCCCAGATAAGTGCTATCCTCAACCCCAAGTGTGGCGCAGCATAAAAACTGAGTGCTTTGGAGTCTCTAACAGACCTCAGGTAAAATTCCAGTTCTGCCAGTTGTTTGCTAGGACTTCTCTTAGCCTTGGGGATCATCCTCTCTCCCTTAAAGGACTATCTTGGCAGTTAAAAGCCTGAAAAGCCACTAGCAGAGAAAAAGTATCCAATATGAATTAGCTCCCCTCCTCCCTGAAAGGGCTCTTTCCAAAGGGCATAATTGTATTAAAAGAAGGGACCTTTTAATTCATCTCAGGCACAGGAGAGGGAAAGTAAAGTTTTCAATCAGGATCACACCCAGGTCAACAGACTCTAGTCTGGATCTGATGCTGTTCAAAGACCAGAGTGGCCTCTTTGAAAGATCACACATTTCCCATATTCATAGTCACACTTTTACTAACCTCTTAGCTGTAGTGAAGCCAGTTACCATACAATGAATCATGCATGTGTCTTAGAAAGGGGCCCATTTCTTCATCATTACAACAAAACAATTTGCTAATAAGTTAAACTGTTACATCGTAAGAAGTCTAAATTATCTTTCCAAGACCATTTCTCCAAGACCCAAAAGCAAAAATATACATGCTATACATGTAAAATCCATACCAAATTTCCCTTTTAATCTCACCAAAAAGCATGCTTATGAAGTGGATACAGATTCTCTGATCCTGAGCCACCAGCTGCACAGCCAGGGAGGCATGCCTCAAGAGGGCATCTCGGAAACAGGAGAGCACATGCTTCTTGCGCACCACCTTGAGGCAGATGAGAACAATATTCAATAGCAACCAAGTCTCAGCCATTCTGAACCCAAACAATTATAATTTCTAAATATAATTACAAGATGACACTGGAGGGTTCATCTAAACTATGGTAAGGTCATAATCCCTGAAAGTATCACTTACACACAAGAATCTATGTGTTCATACAAAGGATTATATATTATCTAAGGTTCCTACTACCCTATATTTACAGAGCACTTTAGTGTTCTCAAATCACTCATTTGACTAACAAGTTAGTGAAGCAAGCAAAAATTATTGTCACCGTTTTACAGATGAGAAAATTGAGGCCCAAAGACATTCCCAAAGACTCAACTCTGTCTCCAAACAGGTCTTGTCTAAGTCAGCGCCCTTTCTACTTCAACAGTTCAGGAGAGTGATTCTGGAGACTCTTCAGGAGCCTCAAAGAGACTGATAGAGAAATGTATCCTTCCATTCAACACGGACATAAATCTTCACACTCAATTCACCTCCCTGTACAGGGAACTGGGTAGTAGCCATGCAAAATGCTCAAGACAGCAGCAAAAGTTAGGTAAAAAAGGGGAGCGTGCACTGAGGATAGAGCAGGAACTTGGGTACAACTGACTACATCACCCTTTCAATTGGTGAGAGAAGCTAAAAAAAGTGCATTCAATAAAAAGCAAAGTTGCATCTCTTGCTGTCTCTAACCTGTGCTATTGCAAATCTCATGTTTTCCTTCACCAATTCCTCCTACATAATACATTAAGCTGGCAATCTAAATGAGTTAGATTTTTTAAAAAATCTCTTTGACTCTCTTTCACCTGTCAGATTAAGTCCAAGCTTGTTAGCTTGGATTCAAACTCCTGGAACTTAACCTGGCTTTTCAATCTCACCTCCCTCAATTTCCTTTCAAACACTCTGATTACCTCCCCAAACTCATCTTTGCTAATACCTACCTCCTGGGATAAGTCCCCCTCACCCCCACCTTCTCCTCTGGTCCAAATCACACCCATCTTCTCAACCCTAATTCAAATGCATCCTCTTCTAAAAAACCTTTCCCAAATTCCCTCCTTATCCCAACAGCACTTGACCACAAATATGTCTATCTACTAAATTCCCAGTAGTTTTTAACATTCTCATTTTCTCCCGTCTTATTTATCTCTGTATCTCTGACTCACTGTCCAAGAATGGCAGCCTCAGAACTTCTGGCCTCAGTGATAGCTCAAATGTTGTCAGCTAGCCTGGAGGTTCTCAGACTGTAGCCTGGGAACCCCTGAGAGTGCCCAAAACCCTTTCAGAGAATCCAAAAGATCAAAATTATTCTAATACTAAGATGCAATTTGTCTCTGTCACTCTTATTCTCTCCCAAGTGTAAGTGGAGTTTTTCAAAGATTACATGACAGGTAATATACAACAGATTAAATGCTGAAATATTTGAGAATCCAGCTGACTTCTATTAAGCTAGACATTAAAGAGACTTGCTTAATAGGTTTAAATAAAAAATGTAAAACAAAGTTATTCCTTTATCTTTTTTCTTTTGGAAAAATCTCGTCATTTTTACTCAAATTACTTATGCCACAGAACTGTATGCTTAAAATGGTAGGTTTTATGTCATGTATATTTTATAGCAATAAAACCAATTATGCTAATATGTAATGATTTACCATTATTTTTAATTAATATTTAAAAATTGGGGGGGGTTCCCCCTAACACAGTAAATACAGTGAATACAATCCACATTAAAGCTCTTTGGGTCCTCAACACTTTTTTAAAGTACAAAGGCAGGACGCCTGGGTGGCTCAGTCGGTTAAGCGGCCGACTTCAGCTCAGGTCATGACCTCTCGGTCCATGGGTCCGAGCCCCGCGTCGGGCTCTGGGCTGACAGCTCAGAGCCTGGAGCCTGCTTCTGATTCTGTGTCTCCCTCTCTCTGACCCTCCCCCACTCACGCTCTGTGTCTCTCTCTCTCTCTCAAAAATAAATAAACGTTAAAAAAAAAAAAAGGCATTCTGAGATTTAAAAATTTGAGAACCATTGATCTAGCCCCTCCTCCCAAGGCATGAATTCCGCTCCCATGAATGTGAGAGAAAAATGACCTCCCAAACTCTTCCTGGATGGCCCCACGGACCAAAAACTCACTACAAAGGTGGGTAGGCATTGAGGGAGCGGGCAGCCCATTTCTCAGCCAGCTCTGCTGTTAGAAAGGTCTTCCCCCTCCCCACTCTGCCTGGCTGTAACTTCTTCCCCTCTCGCTGCCATCACAGAGCCCTAGGCAGCCCCCCTCCTCCACACCGACACCCTAAGAAATCCGAAGGGAAAGAGGGGCCCCTACTGCGGGTCTACGGGGCCCGTGGGCCGAGCCGAGGCTAAAATCCTGGAGGAACGGCGAGGGCACCGGGTGGCTGGGCAGCTACGGAGAAAGGAAGGGGAGGTGGGCCTGCGTGCCGGCGAGTCCTGGAGGGAAGGGCCCAGTCGAGGCACAGGGCCAGGCGCAGGGGCCAGTTTGTTAAGGGGTTAGTTGGCTGCCGGCGGGGTAAACCGAGGCTGAAGTAGTATAGCAAAGAAGGCAGCTCCGGCGTGGAGAAGGAGCAGGCCTGGTCAGGGGGGTAGATTTAACGAAGCGGGTGGGCCCGGCTTAGTTTCAGGGAAGGTGCGTCGGGTTGAAGGGAGCTGGTCTGGGGGGGGTGGCCCAGCTTGGGGAGGGACATGCCGGGGGCGCAGTTCGCACCGATACGCAGGGCTCCGGCAGCAGCTCCAGCACGCACGCCAGACAGAGCCGCGGGGGCACGGGCAGCAGCCAGCGCGCGTCATGTCGGTAATGGGCCCTCGCGTAGAGCAGGGCGGGCTCCTCGTCTCTCCCGGGCCCCCGCGGGCCGGCCGCCGACTCACTCACGGCCATCTCTCGCTTTGGACTTCACCGCAGCGCAGCGGTTCCCGCGCAGCTTGTGCGCAGGCGCCTCTGAAAGATCCGCGCCCCCACCCTCCGGCGCAACGCTGTGCGCCAGAGAGCAAAGTGGGCGCTAACGCGGCTGCGCGAGCCCCGGGCGACGCAAAGGCGCCATCTCAGTTGAGGAACAGGCGCTTGGGGCGTGTGGGGGACACGAGGACTGGAGGGTGTCCGACAAAGACCGAAGCGGCCTGCTCTCTAAGCCCGTAGGCGTCGGTCTTGACCACACTGTGGATTGAAAAGCATTTATAAACAAAGTGTCATTAGCCTTGAGGAAGGAAAGGAAATCATCTCTTTTACTAGTAAAAAATTAAATAGGGGAGGGGGCCTGGGTGGCTCAGTTGGTTCAACCCCACTTCGGCTCAGGTCATGCTCTCCTGGTTTGTGAGTTCGAGCCCTACATCGGCTCTGCGATGATAGCTCAGAGCCTGGAGCCTGCTTTGGATCCTGTGTCTCCCTCTCTCTCTGACCCCTCCCCTGTTCGTGCTTGGTGTCTCTCTCTCTCTCTCTCTCTCTCTCAAAAATAAGTAAACATTTAAAAAGTTTGTTGTTGTTGTTTTTTTAATTAAATAGGGGCTCTTGGCTGGCTCGGTCGGAGGAGCATGCTACGCTTGATATCAAGAGTGAGTTGAAGCCCCACCTTGGGTGGAGAGATTACTTAAAAATAAAATGTATTTTTTAAAAAAGTAAACGATCTCAGGGATCTAAAAGCTGTTAGTATTATTTTAAATTTATATGACTCTTCTCTCTACAAGAGTGGAGGACGGTTCCTTTAAGATATCCTCTCACAGGAGCGCCTGGGTGGCTCAGTCGTTTAAGCATCTGACTTAGGTCACGATCTCACGGTTCGTGGGTTCGAGCCCCGCGTCGGGCTCTCTGGTGACAGCTCAGAGCCTGAAGCCTGTTTCAGATTCTGTGTCTCCCTCTCTCTCTCTCTCTCTGTGCCCCTCCCCCACTCATGCTTGCTCTCTCTCTCTCTCTCAAAAATAAACATATAAAAAATATATCCTCTCATAGACATCTGCACAGTGCTTGAGACTTGTGAGTGTGCAAAAAATATTGCAGAAGAAATTATTTATCGTTATATTTACTAACAATAATAATCTATCAATCTACAAGGATTTATTTAGCACCAGAGTGTCCAGCAACTGGCTAATGGTGAAAGAGGTAAGTTCAGGAGGTGTTCTCTATATTCGGAAGCAGTGTGACTGAGTGCAAAAAATTACTTCCATGTCAAAATGGTTTAGAAAATAGTGGTTTATTATTCGATGTAGTGTTGTGAAGTAATGTTTGAGAAAAGTATGTATTAACATGGAAAAGTTCTCGTTAAAATGCTGTGCACAAAAGATACAGAAGTATATATACAAGTAGGTAAAATAAATAAGCAAAAAACACTTATTCAACACAAATTATAGCAGTAATGCATATTCGGTGAAGACAATGGAAGGAAAATAACATTTTGGTATATTTTCTTTTAGTCTATACATATTTACAACAGTAACATACAAAAGTTTGTAAACTGCTTCTCCCAGAGAAAAATATCTTGTGTATGTCTTCCGTGTCATTAAATATAGTCCTGTATATTTTTTAAATGTTGACAAAGAATGTATTCTTTTGGACAAAGTTTTGAGCCAGAAACCATGCTAGAAGCTAAAGGATTCAGAAGTGAGCAAGAGACCTTCTTGTCCTCAAGTTCAGTCAAGGCGACAGATGAGAAAATTATTACAATGGAGTATATGCATGTTAGTTATCTATTGCTGCATAACAACTTACCACACATGATGGGTTGAAATGGTAACCTTCAGAAATATATCTCCGTGTCTGCTGCGCACTGAATTGTGTCCCCCAAATTCAACTGATGAAGCCCTAACCCTTAATGTGACTGTATTTGGAGATAGGGCCTTTAAAAGGTGATTATGGTTAAAAGAAGTCACAAGGCGGGGGTGGGGGAGTTATAATCCCATAGGATTGGTGGCCTTGAAGAGGGGGAGGGGTGCTTGGCTGGCTCAGTGTGTAGATCATGAGACTCTTGATCTTGGGGTTGTGAGTTCGAGCCCCACATTGGGTGTAGAGACTACTTAAAAATAAAAAATCTTAGACATTAAAAAAAAAAAGAGGGAGAGAGAAAGATCTCTCACCTCTCTTTATATATACATGCACGAAGGAGAGGCCGTGTGAAGGCATAGTGAGAAGGCAACCATCTGCAAGCCAGAAAGAAAACTCTTGCCAGAAACTGAATCAGCCAGAACCTTGATCTTGGACTTCTGACCTCCAGAACTGTGAGAAAATAAATTTCTGTAAACTTTAAGCCTTCCCGTCTGTAATATTTTGTGATGGCAGCCAGAGAAGACTTATAAAACATCCTAACCCCCAGAATTTGAAATGTTACCTTTTTGGGGAGAGGATCTTTGCAGTTGTGATTTTAAGTTAAAGATCTTGATGGGCGCCTGGGTGGCTCAGTCGGTTAAGTGTCTGACTTCGGCTCAGGTCATGATCTCACGGTTCGTGGGTTTGAGCCCCGCGTCAGGCTCTGTGCTAACAACTCAAAGCCTGGAGCCTGCTTCGGATTCTGTATCTCCCTCTCTCTCTGCTCCTCCCCTGCTCACGCTCTGTCTCTCTCAAAAATGAATAAACATTAAAAAGTTTTTAAAAAAAGGATCTTGAGAGGGGATCCTCCAGGAGTTTACAATGGGCCCTAAATCCAATAACCAAGTGTCTTGAGAAGAGACACACAGAGTAAAGGAAGAGGCAGTGTGATTGGAGTGACGGTGCCGAGGGGGCCACAAGCCAACGAACACCTGCAACCGCCAGAGGCTGGAAAGAACAGGGAACTGATTGCCCTCTAGAGCCAGAGGGCCTTCTGACATCCTGATTTCAGACTTCGGGCCTCCTGAAGTTGTTTTAAGCCATCAGGTTTGTGGTCTTTTGTTATGGTAGCTGTAGAAAATGAATATGCCCCAAAGAAACATTCCAGGCACGGCTTAGCTAAATTACCTTGGCTGAAAGTCTCTCGTGAGGTGGTGGTTTTCTCAAGACTCTCAAGACTCACTAGTGCTGAAAGATCTGCGTCCACGCTCCCCCACAATTGGTGGCAGGAGTCAGCTCCTGCCCACGTTGGGCTCTGCACTGAGCGTGGAGCCTGCTTGGGAATTCTCTCTCTCTCTCTCTCTCTCTCTCCCTCTCCCTCTCTCCCTCTCTCCCCTCCCCTGCCCCTCTCCCCCACTTGCATTCTCTCTCTCTCTCTCTCTCTCTCTCTCTCTAAAATTTAAACAAATAATTGACTCCAAGATGTCCCACGGATAGGCAAGGCAAAGCAACGGGTAATTATGGTTGGCAGTGCTTGAGAAGTGGAGAGGTGGGGATGTTTTTTCCAGGAAATGTGTTCATGGGCACCAGAGTCCCCGCAGGGCAGATGCCCAGTGATCAGCTCCCTTCCTTGTGACCAAAAGGACTTGAATAACAGTGTTCAGTGCAGAGCATCACCCTACCCCACAAACAGTTGAGGCTCAGTGTGAGCATCCTTCCTCGATCAGAATTAACTTAGACTAGGGCAGCCCAGAGCCATGATAGAAACTTCAGTAAACCCTACTGTGAGGAGCTGAGAAGAGGAATGTGTTTAGGAGATGACATTGGGTTGACCCACATTCCTCAAACCTTGAGTACCATAGAGTAGAAGTGGCTTCTGCCCCACCCACAAAGTATCCCAACCTCTAAAAGGGGACACTCAGACAACATGTGCCAAAATCCACAGGCCCAAATAACCAATTTTATTAGAGACTTTGAGGTGAGCTGACCACTCTCATGCCTTCTCTTCTGTGTTCTGAGCACTCTGGGCCTGCTGCCGACTTTCTAAAGCCATGCTGGAGCAGAAAACATCTCAAATGCTTCATAAAACCAAACTTTTGGGGGGCTGATGGGTTCTGTGGGGCTCCATTTAGGTCCTCAGGTTCCCCTTGACCCTGGAAGTGCTCTGCCTTAGGAAGAGCAGCCCCAGCACAGCAGCGACCTGGTGGCTGAAGGTTCCTCTTCAGAGAAGTATGGACTCCAGGGCTGTCCTCCCTTGCATGTCGGTCACTCACTTTGGGAAGCAGGGTAGGATCAGGACCCCTCAGGCTCACGTTGGGGGCTGTGTGCTGAGGCTTGGCCAGGTGTGGAGACCAGGATACCTTGTTTAAAAGGGTCATGCTCAACCTTGCTGCAGAAGAGTGAAGACTGTCTTTGAAGCTCCAGGTGTTTGTGGAACAAGAGGAAGGCTGCTGCCCAGGCCCTCCTCCCTCTGCAGACTCCAGCCTCCCTCCCCTCCCATGTGGAGGCTGCTGACATTTAAGTTGAGGGGACTTAGGGGCCTCCCGGGAAGTGCACTCCTTGCTCCAGTGGTTATGGCCTGCCCTGGAGTATGAGGTCCTCACTCTATAGGGAGCCCTCTCTGCCATCTGGGAGTCTCCTGGCCTGACCGTTTTCCTGTCCCTGTTCTTCTCACTGGAACAGTGAGCCTTTCTGGAAGGCTCTTGGCCACAGCAGCTCCTAGACTGTGCTGCGGGCCGGGCGTTCCTTTGAGCCACAGGCTTGGCTCTAGGAGCCTCTCCTTGGACAGCCTGTGGTTCTCGGGCGCCTCCTGGCGTCCTGACTCTCCCAGGCTTTTCAGAATGGGTGGAAATGCCCATGGGCTCGCGCCGGTGTGACCCACATTTCTCCAGACCTCTGGCCGGTGTAGGAAGTTTTGAGCGTTTTCTTTCTGGGGGCTGAATCCTCTGGGACCTCTCAGTTGACTTAAGGTCTGGCCTGAAGCCACTGACCTCACGATGCCTTTTCTGCTGTTGTTGGAACTCACAAGCTGTGTATAATCCAGGGAGCCTCACCCCAGCAAAGGGTAGTAGGCAAGGTCCTAACAAATCGAAGAGCAAATGGGACTCCAGGATCCGCTGCGGGAGGCCCCATTTCAGGTGAGCGATCTTCCGTCGCATGAGGGACTCCAGGAGGAGTCGTTGGCTCTTTTTGAGGACTGGCCACTTGGGCATGACAGTGTGAACAATGGGAGCACCCACCAGAGCCGTGGCAGCTTGGGGGGCTTGGCCACATGAGATGGAGGGGCAGGCAGAGGGCAGGCCCAGGGGAGCAGCCAGGAACAGTAAGTTCTGGAGTTGCCAAGTCAGGCCAGGAGCCTTCCCTGGATCCACCTTTTTATCCCTTTGTCGGCTTCTCTGGGATTTGGGTGGGGCCTGCTGGGAGGCTACGCTGACCTCCTCTCTGTGCGTCTTGGCAGAGGCCATGCCCTGGCTGACCAGATGCCCTCCCTCCCCACTGGCAAGCAGAAAGAGTTGACTCGGGTCGGGGAGAGGCTTCGTCTCAGGACAGGGATTAGAGGCCACTGCCTGTTCCTGTTCCATGGCCCCATATCCAGAGCCTGTGAGGGCTGGGGGTCCCCCACCCCTAGAAGAGTCAACTGGGAGACTGCCTTTAGCAGCATCTTTTCCTCTGACCCGCTCCTTGTGTCCCCTTAGAACGGGGGGACCTCTGGCCTCATCAGCTCTGCACTTTCTCGGGTTCCCTACAGACTGGATTTCTGCAGCATCCTCCTCTCCAGCCTTGTTCTGGTCCCCTTGCCCTTGTATCTGGATCTCTCCATCAACTTCACTTCTTAACAGTCCCTGGCAATCTCCCCCAGGAGCCTGGGTTTCTGCGCCATCATCACCTGTGGTCCCTCTCAAGTTTCTCTTCTCTTGTGTGTGAGTGTCTGCACCATGCTCACCTCCCATTGGCTCCTGGTTCTTCCATTCTGATGAACAGCTCTTTTCCTTAACTTTGCTATTTATCAGTCCCTGGGACCCTTGCCCAAGTCCTTGGGTTTTTCTACCATCCTCACTTCCAGCCTCTCTCTGGCTTCTCTTCCCCAATGTCTGATTTTCCTCATTCTTTCCTCTAGTCTGCTCCCAATTGCTCCTCCCTGATGAGTGGCTCTCTCCAGTTTCATTATCTAACTGTCCCTGGTTCTTCTCAGTCCTCTGGGTCTCTACAACATCTTGACTTTCAGCTTCTCTCTGGTTTCTCTTCTCTGGAGACTGAATTTCTGTTCCATTCTTACCTCCTGTCTGCTCCTGATTCTTCTGCTCTGATAAATGGGTCTTTCTATCAATAACACCTTTTAACTGGCTCTGGTTTTCTTCTCCAGCTTCCCAGGTCTCCGTATCATCCTCACCTCCGGCTTCTGTCTGACTTGTCTTCTCTGGAGCTTGAATTTCTGCACCATTCTCCTCTCCAACCTGCTCCTCTTTCTTCCATTCTACTGAATGGGTTTCTCCGTTAATTTTACTTGTTAATTCTCCCCTGTTTTCAGCCTCAGATGCCTCTGTGTTTGTATCATCCTTGCCTCTAATGTATTCCTGATTCTTCCACTTGGGTGTATGAATCTCGCCATTATTTTTACTGCTTAACTGACCCTGGTTTTCTTCCCGAAGTTCCTGGGTCTCTTTACCGTCTTCATCTTTAACCCCTCTCAGATTTCTTGTCCCTAGTGCCTGAACATCTATACTATTCTCATCTCCAAACTGCTCCCGGTTCCTCCTCTCTGGTGGATGGGTGTCTACATGAGTTTCATGTCTTACTTGTCCCTGGTTCTCTGCCTCAGGAGCCAGGGTATTTATACTGTCCTCATCTCCATCTTTTCTCAGCTCTCTCTTCTCTGTTGCCTGAGTTTCTGCTCTATGTTCACCTCCAATCTGATCCTGGTTCCCCCAACATTGTATCTCGCACTCACTGTCAATTTCACTTCCACTCTGATCCTGATCCCCCCAACGTGGTCTCTCAAATTCTCTGTCAATTTCACTTACTACTGGTCTCTGGTCTCCCCACCATGGTGCCTGGATCAAGACCCAATCCTCCTTTTTTATCTCCCTAAGGTTCTTCCTTCTAGATATCTGGGTTTCCCCAGCATCCTCCCCCATTCTCAGGCCTTGATTTCTCCACCCCACTAGAAGTTCATGTCTTAGTTGTTTCCAAATCTCTCCCCTAGATGCTTGGATCTTCCCAGCTTTTTCACTTCCACCTCGATCCTGCCTCTCCCACCCTGGGGTCTGGATCTCTGTAACAATCTCACTTCCAATGCATTCCTGTTTTCTCCACCCCAGGGCCTGGGTCTCCACACCCTCCTCTCTTTTTACTTCTCCCAGGTTCTCCCTCCCAGATACCTGGTTTCGCACAGCATTCTCACCTCCAACCTGGACCTTGTTTCTCCTCTCTTGTGCCTGAATTTCTATACCAGTATCATCTCTAATCTTGTCTTGTTTTTCCCACCCTGACACCTGGGTCTCCTTATCATTCTCACTTCCAGCCTGGCCCTGCTTCCCCAATCCTTGGGCCTGGGTCCCTCCTTCATCCTCTCCTCTGGCCTCTTTCTTGTTCTTCTCAAATGCCTGGGTCTCTAAAGCATCCTCAGTTCTCCTCTTATCCTGGTTCCCCCACTCTGGCATTTGAGTCTCTGCATCAGCTTTACATCTTAAATGTTCCTGTTTCTCTGCTGTATGTGCCTGGGTTTCAGGAGGATTCTCACCTTCAGCCTCCCTCTTGTTTCTATTCTCTAGTTGCTGAATTTTAGCTCTATTCTCAGTTCCCATCTGGTCCTGGCTCGTTGACCCTGGTGTCAGGATATCTCCATCAGTCTTACTTATTACTAGTTTCTGGCTTCTCCACTCCAGGACCTTCGTCTCTGCATCATCCTTCATCTCAAAGTTCACTGGGAGCTGCCTTCCAGTTGCCTGGATCTCCCAAGTATCCTCCCTACTGCTCTCTGTCTGGTTCGCCCACCCTAGAGCCTGGGTCTCTCTACTATCCTCTCTGCCTAGCATCTGGCTTTCTGTCCATAGTGCCCAGGCCTCTTGTGGGCAACCCCAGGACTTCCAGGGGGGCACTCCCTTATGTTGGTTGGAAGGACCTGGCAGGAATTCTCCAGAGCAGAAATGCAGCCTCTGAGATGAAGAGAGGTTTGAGAGAGGGGTGGCTAAAGTCATGGGTGTGAGGTGGGACCTCGTGGAGACAACAAGCTCCAGCGGCACCAGTTCTTCCTGGGAACGAACGAGCAGCTGCTCCATCCTTCGGTACATGTGCAGGGAAGGGGATAGTGGCTTGCAAATCATGTGAGACTGCTCATCACTGAGACACCAGTGTACCTGCCGTGCTTCCGAAGAACTGTCCCGAGGGAGCATACAGGTGCTTGAAAAAGAGGTGGTGCAAAAGATGGGCTCAGAAGGAGTGTGGAAATCCCAAGGTGGGTCCTGACGTGGGTGCTGTCGAGAGAGCAGGTGTTGGGTCCGTGATTCCTGGAGGCCCCTCTGGTATTCATACATCTTCTTTTGTGCCCGTTGTTGGATATGAGCATCCAGGCCACTGAAATCTCCAGGATTGAAGAAGAATTCAGTGGTCAGCCTCAAACAAGTGTCATGTTTCGTGGAGGGCACCGCCCGCTTCTGCTGTGGCACCTGTAGTTGAGAACGGAGAAACAAAATCCTTGCTCACACATTGTCTCATCTAATTCTCACAGATTAGAATTACAATCTCCATTATCCAGATCCAGAGGGAATCTTTTCTTTTAGGGCATTCATTCAAGATAGAAAAAGAGTTCACTCCAGGCCAGGCATTATTCTAGGTGCTGGGATTACCAGCATGAACAAGACAACGTCCTTTTTGGGAGCTATCTTCCAGACATGGAAGACACAATAACCAAGTATACAACATGTTAGGTATTGAGAAGTGTTTGGGTGGAAATAAAAGTGGAGTGAGTGTGGGGTTAGCTCCTTTAGACAGGCTTGTCACAGAAGGCCTCTCAGAGGATGTGACATTTGACTGGAGACCTGAGTGAAACAATGGGCAACTAAATGACATCTGAAGAAAGAGCATTGAAGGCAGAGGAGACATTAGTGCAAAGGCCCTGAGGTCAGAACAAAGCCATGTGTATAAGAACATCAAGGAGTCCCTATGCCCAGAATGAAACAAGTGATGAAGAGAGCCCTGGGAGATGAGGTCAGAGGGAAATGTAGGACAGATCATGCAGGGCCTTGGACTGATGGTTAGGAGTTTGTACTTTATTCTGAGTTTGACAGGGAGTGTATCTGTAAGAGCTGTTGCAGGGTTTTGAGGGGCAAAATGCTATGTTCTGTTTTTAAAAATTGGTTCTTGGGGAACCTGGATGGCTCAGTCAGTTAAGCGTCCAACTTCGGCTCAGGTCATGATCTCATAGTCTGTGAGTTCAAGCCACGTTGGACTTTGTGCTGACAGCTCACAGCCTGGAGCCTGCTTTGGATTCTGGGTCTGCCTCTCTCTCTCTCTCCCCCTCCCCCACTCGTTCTCTCGCTCTGTCTCTCTCAGTCTCTCTCTCTCCCTTTCTGTCTCTCTCTCTGTCTCAAAAATAAACATTTAAAATTTTTAATGAAAAAATTGGTTCTTGCTCATGACCATAATGTAAGGCCTAAGCCAGGTGTAAAAGAAGGCCTACCATGCCCCAAACTAGTCTATGTTATTAGGAACCAGCATAGTTATGACTGCAAACTTCTGGGCTGCAATCACGGTCTGATTCTTAATCTGGATGCCACACATGGATGTATTCAGTTCGTGAAAATTCATTGGTCTATACACCAATGTAATTACACCAATATAATCTATGTATGTGTATTATCCTTGGATTAAAATTTTAAAGGAGAAAGAGAAAGAAAGAAGATCATTTCATTGGCCGCATGGAACATTGTACTTGGATGAGAGAGACTGCAGGAACCAGGCAGAAAGCAGTGCTACAGCGTAGGTTAAGACATGAAGGAGGCTTAGCCCAAGGGACTGTGGGGAGGTTCCAAGAAGTGATCAGAGTTGAGATATGGTTTTCAAATAGAGCCCAGGACTTGCAGAGGGAGAGTGAGGGAGGGAGGGAGAGAGACTAAGGTGACTGATGGGTTTGGGGCCTGGCGATGCTCCCTGTAACTAGTCTAAGTTCCCCCATGTGATTCATCTCTGGTACACGGGGCATAGAACAGGGTCCTCATAACAAGTGAATGAGCCAATCATGGTGCCGAGGGAAGGAGGTGTGTGGGGGTCCCCTCACCTTGGTGACCTTCCTCATGCTGGGGTGGGTCCTGTTGACCTGGTGCCAATAGTGCTGGACCTGCCAGATCAGAAAGAGGCAGAGCACAAGCAAGTTGCCACAGCACCGAGGGTCCCTGCAGCTGTGATCCTCAGAAAGCAGGCCCCGCACTGGCTCCCACTCAGTACCCTGGAATGGTCCCACCACAGCACAGGTGCCCAGCAGTGGCAGCAACATGACAAAGCTTAAGTGAGCAGGTGGTGTTAGGGAGTTGGAGGGCAGGACTGGGATGGCTGACCCAGCCAGTTTGGGGTGGGGTAGTCCCTGCCACATCACACCCCTGTCACTGAGGCTACCTCACAAAGGAGCCTCAGCTAGTTCCAGCTCCTGAACCTGCCACCAAAGGTGGCTGACATGTCCTCAGTGCAGGTAAGGACAGCACTGGGGGAGTTCCCAAAAGGAATTAAGAGCCGCTTCCTTTTTGTTCACCATATTTTGGTTTTCGGTTGGGGGATTAATTTCCCATCTCAGGATCAGTGTTGGTAGGAGAATAAATGCTACCCTGAAGATTGTCTTTCACTCAAAGGTTATATTCAAAATATTGAATAATGGAGCAGGAAGGGGCATCAGCCAATCAGATGGGCCAGGCCTTAACCCTTTAATAGCAGCGTTGTGTTACATCACCTATTTACGAACCAGCTGTGATGTATTTCTCTAGTTTAAGAACCCAATATGCCACACGAGGTATCCCGACTGAATGTCACCCCAGCTTATACCTGATACTCTCTCACAGAACAGAGATTCAAGGTGGGAATAGGAAGCTGGTGAGAAAAAGAAAAAGAAAAGCTGCCCATGACCGCTAGGACCTGGCCCAGTTCTATCAGTTAAGACGTGGTGTTGCTAGGAGCTGGCCTGACACTCATAGCTGGGCCTCCGTATTCTCTTGTTCAACATAAACAATTTCATAGAACATCAACAACAGGGAAAGCCATTCTGCGATAATCGAGACAAGAATAATGCCACTCTTTAATTATGTTTGAACAGAGACCAAAACATGAACATTATTGAAACCACAAAAATCACCAAATCCCACTGTCCTATCTAAAATGAGCAACTGCTATTTCTTCACCAGTTACAGCATTACCCCCACTTGATTCCTTCCACCTTGTCGATAAGATCATTAAGATGCCCTATCGTAGAATTATTCACACTCCCTGATGACATCTAATCCAGAGCAAACCCCAGTTCCTTGAACCCTCCCCAAAATCACCTAATAGAACCCAAATCCTACAGTAAATCTTTTTGAACACCCTCTTATTGAGAAGACTTATCATTTCCTATGGTGTGCAATCTCCCTTGATGCAGTAAGTAATAGCACTATGGGTGTGTTTCTGGTAGTTCTTGGCTGGAGAACATTAACAGTGGAAGGAAGCTGTGGGGCTGGTCCTGCTCTCACAACCAGCTCCCCTGGAATCTGTGAGCTCCGTGACAGTTTTTTCCTAAACTCCTTTTTGATTGCTTGCCAGCAAAAGCCCATAAGTGAAACAGGTACCTCTTTTGGGTCAGTCATAGTCCTAGAAGATAGGTATCCAAAGTACCCAAGGCATCTACAAACCCTGCTCTCATACAGCTCTCAGTGTGGTTGAAAGGTGGACACTGAATAAAGGCAAGTTTGACAAGTGCATACAGAGCAAGTACCAGGCGTTTGTGGGTCTATCCAGCAGGGGCAGTTACCCAGTCTGGGTGATCAGGGAGGCTTCACAGAAGAGGTGATGGAGCAGGAGTTAGCTAAGCAAAACAGTGGAGCACATTACACACAACGAAGAGTGATAGATGGGGTTGGAAAAAGTGGGGTGTGTTCAGGGTAGAAAAAGAATGTGGGTAGAGCTGTATTTTGGGGATGGGGTGGGGACTGGTGTAGTGGGGCCTAGTAAGCCATGGCAAGGATTTGGAGTTTTAAGCACAGAAGTGTGTAAAAGATAAATTTCTAAGACAAATTGATCTTGAGCATATATCAACATTTATTAACTTACTAACAAGGGAAACAACAAAGAACAAAAGGGTGAGCTAACTCTAAGAGAATTTGGAAATTGAGTTATTATATAATTGGGAAACAGAATTAATTAGGTGAAGTGTACTGTCTCATTACTCATGGTAATAAAAACATCAAGTCCCCATCAGTCTTCACTGAGGAGACCTGGGATATGATTATCCAAGATGCCAGGTAGGCCAAGTAACAACTGGAAATTGTTATAAAGGACATCAAAAAAGGTGGGGTGCCTCGGTGGCTCAGTTGGTTGAGCATCCAACTCTTGATTTTGGCCCAGGTCATGATCTCACAGTTCATGGGATCAAGCCCCCATTGGGCTCTGTGCTAACAGTGTGGAGCCTGGTTGGGATTCTCTCTCTCCCCCTCTCTCTGCCCCTCCCCCATTCTTTCTCTCTCAAAAATAAATAAACATTTTTTAAAAGGACATTGAAAAAGCAAATGATAATGACATGTCTATGACTGTAAATTGAAATAATAAGGTGGCTTATTATCAGCAATGGTGGCTGATATGTCTAATTAATATGGAAACATGAAACAGGATCTGAGAAATGAATAGCAGAATCCAAACCACAGGCTCTACTTTTTTTTTTTTAGAGGGTGGGGAAGGGGCAGAGGGAGAGGGAGTGAGAGAACCTTAAATCGGGCAGTGTGGAGCTGATACAGGGCTTGTTCTCAAGAGCCTGAGATCATGACCCAAGCCAAAATCAAGTCAGATGCTTAATCAAGTGAACCACTCAGGTGCCCTGTCACAGGATCTACTCTTAAACAGGAACCACCTGTGGATATTTCTCAATTTGGAGAAAAATTTTGTTCTTCAACAAGTCATGCATAAGGTGGGGTGCCTGGGTGGCTCGGTCAGTTAAGCATCTGACTCTCGATTTTGGCTCAGGGCATGATCTCAAGGTTCCTGAGATTGAGCCCCATGTTAGGCTCTGCACTGATAGTGCTGAGTCTGCTTAGGATTCTCTCCGTGCACCCCCCACCCCTCCCCTGCTCACGCACATACACACACTCTGTCTCTCAAAATAAATACATAAATTTAACAAATAGATTTGCCTGAGGTGAAGTTTGATGGAGGAATTTTTGATGTAATGAATGTTCCATCCTGGAGCCAGTTCAAACCCCATCACGTTGCCCCATACCACAACTGGTTTCAGGCATAGCAACCAGATATAGTGGAAATAACCCAGGCCAACAGCCAAAATCCCAAGGTCCAGTTCTGGTTCAGCCACTGCCTCACTCTGTGACTTTGGGCAAGCAGCTTCCCTTCTCTGGGCCTTAATATCTGTAAAACAAAGAGATTGCTGCATGATTCCTAAGGGTCCTGCCGGGTCTCTACTAGGTTTCCAAAATAGTTAACTGGAACTAGCCTATAACTGGTCTAGTTTGGGGTGATCCAGTGGTCCCAAGATGTGCCTGGCATCATATTGGAGAGAAATGAGTGAGGGCCATAACAATCAGGAAGGACTTCTTGGAGGTGGTAAGACATGAGTCTAGCTTTGAATAATGGAGATTTGGAGCAGCCTAGAGAAAAGATCAGTATGCTGGCCAGAAGAATATGCGTGTCCTATTACATCTCCAAATTTGACCTGACAGAAACTCAACTCTCACCCCCAAACCTATTCTTCTTCCTACATTCCCTACTCAAGGGATTTCATTTCTTTTTTTTTTTTTCAACTTTTAAAAACTGTTTATTTTCCGTCAACCTTGTCTCCATTTTGTCTCTCTGAAGAAGAGCAGCTCAAGACCACTCGGTGGTTGTTCCTACCCATTCGGTGGCCTGAGCAGTGGGCACTGCAGACCAGTACTCCGTGGCGGGCTGGGCGCTCCAGTCCTCAGTGGGGAACTGCTGGATGGGCACGGAGGGCACCTGCACGCCTTCAGACCAGTCGGCGACTTCGGGCTGAGTAGCCGTGAACTCAGACGCTGGGGCAGTCCATTCGCCCCGAAATTCCTCCTTGGTCACAGCCTTTTCGGCAGCAGCCTGCTCCTCCTTTTCAATCTCTTCAGGATCCCTGTAGAAGTAGAGATCCGGCATGACCTCCCACGGGTGCTCCTGGGAGATGGTGCCACGCATGTTCAGGACTTCCAGGGCCAGCATCCACCACGGCAGACCCACCCAGTGAGCGCCCTTGTTGTTGCAAGGGATGGCAATGTCCACGTTGCACAGAGGAGAGTCTGTGCTGCCCAAGGCGATGGTGGGCAGGTTAACGTAAGACGCCTCTGTGAGAGGCTGGTGGTCAGCCCTGGGATCGGTGACCACGAGAAGCCTCGGCTCCCGGAAGGCCTCCTGGATCTGGTTGGTGAAGGTCCCAGGAGTGAAGCGGCAGGCAGGTGATCGGAGTGGCCACAGTGGCAGCAGCAAACTTCAGCACAGCTTGCTGGCCAGTATTCCGGGATGATATGACACTGACATCGCCTGGGTTTTCAATGGCAATGATGGCACGCACTACCAGTAGAAGCTTCTCCCAGGTTCTTTTCAGATTTATGATGTAGATGCCATCGCTTTTCCTTTTGTAGATGTACTGTTTCATTTGGAAGTCAAGGTTGGTGCCACCTAATAAGTGGGTTACTGCTGCAAGGAATTTGAGGACGTCCTCCTCCTTCATTTGCAGGACATCAAGGGCTCCAGACATTGTGAAAGTTTCCCTTTAAGTTACGACGGGAACACAAAACAACGCCGTATGGAACCCTGCCAGGGCAGCGCGGAAAAGCCAAGGGATTCCATTTCTGATGGACTCCACACTTCCCACCAAATTTTAACAAGGATATCTAAATATGAAGGAAAACATTTAGGATTACCCATCATTATCTCCATACCGTTCCCTCACCAGTGTAGGGTAAAAAAGATGATTTTGAAAGCACAAGAATATGCTTAAAGACAATGTAGGCAATGGAATGATGATATCATTGAAACCTTTTGTTCTGGGTGTTTGTCCGTGTATGTATGTATGAATATTTAATTTATTCTTCCTGCCAAAAATGGGTAGTATAATGATAACAAAAATAGCAAATTACTGTCCCTCGCCCAGAAATCACTTGGTTCTCCGGGGGGCGCCTTTAGAGGACGAGGTCCGCCCGCTTGCAGTGGCGTCACTTCCGTTTCCGGCCGCGGGCGGCCATTTTCACGGCTCCGGCGCGACTTTCCGGCCGAGGCGCGCGGTCTCGCTCTGACGTCAGTTGCGCTCTCAGCGTCGTGGCGACCCCGCGGAGTCGCAGCGATGGTGAGTGCGTGCGCGTGGTGGCAGGGCTGGGAAGCGCGAGACTCTGGGTTCGCTCGCTAGACTGTCCGGGCTCGGTTCACTCACTAGACTGTCGGGGTTTAGAACGTTCGCTGTCTTCATCGCCCGGCCCGGGGGTAGAGCCCCGGCGGCCACGGAGTCCCAGCCTTCCCCCCCCCCCCCCCCCCCCCGAGTTAGAACTCGGACTGCCGCGGGGCCCCAACAGCCCGGCTCGAGGTTAGAACCCGGAAAGCCTCAGGGTCCTAACAGGCTGTGGTCGGGGGTACTTTGCAGCACTGTGCGCTTGGCTGGAAGCCTCCGGGGAGTGGAGGAGTCCCGGCCCGGCGTGGGAGATAAGAGACCAACCCACGTGGGAGAGAGTAGAAAATTGGATGAGAAAACTTGGCTCCGTCTTTTTTATTCTTCTTGCTGGGCATCGGTCGCTGGAGGATGGTTTGGAACCCTGAATTCAAACCAGCCTCCCCTACCCCGCTTGCCCATTTGTTGATGTTCAGGAGACGGAGATCTAGATCTCCATGGACTGCGCGTTAGTGCCCACGGCGAGTCACACGTGCCAGGGACTTGGCGTTTGAGGGCCTTGGGCTTTGGCGGCTGTGGTAAATGTGGAGTGATCCAGAACCCGGGCTTGGGGTTCAGGAATGGTTTCTGCGAGGCGGTAGGCTCAAATCAGAGGTCCTGGTAGCACCACGTGCGGCTTCTCTAAGCTGTTGGTGATCTCCAACCTTTAATCCACTCCTGTAGCTTGGTAGCTAGTGTTTGTACTTGGTGAGGAAGAGTTTGCAAAGCACTTCCACTAACATAGTGAGGTTTAATCCGTCCAACGGAGCGTGGATCCCGTTGGGCATCTCCCCCGTTTACCTCCCCGCACCCCCTGTTTTGAAGTTAGTATGCAGCTGAGCCTAGAACTTGAAGCTTCTCAACCAGTGCTCATTTTACGGAATTCCACGCGAAGTTTTGGAATAGGATGGTCTCGAGTTAAACTTAAGAAATTTTCCTCGAGGCGCTTGAGTGGCTCCGTCGGTTAGGCATCCGACTTCAGCTCAGGTCATGATCTCACCATTCCTGAGTTCGAGCTCTGAGTTGGGTTTTGTGCTGGGCTCTGTCCGTGCTGACAGCTCAGAGTCGGGAGCCTGCTTCAGATTGTCTCCTTTTCTCTCTACCCCTCCCCCGCTCGCTCTCTGTCACTGTGTCTCTCAAAAATAAATAAACATTAAAATTTTTTTAAAAAGGGGGCACCTGAGTGGCTCAGTCGGTTAAGCGTCCGACTTTGGCTCAGGTCATGATCTCACAGTTAGTGGGTTCGAGCCCCGCGTCGGTCTCTGTGCTGAATGCTTTCTCAGAGCCTGGAGCCTGCTTCAGATTCTGTGTCTCCTTCTCTCTCTGACCCTCCCCACTCATGCTCTGTCTCACGCTATCTCTAAAAAAAAAAAAAAAATTTTTTTTTCTTGAAAATTTTTCTCAGCTGTAAAATGGGGATAGAGATGCTTGAGCGTGTTGGGAAGATTTAAATGAGAATGCATGTTAAGCATCTAATCCTAATACTTGATACAGTTAATGAGCATGCCTTATTTGTTGTTAAATCAAAACCTTGCAGAGGTTTGTTTGTCTCTCTGTACAGGGAGACCAAATAGATCAAGCTAGGGATGAAAGTTAGCTAGCAGTATGATTTCATTCATTCACTCATTTAAATAACCCTTGAAAAAAATTAAAAGGTGAATAAATACAAAGCAAATTTCAGTTACTGTAAAGTTGACTGATATTAAAACAGTAAGGTGAGCCCTCTTTAGTTTTTTGGACTCCTG
Organism: Cryptoprocta ferox; assembly: GCA_028646485.1. NCBI lineage: Eukaryota > Metazoa > Chordata > Mammalia > Carnivora > Eupleridae > Cryptoprocta > Cryptoprocta ferox. The sequence goes on from CM053571.1 coordinate 6,710,266, forward strand.
AAGTCTTCCCATTTTATGCATTTAATGTTTTGTTGAGAATTGAGAATCCTAAATTCCAGAGAGGGGTTGTTGGAGCTGCAAATTAAAGTAGATTTTTGAGGGGTGATTGGGATTAAAGTGTTGTTGGGTCCTTTATTGTTTAGGAGGAGGGTGCAGGTGTTGATGAGCATTAGATTTTGATAAGTCAAGGACCTGTATTGTGATCTCTCAGGAAGCCACCAAAAGAATAGAGATATAATATAATTCCAAGCCAGTAGAGGGAATAGTAGAGTGAGAGAATAATAAACCAACGGAAGGAAAGAAAGAAAATGAAGCGTTATCAATCAGTTGGGACAGATAGAAGGCACAAAAGAAGGAAGATTTGAACCTAATGTTATCAGTACTGAAATGACTATAGAAAGAGACCAAGTGCTTCAGTTAAAACAGATTAAAGTAGAAAGAATGGCAAATGTATGCCAAGTTAAAAGGTGTGATGTAGCCTATATAAACATAAAGAAGTTTTAAGGTGAAAGGCATCTGTGAATATAGTGGCTAAAAAAACAAGGTATGTGCTTCAGATTCAGTGTCTCCCTCTCTCTCTCTCAAAAATAAACATTAAAAAAATTTTTTTATGGGGCACCTGGGGGGCTCAGTCAGTTAAATGCCTGACTTAAACTCAGGTCATGGATTTAAAATTTTTAAATAAGGTACAAATAAAATAAAAATGATATAATTACAAGAAGAAATGGACAAATATGCAATTATATAGCATTTAAGTATATAAATGATAGATGGCAATTCCAGAACATCAGTATAGAAAGAGGATTTGAACACCGTCGATAAACTTGATCCACTGGTCATAGTGAATCTAGTGAATAAAATTATAATGGAAATTTGAAAACAGAACTAAACAATAGAATACCACACACCACAACTAAAGTATTACCTTGGACTTAAAATCCTTATGTTGGAGGAAAAGGAACTATAAAAAGGTAGGAAAATAATAAAAAGACAAAACACTAAAGAGAAGCAGAAATTGCTGAAATAGCAAATAGATCTGACTTATAGGATGGACAGACTGAGAAGGTTTTCTTTGAAAGGCCCCCTCCAGTGAGATTAATCAGGAAAATAAGCAAAACAGGTGTTAAGTAAGGAGTAACAAACATGAAAGAAGTATATAACCTTCAGATACTAAAAAGGATGTTATGAACAGTTTGATAGCTATAAATACAAACTGAGATGAACAAATGCCTGGCCAACTTAATAGAGATTTTAAATATTTAAAAATTTTAAATAAGGTATAAATAAAATAAAAATGATATAATTACAAGAAGAAATGGACAAATACGCGATTATGTGGCATTTAAGTATATAAATGATAGATGGCGAATAAAGAAGCTAAAAGAATTTTTAACAGGAGGGGTGGCTGGATGGCTCCGTGGGTTAAGGGTGCAACTCTTGATTTCGGCTGGGGTCATGATTTAATAGTATGAGATTGAGCCCCTTGTCTCCTGAGCTGGCAGTGCAGAGCCTGCTTGGGATTCTCTTTCTGCCCGTCCACTGCGAGCTCTCTCCCTCTCTTCTCTTTCTCTCAAAATAAATAAACTTTAAATTTTTTTTGACCTGAAAAAAACCCTATACCTAGTTTTTAAAATAGCTTTAATGAGATAATTTATGTACTATAAGACGTTGACCTGTGTGAAGTGTATAATTCAGTGGTATTTTTAATTTAGAGAGCTGTGCAACCATCACTATAGAATTTTAGAACATTTTTATCATCCCTTCCCCCAAGAAACCTTATGTCCATTAGCTAACGGATATAAAATTTAAAAACCTACTTAAGTTGGTTTTATCTCAGGAATGCAAACTAAACTGTAAAAAATTAAAGGAAAAAGTCTTTTTCATCTGAGCACAAAATCTGATCGAATTCCACACCAATCTGTTTAAGAAGAAACTCCCTTTTTTTTTTTTTAATGTTTATTTTTGAGAGAGCGGTCCAGTGGGGGAGGGGCAGAGAGAGAGGGAGACACAGAATCCAAAGCAGGGTCCAGGCTCCAGGCTGTCAGCACAGAGCCCGACGTGGCGCTCAAACTTATAAACCGTGAGATCAGGACCTGAAGTCACTTAGCCGACTGAGCCACCCAGGCGCCTCAGAAATTCTTAATATAGTAAGAACTAAAGTGAATTTTCTTAGCCTGAAATACCTACGAGTAAATCTAAAAGAGATTAAGCCTTTTGCAAAAATTGTAAAGCCTTATTGAGAAGTACCGAGTTAAGCATATATGTTTAAGTTGATGGACAGATTCTGCATACTAAAAGTCCTTTACCCAAATTGGGATTATATAAAACCTATATGTCAGATTATCCCAGCACGTTTTTATGGGCCTTGAAAAGCTGATTCTAGAATGTATGGAGAAGAGCCGACCAGTAATGAGGAGCCCTTTTCCCCAACTTCCTCAGGGAACTCTAGCCCTCACTTAATTCCGCATCACCCAGGGACTACTGCAGTCTTAGGGACCAGGCCTTTGGTGCAATCTCCCTCTCGATGTCGCTTCTGCTGACGTCACCACTGCGCCACTTCCTGCTTCCTGCTTCCTGTGGGTGGGTCATTTCTGTGTCCTTGCGGTACGGGGCAGGAGACCACCGAGGCAGACGCGATGGTGAGTGTTCCCACCAGGCCGTCACCCACGGGTCTCCACCTAGAATCGGGGTGCCGCGCGCTGCGTGCCGTGGTCCAGCCTCCAAAACCGGGATAGGAGCGGGACGCCGCGGGCAAACCGCTTGTTGCTCGCGGTGGTAACGTGGGGTGCATCCGAATTTTATATATAAAGACGTATATCTGTAAAAAGAGTCACGGGGAAAACAAATGAGAATTAATGAAAATGGTTAAACTCGGGAGATGGGGATGAGGAAAAAGGAATATATAAGCAGGCTCCAACCAATTCGTTCCCAACGTGGGTTATTTTGAAGCAAAGCCAATGACAACATTTTATTCATAGGTGATAAAGTATGTATCAATAAAATAAGGGTTTTTATCAACTGCAGGGCCATTTTGATACCTCAAGATTGAATAGTTCCTTAATATTAGAATCAAAGGCTTGATCAGATTTTTTTTCTTTCCTTTTGCATTTTCCCAGAAATACTTGGTTATAGATGTTTTTGTTCTTGAAGAGGGGGCAGTGATCAAATGGTATCTTTTGTGATATTGGTAGCTGTTGATGTCTGTATCCATTATCTATGTCTGAGTTGATTAACTTACTGATATGAGTTGCATGATGGGATTTTTCGATAGACTCATTCCTTTAGTTCCTTTAGTAGGTGGAATAATGATACAAGAGAAATTTGTCATCTGCTACTTGGTTACCTAGTGGTACAGTCTTTATGGGAAAGGCAGGACAAATACTTTACTGTTTACCAGTTTTCAAAACGTATAGTTCACTAACATAGCTTTGACTTTGGAACCATGTAGATGTTTTATATATTTGAAAAGTAAAATGTTATTTTTTTAAAGCAAGCTGAATACAAAGGAACCCTAATTGTATGTCAGATTGATAACCACAGGGAAAAATTAATTTGAATAACTTGAATATAGTACTCTGGATGGCCTTAGTTGGATATATTCTAAGAACAAAAAGAAATTTTGACCTTGGTGAGCTTGTTGGTAGAGGTACCAACCATTTTGTTGGTACCGACCATTTTGTATATATTGTAGGGTAAGGTAAATGAGAAAATATTTTGATGGATTCTTACTGAGGACAGAGGGAGATTTGAATATTGAATGGGGAATGGAGAGAGAGAACTCTGTGCTACATTTCTATAAATTATGCTTAATTTTTATTTCAGTAAATTTGGGGTAGAATGTGGAAATCCCAAATTTAAAAATTATCCTGATGTCACTCAAGTGGATACTGAGCCATGAGAGTCTATTTATGGTCCATCTGCTGTAATATTACCAAGGAAAAGAGAGACAAATAAAAGTATATCAGCTTTAGTGTACATCATTGGACTATAATTGCTAAAATTTTTTTATTCTGATACATTTCAGTTTTTCTAAGTTGGGAAGAGGCAGCCAGTGTTAATTACTGTCTTTCTGAGGGCGGAGAACAGGGAAGCTGTTGTTGATTTGAAGTATTTTGTGATTTGTCTGGAACAACTTCTGGTTCAGTTTGACTGATGGTTTGGTGGCTCCCCCCACTTCCCGCCCCATAGACTGAGGCTGATGTAAATCCGAAGGCCTACCCCCTCGCTGACGCCCACCTCACCAAGAAACTACTGGACCTTGTTCAGCAGTCATGTAACTACAAGCAGCTTCGGAAAGGAGCTAATGAAGGTAAGCCAGCCAGAGCGGGGCTCAGGTAGAGTGATCAAGGCACTGTCTCCAGTGTAGATTTCCAACTTGGACAGAGGGCTAGATACTCTTGATTGGGACCAGTGGGAGGACTTGCGGGCAGCATTTTGGCAGTAGATGCTAAAGGCTAATGGTCTAAGAATTATTTTAGACCCATGAGTTGTTAACATCTACCTTCTAAGGAAAATGAGAGTCGGGATTTGAACTTGGGCCGTGCGGCTCCAGACTGTGCTCTTGTCCCTACTCCAGCATTAACACAGTGTGGTCTGTGGACTAGCGCTGGGCCACAGAGATGAGCAGTCAGGAGTAAGGGTTTAAACAGTGATATGGGGTGCTGATTTTTCTTCTTGCTGATTTTTCAACTTGCATTTTCAAGTTGCATGTGGTGTGAGCTTTCTAGAAATACTGCTCGTGACAGACTGGGATGATAAAACCCTGATCCTTGATCACAGAGTTGGGGAAATGCTGTACTGTGTGAAAGCTGTTCTCGTCAACCAGGCAAGAGATGGTAGTGACTGGGACAAGTATGGTAGAGAAGAGGAGAGAAGTGATCTGTTTTAGGGTGTGTTGTGACAGAGCTGATGGGTTTGATGTAGGGGGTGAGAAAGGCTTTGAGGGTGGCTAATTGGTGATTAAATCCCATATCACTTCCCAAGGCCACACTGTAGGACAGAGGATGGCTTGTGCCTGGGGATTTTTGCCCAAAAAGCACCTGTTTCTTTCCCTTGGAAATTGCTTTTTTATGGCTTCCAGGACCGTCCCCCCACCCCCACCCAAATCACTTACTGGCCCCCGTCCTCCTCTCTTCAGCCACCAAAACCCTCAACAGAGGCATCTCTGAGTTCATCGTGATGGCTGCAGACGCTGAGCCTCTGGAGATCATCCTGCACCTTCCGCTGCTGTGTGAGGATAAGAATGTGCCCTACGTGTTTGTGCGCTCCAAGCAGGCCCTGGGCCGGGCCTGTGGGGTCTCCAGGCCCGTCATCGCCTGTTCTGTCACCATCAAAGAAGGCTCACAGCTGAAGCAGCAGATCCAGTCCATTCAGCAGTCTATTGAAAGGCTCTTAGTCTAAACCGGTGGCCTGTGCCCTACTCCTCACTGAGTCCTCCCCTTGGGGGTGTGTATCATACTGTCTGTGTTACCATGTAGTACCTCCAGCCACCTCCTCTTGTTAATATTGTAGTACTAAATCTGGGTTTTGCATTTTTGTATTATTTTTGTTTTACAGGTCACTATCCATATATTAATCCCCACCCAGCCCAGTCTCCCATTCTACTGTCTCTGCCATCTTATCCTCCTTTTTGAAAAGTGAACTAATGCCAAGAACAGGCAGAGACAGAGTGGTGACACCATTCAAAGGCAGGGAAGAGCCAGGTTAGAGCTCGGGTTCCCGCTTTCAGGCGCTAACTTCCCGTTGTGTGCAGGACATGATGGATGTACACACCGCTCACTTTGTATCCCTCACGCCTGGCGTACAGAATCATTCCATAAGTGTTTGCTCCCTCTGGGGATTGTATAACATTTGGGGAGAAAGCATGTATCCTGTGAGGTTGTTAGGTGTGTGTCCAAGTGTCATTTGCTGATCTGCCCCTGCCGTTTGCTTCGGTAATGTGATGTTCCCCCTTTCCCCCCACTCCTAACCGTGCCCCTGAGGGCAGCAGGGCAGCAGCATACCAAAGATGTGCTGCAGAATTCCGGAGGCTGCCTGGGCAAGTTAGACATGGGGCAGTTGACCTAGGTCTTGAAGGAGTCCAGAGTGGCAAGAAAAAAGGTCAACTGATGCTGGAATGAAGAAGTCTGGGCGAGTCCTGGAGGCCTGACTGGAAGCTACAGCAGAGATGCTGGAGTCCAGGAAACATCCTCTCTGGTGAATGGAGGGGTCTTCGGGGGACAGTTGGTACCAGCTCTGAGAGCCCTTCCCCCTGTTCCCTGCCACCACGTGGGTCAGATGTATGTATTCTTCATCACATTGGAAGGACAGTGCTAGCGTGCCATTTTTGTGAGCATCCTAATAAAGAAATATATTCATATTCCAGTTTAAAGAAAGTGTGGTTCTTGATAGGTACCCAGCTAACACCTGAAATGAAGAACTGTGTAGCATCCTTAGAACAGTGATAGCTTCTCAAACTTTCCACCAAGAGGCTGTGAAAAAGCCATTACCTCGGGTGATTTCCAGCAACTCAGAATGTCTTCTACTGACTTGATCATTCTCACTCTACAAAGGGTTTCCCCGCCCCAGCACTGTGGACATTTTGGGCTGGTTGATTTTTTAATTTTTTAAAATTTAAATCCAAGTTAGTTAACATGCAGTGTAGTAACGGTCCAGGAGTGGGCTGGGCGACTCCTGATGGCAGGGGCCGCCCTGGATGCTGTCAAATGTTTAGCAGCATCTCTGGCCTTTACCCACTAGATCAGCAGCAATCTTCTCCCGTCCCCAAGACACTGCCAGGTGTTCCCTGGTGGCAACGTCACCCCTAGCTGAGAAGTATTACAGAATTGAGGCTCCTAGTAGCCTTTGCCACATGCTAGAGTTGGGAGTTGTAGGGGGACATGGTGACTGAAGCCACTTCTACTTGTTACCTAAGAGAAAGCACTGTGAGATCCTTGAATCTCAGCAGAGACGTTTTCTTCCAGAGTGTAGGTAACTCAATACCATGATGGTCAAATGAGTGTGGGTTATATTTAGTGTCCTCTTGGCCAGCTTGGGCCAGTGTGCGCATTCCAGTAAGATGCATATGTAGGAAATCTAGAAACCATCCTGTCCTGCTAAGGCGGGTGCCTACTGGCCTAGTCATTTCTCCCAGCTCACTCCAGTGTTTAGATACCCCCACCCCAACCCAAGCAGCTTTCTATTGGTGGGTGGTGCAGTTTGGGGTGCTTACTATCTTTTGTCCTACGTGTACATTTGTAATCACACTTTAAAAGGCCAAAATAAGTTGGGTGGAGGAAGATCAAGAAGTTCAACCTCCACTTAGTTGGAAACTGGGCCTTATCCACGAGAGCTCCAGGAAGGGAGGCGGGGCAGGGGCTCCTGGGATCTTCACCCCTAGTGCCCACTTGACTCTGGAGTGTTAGCTCAGTTGCTACAGCTACGTTTTAAGCCTTCGGAGGGCAGAGTGTCCATTTATGATCCTTTGAAAAAAACTGGCTCTTCTCCCTGCTCCTAATGCCCTACTGCCTGTCCTGTGTCTACATCTCCACCATGTTCTGTCTTCTTCGCTCAGTGTTTCACATTTGGTTTCTTGAACATTCCAAAAGCACTTTCTTCTCATTGGTTGTATCTTGATGTTCCTTTATTGCACTGGTGGCTTTCTTCTCATGCCAGTCTTAATTCAAGTATCACTTCTGTAGGGCCTTTACAAACTACCTCATTTCTTTCCTTTTCCTCCTAGCACTGACATTCTATTTTTAGTTTCTCCTTTACGAACCTCTGAGGTTGTTTTCTGATCATTACCCTCATTCGCAAGCAGGAACTTGTGTGATACCCCTAGCACTGTAGCAGTGCTCTAACAGATGCTTCGAAAGTGTAGAATGATGGGGCACCTAGGTACCTCAGTCATTTGAGCGTCCAGCTGACTTCGGCTCAGCTCATGATCTTACGGTTTGTGAGTTCCAGCCCCGCATCAGGCTCTCTGCTGACAGCTCAGAGCCTGGAGCCTGCTTCGGATTCTGTCTTCCTCTCTCTCTGCCCCTCCCCTGCTCGCTCGCTCTCGCTCTCTCTCTCAAAGATAAGCAAACATTAAAATTTTTTTAATAGCCAAAATATGGAAAGAGCCCAAATGTCCATCAACAGACGAATGGATAAAGAAGATATGTCATATAGATACAATGGAGTATTAGTTGGCAATCAGAAAGAATGAAATCTTGCCATTTACAACTACATGGATGGAACTGAAGAGTACTATCCTAAGCAAAATTAGAGAAAGACAAATATATGACTTCACTCATATGAGGAATTTAAGATACAAAACAGACGAACATAGGGGCGCCTGGGTGGCTCAGTTGGCTAAGCGTCCGACTTTGGCTCAGGTCATGATCTCAAAGTTTGTGGGTTTGAGCCCCGCGTCGGGCTCTGTGCTGACAGCTCGGGCCCGGAACCTGCTTCAGATTCTGTGTCTCCCTCTCTCCTCCTCCCCTGCTCATGCTCTCTCTCACTCTCACTCTCAAAAATAAATAAATATTAAATCTATTAAAAAGAAAAGATGAACATAAGGGAAGGAAAGCAAAAATTATATAAAAATCCGGAGGGGGACAAACCATAAGACTCTTAGAGAACAGAGGGTTGCTGGAGGGGTTGTGGGAGGTGGGGAATGGCCTAAATGGGTGAGGGGCATTAAGGAATCTACTCCTGAAATCATTGTTGCACCATATGCTAACTTGGATGTAAATTAAACAATAAATAAACATAAAAACTAAAAAAAAATTCTTTTAAAAGTGTAGAATGAAGAATTCCTAAAGGTTGGACACACAATTAAGAAGGAAATCTAGTAATTTCCACCTAGCCACCTATAAAGTTAGTTGCAGAATTCTGCATTTAAACATTTTGGAGAGAGAATCATCAGGTCAATCGTCAGGTCTGAAAGGGTCCTCTGACCCCAAACACACTGGTTAGGAACTTCTGTTCTAGAGTATAAGTTTCCTAAATGGACTAAGATTAAGGAATATTTTTACATTTACAATGATGACCTTGGTAAAGGTCATCTGTAATATGTTAATATTGCATTTCCATTATCTTTAAGCCCAAACTGTGATGAGGAAGGAAGAGGAACTTGTTCTCAACACAGTATCCCCCAGTCCCTCTCAAGGTCCGCTAAGTTACATTTTGAAAAATCTCCCTCCCTCCCTCCTCCCACCACCATCCCTTTTCTATTCTCTGTCCCTTTTCTGCTCTTTCTGCTGCTACTGCTTTTGAAGAATTAGCCTGAGAGAAGGAAGGAAAGCATCTGGAAGGGTTTGCATCCTCCAAGGACGGCTGGAGATTCAGGGTCTGTAGACCGTGTGTCTTTCAGGACTAGACGAACATCTCATGAGATACAGGAGGGTCAAGTTAAACTTAAAAGAGATTTTCACTTTTGGATTCTTTGTTCTCAGAGTGTTATAAGGTGCTTTGTTTTGTTTTGTTTTTACTTGGAAAGCAGATGCAATACTCGTTTGGCTTTCTTTCCTTACATGGGGGAGAAGGAAGTTAACTCTCCGATTAGAAGAGACGCTTTTGAGGATTAACTTCCCTCTAATTCTTCAAAAGCAGTAGCAGCAACAAAGAGAAAGACACCCTGCTCCTCTTTCCCCTTCTCCTAATGCTAGGACCTCTCCTCATCTTACCACAGCTCCCCCGAAAAAATAGGAAGAATAACTCCGTTCATGTATGCTGGAATCCAAATTCTCGGGGCAACAGAAGATGTATCTTCAGGTACCTGAATGTCACATGAAGAGGAATGCAGCATGAAGGGGGCTGCCATTTACTCATGAAGCAAATGGTACCGGAATTAGAAATGTTCCATTCTTCCTGCTTCCGAACTCTGATCTTTAGCTCTATATTTCACACCGTGAAAGGGACAGAGGATGAGGAGAATACTGCTGGGGCTTGTCATTCCTGAAGTATGTCTACCTGTCTTTAACTGTCACATTCTCCCCTCCCTTCCCTGATACTTATGTTTCCATGATGATGAGGATGTGTTCGTTCCCAATGGGAGAGGAAATTAAGCTAAGAGCCAATGGCAAGTGATCTTTGGATGTGAGGCAGACACATCTTTCTCTTACACACTAAAGAACAGTATAGGGGCACCTGGGTGGCTCAGTCAGTTGGTTAAGCGTCCGACTTCGGCTCAGGTCATATCTCACGGTGAATTTGAGCCCCACATCAGGCTCTCTGCTGTCAGCACGGAGCCTGCTTCAGATCCTTTGTCCCCTCCTCTCTCCGCCCCTCCCCTGCTTGTATTCTTTCAAATATAAAAACATTGAAAAAATAAAAAATAAGAAGAACGGTATATAGTACAAAGTTCAAGCTCTTTATTCAGGTAGTAAAGCACAGCAAAGTGGGAGACTACGCGGTCTCCATGGCAACAGAAAGTCTCATAAATGTAAAGTTCTTGGCTTCTATCAGACAGACTCTTCCTGGCCCAGGAGAAACAGGTTTTAACTTGATGAGAACAAAACCAGGCAGCCTGGCTCTCGCGCAGAAGGGTGGCTAGCTGTTTGCTCTCTGCTCAGTTCTTCTGGAAGTGCTTAGTGAGCGTGTCCATCAGCTCCTGCTTCTTCAACCCGCCCTTCAGCCCATACACCCTGCAGACTTCCTTCAGCATGGGCACAGTGAGCTTACCCAGCGTGCCCTTGCTGACGTGGGCCTTCAGTTCCTCTTCAGATAACTCTACCTTGGGTCTTTTGCTTCCAGAACCTTCATCATCTAGGGGAAAAGGTCAGGAGGGAGTGATTGGAAGGAAGTGCTAACAGTGGCCCTTCTACAATCTGGGCTGCAGCCAACCATTTTCCATAAGCTGTGAGGCCCACCTAGAACACCATGGGAGGGTATTTTGATAAGGCAACTTCATTTAAGCATGAAGTCAAAACCCTATCCCGCCTAGAAGGAAGTTCAGAGTAGTGTAAGTGCCATCAGTTTGCCCAAAATTGGTGCTCACTCTGGGGAAGTCATTCCTTCCTTCCTTCCTTCCTTCAAAAGGCATTTACAGAGCACCGTGTACAGTACTCAGGCACCACGCTGGATGATAAGCAAGTGCAGACTGAGTGGGATAAACAAGTAAATCACTTAAGTGTGCACAGGTGTGAAGTGCTATGGTCGCAGTTCATGCAGGGCACTAGGGGAGTCACTTCTTTGTTTGTTTTGTTTTTTATTTATTTTGAGAGCATGCACACATTTTCGTGAGAGCAGGAGAGGGGCAGAGAGAGAGAGAGAGAGAGAGAGAGATGATCCCAAGCAGGCTTCACGCTGTCAGCACAGAGCCCCACAAAGGGCTCTATCTCACGAACTGAGATCATGACCTGAGCCAAAATCAAGAGTTGGATGCCTAACTGACCGAGCCACCCGGATGCTCCTAAAGGAGTCACTTCTGATGGAAGAGAGAGAAGGCTCCATGGTCACCAACCTAGCCTCTCACAGCTCCATTTCCTTGTAAAGCTGTGAGTTTGAGCCCCACATCGGTCTTTGCGCTGATAGTGCAGATTCTCTGTGTCCTTCTCTCTCTGCCCCTCCCCTGCTAGCACTCCCTCCCTCTCCCTCTCTCAAAAATAAACATTAAAAATTTTTAAATAAGAAAACAATTCTTGGATTGCCTAGGTGGCTCAGTAGGCTAAGTGTCCGACTTCAGCTCAAGTCATGATCTCATGGTTCATGAGTTCAAGCCCTGCATCGGGCTCTGTGCTGTCAGCATGCAACCTGCTTCAGATCCTCATTCCTCCTCTCTGCCCTTCCCCCACTTGCACCCTCTCTCTCTCTCTCTCGCTTTCAAAAATAAATAAACTTAAAAAAAAAAATAACCCAGTTCCTCACCTTGTTTCCTCTTGGAAACTTTTTCTTCAGGATTATAATCAGGTGGGTAGACAAGCTCCTTAAACTCATCCACTAGGGGGCCGAGTCTCTTATCTATTGCTTTAATTTTAGGCACTAGAAAATCAAAACACAAGAAGAATGGCCAGATGAGTCACAAGCCCTGGCTTTCCGTCCAGTTCCACATTTACGGGGACCTGAGGAGAAAGCACCTACCTGCAGAGGCTGGGGGAAGTCAGGAAAGGGTCCAGGAGGAGGCAACTGACCTGGTCAAGAACACATTCAACAAAGTCTTCCTGCTATTTACCAAGTACCTTCTAACAATTGCATTTAATGAGGACTTACTAGAGCCAGGCACCCTTCTCACTGCTTTAAACATTTTTTTATTTAATCCTCTAACGACCTCTAGGGTAGGTAAGTTTGTTTCCTTCTGTTCTAGAGGAAAGCAGAGAGGTTAGATGACTTGCGCAAGGTCACACAGCTGCAAGGGAGTGGAGAACAAGGCTAGATTCTGGGGTTTCAAGCAAGAGTCCATGTCCCGGTGGGATTATAGTAGAGTCAGGGTAAGAAGGCAGTAAGAACATAAATACGGTAGATGGCAGTGCTGTGAAGGAAAGGACCGAACAAGGCACATGGAACACAGGAGGGGTCCGGAAAGACTTTCTGCAGCCAAGTCTGGAAAGCTGAGCGCTCTTCCCCAGGCAGGGACTGTTCCAAGTAGAAGACACAGGGGTAAGAAACAGCAGGTAACATACAGCTTGAAGGTAGAATGTCAGCAAGGAGGCTGGGAAGGTGACCATGGCAAGGTCACAGAAGCCTTCAACACCTGCCCCGGTCTTAGACTCTATCCTGAGAACAGTGGGGCAACTCTGAAGGGCTACGAGCAGGGGGACAACATGATCCATTTACGTTTTAGAAGGATCATCCGGAGCTGTGTGTGTGGAGTATGAATGGAAGGAGGGTGAGGCAGAAGGCCAAAGCTGGGGGCAGCGGGGATAAGGGACCGTAAAGTGGCAGAACTGATGGATGTGCAGATGGAATGTGGGGTGTAGGGGCGGCCAGGGGGAGGCGGTGACTGACTGGGATGGCAGGGGCATTCCCCGGGACCGATGCAACAGGAATAAGATGGCTTTGGGGGAAAGACAGTATTTTCGTTTTCTTTTTTGTTACCTACACTGTGTACTTACTAGAGCTTGAGACCTGAGCTGTATCACATGAAGGACAGGCATGAGGAGACAAGTGTCTCATCGTCTCTTCATGTGGCCACATTTCCAAAGTACTAAGGGGAGCTCCTGCTCCCTGGTGTGCCCGGAAGACGGCACAATGTCACAACCAAACCGGGCTCCTGCCCAGACAGAAAGCCCAGGCTCCAGACTATAGGAGTCACTGCGAGAGCTTTGGTTCTCAACCTGGGAGCCAGCTAAGACTTTTTAAAAAATACTGATGCCCAAACCCCAGCCCCAGCCCCAGGGCTTCTGATTTAAGTGGTCTGGGGGTGAGACCGAAACCTGCCAGATTTCTTGAAGTCCCCCAGATGATTCTGTTGTACAGCCAACGTGGAGAACCAGCGTGCCAGAGGAGGTCTCAGAATAACCTGGAAGGCTTGTTGTAAAACCCAGGTTGCGGGGGCCCAACCTGAGTTTCAGATCCAGTCACCTTGGGAAGGGGCTCAAAATGGGCATTTCTGACAAGTCTCCAGGAGACACCAGTGCCGCTGGTCCAGGAAGCACACTTCGAACCACTGGTGTCGCCTGAGGAGGCCACCGGGGAGAAGTGAAGTGACAGAGAAAGACAGGGCCCAGGATCCCCTAGTGCACTCGCTCCCATGTTTAGAGGAGAAAATAAAGGGAGGCAGGTCCAGCAAAGACGTCCTGGGGCACAGTCGGCCCAGGAGAAAAACAAGACAGCGTGGTGTCACAAAGCAGACAGAGAAAGCGAGAAACAGTTCTGAGTCTTCCGGAAGTTATTTATTCAAGGGAAACCACATCACATGTCAGAGGGGAGCAGATATACACCGGATTAGAAACGAGTGAAGAACGTTAAAGACCAAGAGGCAAAAGCATCGGGTGTCTGAGCAGTGGGACACCTGGGGCCTGCAGCAGTGGCACTTCCGGCCAGAGCCCAGGACAGAGGGTACGTACGGCTGGAGACCCAGGCTCGGGGGGTCACAGACATGAGGGGGACAGCAGGCTGTGGGAGCAGCGGGGCTGAGGTCAGAAACCTGGGCCACTGGAGTTATAGGAAACATCAGAGCAGCCAAAACTGTGTTGAAAATAGAGGCAGGAAGAGCAAACACAACTTGCAGTAAAATTACAGGACAGGAGCCAGAACGTACGAGGCCAAGGCCCCGGTGAGGAAGAGAGGGAACGCTGTGGAATAAAGGGGAACAACCGTGTTCTGAGCACCTCCTGAGCGTCAGGACCGACATGGTGACAATACCTTGTAAGAACAGTATCGCTGTCCCCATTTTACCTATAATGAAACTGAGTTTCAGGCAGATGATGTAAGATTCCAAGGCTACTTAAGTTAGTAAGTGGCAGAGCCGGGATTCAAATCTGTATCAGTTGCTTCCAAAGCCTGTGTCCTTCACCACGCTGCTGGAGACCAGGCAACGAACTCCCTGATTTACCTGAAGGCCGTCAAGAAAGATGGCTGCTTGGGGGCACCTGGGTGGCTCAGTCGGTTGAGCATCTGACTCTTGATTTTGGCTCAGGTCATGATCTCAAGGTTTGTGGGATCGAGCCCCATGTCAGGCTCTGCGCTGGTGGCATGGAGCCTGCTTGGGCTTCTGTCTCTCCCTCTCTCTCCCTCCCCTGCTCATGCTCTGTCTCTGAAAAATAAATTCACTTAAAAAAAAAAAAAAAAAAGATTGGCTGCTTAATTCCAAGGCTCCTGTTCGGCCAGATCCAGCTAACAGTCCCCATCATAATACAGGTACAAGAGCTCTTATATGTCTAGTGCTGGGGCTGTTTTGTCTAGTAAAAAGAGATCATTAATAACTGGGAAGTAGGTGGCTCAGTCAGTTAAGCCTCCGACTTCAGCTCAGGTCATGATCTTGCAGTTCGTGGGTTCGAGCCCCGCATCGGGCTCTGTGCTGACAGCTCGAAGCCTGGAGCCTGCTAAGGATTCTGTGTCTCCCTCTCTCTCCCTGCCCCTCCCCCACTCACACTCTGTCTCTCTCTCAAAAATAAACATTAGACAATTAAAAATAATAATAATAACTGGGAAGATAAGCTGGCCACCTAATTGTTCTGATCCTTTCAACCTCTGTCAAGAGCCTTCATTAAATCTGATCTGTCTCCCAGCTGGTATTTACCTGTATCACTAAACTGTGCGTGTCCTCTTAGGAAACACCTAAGAGAACCACAATCAAGAAAGGGACTGGTAGCGCGCTCAGAGCTCAACCGAGGCGGCCAGGCAAATCTCCCTGGTGCCGGCTAACGAGAATCTTGTCAGGCAGGGCATACGGTCTGACGGAGAGACAAGAAACACAGGGGTGCAGAGCAACGGTTTTGGGCCAGACGCACCGGATTCTAAACCTAGATCCACCCTCACACCTCAGAGAAGGCAAATTACCACCTTCTCTATAAAATGAGGACAACAGTGCCTACCTTACAGCTACAAGAATGAGAGGAGTCAACAGCTAGGACACAGTGCCTGGCACACAGTAATCGCTCAATAAATGTTACAGACTGTTTTTCTTTTTACTTTTGCCACATGTAGTCACGAGAGGGCCGGGTTCAAAGGCAGGTCTCAGAAGCCTGGCACTGCCTCCTCCTCTCACGGCAGAACGAGCCAAATCTGTTCTGAGGTGGTCTACGCTGGTCTAGAAAATCTCTCAGAGATGCCTGGAAAACCGAGGTTGAGTCTTTGGAGGATGCTAGGAAATGCATCCGTATTTCCACTCCAGAGGGAAACTGTTACGAAAACCTCCCACGGAAAGAGCTCGGTCCCAGCCTTCTTACATGTCAAATCCACTGCCTCCTCGGGTTCCATCAAATCCAAAGCCAGGGCCTCCAGGTTCCGGAAGTGCTGCTGCAGCACCGGGTTCTCAAAGGCGTCACTTCTGGTAAAACAGTAACATAAATACATTTAAACATTAAAATAAAATTTAATTAATAAAATTAAATAAACCTGACTGAGATATCACAGGCCCAGAGTCAGCTGAGGAAAGAGCCCAGCTAAAATAGCTGGGAATCTTGTCTCTTGAATCAACTTTTCTCTCTCCAATTTTCAATTTATTGGAATCCAAACACCGATTTAAAAAACAAAGAAAAATTTAGCACTTTATTTATTTTTGAAAAAGAGAGAGACAGAGCGTGAGCAGGGGAGGGGCAGAGAGAGAGGGAGACACAGAATGCGAAGCAGGCTCCAGGCTCTGAGCTGTCAGCACAGAACCCAACACAGGGCTCGAACCCACGAACTGCAAGATCATGACCTGAGCCAAAGTCAGATGCTTAACGAACTGAGCCACCCAGGCGCCCCTAAAAGCTGACTTAAAAGCTAACAATCCCTGCCCAGCTGTCTGTCACTGGAAGCAGTGGGCAGAGAGAGAAATGGGGAAGGAAGGGTTGTGGAAGTCCAAAAAAAAAAGACGAAGGAGAGGTGGTGGGAGATGGGGAGAGAAAGAGCCTGAATACTCCTTCTTCCCACGCTCAGCAGGAACCTGGGAGTAAAATAATCCTCTCACCCCAGTTCCAGAAGGCCTGAGACCAACCCACGACTCACCTGTAATTGAAACGGAGCTTCTGAACAATGGCCTTCATCTTGCCTATCTGCTCTGGGTTAGCCATGACTTTTGCAGTAAAGGGCACCTTCCGTTTGTCGTCGGCATAAGGTAAGAAGACAAGCTGGAAGCCTGAAGAAAGGAGATTAGTTTCCTGAGATTGGACTCAACACACGGTTTCAGTTGTGGAGTCGTCATTTGTCTCTCAACTTCATACTCACCCTTCTATGTCCTGTGATGCCAGCGCTGGGACCCTGCCAGTCCTATGTCTCCTTTATCAGCTGATTCCCGTTAGCAGCCTCAGAGCAGAGAGGGACGCGGGCACCCCTTCCCACACCTTCCCGTTCCTGCCACCACTGGCACAGCCAAGGCTCTTCGCGGGCCTGTAGCAGCTGATCCCAGCCTCCAGCTTTCTGGACACACCCAGAGCCAGCCAGACAGTACCCCCTCGCTGGAGGGCTGAGACCCAGCTCCATCGGGCCCTCCTCTGAGCCTCAGCCTCTCCCTTCTGTTCCCCCACCCCTTCCGCACACTAAAAGAAAACAGGAAGGGTTATCAGGGTCTTGTTCCAGTTTTCTGTCAGGTTCTAAAAGGCTGCAAAATCTAGCCTGGAACCGACCGCTGCTGCCAGGTGAGGGGCCCTTGCTAGCAACACCCACAGCACTGAGCAAGAGGAAGGAGCAAGTGCCTCTGCTCTCCTCTGCCCTGCAGGCTCCCTGGAGCACTAGTGATGGAGTGTCCCTGGGAGCCAGTGCCAGAGGAGGAGCCTGAGTTCGGAGAGTCTCGGCCTCAGCGGCACAGAGCGTTAACAGGAAGAATTTGGAGCTGAGAGACAAGAGCTTCCTAACTGACATACAAAAGCTATTCCTCAGCATTTTGATGAACACAGAGATATAACATATTCAAACAGTTACTTTATAAAGTTCATTTTTTTTAAAGAGTTGGGATTTCTCCTTTTTTTTTTTTTTTTAACGTTTGTCCATTTATTTTTGAGAGAACAAGCAGGAGAGAGGCAGGGAGAGGCAGAGAGAATCCCGAACAGGCTCTGAGCGGTCAACACGCAGCCTGATGTGGGGCTCAGTCTCACTACTGGGTGATCATGACCTGAGCTGAAATCAAGAGTCGGACGCGTAACCGACTGAGCCACCCAGGCGCCCCATAAAGTCCATTTTTATGAGCATATGCCTAAAAAAGAAAGAAGAATCATCTCTTGGCTACTTCGGGCTAGGCACCTGTCCATTTATTAACTTATTTCAAATGTGAAACAACCTGAAGAGAAAGGTGTTCTAGAATTCTCATCTTTACAGGTAAGGAATATAAATAGAAAGGTTAAATTATTTGCCCAAGTTAGCCAGGTAACGTGTGGCAGAGATGGGCCTGAAACAAAAGAAAGTAAACTTTCCCACAAGTAACATATAGTCAAGTATGGCTTCAAAACCCGTGGTCTTTCTACCATACCTCACTGCCTTAGTGTATGCAGAAGATAAAGCAAACATCGAACATTGCAAGGGTGCCAAAGAATGGCTTTTCGTAAAGAAAGGTATCAGCAATGGGCCATCAAGTTTGTCAGTAACCTGCCAACAGTCCCTACACAGCCAATTCTCAACTGTGGCTGCAGAGCTGCCTTATACAGCTGCACATGCTGTGCACTGCATAACCATATTTGGCAGCTTTACCTGGCTCTGCATCTTGACATCTGTGAAACTCTGAAAATACACATCTCCTGGGCCCCATTCCTGGAGACTATGGTTCAGCAAGTCTGAGTTGGAATCCTATGAGTGACTCCAAAGTCTGAGCAAAGTTCAGTAGCACTGTAAGTATCTCTTCCACATACCTGGGGGAGTCACCTGAATTTTCTGGTCATCCAGCTCCTCTTCCTGTGGCAACAAGGCCACAAAATAAGGAGGGGTGTTCCGATGCGGGGTGTATCTGCATACTGCCATGACTTCCTTCTCCAGACACTTGGTGAGTAGAGCACTGAACAGAGTTGAGCTCCCTGGAAAACAAACGTCCCAGGGATCTGCATCCTAAAAATGCCTCCTTTTTCCCCTCTTAGCTCATGTTATAAGCCTACAATTTCTCTCCCATTTTCTTAAAAGGGCTTGTGATACTTCAACAGGTAAGGTGTGAGAAGCCCAGAGCTGCGGAGCAGCAAAGGCACAGAAAGGAAGAGAAAGGGATTAGATGCCTCGAATACCCCATTTAGGAGTGTGAATTATTAACACTAGTTCACTTTTACTATATTTAGGCTGATGATATAAGCCCCAGTTACTAATGAAAGCCAATCAGGTCAAATCCAGGGGGTTCATTAGCTAGAGCACAGAGCAATATAGGTCTGGACGGCACAAACACAACGACCTAGTTCGTATCATCTTTAATTGGCGACACTAGGGAAGAAACTGGTTTTTCTTCTTTGTTAACTATCTGATGCCTCAAAGACAGAATTCCATAGGAAGTAAGTTTTAAAAATATTAATTCCATACCCACCCCCCCCATACTCACAATGCATAGCAGTGTATTAGGTCCTAAAGAAATCTCTTTAACTTTGCTTAGTCCCAAATTCCCAAAACTTATCTGACCATGAAACACTTTCAAAATACCCCCTTAAGCCATCCTATCCGGTTTCCCAGCGGCTCGCTAGGTTAACTGCCTTCTGTTATCCATCTGCCCTGATCGACGCTACATACCATTTACCAGGGACTCCTGGGGATACACAAACAGGGAGGGCCTCAGGTAATGGTGCTTCTTCAGCATTATCGAGGGCTTGAAACCGATGAGAATCAAACCTGGTTCATCAAACCGTTTCAGCTCTTCTGTTTCCTCTTTCTCTAGCACAATCTGACGATTCCCATAGATCTAAAGGAAGGGGAACATGAGGGCCACATACAGAGGCTACGTGGAGGTGCAGTGGTTGCTACATGACACTAGCAAGTTAAAGTCCGCTTTCTTCTCCAGGGCCATCTTCCTCCTACCGCAGGGATTTAACATTTACTGAGTGCCTGCCAGGCACTTTATGTTTGTCCTCCAATCTATCTTCTGTGTCAGTCCTCGGCAGTAGATGTTAAAAACTGTTTTACGGATGAGTGAAACGAGCTCGATGGTTGGTAACTTGCTCCAGGTTATACAACTGAATTGGGCTTTAAACCACCATCTTTCTGGCACACCTGGGTGGCTCAGCTGGTTAAGTGTCCGACTTCCGCTCAGGTTCATGGGTTTGAGCCCCGCATCGGGCTCTGTGCTAACAGCTCAGAAGCCTGGAGCCTGGTTTGGATTCTGTGTCTCCCTCTCTCTCTGCCCCTCCCCCACTTGCGCACTCGCGCTCTCTCTCTCTCTCAAAAATAAGTAAACATTAAGAAAATATATATTTTTTAAATTAAAAAAATAAATAAACCACCATCTCTCTGGTGAAGGCCATGCCCTTCAAGCATTTTTTCCTTCCCTCAGTTAACATATACTAAACTCTCAGCATCGTCCTTGACCCACAAAGGAAACTCGAACCGTGCCTATTTATCGAGAGGACCTGTCTCAGGTCCTGCGCTCGACTCAGCGTGGGAGACAGACACACACACAAACACACGTTATTAAGTATCACTTCCAAACTTTAGTGTCTGCAATGTGGTCCTAGACATACAGTTAGTAACAGAACTTGACAACAGAGTCAAATTTGTATTTAGTGAACATGAAGATTTTTCAGAGGCACACTGGATCAAGAAAGAAACTCCACGACCAAAAGAGTTACTGCCTATGAATAAACCAACCTATAAAACTAGTTACTTCCAAAATGGAAAAGGAAATTTCTTGTATTCTCTGTCAAAAAGTAGGGAAAAACACTCTGGCATGAAATTTGTGGTCCAAAATATATCTCATGGGTTGAATCAAAATAATATTTTAGGGGCGCCTGGGTGGCTCTGTCAGTTAAGTGTCTGACCCTTGATTTCAGCTCAGGTCATGATTTCATGGTTCGTGGGTTCGAGCCCTGCACTGGACTCTGAGCTGACAGCACGGAGCCCGCTTTGGACTCTCATTCTCTCTCTCTGCGTCTCCCCTGCTCGCTTGTTCTATCTCTCAAAATAAATAAATAAACATTTTAAAAATAATATTTTAGTTACTTAGTTGATCCTTGGTTGGTCCTGACCTTATGCAAAAAAAAAAAAAAAAAAAACTCAGACTCTCTCCCACACTTTATATAATTAAAAAGGATAGGATAACTCATTTGATTTTAATTTTAGATATTAAATCATTCCACAGATTGCACAAAGGTGAGAGAATGAGGAAAGACAATGTTCTGCATTGTTAGTCTGTCCTTCAGATTAAGAAAGGCTTACATGTATCATTTTTTTTAAATTATTTTTTATGTTTTATTTATTTTTGAGAGAGAGATAGACAGCGTGAGCAGGGGAGGGTCAGAGAGAGAGGGAGACACAGAATCCGAAGACAGACTCTAGGCTCTGAGCTAGCTGTCAGCACACAGCCTGACGCGGGGCTCGAACCCACGAACCGTGAGATCATGACCTGAGCCGAAGCCGGACGCTCAACCAACTGAGCCACCCAGGCGCTCCACGTATCATTTCAAAGCACAGGAAAAATTTGGCTTGGGGGGGAAAAAAAACACCTCTCCCTAAAAAAGTGCAGTTCATACCTCACACACTTTCCCTCGTTCATCTCCCTACTTAACTCTAAGGCATTTTCTGCTACCGTACCTAAGCAAGGAATTCACTGTTAGAGCAGAATGCAGAGTGGTCAAGGGCTAAAGTTTCCACTGACATCTGTTTTAAACACTGGCTCTAACTTTCTAGCTCTCAAGGTATTAATGATCTAGATGTCAGGGTGCTTGGCTGGCTCAGCTGGTGGACTCTTAATCTTGGGGTTATAAATTCAAGCCCTATGTTGGGTAGAGAGATTACTTAAAAATAAAATCTCTAGGGCTGCCTGAGTGGCTGTTTGTTAAGCTCAGTTTGTTAAGACTTCGGCTCAGATCAGGATTTGTGGTTCACGGGTTCAAGTCCTGCCTCAGGCTCTGTGCAGACAGCTCGGAGCCTGGAGCCCACTTCAGATTCTGTGTCTCCCTCTCCCTCTGCCCCTCCCCTGCTTGTGCTCTGTCTCTCAAACATTAAAAAAAAATTATAAAAATAAATAAAAAATAAGAAAACAAAGTCTCTTAAAAAGAGACTCATATAGATCATTAAAAAAATGATCTATATGCCATAGTTCCAAAGAGTAATGGCTTTGTGGTTTAACAGCTTAGCTATAAAGATGCATACATGACGGGGCGCCTGGGTGGCTCAGTCGGTTAAGCGTTCGACTTGGGCTCAGGTCATGACCTTGTGGTTTGGGGGTTGAAGCCCCGCATCGGTCTCTGTGCTGACAGCTCAGAGCCTGGAGCCTGCTTCAGTTTCTGTGTCTCCCTCTCTCTCTGCCCCTCCCCCACTCATGCTCTGTTTCTGTCTCGATGATAAATAAACATTAAAAAAATTTTTTTTAAAAGATGCATACATGAAAGAGATCAATGTCTCTCCCTGTTGACTCTTCAATGGGACAAAATTCAGTAAGAAGGCAGGCCTACCTGAGACCTCTTGGTGTCGCTAGGCAGAAGCAAACTGCCTGTGTTTACATTAAATGTCCGGGTCTTAGTTTTCACTGGTTCATTGGTTTCCCGATAAAGCCTCACTGGAGGAGGTCTGAAGGCCTTCTGGACCAGATTATAAATGCCAACAGTGAGTGCTATGTCTTTGCTGAGCTTAAGCTTCAGGCTGGAGGAGAGAAAAATAAAAAACAAACAAACATGGGACTGAAAGATTATACTTTCCTAGCTAAATTCTTTTGGGGGACCCAAACCTTGGCTTATTCTCTCCAATAATCCAAATTCTTAGAATATAAACAGAATACATTTTAATACTGCAGTGGAGTGTGCTAACATCATCTCAGGGTCACGCCACAAAGATTCGTTTCAGAATATATTGTTAACTACTTAAAATAATGGCAAAGAATGTACTGTAATAAAAATAAGGATTATTTTTATTGAGTCCAGCCCTATATCCATCACTTTATAGCTATTTTCTCATCTAATCATCATAATAAGTCTGTATAATAACCCTGTAAGTATTATATGATCTGTTGTTTCTGCTGGTGTCTAGTGTCCCCTCCTCCTTTTAACAATGAAACCCCAATTTTTCTTTGGGAACCACCCTTCCTTCCCCACCGCAGTTTTGGAAGAATGTTAATCAAGGTGCCATACCCTCCTCTGGCCAAGTGGTGCGGATATCTGGCCTAGCCTTAAGCAGTCAGACCTATTCTCCTGAGAGTCTAGGTCATAAGCAGTAAGCAAGGAACGACAAGGTTGCAGGGGATGCTTGATGATAGCGGCACCCTGAGGACACTGGCATTAGTTCTTGCTCTCTGGATTCCTGGTACCACCCTGGTTCCTATACTACTCACCCTGCTCAGGACTGCGTTATAACATCTGAAATTAGTCAAGAGTCAGTTTCTGTTAACCACCCAAAAACCTTATTACTGTCCTTTTTAGAGATGAAAACAATGAGGCTCAGAGAGAGTTATCTAACTTCCCTGAGGACAGACAACTAATAAAAACTGGTGTTTAAACGCAGGTATGTCTG
The DNA here is from genome assembly GCA_028646485.1 of Cryptoprocta ferox. Lineage (NCBI taxonomy): Eukaryota > Metazoa > Chordata > Mammalia > Carnivora > Eupleridae > Cryptoprocta > Cryptoprocta ferox. Next base: position 6,733,435 of record CM053571.1, read on the forward strand.
ATTCAGAGCTCATGGACTTTTCCATTCGGACATATTGCTCCAAAGTATTTATACCAACTTCTTACGCAGCCATCAGACCTTTTGAAAATGTGTTTATGATAACGAAATGTGCAAAGGGGCGCCTAGGTGGCTCAGTCGGTTAAGTGACCAACTTCGGTTCAGGTCATGATTTCACAGTTCGTGAGTTCAAGTCCCACATCAGGCTCTGTGCTGACAGTACAGTGTCTGCTTGGGATTCTTTCTCCCCCTCTCTCTCTGTCCCCCCCCCATGCTTTCTCTCAAAATAAACTTAAAAAATACTTTATTAATAATGAAATGTGCAAAAATTTATAATAGGATATTGACAATATAATAAAAAAAAACAGAATGCAAAAAAAACCTATGTTACATGTTCTTTCCAAGCACACGTGGAACATTCTAGGACAGACCATATGCAAGCCATAAAGTGAGACCTATCAATACATCTAAAAAGACTAAAATCATACAAAGTATGTTCTTTAACCAAAATGGAACTAAGTTAGAGATCCACAACAGAAAGTAATCTGGGAAAACCTCAAATACTTGGAAATTAAACAACACACTTCTAAATAATCCAGACAGTCAGCGAAGAAATCATAAGGGAAATTTAAAATTATTTTGAATTGAAAGTGAAAATACAACATTTCAAAAGGTATAGGATGCAGCTAAAATAGTGCCCTGGGAGAAATTTATAGCTTTAAACACCTTGATCAGAAAAGAAGAAAAGTCTCAAATTAATAACCCAATCTTCACTGCTGTGGACTGTTTAACAGTAAACACTTAACAATGAGAACAGGTTTGGGGCACCTGGGTGGCTCAGTCAGTTAAGCGGCCGACTTCAGCTCAGGTCCTGATCTCACAGTTAATGGGTTCAAGCCCTGCATCAGGCTCTGTGGTGACAGCTCAGAGCCTGGAGCCTGCTTTAGCTTCTGTGTCTCCTTCTCTCTGACCCTGACCCTCCCCGACTCACACTCTGTGTGTCTCTCTCTCAAAAATAAACATTAAAAAAAAATTAAAAAACAAAACATAACAATGAGAACAGGTTTAAATAAGTCATAGCGAATTCAAAGGCATACTGGTTTGCGTGGTGGAAAGAACAGTGGTTTGGGGCAGGGCCCTGACTAGAATTTTGGTTCCTGGAGCAGGCAGCTGTTATGCTCTCACATCAATGTGGTAATGCATCATGTGGCCCATAGATGGGCATTCCTACCAACACCAACCATTTGGTGGTTTCCTACTTTAAGCTTATTCTGGCTTATTAGGTGTTAAACTCTGTTGTCTAAAGGCTGCTGAAAGAGAGCTGACAATGATCAGGTCATGATCTCAGAGTTCATGGATTCAAGACCCACGTCAGACTCTGCACGGACAGTGTGTAGCCTGCTTGGGATTCTCTGTCTCCCTCTCTCTGTCCCGCATGCACACTCTCTCGCTCTCAAAGATAAATAAACTTTAAAAAAAAAAAAAAAAAAAGAATAGCACAATCTTCAAAAGTAATTTTTAAAAACTGTTGTGTCCTGGGACGCCTGGGTGGCTTAGTCGGTTAAGTATCCGATTCTTGATTTCGGCTCAGGTCATGATCTCATGGTTTGTGGGTTCGAGGACCATGTCGGGCTCTGCACTGACAGTGTGGAGCCTGCTTGGGATGTTCTCTCTCTTCCCCTCTCTGCCCATCCCCCACTCACATTCTCTCTCTAAATAAATACATAAACTTAAAATAAAATTGTTGTGTCCTCTAAATTTTAGGTCAATGTGGTCCACTCTGGCCCCAGGCCTCAAGTGACTTTGGTTCTATTTTTAACCAAAAATAGCAAATCCATTAGTTTCCCTACCAATCTTAAATTTTCACATTTATAAACTACAGTACCTTTCAACCTTGAAAAGGTCATAACTCTGAGTTAAAATAAAGTTAGTGGATCATATGGTTTATGTCACACCTTGGCAAGGAAAATGTGGAAGCCGCAGTGCAAAATAATGTATTTAATGCCAACTGAAATGTTTTAAGGTTAATAAATGTTACTAACTGGTGGGTTTCAACCCACCTCAAAGGGTTATCATAAAGATTAAATAAGTTAATATGTTAACAAAGAACTTGGGACAGTGCCTGGCACACAATGATTCGATTATTTGATTATAACAAGAACATTAATCATTTTCTAGGCCTAAGGCATTATTAGTTCTCAAATAGTTCCAATTTATTATTCATATCAAATATCCTATAACAACTCTTCCAGAGAAAAATACTAACAGCTAACATTATAAATAATGACTGTGCGTCAAGCACTATGCCTGGGTTATCTCACTTAATCAATACAGCCGTCCTATGAGGAGGTAACATTCTTGCTCCCATTTTACTGAGGTTCAGAGAAGTTACATAACCTATACCAGGATGCACAGCAGGACCAGGACTAGAATCTAAGTCAATCTGATTCTAGGACCTATATTTACTTACTTATTTTTAATGTTTATTTATTTTTTGAGAGAGAGAGAGAGAGAGAGAGAGAGAGAGAAAGCACTCATAAACAGGGGAGGGGTAGAGAGAGAAAGGGAGACACAGAATCTGAAGCAGGCTCCAGGCTCTGAGCTGTCAGCATTAGAGCCCAATGCAGGGCTCAAACTCATGAACCACAAGATCATGACCTGAGCTGAAGTCGGAGGCTTAACCAACTGACCCGCCCAGGTGCCCCAAGGACCTATACATTTAATTACTATTTTACCCTCCCTGCCATCCCCACCAAAATGTGTACTAAACCGCTCAGAAACTACAATGGTCATATTCTCGTATGTTGTAGAAACTAGTCTAAAATGAAAGCCTGATGTGAACCTTTAGAAAACAACACAGGGGAGCCCTTAGGATTCTAATATCAAAGCTCTCCAAAAGAAGATAATCTAGGGAGCCTAAGCGGCTCAGTCAGCTAACCGTCCAGCTCTGGATTTCAGCTCAGGTCATGATCTCAGGTTTGGGCCCCATGTCGGGCTCTGCACTGATAGTGAGGAGACTGCTTGGGATTCTCTTTCTGCCCCTCCCATTAGTGCTCTGTCTCTCCCTCAAAATAAATAAACATGAAAAGAAAAAAAGAAGCTAATCTAACAATCTGGTTCCTACTGGTCTCAGGTTTGTAAGAAATCAGAGTAACATGGGACGCCCGGGTGGCTCAGTCGGTTAAGCATCCAACTTCGGCTCAGGTCATGATCTCATGGCTCGTGGGTTCAAGCCCTATGTCGGGCTCTATGCTGACAGCTCGGAGCCTAGAGCCTGCTTCCAATTCTGTCTCTCTCTCTCTCTGTCCCTCCCCTGCTAACACTCTGTTTCTGTCTCTCCCTCTCAAAAATAAACATTAAAAAATTAAAAAAAAAAAAAGAAATCAGAATAATTTAACAACAGAGAAAATAACTAGCACTTTCCGAGTTTCTGCTCTATACCAGGTATTGCTGTTATCCACAATTTACAGAGAAGAACGCAGACGATATACTAGTGCATGCAGCTGAGGAGAGCGTTAGGCCACAACTGTTTACCCCAAGGAAGCAGAGAGCGGTGTTATTTTGGAAAACTAGCAAAGCAGCTCTTCCCAGAGAAAGAGAAGCAAACAGCTTGTGCTTTCCTGAAATAAAGCAAGTGTTTTAAAGGAAGACAGGAAGGCACAGCCCGGAGGTAAGGATCCAGGGAGGTCAAGGCAATGCGGTGTTTAAGACTAGGTAGGGGACTTGTGGGCCAAGTTCAGAGCATACCTGCAGAGCACGCGCTTCTTGGTCTCCTTGGCTCGAACCTTCCTCAACAGGTCTTCCAGCTTGCTCGACTCCTCAAAGTGAACCCCTAGGTCCTCATCGTCTGCAATGCTGATGATATCTCGGTAGAACAAGGATATGTCAAAGCCGCCACGTTTCCTCAGGTGCATCAAGTCCAGGAAGATACCTGGGGCAAGGACGGCCGAAAGTGAGGGGAAAACAGACAGTTTGCAGCAAGTGAGAATTTTTTTCAGTTGAGCTCAAATATGCCAAGAACCAGTGGGATTATTAACATTTTCAGGACTTACAGAGTCACTAAGGGAATCAGCTGCTAAAATGATGACTTATTCAAACCATTGCCACATGCAATAGCATGAAAAGTCAAGAAAAGCTCGCTCTAGTGGAGCCCCTCGGAGAGCCAATGGCCTCGGGGTGCCTGGGTGTCTCCGTCGGTTAAGCATTCGACTCTGGTTTTGGCTCAGGTCGTGATCTCACGGTTTCATGAGTTCGAGCCCTGCATCGCAGAGCCTGCTTGCGATTCTCTCTCTCTCTCCCTCTCTCTGCCCCTCTCCCACTTGAGCTGCTTCTCTCTCAAAATAAATAAATAAACTTAAAAAAAAGAAAGAAAGAAAGCTAATGGCCTAGTTATTGTCAGCAGAAATGTTACACGTGTGTAACTTCATTTTATTCTTTTATTTAACTCTGGATGGTAAAAAGCAAATGTTTGACATCAGCTATAAAGAAGCAGTAAGATTAAATGCCAACTTAAAAGAACAGGGAAAATGCCAACCTGTGTCACGAAGATCCGCAGCTTTGGTCCTGGCCCGGCTGGCTCTGGCACTGTCACTGCCGTGGGGGTCATCTTCATTGGTGAACAGCATGACCCTCTTATGGCTCATCTTGACCTGGACATCGCTAAAGAGGTTGGCACAGACCCACAGCACTTCACTTAGTGAGTAGTCAGATCCATGGCCAATTAAATCTTGGAAACGTTTTTTCCCCTGCTCCCCCTTAAACTGGTCAAGCTCAAGCACTCGCTTAGCACCTGATCAGAGACAGGAAATCAAATGGGCAGAAAAATCAGAAGAGTGTCAGTGCCACTTTTATAAGGCTAAAAGAAGAGCCTAGAGTCCCATTCTCACTCCAGAAGTGTGTAACCCATAAAGTCCTCAGCCCAGGAAGAACTCCTTGTGCAGGAAAGCACACTCGTATTCGAGATGTCATCTACCTCCTTCTCCACACCCCTCTTTGTTCAGGGTAGTGACCTTCCAGTGTAAGGGAAAAGCTGATCTTAGAATACTACTGACCCAGGGGCGCCTGGGTGGCTCAGTCGGTAAAGCGTCCAGCTTCGGCTCAGGTCATGATCTCACGATTTGTGGGTTTGAGCCCTGCGTCAGACTCTGTGCTGACAGCTCAGAGCCTGGAGCCTGCTTCGGATTCTGTATCTCCCTCTCTCTCTCTGACCCTCCCCTGCTCGCGCTCTGTCTCTCAAAAAATAAAAAAAAGAATAAAAAAAAAAATACTACTGACCTGGATTATCCAACTCCTGTAAGACGTAAATATTTTTGAAATTCACTGAATTTTTATCCTTCTCAGTACCATAGAACACCACCGCCAAGAGATCTTGATTACTGCTTATGATCTTATTGGTATACACGCTCTGGATACACTGACAAAAATCAAAATAAAATCCGATTAATAGTTAACTACTTACCACTAAAATTAAGCTCCGTAAGTGCTTAATCACCTACCACATAGTAGGTGATTGATATATTTGCTGAATTTACACATGGCATTAGATTAAGGAATGACCGGTACCTTCAGGAAAGTCATGAATGGGTGAGAGGGAAGGGCATATATATTACACTATAACAGAAGGTGGAGGATGGAAAGTATATAACAGAAATATAAGTGGTTCCTACCATAAGAAATCAGAGAATTAAAAACACATATATACTCCGGGAGAAAATTCTGCTATAAAGGGGAAAAACCGCCCAGTATTGGAATCGGAAAATCTGGATGGGAGGCCCACTGATGTTATTTACTTAACTGACTGAGTTTGAACAGGCCACTTGATCCTCCCTCAAGTAGCCTGATACCAAGAAACAGAATTTACATATATAAAATAATTACACATATAAAAGGTTTAAACTAACAATAAGTAGACGTGACCCAACAGTAAGTCCATAACTACTAACAGCATTTTTTTTTTTCCCTAACAGCATCTTTTGGAATCAAATTTGCTTCATTACACAATTAAAGACATCAGTATTGGGGTGCCTGGGTGGCTCAGTCAGTTGAGCGTCCAGCTTCGGCTCAGGTCATGATCTCACGGTTCGTGGGTTTGAGCCCCGCGTCAGGCTCTGTGCTGACAGCTAGCTCAGAGCCTGGAGCCTGTCCTCAAATTCTGTGTCTCCCTCTCTCTCTGACCCTCCCCTGCTCACTCTCTCTCTCTCTCTCTCAAAAATAAATAAAAACATTAAAAAAAAAAGACATCAGTATTCCAGGAAAGTCCTATCTACCCGTTTTTTTAATTTTTTTAATGTTTATTTATTTTTGAAGGAGAGAGAGAGACAAAGCTTGAGCTGGGGAGGGACAGAGAGAGAAGGAGACACAGAATCCAAAGCAGGCTACAGGCTCTGAGCTGTCAGCACAGAGCCTGACGCGGGGCTTGAACTCACGAACTGTGAGATCATGACCTGAGCCGAAGTCAGACGCTTAACGACTGAGCCACCAGGTGCCCCCTTATCTACCCATTTAAACTAAGGTCAGCATCAGGGCACCTGGCTGGCTCAGTCAGTAGAGCATCCAACTCTTGACCTCAGAGCTGTAGGTTCGAGCCCCACGCTGGGTGTAGAGATTGCTTAAACTAAAATCTTAAAAATAATAAAAAAGAAAAGAAATTAAGGTCAACATCAAGTAAATCAGTGTCTCGTAACAGCTCCTCAGTCCTGTGATGTGCTTAATTTTGGGAGGCAGTGACATTAAGTTTCTGAAAGTGCAAAGCTGAGAAATAAAGCGACCATGGTGACACCCCCCACCCTGCCCCCACGTCTGGCTGGAGACTCTACCCAGACTTCCTCAACAGTAATTCTCTCCCTAAATGCAGAATTTAAACTATGTCTATTCACTGATAATAATCTGCATAGCAAGTAGTTATTTCTATAAATATTTTAATGTACTTTTTTAAAATTTTTATTGAAGTATAGCTGACACACATTACAGTAGTTTCAGGTGTACAACATAGTCATGTAACAAGTCTACACATTATGCTTTGCTCACCACAAGGGTAGCTACTACCTGTCACCATATAATGCTGTTACCATACCATTAACTATATTCCCTATGTTGTACTTTTTATCCCTGTAACTTTTTTTTTTTTTTTTTTTTTTTACGTAGGCTTCATATCTAGCACAGAGCCCAACACAGGGCTTGAACTCATGACACTGAGATCAAGACCGGAGCTGAAATCAAGAGTCAGATGCTTAACCGACTGAGCCACCCAGGTGCTCCTCATCCCCACGACTTTTATTAAATCTACTTTGAGTAGCCTATAAACATTTACAAAAATTTGGTGAGGGCTTCTTTTAGGTTCTAAGAAATAAAAAAAAAAAAAACGAATATGAGAAACTGTTTTTTCACTGCTTATTTAATACATTATACTCATCTGTGAATGTCTCACTTATTCGTTATATAATACTACATTTCCTTCTGGGTGTTTTTTATGTTTATTTTTGAGGGGGGCACAGAAAGAAAGGATTCTTTGGGCATTACAGCTTCAAAAAAATTTTTTTAAGTTTTTATTTATTTATTTTTGAGAAAGATCAGCAGAGAGACAGAGACAGAGAGAGACAGAGAGAGAATCCCAAGCAGTCTCCACACTGTCAGCAACATGTCACCCAGGCATCAAGGTTTCTAAAAACCCTTTGAAATTACATGAAGAACTGTGACTGTATCTTTTTGGAGAGAGGGTACACAGCTGTCATCACATCCTCAGAAAGGAGGAGTCCAAAAAAGGTTAAAGCAGGGCTCCTCCAAGAGTCATCTCCAAGCTAGTAACAGCAACACCTGGGACCTTGCTGGAAATGCAGATTCTTGGTCCCAGCACTAGACTTTTACAGAATCAGAAATTCTGATTCTGGGGTAAGGCCCTGCGATCTGTGCTAATAAGCCCTGTGTTTAATTCTGAAAACCACTGCTTTAAAGTTAAGAACTGTTCTCATTTTTTTCTAGATGCAAGATATTCTAATTTTCCAACAGCAAGAACTGCTTGTATACAAATTAGAACATGAGAAGCTTCTGGTTGGTTCCAAACTCTAAAAATATAACATAAGATATACAATCAGTCTTTATAATTCTTCTGTATAAAGAAATGGTAATCTTTTTAAAATTATTTTTTTAAGTTTATTTATTTTGAAAAAGAGAGAGGGAGGGGGGACGCATGAGCAGGGGAAGGACAGAGAGAGGAGGAGAGAGAGAATCCCAAGCAGGTTCTTGCCCCAACCAAGAAATGGTAATTTGGGGGGGGGGGGTAAAATTCACATAACAAAATTAACCATTGTATTTTATTTTTTAAGTAGACTCCATGCCCAATGTAGGACTTGAACTCACAACCTTAAGATCAAGAGTTTCCTGCTTTACGGAATAAGCCAGCCAGGCATCCCCAAATTAACCATTTTTTTT
>CM053571.1:6742358-6770697 GCA_028646485.1 Cryptoprocta ferox
CGCATGCTCTCTCTCTCAAAATAAACATTAAATAATAATAAAAATAAAATAAAATAGTTTTATGTTATGTAAACTACACCTCATTTAAAAAACAAAAATATTTAACCCTCACAACCACTTGATGTGGTAGGTCCTATTATTCTCTCCATTATAATGTTTATTTTTGAAGGAGAGAGAGACAGAACATGAGCGGGGGAAGAGCAGAGACAGAGGGAGACACAGAATTCAAAGCAGGCCTCAAGCTCTGAGCTGTCAGCACAGAGCCTGATGTAGAGCTCAAACCCACAAACTGTGAAATCATGACCTGAGCCAAAGTTGGATGCTTAACTGACTGAGCCACCCAGGAGCTCCATATTCTCTCCATTATACAGACAAGGAAATAGATACCAAAAGGTTCAGCAACTCTTCTAATACTACATAGTTTGTAAGTGGCAGAATGAGGATTTGAGTCCCTGTTTTTTATTCTACTGGGTACACAGTTGGAAGAATTGCTAGGTCACATAGGAATTCTATGTTTAACTCTTTGAGTAACTGCCAAACTGTTTTCCACAGCAGCTGATGCATTTCACGTTCCCACCAGCAATGTATGAGGTTTCCAATTCCTCTGCATCCTTGCCAACACTTCTTAGTATCCTTTCCCCTCCACCTCTGAATTATAGCCGTGCTAGTGACTTGTGATACCTCAGTGTGGTGTTGATTTGCTTTTCTCTAATGACTAAAGAGGTTGTGGGTCTTTTTGTGGGCTCCTTGGCTCTCTGTGTATTTTTAGAGAAATGTATATTCAAGTCCTATGCCCATTTTTAAATTAGGTTGTTTTTTGTTGTAATCTTTTTCAACTACAGGTGATACTCAACTTCCAAATACCAACTACAAGAAGGCTCACTTTGACACCATATCTGCTGGAACTTTTTCTTCCTTCACACTCACATCTCTACAGAAGGAGTCGTCTTTCTGTGCCACCAGAGCTAACGCAGATGGTGGGAGCGATGTATTACTAGGGTCTAAAGCTCAAACACAGAATAAAACAGGCCTGTTCCCCAGTGCTGCTACCCTTTTTTAGATCAGAGTACAGCTAGCCATCCCGGGAGGCTAACCACCATTTATCATTCACCAACAAATTTTTCAGAGTCCATAATTTTTAAAGTGGTGTTAATACTTTTTTCTTTCTTTTCTTTTTTTGAATTAAATAAAAGGTAGTCTTACCTGGATGCTCATGTCAAAAGGAGTCAGTTCAACTTCACCCTGAGATTCAAACATGGCCTTAGAACCATCAACCAAAAAAATCAAACTGTCTCTTCCTGAGTATGTATATTCTCCTATGGGGAAAAAAACAGAGGAGAAAATGTTTGCCCTGTACTCATATTTATGATATTTATTATTCATATAAAATAGAAAAAAAGCCTATTACAATGCCCACTCTCTTCCCAAGAGTAGCCACTATCCTGATTTTTAATAATCATTTCCTTATTTTCTTCATAGTTTTATCATCCAAGTGAACATTCCTTTCTAAAATTTTTTGGTAGTGTTTATTTATTTTTGAGAGGGGGGAGGGGCAGGGAGAGAGAAGAAATACATAGTCTTTAACAGGCTCCAGTCTCTGAGCTGTCAGCACAGAGCCCAATGGGGGGCTCGAACCCATGAACTGTGAGATCATGACCTGAGCTGAAGTTGGACACTTAACTGACTGAGCCACCCAGGCACACCCAAGTGAACATTCCTAAACGCTAGTTTTGACTTAAAAAAAAAAAAAGTTTTTGAGGACTTTTAATCTATAGATACCCTTTCCATCTTTTGTGTCTTGTAACTTATTTGTTGGAAGAACCAGAATGTTGTGTTATGTACAGTTTTCTACCTTCTGTATTTTGCTGACCACATTCTTTTGGTGTAGACTGACACAGTCCTCCATCTTTTCTACTGAGGAGCTAGAGGCTTCATCAGATTCAAGTTTTCTTTTTCCCTTTTCTGGCATCATAGGCAATGTTGAGGGTTTTTTTAATAAAAACACATAAAATATCTGATTGTCTCCCTTTTTGACACTGCTGCTTTCTAATACAATAAATGTAATTGCCCAGCTGTAAAACAACATGATTATGGGTCGAGACTCCTAAACAAAAATTCTACCTTTACCCAGTGAATTCTACCTCTTAGCAATCTAAAGAAGATATGAAAAATACTAAATCATAAGATATGAAAGATATGCAGAATTTTCCACAGTGTTGTTTATTAAAGTAAGAAATTGAAAATAACAGGTGCCTGGGTGACTCAGTCAGTTAAGTGTCTGACTTCGGTTCATATCATGATCTCACCGTTCATGGGTTTGAGTACCGCGTTGGGCTCTGCACTGACAGTTCCAAGCCTGGAACCTGCTTCAGATTCTGTCTCCCTCTCTCTGCCCCTCCCCCGCTTGTGCTCTCTTTCTCTAAAAAATAAACATTAAAAAAAGAAGAAGAAGAAGAAAAGCTTTAAAATAAAAATAAAAGTATTGGGGGTGGAGGAAGAAGTTGGAGTGCCTGGGTGGCTCAGTCAGCTGAGTATCCGACTTAGGCTCAGAGAGCAATCTCACAGTTCATGGATTCTAGCCCCGTGTCCAGCACTCAGCTGACAGGTCAGAGTCTGGAGCCTGTTTCAGATTCTGTGTCTCCCTCTCTCTCTGCCCCTCTCTCCACTCGTACTCTGTCTCTCTCTGTCACAAAAATAAAACAATTTTTTTACTTGAAAATAACTAAAATGGGGGCACCTGGGTGGCTCAGTTGGTTGAACATCTGGCTCTTGGTTTAAGTTCAGGTCATGATCTCACAGTTTGTGCATTCAAACCCCTGCATCAGGCTCCACACTGACAGAGCAGAGCCTGCCTAGAGTTTTCTCTGTCTCCCTCTCTCTCTGAACCTCCCCTGCTCTCTCTCTGAACCTCCCCTGCTCTCTCTCTCACACTCTCTCTCTCTCAAAATAAATAAACTAAAAAAATTGTGTAAAAAAAAACAACTAAAATGTTCAATAGGAGGCCAACTGAATAAATTATAGTACATTTAAAATGACTTATAAAGGGGCGCCTGGGTGGCTCAGTCAGTTAAGCGTCCAACTTTGGCTCAGGTCATGATCTCGCAGTTCGTGGGTTTGGGCCCGTGTTGGGCTCTGTGCTGACAGCTAGCTCAGAGCCTGGAGCCTGTCTTCAGATTCTGTGTCTCCCTCTCTCTCTCTGACCCTCCCCTGCTCATGCTCTTTCTCTCTCTCTCTCAAAATTAAATAGAAACATTTAAAAAAAATTAAAAAATAAATAAAATAATTTATAAAGACAACATATGTAGTTACATGGAAAATATATCTGTAATACATTAAGGAAAAAAGGCAGAACTCCAAATTGTGTACATCTGCTTAAGATTCTGTGTATACATGTTGAAAAAAAATAGGGTGCCTGGCTGGCTCAGTCAGGAGAGCATGCAACTCTTGATCTCCGGGTTGTGAGTCTGAGCCCCAAGTTGGGTGCAGAGATTACTTAAAAAAAAAAAAAAAAAATCTTTCTAAAATAAAAAAAATTAAAATATAAAAATAAAAATAAAATGAATAAAGTATATTCACTATGATTAACTATAAAAAAACAGATACAAAAACAAAACAAAACAATCCAGACATACATAGTTAGGAAATATAAGAATGAAAGATCGATGAAGGAAAAACGCAAAATGCCAAAATGCTGGTAGTGGCTGTGTTAGGCTGGTAGATTGTATAGATTACAGTAAATTTTCTCTTTTATGTTCTATACTTCCTATGGTTGTCCCTTTTATTTACTTTTAAATGTTTGTTTTTGAGAGAAAGAGAATGTGAACAGGGGGAGGGACAGAGACAGGGAATCCAAAGCAGACTCCAGGCTCTGCATTGACAGCAGCAAGCCAGATGTGGGGCTCGAACTCACCAACCGTGAGATCATGACCTGAGCCGGTCAGATGCTCAACCGACTGAGCCACTCAAGTGCTCCTGTTTCTCACTTTTAGTAAAAACACTTTAAAATTTTCCTATCAGGGACTTAAATTAACCAGTATGTAGATTACATGTACCCCTTATTTCTCTTCCTTTATCCTTTGTCTTACTGCCTTGTCTGAATATATACTCCCAAACCTGGAGGCTATGACAAGACAATGACTCTTGTAAACTGTGTTGCTAATGTCTTCTCTTTGGCTGCTGCAGTTACAGTAAAGTGAAGGCATTCTTACACTGAGGTCCTACAATGAATAAAAAACAACGTTCCTGGGTGAGGAAAGGTCTTACCTGGGCCACCTAAGGTGTGACAAAGGATACCAATGTTCAGGGTCAGTTATTGGAGCTAATAGATGTCACTCTACCAGTACCTAGTAAAAGTTCAAGGCTAGGAATGTCCCATAGACTAGAGTAGGATCTGAATAAGAGTCTAGGGTAGCTCTGCAATGTTCAAAGGGAGAAAAGCGTTGGAGATTATCTGGGGAGAGAAGAGTAAACCATGACACAGAAATAGGGAAAGTCTTTCTTATACACAGAACAACACAGGTTAAAATCACTTACCACCTGCTTCAAGGCCCTCTTCTTGTTCTTCTTCTTCATCGCCCTCGTTTTTGTAATAAGACTCCCAACCTGACATAGCGTTTACTGCTCACCAAGTGAAAGAAAGTTATGATCAGTACCAAGCAAATTTAAACCTAAAAAATATCGAGTCCTAGGCTTCTTTGAGATCTGCCCTAAAGTCTCGAGATCTTTCGTGAGGAATGTAGATGCGGATCCTGCTGCCTCCAGATCTCTCAGTAATTGAGATACAGTAGCATATCGTCATAGGTATCATTCCAGCAGGAGCTTCACTTCAGCTATCCCTTAGGGCCTCTTTGGGGCTGGCGGTGGCCCCGGGTGGCCCTCCGATTGGTGTGTTGGGGCAGCCCGACCCGGAGGTCCCGCCTGGTCTCCGGCACCAGCTGGACCCAGGCATTCCTGCTCCAGGGTATTCGATCCTCTAGCGGACCCACTAGTCCCCATCCCGCCCAAAAATCTCCCCAAACTCCTCCTCCAGCCACGCCCTGCGGAGTCTCAAACGCAGGTGGGCCTCAAAGGCCAGGTGCCGCCCCCTAGGGAGAACGGAACTGGTACCAGAAACTGTCTCTACCCCGCAGGTCCGCACACTTCATGCTGACCCTGCTCCGCGGTGAGGCTAGAAGGACGCGCAAGACTGAGTGAGCGGAACAGGCCGAGAGCAGCCCTGGCCGGAAAGCAACGCACGCAGACAACACTCTCAAACCGCCTACCTTAGGTGCAAAGACCAGATCAATTTGGGCAGAAGGCGGGGTGGCGCGCACGCACGGGCTCTGGTTCTCGCTCCCAATCAACGCCCTCTACGTCATCGCGCACAGTGCGCACATTTCCCGTCAGGTTGACACGCCCACCTCCACCTCCCGCTTTCCACGATCGTTCCTAACTAACCTATCCAGTCGGCGAAGGCCCCGCCCCCTACGGCGAAACCCCGCCCCTCGCCGCCCGTCGGGACGGTAGGCACATGCGCAAGAGTGCGTCCTCGCCCCCGCCCCCTCTTCAGCGCGGACCCTACCAGTCCCCGCTCTGTCACCTCACAGTAGTCGTTGCCAGTGGCGGGTGTCGGGGCGCGTGCAGCGCAGGGCCGCCTTTACCCCGCCCCTCAGGCCGGGCCTGGGCTCGGTCCCCCGCTCCCTACGCTCCCCACCCCCGTCGGGTACGGGAAGGTCCAAGCCGCTACCTGGTGCCTGAGGGACTTCGTGGCCGCCGCCGCCACGAGTCCCGATGGAGCCGCCGAATCTCTATCCGGTGAAGCTCTACGTGTACGACCTGTCCAAGGGCCTGGCCCGGCGGCTCAGCCCCATCATGCTGGGTGAGGGGGCTGGGGGGCGGGCGAGAGGGTGCCGGGACGGCCGGCCGAGGCAGGGAGGCCTGGACCACGGCTCAGGGGGAGACGCGGGGCCCAGAGGACGGAGAAAAGCCCGAGCGGAGAAGGGAGAGGTCTGAGGTTTGGGCGCCTTGAGCCCCACTTTTCCTATCTTCACGTTTGAGCCCAGGGAGGAAGGGGCGGAGGAGTCACGCCCTCCGCCGCCGCTCAGAGCCGTAGGCTTAGCCGGCGCCGCATCCCGGCCGCGTCCCTGCCTCGCTTGGGGAGCCCTTTACACTCCTTGCTCGGCGCAGTGTAAGGCAGGTGAGGATGCCTGCGGCGCGGTGCCCCTCGTGGGGAAAGGGACGCTGCGGAGGAGATTCCGGGGGGCCCTTAGAGAGCCTTCCCTCCGCGCTGAGAGGAAACTCGGCAGTCTCTGGGGTCGATGCGAATAGGAAGCTAGAGCCGCTCAGGGGCCCAGCCATGGTCCCCAGGTAGAGGTGAAGTCAGGTGTCCTGGAGTCCGGACTCGAGAATTCACCAAGTTCCGCCCGGACGATGCGATCTTCTCTATAGTTTCTAAATTAACTGCTTTTGCCCAGGTGGTCAGAAAGCAGTTCCGGGGGAAGATTGGATACTGTTGTGTCAGTAAGGGCTAGTAAACGAAGTATTTCGGTTGTGCTCCGTCAAACGACTTAACTGCCGGGAGAGAAGAATCAGCCCTAGTTTCACTGCACATCAAACCTCATTACAACCCAAATACCAAAAATGTCTCATCTAACATAGAAATGGTCGAGTTTGTGATTTCAGGTGATATCGGGCAGGAGGGGTTTCTAGGAATTGAAAAATTGAACAACTTTGGCAACATTCGCTTGAAGGACTAGTTTTTCCTGGCTTTTGTGGATGCATTAGAAGATGTGTTAGTTCATCTTGGTTAAGGCAAAAGGGCAGAGGTCAAGTAAGCGAGGCTACTTTTGAGGGTATCTTTTCAAGGTCTTTGAGTTTCTAATGTTTCTTAGTCAAACTTAATCTCTTAACACTAGGCCAGCGAATGGTTAATCATATATGGCTTCACTTCAGAATCACCTAGCATGCTTGTTAAAAATACAGGTACCTTCACTTTCAACGTTTTGTTAAGTGGGAATAGAAAAGACAAAGTTGGAACAGTTCTTTAAATATTCAGGTGTGTTGAAAGCAAAGGATTTATACGTGCCCATGTAGGCAAATAATTATCTGGAAGAATACATAAGAACTTGAAACAGGTAACTAATGGCAAGGGGAACTTGATGCCACAGGACAGGAATAGAAGGGAGACTTTGCTATAAACTCTTTCTGTACCTCTTGAATTGTGTACTACGCACATACATTATCTATTCAAAATAAGCAAAGTTTTGAATCTATGGATTCTCGAGCCTCATTACAACACAAGCACTAAGTAAGAATCTTCTGGAGTTTTGATCCAAAAATCTGTATTTTTAATGAGCTCCTCGGATCATTATTATGTAGCCAATCCATTGCTGGATAGAAGTTTGGGCCTAGACCACCAGTTGTTAAAATGAGTAAGGCAAAGCTGAAAGCAAAACTTACGAAGTCATTGAGGAAGGTGCTAAATCACTAACAGATTACATCAGTCAAGTTCCAACTAAACTTCTTGGAACGGAGCCATTTGGTTAGTGTAATCATAGCTGTAAGTGCTCTTAGATGTCACTTTGTCGAATCACTGCTTCATGATTCATTCAACAGATTGGTTTTTTTTTGAGTGCCTACTATGTGCCAATCTGAGTGGTAAGCTTAACTGAGGATAAAATATTGAGTGAAGACGTTCACTGCCATCCTGGAGCTATTTAGTGGGGAAAACATTAAAAATAAGCAAACAAAATAATTAAATTATTTAAAATAATAATTGTGGTAAGTGCTGGGCAGTACAAGAAGCAAACAGGATGCTGAGATAGAAAGTAACAAGAGAAATTTACTTTAAAAAAATCTGCTTAATGTTTGTGAAGGAGAGAGAGACAGAGCATGAGCAGGGCAGGGGCAGAGAAAGAGGGAGACACAAAATCCAAAGCAGGCTCCAGGCTCCGAGGGGTCAGCACAGAGCCCGACACGGGGCTCGAACTCATGAGCCATGAGATCATGACCTGATCTGAAGTCGGACGCCCAACCGACTGAGCCACCCAGATGTCTCTTACTTTTTTTCTTTTAATTAAAAAAAATATATGTATTTATTTTTGAATGAGAGAGAGTATAAGTGGTGGAGGGATAGAGATAGTGGGGGACAGAAGATCTGTAGCGGGCTCCCTGTAGAGTGCCCAGTGCAGGGCTTGAACTCATGAACTGTGAGATCATGACCTGAGCCCAAGTCAGACACTTAACCAATTGAACCACCCAGGCACCCCAAGAGAAATTTACTCTAAGGGTGACAAGAGTAGTGACTTTCAAGTTGGGAATTTAAGGATGAAGAGTAGCCGCGAAGAAAATGGTGAGGGAGTTACAGTGTTCTAGGGGATCAATCTGCCAAGGCCCTGAGGCAGCAAAGAGCTTGGCCTAGTCCTGCAACTGAAAGAATACCTTTGTGGAGTATGGTGGGTGAAGGGAAAAGTGCTGTAACTGAAGGTGGAGTGCTAGACCTATCCCCTCCACCTTTTTTTTTTTAAATAGACTTGAAATCCTAACCAAAAATGGGAACTTCACCAATTTTGTACATCTGACCACAATGGTATTTCTGAGAACATCACCTTACCTGAAAATCTAATTCTCTTTTCTCTATCTCCTTTTTCCCATATTTGCTCTTTTGCAAAAGTAATGAAAGCATTATCAAAGCTAATAGTCATTACTTTCTAGAGTTGAAAACTTATGGAAAATGGGCATTGCTTTACTGCCTCATCCTGCCCAGACATCACCAACCTTAAAGTTGGGTATGTCCCAGTTTTGTGAGTAGCCATATATTGATTTCCCATTCCTAAATATATCTGAACCTTTAAAATGTCAATTTGTTTCCTGATTTTTGCTATGACTTCCAGAAGCATATTAATAGCTAGCATTTTTGAGAGCTTACCATGTGCCAGACTCTTTTTTTCTGAGTACTTTGTATGTGTTATAACCACCACCACAATTTTGTGAAGTAGGTCCTGTTATTACTTCCGTTTTTCATCTGAGGAACCTGAGGCGTCACACTTGCCCCCAGCTCCCACAGCTGTTAAGTGGCAGGGCTGGGTTACAAACGCAGACAGTCCGACTTTCACAGCTCATGTTGTCAATTGCGTTGCTATACCCCCTCTACTGTGTACTGTGTCCCTTTATAATTTTTGAAGTTTGTAAAGGCATCTTTGGTCATGTGTTTCAAATTTGGATGAGAAAAATATCAGGGTTTGATGTGTATGTGCCATTCATAGTCATAGATTCATGATCATTCCTCTTAGCCTTTATTTTCCCAAACTAAGTTAGTGTGACCTCATCAGTAGTACCTTCTTCTTGTTGTTATGACAGATCCCCATTATTAAGACCCCATCTAGCTCTGTTACAGTCATGATTGGACTAGATCAAGCCCAGCGTAATTCCCTTCTCCCCTCACACCATGTAGACTCCACAGTTTTATGCTGTCCCGTTTTTAGTCTCCTAGAACTGCTTCCCATGAAGGTACTTCTGTACCACTGTCCTTCAGTCACCATGAAAATGGTCCCAGATTTATCCTGAGCATTCTAACAGACAGTTGATTGCACCTCTTTTTCATCGTGTACCATTTGCCTCCAATAATTAGCTATTATAATTGTCCTTTAAGTTCGTCCTCTTAATAATTGCGGCTGTTCTCTAAATCTCATGACCTTTTTCTGTGCTAAAGTACATAGACATAAATGCAGAGGTGTTTGGTTGTTGTTTTTTTTTAATTGCAGTAAAAGGTACTTTATATTTGTTGATTGTTTTGTGTGGATGCACGTGTCCTGGGATCACATTTACTTATTTATTTTTTTACAAGCCTATCTCAAAATTGTTCCCAGGTTTAAAGACGTAAAGATATAGAACACAGACCTTTATTTCTTGGCAGAATGCAATCTAATGAATGTTTGAGATTTTACACTAGGTTCAGTTCCTTGCTTAATTCTGTAACAAATAATAATGAAGTAAAAAACATGAACTCTGTCCTCCAGGGATTTATTTCACTAAAAATAACATGCGTACACATGCAACATTAGAAAACAGCGTAAAAGAATTATGACTAGACACCAAAATAAATGAGTGGTGAAGCGATTATTTTAGGTCTTGAAAGAAGGGAGAGGCCTTGGTGGGCTAGATGTGTCAGAGAGACTTCAGCAAGAACCTTGAGCTGCTAGAGGGCAGAGACTTTGTCTTATTTCTTGGTACGTCCCAGGTGGCCAGTCAGAGCTTGTGCTCAAGAATTTTTGTTCTTTACGGTAAGCTCTATACCCAGTGTAGGGTTTGAATTCATGACCCCAAGATTAAGAGTCATACGCTCCACTGACTGAGCCAGCTAGGCGCCCCGCAATAAATATTGATTATAGGAACAATTGGGACTTGAACTCAAGCTTGAAGATTATTTAGAATTTATTTGAATCTGAAGGGGTTTTTAATGTTTTAATGCCATCTATTGTGCTTTGTTTTAGATTTTTATTGTTCATTGTATGAACTGTTCTGTACCCATCTAAGGTATAAATTTAGTAAGAACGCTATTTCATTATGGCAAGATGAAAAGTAGTGCGGCTTTGTGGTCTTCCTCCGGCTTTTTTCACCACCCTCACCTGTCTCCACGTACTGAGCACAGTCAATAGGAGCCTTTCTCAACTGGATTCCACATAAGAATTGAGCTCTAGGGAAAATGATCTGATTGACTGTTTTCTCAATTCTGCCAATAGATACCTTGGGGCATGAGGGCTTAATTCTCTTCCGGAACCCCAGTGGGAGAGGGCTGCTGTGCACCCTAACGGGACTGAAACTGCTCAGCTCTTTTTTACCTCTTAGCTTTTCAAAGGCTGTGCCCTCTGCCAGGAATACTTTTATTTGGCCTGGGTAACTTCTGCTAATCCTTGAGATCTCAACTATAGTGTCACTTCCCCCAGGAAATTTTCCTTGACCCCCACCCCTCCAAATCTTGGTTGTGTGTCCCTGGTATGTGCTAATAACACACCGTACTCTCCTTTAATAGCATTCATCATTCTATTTTGTAATTGCTCGTTTTCTCATCAATGTCCACACACCCCCACAACTGGACTGGAAGCTCCACTGGGGGGCAAGAACTCTAGATATCCAGCATGGTATTCAGTAAATACAGCCTGGGTGGAATGTTGCACCCACCTTCAAGCATTGCTACAAGGCCTGACTAATAAAAACAAGCAGTGATTGAAAGGGAACCCTCTCAGGCAGCTGGGTGGCTCAGCTGGTTAAGTGTCCCGACTTCGACTCCGGGCATGATCTCGCGATTCACGAGTTTGAGCCCCTCATCCGGCTCTGCACTAATGGTTCAGAGGCTGCTTGGGATTTTCTTTCTCTTTCTCTTTCTCTTTCTCTTTCTCTTTCTCTTTCTCTTTCTCTTTCTCTTTCTCTTTATCTTTATCTTTCTCTCTCTTTCTCTCTCTCCCCCCCTTCCCTGCACACTCACACACTCTCTTTTTCAAAATAGATAAAGTTTAAAAAAGGGAAGGAACCCTTTCAGTACTGAGGAAAAGAACTCCCAAGTCAGTTATTTCTACACTAGGAAAGAATCCTATAGTGGCCCCAAGGAATCCTAGCATTAGAATATCAAGTAGTTTTAAACTTACCTTTTTTGAAGATTAAAATAACCCTCTCCGTTTTTAAAAATTTTGTGATAACCTTTGATTTTGTGATAACCTTTCTCTGCCTTAAAGGAGGGGCACGCCTTCCTGCCAATAGGCTTTTTTTTTTTTTTTTTTTTTTTTTTTTTAACAATATTGCAGGGCGCTTGGGTTGCTCAAGTCAGTTAAGTGTCCAACTCTTGATTTCAGCTCAGGTCATGATCTCGCGGTTTGTGGGTTCAAGCTCCATGTCGGGCTGAGTGTCAGTGCAGAGTGCAGTCACTGTCAGTGCAGAGCCTGCTGGGGATTCACTCTCTCTCTCTGCCCCTCCCATGCTCTCTCTCTCAAAATAAACAAACTTGGGGAAAAAAAAACAATATTTGCAGAGGCCCACTTATGTTAAACAAATGTTTCCTTTTACCTTTTTCCACCTAGATTCAATATTTATCCAGAGGCTCAGAGAAGAGCAAGCTGATTTTTTAAGTTAACATTAACCCCTTCACATTGCTGGTAATCTGGCAAATGCTGAGCCAACCAGCACATTAGAACACTGTCAATTAAAAACACTATCAAGGGGCTCCTGGCTGGCTAAGTCAGTGGAGCATGTGACTCTTAATCTCAGGGCTGTGAGTTCAAGCTCCGGGTTGGGTATAAAGACTACTTAAAAATAAAAATCTTTTTTTTTTTATGTCTTTATTTTTTTTTTGAGAGAGAGACCGAGAGCAAGCGGGGGAAGGGCAGAGAGAGAGGGAGACAGAATCGGAAACAGCCTCCGTCCGACTTTGGCTCAAGTCGTGATCTCACAGTCTGTGGGTTCGAGCCCTGCATTGGGCTCTGTGCTGACAGCTCAGAGCCTGGAGCCTGCTTCGAATTCTGTCTCCCTCTCTCTCTGCCCCTCCCCTTCTCATGCTCTGTCTCTCTCTGTATCAAAAATAGATAAAACATTAAAAAGTTTTTTTAATAAAATAAAAATCTTAAAAAATATATATATATATGAACACACACTATCAATAACACTGTATGTTAACCATACTAGAATTAAAATAAAATTTATAAAAACAGTACCATGAGAGGAGAAATTTGGGAAGTGAGCTGGGGCTGCCTTTGACTTCTGCCAATGAGCTAATGCTACCTGCACAGAGGCTCCTGCTGCCCCATCACCATCATCGTTTATGCTTATTAACAGACATTGGTTAAACAGTATTTTAACCAATGGTTAAACAGCAGTATTCCACGTGCTGGTCGAGAGCATGTCCCACAACCAGCATGTAGGCCTATGTGCTCCATCCTTGTTAATTGATGAGGAGGTGGGTGTAGTATTTTCTCCTTGGCTTTTATATACTAACTTAACTCTTAACAATCAGTGGAATGCTGACCAAGGGAGACCTCACTCTACATTCTCTGTTATTCATGATGAAAACAGGGCTGTTCTCCATGTCTTCCATTTGTTTTGACGTGCATGCTTCATAGGCCTTGAATTCAGTGCCTTAGTTGGGCCAATAGGCTTGGAGACATGCAGGCATCTGATCTACCCACTCTCTGGCCTGCTGAGGAAATCCTAGGGAAAATAATCTGCTTCTGTAGTGTGCTAATATCCACTGAGCCTGATTCATGTTCCAAAATGGCCTTGTGACCTAATTCAAATCACTGCCTCCTACTCATCTCCTCCCACTCCAGTGAGGCAAATAAATAAATAAATAAATAAAAATCAGTTAAGTTCTACTTTCCAATGCCTGTCACCCTGTGGAGGAGGCCATGGCCCTTGTTCTTTTCCTCCCGAAAACAGGCTTCATATAGTGTTTTTTTCTTCTTGCTTTTATGCTGGACAAACTGTGCATCTTTATTTACCTATTTGTAAAATGGTGGTAATAAATATTTGCCCTACTGTACCACATAAGGATGATGTGAGAATAAGGATAACTTGGAGGCAGTTCAGATTCAGAAAGGATGTACATCTGCTCAGTCCATTTGAAGATGCTTGTCCTAAATGGGTTACCACTCCCCTTCAGCATCCAGTCTGTTTCACATCCACCTCTGTGCAATTTGAGCTCAGTTTGAATAAGGGCAGAGCCTGCCCCACAGTCTTTAGGGGGCTACCCCAGAAACCCTCTGTCCATTTGTGACCTCGTGGGCCAGAGCAGCAGGTCTCTTAGTGAAAAGCAGACAGGTCTCCAGCTGGAGGAGGGACAGAACTCTGCTACATTTGATTTTCCTTGTTATTTCATTTAGCTTCGCAACACTAACAGAGAATGAAATGTTTATATGTAAAATAGACACAGCATTGGGGCACCTAGGGGCTTAGTTGGTTAAGTGTCTGGCTCTTGGTTTCGGCTCAGGTCATGATTCCACAGTTTGTGAGTTCGAGCCCCAGCCCCACATCAGGCTCTGCACTGTCAGAGTGGAGCCCAGTTGGGATTCTCTCTCTCCCTCTCTCTCTGTCCCTCCCTCTACTTGTGCGTTCTCTCTCGCGCTCTCTCTCTTTTTCTCAAAATAAATAAACTTAAAAAAATAGACACAGGGGCGCCTGGGTGGCTCAGTCGGTTAAGCCTCTGACTTCGGCTCAGGTCATGATCTCACGTTCGTGGGTTCAAGCCCCGCGTTGGGCTCTGTGCTGACAGCTCAGAGCCTGGGGCCTGCTTCGGATTCTGTGTCTCCCTCTCTCTCTGCCTTTCCCCCTCTCAAGCTCTGTCTCTCTCTGTCTCAAAAATAAAACATTTAAAAAAAATAGACACAGCATTTCATATTAATTTTCTAGATATTGTAATCTGTTCTTAGATCTTACCCACCAATCCTGAGATAAAATTTATCTTTCGGAACTCTTAACCCTTTTCCCCAAAGCCATTATACCTAAAAGAGTCTCCATTTATCAGACTTCTGTATACCACACACCATGATGTTTTATCTTATTTTTATTTTTTAAATAAGCTTTATGCCCAACGTGGGGTTCGAACTCACGACCCCGAGATCAAGTGTTGCATGCTCCACCAACTAAGCCAGCAGGTGCCCCCACACTGTGATGCTTTATATATGTTATTGTTTGTGGTCACAACAACTCTGTGTTGAAGAAACTGAGGCCCAAAAAGGTTCAGTAAACTTGTCCAAGACCCATCACTAGCAAGGGGAGAAACGAGGGTCTGAGTTTGTCATACTCTTAGCTGCCTCTGATGACACTATACAGGGCCATCAGTAGGTTGTCACGGAGGGGCCATGCTTCCTTTTATCTCTTTTGAAAAAGAAAATTTCCCCTCGGTGTAGGACAGCCTTCTGTCCTGGCTTACCCGACTTTGCATGTCATTTGAAAGTTTTCTTACAGGGGCAAGATATTTATTCCATTTATTTCCTAGGTGAATTACAGAATAATTAAGGAAATAGTGTGATTTATTCAAAGGAAGAAGCATAAGCATATTTCCTCACCTTCCAAACAGTGCTTACAGTTTCATCCTTTAGACAGTCACAGGGCAGGGGCGCTTAGTTGGTTAAGTATCCGACTTTTGACTCAGGTCATGATCTTGACGTTTGTGAGTTCAAGCCCCGGCCTGCTTGGGATTCTCTCTCTCTCCTTGCCCCCCCTGTGCATGCCCTCTCTCTCTTTCTCAAAATAAATAAATAAACAAAAAGAGAGAGAGAGAAAGTCACAGGGCAAACACTGAAAACATTTAGCAATCAGAGAACAGTTAACATGAAGTTATAAGCAAAGGCGAGTGAGTGATGTTTGATAATGTTCTCACGTCTTTAGCTGTTCTTCCTCGTCATCCTTAGCACCGTCATCTAGTATCTCCCATGCGCTATTGCAAAGACCTCACTCCAGTCTGCTCTCTCTACAGTCTGTCCTCGTGTTCATCTTCTATATTGGGAGTTCTCATTTAAAAGATATAGTTGTCTTGGGCTGCCTGTGTGGCTCAGTCAGTTAAGGGTCTGATTCTTGGTTTCGGCTCAGGTCATGATCTCACAGTTTGTGAGTTCAAGCCCCGAATTGGGCTCCGCGCTCTCAGCTTGGGATTCTCTCTCCCTCCTTTCTCTCTGTCCCTCACCTGCTCCTGTTCTCTCTCTCTCTCTCTCTCTCTCCCTCTCTCTCAAAATAAATAAATAAATAAATAAACTTTTTTAAAAATCATCAAAAATAAATAAAAGATTTAGTTTTCTTTTAAAAACATGGATCTGGGGGCTCCTGGGTGGCTCAGTCGGTTAAACATCTGACTTTGGCTCACGTCATGATCTCACGGTTCATGAGTTCGAGTTCCACATCGGGCTCTGTGCTGACAGCTCAGAGCCTGGAGTCTGCTTTAGATTCTGTGTCTCCTTCTTTCTCCTCCCCTACCCCACTCATACTCTTGTTTCTCTCTCTCTCTCTCTCTCAAAAATAAATAAGCATTAAAAACAAAAACATTGATATGGTCAAGGCACTCTGGGCTGCCTAACAAGCATGAATGTCCCCTCGGTGTAGGACAGCCTTCTGTCCTGGCTTACCCGACTTTGCTGGCATCCTTGCTGACCACTTTTCCTCCTGTCACCAGCACTACAGTCTTTGCTCTACCCTGCAGGACCTTGGTCTTTATCACAACTGTGCATTCGGACTTACTATTCCCTCGGCAGAAACATCCACCCCTGCCCCTATTTTTCCCAGGTTGAATTACAGTTTATGAAGGTAGTTTTCTTATCTTTATTATATATAGCATCTTATTTTTGCCACTCTATAATGATACCACTCTATAATTGGAATCTATCAACATTGTGTTTTACTTAGTTATGTATGTGTCTCTCTTTCCATTTGATTTTGGGCTCCTTAAAGGCAGGACAGTGATCTATTCGTACTTTCATTTCCATATCTAACATCATTTCTGCCATATAGAGTTATGGAATACATTTGCATGGACTATTCCAAATGGATGGCATTTGTAAAGTTTCACTCTGTCGTTTTCTGAAGGGTTTCACCTCCCATATGCTCAATGAAGAAATGGATAATAGCTTTTTTATACCATTGTTTTACTGTTGTCTCTCTATGTGAGACAAATTAAAGGCAAAGATGAATTGACCCTGAAGGGAAAAGAAAAGCAAACACAAAATTGGGGTACACCTATACCAGTGTTTTTATCTTGCATTCTGATGAAGGATTCTGGTAATCATTCAACTTACTTAACACGACGTACCTATATCACGACCTAAGGACTTATTGGAGGAGAATTGCATTCCCGGAAAATCCCCCTAGAGGTTTATAGTGAGTTACTCTGGGTTTGAGTGATGTTCTGAATTTACTCAGGCTGGGAGTCCATTTAATCTGGTCCTGAGTAGCTAAATCTCTTCTTTTCTCCACAGGGAAACAACTGGAAGGCATCTGGTAAGTTGGGTGGGACTCCTTACCCTGACTGACTGTGCACTTCCGGTTCAGTGTGTCGCTTCCAGCTTGAAACCTAGCTCTCTGTATCATGAAACTTCCAAGTTCTAAAGCAGTGGTTCTCAACCAGGGGTCATCTTGTGCCCCTATCCCCAACCCCAGGGACATTTGGCAATGTCTAGAGACATTGCTGATCGCTGATTAGAGGCCAGGGATGCTGCTACAAACACCGTACCATGTACTGGACAGCCCTTCACAACAAAGAATTAGCCAACCAAAAAATGGCAATAGTGCTGAGGTTGAGAAGCCCTGGCCTAAAGAAAGGTAGAATGATGTCATGCCCACGCCTGACCATGCCTTCTAACTACAGAAGTCTCAAGGGCTCCACATGGCTGTCTTAAAAGACATCAACTGTGGTCTGTCCGCACTGGATCCACCCCTTTCAGACAAGATGGTAGCTGAGCTCTCAGTTCCACTAATGAGGAGAGGAGACCATAGGTCGGTATTCCATCTGGACTCCTGGAGCCTGCTGACATTTGGGGTGACCAGAATGATCTTTTGCTTTGTTTGACTCAAACCAAGTACTATGAGCACCTTCACCTGGTCTTGCCCTCAGCATGGTCCAGGTTAACTGCTCCTGTTAACTGCCTGGGAACACACCTTGCTCTGCAGAGCTTTATTGCAGTAAAGGTGTGTCAGTACCAGGGTGAATCTAGGGACTCCTCTTCTGCTCACGTGTTCTATTCTGCCCCCAGGAGACATTGAGTAGTGTCTGGAGACATGTCTGGTTGTCACAACCGATGGGGAGATGCTACTGACAACTAGTGGGTGAAGGCCAGGATGCTGCTAAGCTTCTAGAATGCACAGGACAGCCCCCAGCAAAGAATTCTTCAGCCCCAAATGTTAATAGTGCCAAAGTTGAGAAACTCCGATCTATGGTATTTATGCCTTTGGGCTGCTGACCGTGTAAGTCCTATCCTTGGGTAGAAATTATTCTCCTTGAAGTGTGGTATTTACCTTCTCTCAGACCAGTTTTTAAGCTTTCTGGCTTATCCTGTCTCTTCTCTGTGTTGCAGGCATACCTCCATAGTTGTGCACAAGGATGAGTTCTTCTTCGGCAGTGGCGGTATCTCCAGCTGTCCCCCAGTGAGTGGCTTCCCCCACACCCTGCCCTGAAGCCTCATGTTCCCGGGGTTTCCATAGACCAGGAACTTTACTAATATTCTGTGTATCTGGCTTCTAGCCCAATGGATGTCAACCTGTGGCATAATTCCTCATAACTACCTTAAGACTCAGCTCAAGAACACTCTTCCCAGGCCTCCTCTGTGCCCCCTTAGCCTATGTGGGTCCCTCTGGGTCACACTGAACATGATATGATGGTTGAGCTGAGATTGTGTCTCACTCTCTGTCCCCGTAACCAGCTCAGTGTCAAGCTCATAGTATGAACTCAGTCAACGTTGAGCTGAAGGATGAGGGCTCTGAGGGGTGATGTGAATTGCCCAAACTTACATGGCCAGTCAGTGGCACCAGTACTAAAAGTCAGGACTCTCTGTGTCCAAAGCCCATGCATCTGCCAAAAACTTTCTTTCCGAGTGATCTAAGGTTTTCCTAGGAGGTATTCAAGCAAAGACCAACCAACCGTTCATTTTCTACTCATAAATGGAAAGTCATTCTTGATTTCTTCCTCTCACTGGTCCCCCACCTCCTGTAACAAATCCTTCATTAAGCCCAGTCAATTCTACCTTGTAAGTATATCTTAAATCAGTCTCTCTCTGTTCATCTCTTCCCATATTTCCAGAGCTTTCACCTTCATCCATGCCACCCTCATATCCAGCCTGGACCACAGCAGTACGTCTGCTCCTCCTCCTCAGTTAGGTCTCCACACAGGAGGCAAAGTGATTGTTTCAAGATGACAATCTAGTCATGGCATCCCCCTACTGAAGTCAGAACTCTGCCTACTGCTCTTGGAATAAAACCCAGAAAGCTCAGCATGGCCTCCAGGGCCCTATCTACTCTGGTCTCAGTCTCCCTCTCTGAATGACCTCTTTTCAGGTTGTACCTTTCCCCACCCCCACCCCCTTCTCATTCCTTGAACATACCTTGACATTTAAACATACTCTCTCACTTTGTCCACCTCCCTGATCCTTTACCTGGTCTGCCTCTCCATCCTTCAGATTGGAGCTCCATGTTACTTTCTTAGGCAAGCCTTCCCAGACCCCTCAGACTGGAAAGGTCCCCTGTTATATGTACTGATGGCATGCTGGACTTTTCCGGCAAGAACCTTATCGCAGCTCATAATTATATATTGGTTTATGGGATTTTTTTTTGTCTGCCTTCCCCGCTAGACTATAAGCTCCATGAGGGCAAGAATCTCATCTGTTTTGTCCACATCGTACCCCCAGTGCCTAGCATAAGGCCCGGCACATAGTAAGTTCTCAATACATATTTGTTATATGAATGAAAAATAGGGGGTCGAATAGTGATCTTTCAGTCTCTTGCAATTTTGAGACCATTATTCTTGGACTGTCGTAATTATCCTGCTCACCAGGCTTTCCCCAGTGCCTAGAACAATGTCGGCCACACAGTAGGTGCCCAATAGCTACTGCATGAATTAATGATCTTTCCAGGGAGTTCTGCTCAGGAGTGCTGTCCCTTACCCCCTAGCCCATTCCCAGCCCTGTCCTCCCCAGTGATCTGTTGCATACCCACGGCTGGTTTCCCCTTGGACTCATCTCTCCTTTAGTGTGTTATAGCAGTCTGTAAACCCATGGCAGAGAGTTTTCTGTAGGCCTTTCACGGGGCCGTTGAGTCCCTTGCCTGGGGAACCCTATCACCATTGTTAGATTAGCCTCCCAGATCAAAATAGAACTGAATTGTGGCAGTGTTTGCCAGCCTGCCAGATTTCTCACAGTCCTTCACATTTCCCCAGTGTTCTAAGGGATAGCAAGTGTGTCACAAGAAAAAACTGGCTGCATACACTTAAATATAGGCATGGAAAGATGGCCTGTCAAGTGCTAGCCATTTCTGGTTCTCCTTTTGTGCCCTTGCAATTAGGCATGCTGGGAACAAAGGGAGACTTCAGATTCTGTGTTTCTAGTTTTTTATCACCTGGATGAGGCGACAGCATCAGGGGCCTGACTGGCCAGAGACTCGGCTTCTCAGGGTCCTACCAGAAATAAGCAGCCCAGCTTCTTAGGCACGTTGCCAGCGTGTGGCAATGGAGAGTTAATAGGAAGCTCTAAGCCGTTCCAGCCTTGATGCAAATAGGAAATAAAACTCCTCATCTGCCCTGGGTGCTCTGAAAGGTAAACGTTGGAACAGAGCACTTGTGGTCTCCCATGGGAAGCCACATTAAAAAATTCAGTAGAGATGGTGACTTAATGACTTTCTTTGGGTTGGCTCTTTTAGGGAGGGACATTGCTTGGGCCCCCAGACTCTGTGGTTGATGTGGGGAGCACAGAAGTCACAGAAGAACTCTTTCTGGAATACCTGTCCTCCCTGGGGGAGTCTCTGTTCCGGTGAGTGGAGACAGGGGTGGTGGTTAGTTGTGTCTGTCCCCTCACTAGACGATCCGCCCCAGAGGGCAGCCACAAGGTCATATCCCCCAGAGCACGCAGCACAAGGTCTGGCCCAGTATTTGCTGAATAAATAGGAAGACAAAGCGGCTATCAAGCCACAAAAAGAGCTCAGCATCGCTCCCAGGCAGATACCCCATCCCAGCAGACCTTCTGCTGAAACCCTGAGGACAGGAAGGGCTATTTATTCCTTCTGATGAAAATCAGCTGCTGCTGTTTCAGCACTTGCTGCTCTCAACCCATACTGGGCCAGTATCTCGTCTTGAAAAATCAAAACCAGGGTTAGTGGAGGGGTTTGGATGAAATGCCAACTTGAGCAGGTTTTCTCTTAAAGACACTGTAGTCAATTGTCATTGTAATGAGTGTGAAACTCTAACACTAGAGCTCTGCTTTCGTGAATGTAAAGATTCTACTGAAACTGTAGAGGAGCCGTATATTTTTATTTCATCTTTCCCTTAAAAATCTATTTTTTGTGGTCCAGAGTGGCAAATCAAGCAGTCCTTTGGAGTGTAAGAGAGAAGGAAAATCACAGTCCTCTTTCTCAGCTGTGCTCTGCATCCCATTTCCTGGTTTGAGTTATTTCATACATGCGCTTGCTGACTCTCTCAGATCTGTTCTCCAAACCTTTCTCACAATGTACAGAAGTGAGGCCTACAACCTCTTTGAACACAACTGCAACACCTTCACCAACGAAGTGGCACAGTTCCTGACCGGGCGGAAGATCCCTTCCTACATCACTGACCTTCCCTCTGAAATTCTATCCACGTAAGTGGCTTTCAGTGGTCTCTGTGCCCCCCCCCCCACATTGAAATCACCATTCACAGTCAGTGTCTGCCCTCCCCTGATCCCAGCAGAATCCTCCTGAGCTAGGTGGGCCCTGTCATGATGGCAGCTGCTAACAGGAAAAGCCACCATCCTCTCCACTCACTGATGCGCCCCTGTGTTACCCTCACTCTCCTTGGAGCTGGACCAAATCTACCCTGGCCTGAGTGCACAGAACTTAGAAACCCACTTGACACTGGCTCCAGCATTTGTACAGAACCCTGGCGTCTCATCAAGCATGCTGCTCCCCAGAAGTGCTCGCTTAAGTGCGCTTTCAGACAGACAGGCAGAGAGCCGATCAGAGGATTGGTAGGGTGGCTTCTTTTGCAAATGTCATCTGTTAGTCTTTCTTCCCCTGCACCACGAGCTCTTTGACACCCTCGAGACAACTTCCTACTTGCTCTCTTACCCCAGTAGACATTTTCTTCAAGAACACACTGTAGCCCCTCCCGCCCTGATGTGGCCCGAGCTCTGTGGGCCATCATCCAGGCAGTGTCCCCTGAAAGGACACACACGCACGTGCGCGTGCCCACACACACACACACACACACACACACACACCTGAAGTTATCACACCCTTCCCTTCCTTTGCTGTTGATTGTGTTCAGGCAAGCCTCTGCCCACTCCAGGACCATCTCCATTTGCAAACCCTAACTCAGTTTCTCCGGAACTGGGCCCCTGTCCAACAGAGATCCTGGCAGGTTTAGCAGGCTCAACAAGGTGAGCTGTTTTTCACACCTGGGTAGGAACCTCTCAGGAAAAATTTGCATAGGAAACAAGGCTGCCTGTCAGTCTAGTGAGGAGAGCCCCATCTCCCAGCCCTGCCCCTGCCTTCCTGTTCCTTGGTGGTTGTGTTAAACCTCACAGCCTTACTAAAGGATCTAGGTTATGAGGCCCCAAGCAAGTATAAGGAGCTGGAATGTTCTTGCTATTATTATTTGATGGGTGGAGCTCCAGGACTTGTCTGAATTAAGGTTAATATATCTTGGTGTCATCTGTTTATGCTTGAGAATACTCTACTCCCTTTGAACCCGGACATGATTTTCTTTTTTTTTTTTTAATTTGTTTATTATTTTTTTTTAATGTTTTATTTATTTTTGAGAGAGAGAGCGTGAGCAGGGGAGGGTCAGAGAGAGAGGGAGACACAGAGAATCTGAAGTAGGCTCCGGGCTCTGAGCTGGCTGTCAGTACAGAGCCCGACGCGGGGCTCGAACCCACAAACCATGAGATTGTGACCTGAGCGGAAGTCTGACGCTTAACCCACTGAGCCACCCAGGCACCCCTGGACATGATTTTCAAAAATGGCAATATCCACCAAAGAAAAAAAGCCAGTAACTGAGATGTGTTGTGGGCACCCTGATTTAAGGTTCTAGGAATTTTGAGAAGTCTCTAAGGTTCCAGTATTTGCAGTGTTTTTTTTCCAGCCAAGCTATTCTGAGAGCAAACTGGGAGCCCTTTAGAAAGTGGCCTTAACACCTCCTGGCAACCTGCATTTGTCATTTTTCCTGAATATTCCCTGTACTCCCTAGAAAATATCTTTTTCATATTCTTTTTCTTCTGCCTCAATTTCCTCCCTTAAACTTTATTTTTATCTACATATACCATGAGAATTAAAGATTCAAGTGCAGAAAGGTCAGAAAGCTCTAGTTCCCTGTATGCAGCTAGCCTGTTCAAGCCAGAGCTAACCAGGGTCTACAGGCGAAGGTAGTAAGACAATAGCATCTCCTGAGGAGGGACCCCCCAGGAGTAAAAACACAGAGCAGGCTATTTCGAGAGCTCCTCCATGAATGTCACATGCAAGGTGGGTGAGAAAACCGAATGAGGTTATGGGTGTCCTTCCCCGTGTGGTGGCATCGCTGCACCCGTGGGCATGGTTGTGACTGTCTGCACCCAGCCCACCCCAGCCCCTGGGTCTCTTTTCTCCACAGGCCCTTCGGACAGGCCCTGCGGCCCCTTCTGGACTCCATCCAGATCCAGCCTCCTGGAGGGAGCGCCGTGGGCCGACCCAATGGCCAGAGCTAACAGGACTACATGGGACCGCCCTGCCTCACCAGGGCTTTTCCTTTTTAAACAAAACAAACCCTACCAGATTTCTATTTTATAATTTTACATCAGAGCTAACAACCAGGGGACGGCTTTTTAAATTTCCCAGGGAAGGAGATCGCCAGGCTGCATGTAGGACAATGCTGCTAAGAAACAGAACAAAATGCCATCCCTTCTAATAGTATTATACTAATTTATTCAGGCTGTCTTGTCTGTGAGTTCACTTTTGACGCTGCTTCCTAAGCGTCCTCCACACTGGAGAAAGGGAGAGGGTTTGTTTAAGCAGAAGGCAAGAGGCACGGTTTGG
Source organism: Cryptoprocta ferox (assembly GCA_028646485.1). Lineage (NCBI taxonomy): Eukaryota > Metazoa > Chordata > Mammalia > Carnivora > Eupleridae > Cryptoprocta > Cryptoprocta ferox. Next base: position 6,766,053 of record CM053571.1, read on the forward strand.
GGGAGCCCCAACCCAGAACCTCTTTCCAGAGAACGCCCATCCTCTACCCAGGTTGCCACCACCTGTGGGACCCAGGTGAGTTTTACAACATCCACGAAGCAGCCATTGCAACATCCCAGAAGCAGTTCCTCTCTAGTGTTAAATGAACCAAAGGATTTGGTGCACATGGGACCAGTTTCAGGATGACTGACCCAACCTAAGTGAACTCTGTAGCCACAGCCTCTCTCACCTCCCCTCCCTACCCCAAGCAAGGCCATGGGGCCAGGGCTGGAGCAACCAGAAGCCTCAGGATCAGGAGAGAGTGACAGCAAGTGTCAGGCCAGAGAAAACAGGATAAAGCCATTCTTCCTTGCACCTGCCGATTGCCAATCCTCTGACATCAGTTTTGGAAAACCTGCCTTGCCAGCTACAGGCCGCTCTTCCTCAGCATGGCTGACCTGTCATAGTTCTTGAAGGTCTGGGCTGGAGCGGCAGAGACGCAGGCCTGTTGTCTACAAGTGATAGTGCAGATTGTTTGCAGCCCCTGTACCACCCCCCTCCACCCCCAAACCAATATGCAATACTCAGCTAGGGACCAAGGGGAAATGATTCCCTGCTCTAGGAAAACATCCCTGGTGTAGAAAGAATAATAATGCAGAATCAAGGTGGCAAGAAGATTTCGAGTTGTTTCTGATAGAGATTTTTTACATTATCCTCAATGTGTTTTGAAGGCACGTGTTATTTCTGTTGTCATTCTGACTTTACGGATGCATTGTTGAGAGCCTGAGTGGGCATTTTCCTAAGGAGCTGCTGCTAGGAGCTTATAGGGAGGACCGTCTGGATGTTTCTTACCTGGAGAGGCTTTTAGATTCCTTTTCTTCACATGCCTCCCTTAAGTTAGTTTTTGGGGGAGTGAGTGTGGAGAAGGGTCTCAGAGCTGTCAGGTCCCTGAGTCCCAGCTCTGGCATCTGTGGGTCCCTCCCGCCACAGCTCCTGCCACTTCTCAGACTTGAATTACGTTCTCTTTCCTGGGGTCTGGCCTGTAGCAGGTGCCTTTGCTCTTCAAAAAGCTGCTGCTCACCTCTGGCCTCATCTCCCCCTGTCTCTACCATTAGCCATAGCAGTTGGCATCATTAGGGTCTCGGCTAGAGGAAAAAGTGGTTTTCTGCCTTTGTGTTTGCCTGTGACCTGACCAGGGGCCCCTCCATGGTGACCAGCTGTGAGGTCAAGTGACATTGTGGAGAGCAGAAAACTAGCAGAGACTGTTATTTAATGTTGACCTACTGGCAGAATTGGGCTCACGGAGAATAGGTTTTGGGCTGAGTTTCTCCTGGGAAGGCAGCTTGCTAGTGGAGTCCTTGGCTTCCCACCCAGGTTTCTCTCCTTTTCCAGCCTGCCTTGCCCAGCCCTCTGTCTCTTCCAGGCTCCTGTTGGAGACCTCTCCTCCCAGGGCTCTCAGCTCTAGCCAGAGGGTGCTGGGCATCACAGGCTCCTTCTGTCTTCCACCCCACATCCAGGCTCAGCTGGCTTTACGTCTAATAGCTATCACTCCAGACCCAGGAGAAGTTAGCCAAAGTGGCTACCCTGAGAGACTGACTTATATGTTATATGGTTCATTGAAAGCCTCCCTTCATGCCCAGCAGCGATTTGTGCCAATGCCTGGGCCCTAGGCTTGTGGGGAGAGATGGAGGGATCAGCCAGCAAGCAGCCTTCTCTGAGCTTTCCAGGAAGGCCAGCTCTCTCTCCCCACCCAAGTCCCACTGTCACTCATTTTGGAAGCCTGGGCTCAGGCTGCGACCGCCAACCCACTCCTCGCATTTCTCTGTCAATCCCAGAACCTCAGGAGCGTGCTCATTATGACCAGCTAGCTCCACACAGGTGTGTGAGGCAAGCAGAGTGAGAAATGAGCCATATGTGTAAGTGTATCATACAGTAGACACCTCCATCGAGGCCCATTGGTTTAAAGGGACAGGGAAGGAGGAGGGATGAGACCGTCACCCCTTCCCCCAAATAAAGCTTGTACCATTGAGATTCCTTTTGCCCTTGAAGTCAAACTAATAACTGTGTCTAGTACGGAGGTGTTTGCTGGTTTTCTTTAGTGTTTTTTCTAATGCAATAAACTCATTTCTGCCTGCTGCATTTGCATCGTGCTTGAAGGTCTGGGTATGCGTCCAACATAGCCAGGCTTCTTCTCAGTCTGTCTCCCTCTGAGCTTAACTCTGCAGAGTCTGGATATGCTGCCTTTGCCTGTTTGTTAGCCTGTGGATAAGAAGTGATGACAGCAGGGAAGAATGTATGACTTGCACCACTGGTTTACAAAAATGGGGAAGAGGCCCTGAGAGAATACTACTTGCCTAGTGTCACCTTGCAGGTGGTTGAGTAAGACTCGGAGCCTCTGTCTGCTGGCCCCAGCTTCTGAGATCTCCCCCTAGAGGACCCTGGCTGTCAGAGAGCATCTGACCACACCGAGAAGCATTCACTTCTGGCTTCAGTTTGGCTCTAGGCCGGGTCTGTGGCCCCAAGGATCTCTCCCCACCTTGTTACCATGGCCTCACTCGACAAGTGTGGGGGTGGGCGGATAGCTCTCTGAGTGTCCCCTGGCACTGCAGACACATGAGTGTGGCTGCAGGTGTCTGTTGGTTCAGTTGGCCCGCTTTGAGTGGGCATGTTCCACAGGCCGAGGCAATGCTAGGTACTTTCACACACAATGGACTTGAGGTGTAGGTGCTGGTCTCGTATTACAGATGGGGACACAGGTACAGAGAAACTAAGTTATCCGAGTGGCAAATGGCTGAGCCCTAGAATCCAGGCCACGTTCTAACCACCACACCTGTGAGACCTCATTATTGAGGCACTGTGTCTTTCCTGAATGTTAGCTGAGGAAAAAGGCTCTGTCTCTCCAGAGGACACGGAGGGTAGGTGGCTTTGGCTGACATTCCCCCCTGCCCCCAAAGCTGACATGTTCAGAGGCAGGAATCTTTAATAAGCGTGCCTGCTCTGAGATCACACAGCCTGGGCTTAAGTCCTAACTTTGCCATGTGTGGGCCAGTCTGTTTGTCTCCTCATCTGTAAAATGGAGGAAATGGTACCTATCTCACAGGGTGGTTTTTCAGAGTAAATGTCAAGTGCTAGGCTCGGTGCCTGGCACAGATCAAATGCTCAATGAATGTCAGGCTGAGGGCAGAATGCATTCAACAGCCACTGACTGGGGACTCTGTGAGCCAGCTCCATGCAGAGGCCCCGGCCAATCCTCTCTGCTGAGGACAGTTTCCAAAACAAGATGGTGCCGATGTGCACCACCTGCTTCTGTGGGAAATGGCACTTGGTTTTACCCTTAGACTTTGTGACTCCCAGCAAGTCAATCTGGAGTAAATTTATTCATCCCCACAAATGTCTCCCTAGGAGCCTATTGTATGTAAAGCAGCACTGGGCTCTGTGCTAGGGTGGGGTGGGGGGGAACAGGACAAAAGGGCCCCTGTGACAGGGATTCTATTCTGAGGAGGCTGGGAGACAAAAGGGTAGAGAAGTTTGGTAATCTCAGGTGGCCTAGTGCTAGAGGGAAATACCACCAGGTGACAGCAGGTGTGAATTCCCCAGGTGTGAATGGGGAATAGCATCAGGAGGTTGGGGACATTGTGTGACAAGGTGATGGTGATGTTTAATCTGAGACCTCTCACTGACAAAGTATAGATCTGAGAGAAGAGCACTCCGGGCACAGGGAGCAGCAAGTGAAAAGAGCATTGGAAGGACTGAATGGAGGCCGGAGTGACCGGAGCATGAGAACCAAGGGGGGATCGTGGGAGGTGTGGAGGCTGGAGAGGCCAGTGGGCCAGACGGTGCAGGGCCTTGTAGGTCGCAGAGTGACACAATCTGCGCGCTATGGGGAGAACAGACTGGGGATGGGATGGGTTAAGAGGAGCAGCAGAAAGCCAGGGGAGGAAGCTTGTAGGAGTCAGGCAAGAGGTGAGGTGTGCTGTGCACCTGCCAAGTGCCCGGGGAGCTGCAAAGAAGCTCCCTGCTCCCCAGGGACTCCGAGCGCGGGGAGGAGCGGACAGCGCCTGTGAAACCGGAAAGGCCAGGGCCACATGACTGCACAGCCACTGTCAGCCCCCTGTCCTGCATCCACAAGCTTTGGCTGAGCTCCTCCAGCTTTGATGTGGGGTCTGCTTAAATTTCTTCACTTGTTTTTTCCAAGATGTATTCGTTTTGGTTATATTATATATTTAGAAAATGTAGGCAACCAATGAAAGTACAAAGCTGAGAGGAAAAGGTCCTCTGCAATCCCATCATCCTAGGAGGTATTGGATTTAGTGAGCATCTTTGCAGAGATTTCTGTGCATTTGAAGACATGCATGCTGGACATGCGGTGTGGCACCTGTCTTTGTCCTCAGCACGTAGTGAAGGTCTGCACAGCCCCAGCAAGGTGTCAGGAGAATGGCTGAGGCGGGAGTGATGGTGCCTAGTGGTATTGGATAAAGGAAGCTCTAAGAGAAGATTCCAGCAAAGTTTTCCCCAAAGCTTGAGGGAACCATTAGGTAAGAATAGGCAGCTCATCACAGTTGTGTGCGTGGAGGCCAGACCTGCTCTGGGATGGGATCGTGGTGTAGGGGGACGCCTGCCTGGCCAGGTGGGTTGGACCAGGAGACCCACGTCTCCTCACACTCAT
>CM053571.1:6770797-7105873 GCA_028646485.1 Cryptoprocta ferox
CCCGCAAGGTCACGCTGCAGTGAGAGAGGTGGACACCAGGTGGCGCTGTGGATGCACTCAGGGCCCAGCCGACCTCCAAAGGGCTAGTCTCACCTACCCCAGGTCACATGCTCCCTACACACCTCAACCACTCTGTGCCCCCCCCACCCCCCCACCCCCCGCCAGAAGCCCACAGAATAACAGTCCAACTGTTCTCACATGTATCAAGGCCCTTCCTAAATTTGTCCCTGGACGTCTCCAGCCCCTCCATTCCCGCCTACAAGCGTAGGCCAATGTCACTGCAAACAGTATCCACCTCCAGCTTCAATTACTGTTTGTTGGACCTGGATCATCTCTCCCCAACTCAGAACAGCCCCTTTCTCAGAGCTAAAGGCCCAGCTCCAGCATTTCCTCTACAAAACCTTCCTGACTTCTCCCTACCCCAGAGTGGACCCCTCCTTCCGTGGGTGCTTCCTGGCAGGCTCCCACCAGCTGGGGCACCCTCCAGGGGTAGGGTCTGGCAGTGATCACCTGAGTGCCCGAGCCCAGCACAGGACCTACCACAGGGCCAGCATCTCCTTGTGGGGCGGACAGAGGGTAGGCCATAAAAATTTAGCCCTAGACTTGGATACAAACCCATCTGGATTGACCTTCTGACTCAAATGACCCTGATCAAGACCTCCCTCTCTATGGGCCTCAGCTTCTGCATCTGTGGAATAAAGACTATGGATGAGATAGTTTCTACCACCCCTCCTGGGGAGAGAACTCTTCACCCTGCCCATGATACCAGAGATGAGGAGTGACTCACTCGCCCAAGTTCTCAGTCCTGAGGCTGAGGTCTGGTCCACAGAGATTACTAACCCCAGGTGTAGAGGGGGAGGGAGGGCTGCCACCCCTGCCCCCCACCTCCAGGTGGGGCAGTGTCATCCCTGTCCCCACTGGCTTTGGCCCCAAAGGGGCCTGTGCCAACCCAGCAACAGCCTCTACCCGCTCTACAAACACCACCTCTGAGCATGCGCCCTTCTGCTTATTTAAATTCAATGGACTTGTTTATTGTGAAAACAATAAGTCCTGCAGACTTTTTGACATATGGAGGAAAAATGTCAACATCCACAATCTTCCCAAACTCCTGCTGCCCCTAAACTAAGAGGGAATTAGAACTAGCAACCAGCCCTGACTGTTCTTTGCAAAGCCTCTTTTAGCACAGCTCCTTTCCTGCACCCCCTCATCTTCCTGACAGCCCGGGAGAGGCTGGCAGTGGTGGCCCCATTTATAGATGAGGAACAGGCTCAGGGAGTAGGAGGGACGTGCCCAAGTTCACCTCACTGCAGAGGGACAGCCCCAGGAGCCATCAGTCTGCCTGTATACACACTGCATCAAGGCTGCCCCTCAGGCTGGGACTGCCACCTGAAAAAGTCACACTCCAGGGGCATGTAGGTGGCTCAGTAGGTTAAGTGTCTGACTCTTGATTTTGGCTCAGGTCATGCTCTCACAGTTGTGAGATTGAGCCCTGCGTCCATGGACCCTGCTTAAGGTTCTCCCCCTCTCCTGCTCACGTGCTCATGCCTTCTCTAAAAAAAAAGTCACACCCCAGATAGGGAAAAAAAGAGAATCAATACCTCCCATATTCGTTCAGCACATGTTGACAGTTGGCCTTCCACCAAGGGGGCAAGGAAAAGCATGGCTTCAGCGGAACAGAGCTTCATTCTGTGATCCTGGGAAGCCAACATCACCCCTCTGGTGTCAGTACCTACCTCTAGAAATTGATGTAAGCGTACTCACCTCAAAGGGTTCTTGGCAAAAGTAAGTAAAATGCCCAGGGTAGAAGCTACGCTGTCCAAACCAGATATGGAAGCCACTAACCTCCAAATCTCAAAAGCCCGGGCCCCAAAGAGCCAGAGCCTTCCTTTTTGAGCAGGATCCTTCCAGGCCAGGGTCTCAGGCCCCCTGTCTTCAGTCCTGGCTTCCTTTGGTGCTCTCAAAATGCCCTCTGACCAGTCTCTATAGTCCCAGTTCCCCCAGTCCTACCTCTGCCTCTCCCTAGGGCCTCTCCAGGGCCCCATCTGAGAACCAGTTGCCAGGGACACTCTTAAAGGGCCACACTGGTGGCCACAGAGCTACTCCATCTGGTCCTTTTGGATTTGTGCCTCAGGGCAACTCATTCCCCCTCCCTGGGTTTCAGTGAAATGGCTTGAGATGAGAATTCTGGAAGAGACTGTGAAAGGTTTTTGTGAGGAAACTAGTTCACTACAGATGTGCTATTGTTTGGAGCTCAGCTTTGTTTGTGTTTCTAAGTGTGGGCCCAATCCATAGGAGACAAAAACCTGTCCTGTCCTGCGCACCACATCCTACAGCATCTGGAGCCCAGTAGCAGGGGTGGGCCCCGGGTATCTGCATGTAACTTGTTCTTAAGAACTTCTGGGCAATGGAACTGGTAGGTATCGGCTGTGAGATATGAGAGACTAATTTAGGCAATTCCAGCCCCACCCACCGGCTCTATACTAGCTAGCTGGGGCCTGGGAGGGGTCTTGAGCCCAGCCAGTGATGGGGTTGAGTGGTGGGGGTCCGGAACTGATGGCCAGGAAAGAATTCTTGAGATGTCTTTGGTGCACAAAGGTGCACAGGGACAGGACCCCATGGGCGAAAAGAACTGCACTGGGTTTGTGAAAGTGACTGGTTATATACCGTGAGTGAGGGGAGGTAAATGCTGGCCTCTAAAAGGACTTTCATATGCTAAAGAGGACTCAGAAGATACGGAGGCCTTGCTATAGTCAAGCTAAGGTTGTTTTCCTTCTAGTAAGGCATGAGCATTAAGACCGTAGGGAGTTCCTAGAAATGTTATGCTATTTGCCTCACCTATTTGCCAGTGGGCTGCAGGTTACAAAGAAATTTAATTTTATTTACCATTTCCTTCTTGCCTTTGTTTCCCAGATCACTATGGAGGGGAGGGTGATGTTGGGGCTCCAGGAAACTGAGTCTATAGGTTTCTGGAGATCAGGCTATTGATACAATTGCCTTTTTCTCATAATTTACTAAAACACTTGTAAACTTTGGTGACTCCAGTCTGGCATGACTGTGATCTCTATCAGTTAATTATTTGTTTTTTCCTTCTCTTAGCTTTAGGGCTGCCAGGAGTGCCTGAGGAATGTCACAGGCCTCCCAGCTGGGGGGAAGGGAAGGGCGTGTTTGCTAGTTTGTGCTTTGCCCCGAGCTTCCCTTAAGCTCCCTCATCACCAGTGCCCAGAGTCCCAGGGACCAGATCCGGATAGAGCAGTAAGAGCAGGAGAACGAGTTGGGTTTTCCTTCCCACAGAGATGGTTCTGCTTGCTGTCAGTATCCAACAGAAAACAAAAGCTTCTTGAAGGCAAGACCCTTGTTTTGTTCTCTACAGTATTCCCGGAATCCAGAACAGTGTGTACCCCAAACACATTTGTTTAATGAATGAACCAAACTCTGGCACAGGGCCTGGAAGAAAAAAACAAACTGGTTTTTTTCTGCCCAGCTTGACTATGGCTCCTCAGCAGGGCACAATTATGATCCTGTCTTTTACATTTTTTCTGATATTTTGCTCATCATGGATTTTTTTGCATTAATTTTGATTTTTAAAAATATTAGAAAGAAAAATTAAAATGCCACTTATTTTGATGTTTATTTTGGTGTCCTCCTGTTTTTTGCCTGTGGCAGGTAATCACTTTACCGTTAATCCCATCTCAGCCGTTGCAGGCGTGGCAGGTGCCTTGGGCACATCCTTTTTTTTTCTTCACCAAGTGGAGACAATACCTTCTAGAGCTTCTGTCCAGTTCGAGGGCTAGCACATAGTACTAGGGTCAATAAGTAATGGTTATTCCTATCTCACTGTTCACAGTCCTATCAGGTGGGGATTATGTCCCCATTATGTAGATGAAGAAACAGGTCAGGAAAGGTAACCTGTCCACATCCTTACAGTCAGCAGGGACCAAACTGCAGTTTTCCGGACTCTGTCTCCAGCGATCTGATGAGAACAAAGGCAAAAGGAAATATAGACAAGATTAAATTTCCTTATAACCTGCAGTCCATTGACAAATCCTTGAAACCTGCAGAGTTTAACATTCCTCCCGGCAGTCCCAACTGTCTCAATGTTAATGCTTTGCTGAAGGGAAAACAGCCATGGCTTGACAATAGGTAAGCCTCCTAGATCCTGGGAGTCTTCTTTAGCGTAGGAAAGTCCTTTTGGAAACTTCCCTTTGTATTTACCTCCCCCAAATCCCAAAGTATATAATCAGTTACTCCTCACAACCCCATTCCAGCTCTTTCTGCCCCTGGGTCCTATCCCTGTGCTATAATAAAAACACATATTTGCACTGAAGATGTCTCAAGAATTCTTTCTTGGCCTTTGGCTCAGAACCCCAACACTTGAAAGCATATCAGATCTTCCTAGGTAACTGCAGCTACAAAGACAAAAAAACAAAGCAAAACAAAACAAAACTATCAAAAGCATTGTGCACTGAAATGCCACTCAATAGTTGTGTGGTTGTGTGTCTTTGCATGCCCTAAACTGCCGGAGCCAATCACAAGCAATGAGGGAGCTTGAGGCAAGCTGAGGGCCAAGTACAAGCTAGCACACCACCCTCCCTTCCCAGGTGGGACATGTATTATATACCTTGGACACTCCCAGCTACCCAAAAACAGGAAAGGATAAAAACATAAATGGTTAAACGGATAAGAGTCTCCAGCAGTCTACCTGAAAAAGGCTATCCCATTAATGGCCAAAGTCCAGGAACTCCCTGCTGTCAGTGTTAATGCTTTGCTAGAGGGAAGAACAAGTTTAGTTTGACAATAGCTAGGCCTCCAGTAAGTCTTTAGCATGTGAAAGTCTCTGGAAACTCCCTCCAAACTTTATCTCCCCCGACTCTATGAAAGGTCACTCCCCACACTTGCAGCGCAGTTCTTCTGTGCCCCTGGGTCCTGTCCCTATGCTTTAATGAAATCACCTTTTTGCACCAAACACGTCTTCAAGAATTCTTTCTTGGCCATTGGCTCTGGACCCCACAACCCTCCCATCACCCCAAAACTTCATCACAGGCATTGGCAAGAATAGTGGATGCAGCAAAAATGCCCACCCAGGGATACTGCCAAACTGAATGGTACTCCCTGGGAACACAGAGGGAGGCAGGGGTGGGCTTGGCTCTGGCAGTATGGAAGGAAGCCAAAACAGAATCCTGGAGCAGAGGATGCTGTAGTCCATGCATTTCAAAGGGAAGAAAAACTTTGAAATTCACCATAATACCAGCACCCAGAGACAGTCTGATGCTTTTCATTACAATGCTTTTTCCACGTTCAATATTCTACAACACAGATTTTTATGGCTTCACGGCACTTCATCTCATAAACAGATCATAATTTGGCCAATCCCCATTTCCCCCTTATTTTCTACAAGTTAAATTGCTGGCTCAGTGGCCCATTTTTAAGACTTTTGACGTGCAATACCTGTTTAATCAATAACGGTATCAAACACAACTATACGAATTCTCCTTCGGAATAGGTCTGCTGTGTGCCACGTACTTTGTGGGCTCTTTTATTATTTCTTTGCATAGGCACAGCAACCCTACAGAGTAGGTGGTATTCTTCCCATTTTACAGATGGAGACACAAAGCCTCGGAGAGGTAAAGAGACTTGTCCAAAGTCACATAGTGGTGGGGCTGGGAAGACAACCTAGAACCGATCACAAAGTCAACGTGATGTTTAAATAATTGTGAATAGTGGGATCCAGAAAGGTTTCTTGAAGGAGGTGGACCAGGAGCCTCACGGGGTGGGCAGAAGGACGGCGGAAGGAGTATTGGTTCGTGAAGGCCATCTGGTAAAGTCCAGAGACCGAGCAAAAGCCATTAGATTACTTAAAGCTTAAGATTTGTAGGGCAAAGGCATTAGCAAAGAACGGGTGAGTCATGGAGTGATTGACGGCGGGCGGGGAGACTCGGGGGACAGCTCAGGTTCTTGGAGTCCCGCCCTCTCACTGCACTGCAGGGTTTGAGGCTCCGCCCCCGTCCAGCCACCCAAGACCAGCTGCAATCAGAATCTTCCCGCCGCGGTCCAACCCTGGCCCGGCTCCTCTCTTCCGGGTTCTGTGCCTCACTGCCCGCCTGGCCCAGGCTCAGGCCCCGCCCACGTCTGGTTTGGAACAATCAGACAAGCGTGCCGCTCTCTGCTCCGCCCTATACCACGCCCCCCCGCCTGGTGCAATCAGAATCATCCTTCCAGAGTCGGCTCAGGCCCCGCCCCGCCCCGTCTGGACAGTCCTTCTCCCGCCGAGATCACGCCCTGGCCCCGCCCCCCCCAAGGCCCCGCCCAGCCTCGCCTCTTTCCGACTCGGCTCGGGCAGCCGCATCACAGCCCTGTGCCGCGCGCGCTGAGTTGCAGCCATGGCGGTCACCACTGAGGGCGCCCGCAGGAAGGAGCGCGTTCTCTGCCTGTTTGACGTGGATGGGACCCTCACGCCGGCTCGCCAGGTAAGGCCCTGACGTTCAGCAGCTCCCGTCGGGGGTGTCACGCGGACAGAGGCCGAAAGTGGGGCCTGCAGCGGCGTGACCCTGGACAACCCAGGACCGAGTCTGGACGCAGCGGTATCCGGCCCCTGATACCCTAGGGCCGCCCACCGGGAGTGATGGGGACTCGGTCGCGCATGTCACATCCCCCGAGCGTCTGCGCTCACCTTCTGCCCGGGAGCGTCGGGGCGGGTGGGATTCTGGAGGGAGGAGGAGGCTGCGAGCGGGGACCTAGCTTTGCTGCCCCGGCTCAGGCTTCCTCTCGCTGAGGCCTGGGTCCCCGGACGCCCCCGCCTCGCCAGCCCGGGCTCCCGCCCCTAGGATGCACCTGTAGCCCGAAGCTGGCGTCTGAGCCCAGGACTCTAGAGCCCTGGCCCAGAGCCCTCTGCGAGCACCCAAGCATCAGAGTCGCCACCTAGTGGGATTCGGGGGTCTCTGAGCCATCCCACCAGACCTTTACAGGCCTGGGCGGAGGTCTGTTTTCTCAAGCTCCTCACCCACTTTACCTCCCACCCCCAGGTATGGAGGGAGGTAAGGCTTCTGCACCTTTTCGGATGAGTTTTAGGCTCCGCCCACCTGGAGGTTAGAGTCCCCAGGCCTAGTCTGGTCACTGAACATTCTGTGGCACGGGGAGGGTGGGAGTACGACTCGTTAAAAGGCTTGTCACCATGTTGATCCGAACTCTGCTCCACGCTCAGTTTTCCTAGCTTTGGATCTCTCCCTAGATGAGGCCCCAGACCGCTCCTCACCAGCTGGATACATAAATAAGCAGGCCTCCTTCTTGGCGGCGCTAAGGGTATTCTCCATTCTGGGGCCATAAGGAACAACTAAGATCCCCTAGAACAGGGAGCCAGTAGGGCTGGGTTGCAGGGCAGAGGCTGATGGAAACCCAGGTCTTAGCCTCCCCTTTTAGGTCCTGAATGACCCCGCTTCCCTATTGGAAGGCTCTGACCTCTTTCTGACATCCCTGAGGACCCTGGGAGCTGCTGGAGGCAGCGCAGCCAAATTCCTCCTTGTGCCCCCAGAGCCCAATGGAGGGAGGGTGGCAGGGTTGAAGGCACAGCCCCAACCCCTCCCTCTGACCCTTTGCTCCACTGACCCATCAGCCTGTACAAGAACAATGTGTTATTGCTGTCCCGCAGTGTTCATGCCAAGCCCTATCCTTAGTGCTTTTTAAAAGTTAATTTTGGGGGCACCTGGCTGGCTCAGTCAGAAGAGCATGCACCTCTTGATCTGGGGGTCGTAAGTTCTAGCCCCACATAGTGTAGAGATTCCTAAAAAAACAAATACTTGAACTAAAAACTAAAAGTTAATTTTTTTAACGTTTTTTTTTTTTAATTTTAAATGTTAATTCATTTTTGAGAGAGAGACACACAGAGTGTGAGCAGGGGAGGATCAGAGAGAGAGGGAGACAATCTGAAGCAGGCTCTAGGCTCTGAGCTGTTAGCACAGAGCCTGATACAGGGCTTGAACCCACGAACTGTGAGATCATGACCTGCAATGAAGTCAGTCGCTCAACCAACTGAGCCACCCAGGCACTGCTAATGTTTATTTATTTTTGAGAGAGAAAGAGTGTGAACGCGAGCCAGGAAGGGACTGAGAGAGGGGGGGAGACGGAGGATCCAGCTCTGGACTGACAACACAGAGCCCCACGCGGGGCTTGAACTCACAAACCATGAGATCATGACCTGAGCTGAAGTAGGACACTTAACCAACTGAGCCACCCAGGCGCCCCAATAAAAGTTAATTTTTAATTATACACGTCTTCATAAACACATTCTCTTGTAAAGAATGAAAACATAACAGAGAAGGCTAAAGTCCCCTCTGACCATTTTAGGATCCCTGGCCCACCCCCTCCCGAAAGAAAGGTGGTTGCCTTTGCCTCTTCTGTGGCTTCCTTCCAGAACTTCATCTAGATGTGTTTGCTCAGCGCAAATATTAAGCATTGTTTTGTGAGGCTTCTCTTCCTTCCTCCCTCCCTTCCTTCCTTCCTCCCTTCCTTCCTTCCTTCCTTCCTTCCTTCCTTCCTTCCTTCCTTCCTTCCTTCCTACTGTGTGTGCATTCCTGGAACTTGCTTTTGACAGTTAACAGCATGTCTTGGGCTCTCCCATATTGGAAGCACAGGCCTGCCTTTTTCTGTGTAACCACAGTGTAGTATTTCAGAGCAGATATTTACCCTTCTCTGATTGACGAGCCTATGAGTTGCTTGCAGGTTTTCACTATTTGTAAACCATACCCCAGGAGACCTCCATATACATCCAGGCAAGAGAAGTGCAAGTTCTGGGTGACCAGGTACATGCTTTTGAAGTTTTCCTAGATCTGGCCAAATGACCCTCCGAAATGGCCGCACCGGTTTTACACTCTCACGGGCAGCATTTGACATCATCATTTACTATAGATACTGTCAGCTTTAAAGAGATGAAAGTTTGAAAACATGGAGTGTAACTCATTAGTGTGCATTTCCTTGGTGGGGAAGCATCACGTGATTAGTCACCAGTTAATTGCTTGTTCATTTCCAAGCACTCTGGATCCCCGATCTCATTTAATCTTAGTCAAGACCGCCTCTATCTGGTTGCTACTGTGATCCCCCATTTTATAGATGGGACAAGTAAGGCAAAGAAAGCAAAGCCCATTGCTCAAGATCATCCTGCAGTTGAGAGACTTTTTGAACCCATTACATCTCAGTCTGAGGTCTGGGTTCTAAACCTTGAACTGCCTCAGATTCAAATGGAACATGGACTCCCTGGATTCTGAGCACTGAGTGAGGATTGAATGGAGGTCCCAGACATGCTGACAGCCAGAAATCTTGTGCTTTCCCCACCCCGTCCCTGCAGAAAATCGACCCTGAGGTGGCCGCCTTCCTGCAGAAGCTGCGAACTAGGGTGCAGATTGGCGTGGTGGGCGGCTCGGACTACGCTAAGATTGCGGAGCAGCTGGGAGACGGGGATGGAGGTACAAGGACAGTTCCGTGCTCGGGATGGGGGTGCGGGGAGTGGGGGGCTCGGGAGGTCCCTGGACGCTTGTACCTTCAAAGACCCAGCTCCGATTCTGAGGAAACACCTAAATACTTCCCTCAGCGATTCACGGTGAGCACCCACCGTGTGCCAGGCACTGTGCAAGCTTCAGAGGAACAGCAGGGAACAAAGCAGACAGAATCTCGCCCTTCCCTGAGTAGTTCACGTCCTCTGCTCTCTTTGCTGGGTCCCAGATTTCCTCATCCTTAAAATGCGCACGGCTACGCCTGGCTGGCCCAGTCAGTGGCCCCCGGCCCCTGAAATGCACACCAGTTAGGAATGGCTACATTGCTGGAAATGGCCATAGGTTAACTTCTTTTCATTTACCCCTTACCACCAGACTTTAGGGTGGGCTTGGTTATCCCTTGAACAGAGAAGGATCCTGAAGTCACTCAGGAAGTGGTTTGGGACCCAGAGCATCTGTTCTCAGCTGAGTCCCTGGTCCCAGCTCAGTTGGACAGATCCCACCAGTTCTCAAACCAGAAACTCGTTTGACTTTTCCCTTTTCCCCGCCCCGTCATTCATTCTCCAGCAAGTCTGGAAATATCGCCCGGTGTGTCCGTGTCTGCATCTCCACTGCCCCTCCATTGTCCAGGTGACTGTCTCCCACCTAGGCCCTGCACCAGCCTCCTGGCTGTGCCCCCTGCACCTCCTCCTCTCACACCCTCCAGCCACTTATGTGGCAGCCAGAGCTGAAAATTGCCCCTTGCAACCAACGATGGAAGCCGCTGGCTGGTGGGGCTGTGGGAGCACAGAGCAGAAATGATGCCCTTTGCTGGGGAGTCCCGGAAGGCTTCCGGAGGAGGGAGCCGGATCATGGAGTGAGGGAGGGTGGTCCAGGCAGAAGGACCTGTGTGAGCAAAGGCCCAGAGGTGTGTCTGGCTGGTTTGGGCAAAAAGCTGAAGGTGAAGAGCCTAGAAAAGCAGGTTTAGGATGGAACAAGTGGACTTTGAATGCCAAACCAAGGAGTGTGGGCTTTATCCCTCTACTTGGCTCTGGGTACCTGGTCTCACACTCTTTTTTTTTTTTTTCCTGTGGCCTCTACATGTCCCTGAAGTCATCGAGAAGTTCGATTATGTGTTTGCTGAGAATGGGACAGTGCAGTATAAGCATGGACGACTGCTCTCCAAGCAGGTCAGTGCCCCCCAGGGCCTCAGCCTGGGACACTTTTCCATTGCTGCACAGCCCATGGTATCTCTGTCCTGGGCTGGAGGAGGGCACTGTGTCCACCACACTCAGAGCCCCATGTTCCTTGCCCAGACCATCCAGAGCCACCTGGGGGAGGAGCTGCTGCAAGACTTGATCAATTTCTGCCTCCGCTACATGGCCCTGCTCAGGCTGCCCAAGAAGCGGTGAGACCCCTCCAGCCTTGCATCCAGCTCCCCCCCCCCACCATCCCAGGCCTGAGGGAGGACAGGGGTGGCTCTCTCAGAGGGGACCCGCACGCGCCAGGGCCCCAACTTACTGGTGCATGGATTCTTGTCCCCTGGGAAGTCCAAGGAGGCTGTGGTCCCAGGTGGGGCTGGATTTGAATTCAGGGCCATTCTCCTTCTCTCTGGCTCCCTGCCCTCCCTCCTGCCCTCCTTTACCATCAGTGGAACCTTCATCGAGTTCCGGAATGGCATGCTAAACATCTCGCCCATCGGCCGGAGCTGCACCCTGGAGGAGCGGATCGAGTTCTCTGAACTAGACAAGGTGCCACCAACTGTGTGACCTCGGGCTGTAGGGCCTCAGTCACTCGACCTCTGTGAGCCTTTGTTTTCCCATCAGTGAAATGGATTGGCAGTGGCGGTGTTCTGATTCAACCAGTCCCCTTTTGGACACCCACCATGTGCCATGGTCTCGGCACTTCTGGGTCTTTCCAACATGGCTGGTTTCCCTCCACCACCCGCCACTCACCTAAGCCAGCACCCTAGGGTGTCATTTCCACCTTCCCACCCTCATAGGGTTCAACAGTAACTCCTCTTGATTCAGCCCCCAGAGTTCTCAAATCTGTTCACTCGTGCGTCTCTGCCTCCCCCCTCCCCCAAAGCCCCTACCAGTCTGTTCTCTAACGGTGCCCCTGGGAGCCTTTTTAAAGCACCTCCACCCCGTGCACTCCCTGCTTACAGTCCTTCCATCGCTCCCCTCGCCAACTGGGCAGTGTCCCAGCCCCTCCTGTGCTGCCCTGAGCCCTGAGGGGTCTGCCCAGCTCAGGCCCACCCCCTCAGCCTGCTCTCTGCGTCTGTTCTGGGCACATGCCAGTATTTCTCGCGCCTTTGGGTATGCTGCCCCTGCTAAACCTTGACCTGCGCTTTGCTTGTCAGCCCTGCCGCCCACCCTGCCCTTTCAGGGATGGAGTGAGTCCATCCATCCAGAGCCTTTTCCCGCTGTCCCGTCTCCGGCCTTCTCTCTCCCTTGCTGTCTCTGCTTCAACCATGTCCTCCTTGCTGATTCTAGAGATAGCAGGCAGGTCCCCACTGCAGGGCCATCCTTCTGCCTGGAACACACTCTCCTCAGACTCAGCTGGTCGTCTCCCCCTCTTCACGTCTGCTCACCTGTCACTTTCTCATTCCATTCAACAGTGCGTCCCCCTGCACCTCCTACTCCTCTCATTCTTCCCCAAGCAGCCATCACCACCCTCTACTACACTCAATCACCTACTTTTCAAATCTTGGTTATTATCTGTCTCCCTCGCTGAAGCTGTAAGCTGCTTACAGGCCAGGATTTCGGTGGCTCTTGTTCATGCTGGATCCCCTTTGCCCGGCACATAGCAAGTGCTCGAGAGAAGTATTTGCTGAATGAATGAAATAGGTGGTATTATTCCCATTTTATGAATGAGGAAACTGAGGCTCAGAGAGGGGAAATGCCTTGCCAGGGTCACATAGGGAATTGGTTGCAGAGCCAAGATTTGAACTTGGGACCTTGGGACTCCACCTGCTCCCCTCTGACGTTGCCCTGAGGGTAGGTGGGACTCACAGGGATGCCTTCCAGCTCAATGACCCCCATTCCCACTCCGAGTCCCAAGGTTTAGAGTAGGCAATGCCCACGGGCATGGAGACTTTTCTTTTTGGGTGGTTAAGACTGACCATTGGCAGAGAGCCCCTCCCACATACTTACTGAGAGGTGGCCTCCATTCAGGCCACCCAATTTCCAATCCTAGCTCCACCTCCTACTTGCTGAGCAGCCTGGAAAAGTGGCTTTACTACCGTGTGCCTCTGTTTTCACATCTGTAAAGTGGGGGTAAGCATAGTTCCCATCTCATGGACTGTAATGACTAGGTGAGATGGAAGTCTTAAGACATGCTGACCCTTCCCAAAGCTCCCAGGGTCTTCTCTTGTCTTTCTCGCTCTTGTTCGCCCCCTTCTGGTATTGGAGAGAGGGACAGACTTCCTCATCTGTGTGCCCTACACCAGCCAGGATCCCACATATTTTACTCTCCTTCAGTCCTTCAGATCCCAAGGTCAGGTAGTCCCCTTCCTCAGATGAGGACACTGAGGCCAGAGGTTACATGATCAGCTCAAGGTCACAGTGTTGGTCCTTGCCGAGGCTGGACTTGACACACGGGCTGTCCAGTGATCAGCCTAGTTCTGTTGACACAGGAGATAAGCCATCCTTGGCCATGTGGGAACATTTATTCTGAGCCTGGGACACCCTTAACTCTAACCCTGGGCCCACAAAGTGGCCCTTGGTGGGGACTCTGGCCTCCCTGGGGGCCCACCTGCCTGCCAGGAAGGTGGAACCAAGGCATACTGCTGACCTCTCTCCGAGTACCCACCATCACTTAGTAACGGGGCTTCCCATGCTCTTGGCATCTCATGCCCATCTCTGGGGTCTGGTTTGCTTTGTTGAGCTGGGCAGAGCCGACAGGGCTGAGCCCTGCCCTGAGGTGGACCTTATGACCTGGGACTCAGACTGCCCCGTCCCCTCAAACTCCTCGTGCCTCCACTCAGAGGCCTCCTCCAGATACCCTGCCCACACCCCCACTGGCAGGATCCGGCCCTGAGTCCAGCCATAGACCTTCTGGACTCAGGCCCTGGCTCTGCCACTGAGGCTGGCTGACCTTGAACAAGGCACAGCCCCCTCTCCGAGCCCCCGTTTCCTCATCAGTAAAATGGGGTCACGATGTCCACCTGGAAGACTGAGCTCACGCCGGGCCTGGCCCACAGCCACCCTCTGAGCCTCAGTCTCCTCCCTCCCGTCCCGCAGAAGGAGAAGATCCGGGAGAAGTTCGTGGAAGCCCTGAAAACAGAGTTTGCCGGCAAAGGGCTGCGGTTCTCGCGAGGTACGTCCATCCGTGCATCCTGTGGAGGGTCTCGGAGCCTGGCACAGAAGCCAGCCCAGGGTCTCACTTCTCAGCGCCCTTAGAAAGCCTTCCTGCCCCCAGTCTTCGCCACCTAAACCCCACCCATGCCCTGCCACCCACCCAGTTGCTCTCAGGTCAAAAACCAAAGCGTCTCCCTCAATTTTTCTCCCCCACCCCTTCCCACGTGCAGTCTACTAGCAAGTCCCAAAGCCCTGTGTCCAGAATGTTTCTGGAATCTGACCACAGCTCACATCATCTCCACCAGCAGCCTTTTCTCAGGCTCTGGCTGACCCCAACACAGCTGTCCCCCCACCACCATGTCACCTGCTGTCCTGTGTCTAGAGGGACACTCACTGCAGAGCAGACCATGCTGTACCCTTGCTCAGAGCCCTCCCTGGACACCAGGGCCTGCATGGCCCCTCCACTGCCCTGTCCCAGCCTTCTCTGGTGCTGGCACACTCCATGTCCTTCTCCCCTACAGTCGCTGCTCTGCTTCGGGCCTTAGTTCAGTGTCCCCTCCCGGAGAGGTATCCCCTCCACGCCCTGTGCCGGGCTCGAAGTAGTCACTCAAGGGTTGTTGAGTGAATGAACGAAGGATCTTGCCCAAGCTCACCCAGTGGGCATCCCCCCTGTTAGCCGTGTCCACCGTCCCCCGCAGGAGGCATGATCAGCTTTGATGTGTTCCCGGAGGGCTGGGACAAGCGCTACTGCCTGGACAGTCTGGACCCAGACAGCTTTGACACCATTCACTTCTTTGGGAACGAGACCAGCCCCGTGAGTATGGCTCAGCCCAGGTGCTTTCCACCCCAAATCACCCCCAGGTCAAGGTCAGAACACAGGGCAACAGACCAGGCCCCTGGGAGACTGCTGGAGACCAGCTAGTGTTCACCAGCCCCATTACACAGATTGGAAGACTGGGCCCCAGAGCTGGCTGGACACTTGTCCCATGTCACACAGCAAGTCAGGGCAGATCTGGTAAAGGCCCAGAAGGTGGGCTTCCTGGTGGTTCTGAGAGGCCAGAAGAGGCAGCTCCAGGAGCAGGCCGGGAGTGGGGGGGTTGCTCCACGCCAGGGTGGGTGCTGGGCCTTAGCCCCAGGAAGTCCCTCCACGCACTACATGGGTTTGTGTCTTCCCTGCCCTTATCTTGTGTGCAGGGTGGAAATGACTTTGAGATCTACACTGACCCCCGGACCGTCGGCCACAGTGTGGTCTCTCCCCAGGATACAGTACAGCGATGCCGAGAGATCTTTTTCCCAGAGACGGCCCACGAGGCCTGACCAAGACCCACACCCGCTCCTAGAGACTTCCAGAGAGCTCCACCTGGGCCTAAAGAGAGGCCCTGGGCCTGGCGTTGACGGGGTAGGGAGCCAGGACCCCTCCTCTGGCGGAGGATGCCTGCCTCGTATACCCTGCTGCAAGGCCCACCTTAATGGGACCAGGGTCCACATGGACAGCCGTCCCCAGCCGGTCAGCTCCTGGCGGGACCGGCTCCGTCCTCCACCCTGACAGCCCTGGCTACTGCTGCTGCCCGTCTTTATGAACAGAACAGATCTGCCTACGCTGGGAGTAGGCACGTGCTGGTGTCAGTACGAGGTAGAGCCCGCCCTGCTTGCCTGTGCCAGAGGGGTACAGAACGCGAGGGAAGGTGCGTGTTTGCCAGAACTTTCTCTCGTAAATATTAAAGTTTCTGGAACAAGGTATGGTGTCAGTTCGTCTGAGTGGATGATTGGCCCCAGTCACAGATGAAGTCACAGCCACCGCTTTGCAGATGAGGGAACAGAGGCAGAGATAGCAGGGACTTCCACCACTCCCCAGGGGGTCACATAGGGGGTCTTTGATCCCCTTGAGGGGAGCAGTCTGTTGAAGCCCCAAATAAGGGTTGGTTTGGGGTGCCCATCCCGAAGCTCCTCCCCAGGGACCCAGACAGATAGGCAGCTCCGGGCCAAGCTGAATCACAGTCGAGGATTTATTGCCAGTGTTAGGAGGTGGGGGGAGTCCGGGCGGTTGGGGGGTTCTCAGGAAGATCTCTGACTTAATGCTGCAGGGCTGTGGGTGTGGAGGAGCCCTCCTGCCCCTCTGCCCCCCAGCCAGCCCTGGGCTGATGTGACCACATCCTATCTCCCAGCTAGGGCCTTGGGGGTGGGAGGGGTACTCAGGAGTTAACCTGCACCAATAAACCTTCCACCAAGGAAGCCAGGAAGTCCTCGGGCCTTGCCGGAGTCACTCCAGTGCAGTGGGGTGTCAGGCTGGGCCATTCTCAGTTTGTGGGGGGCCAGCCAGTATATCTCAGCAGTTCTGGCCGCCTAGCCTTGCAGGGACTGAGAATGGGAGGGGTGAACCTACCCCAGCTGATCTCTACCTTGGGGCCTCAGGGCACCCGCAGGGCTGGGGAACCTTCTAAACAGACACCCCCTCATTCTGGGCATTTGTGCCCATTTTATTCACAAACCCAGTCTCCAAAAGGTCACTGTCCCTGGCAGGCCTTCCCTTGACTCCCATTTCTTTTCCTATCAAATGATGTGTTTTCTGGAAAGGAGGGTGGTGGCCGTAGGATGGAGGCAAAGCCACTCCTTCCTGGCCTCCCAGGCCAGACCAGCGCCCCCACCCAAGAGGAAATGCACACACACCCACCACTGGCCTGTTGGGGGCACAGTAGCCACCTACTGTAGCTGCGGGAAGAGGACCCAGCAAGGGGCTGCAGGGCTGGTCTCACAGGCTGAGGGCCGACCTATGGGTGCCAGCCCTGCCTGAGGGACATGCGTCTGCATCACCACGTCCTCAGCAGCTGGTGTGTGTGGGTGCAGGCAGAGTATCAGCGGAGCCTGGGTCAGGGCAAGGGGACGGCTCCGTCCAAAGTGGCGGTGATGTGCCCCCACCCCTCCACAGATCTGTGTCTCGGAGGCGGCACGGCTCAGAGCAGCCCAGGGGAGGGGACACAGAGGAGGGACTGTGGCCGGCAAAACCAGGACCCCAAAAACTACGTTTCACCCTCAGCTCCTTCTTGCCTACTTGTCCGGTGTGCTGCGAGGAGAGAGCGGATGGAAGGAAGGCTGGGCCGTGGCGGTGAGGAGGGCTCTGTCTGCCTCCAGGGTGTACCCTCTTTCCCTGCCAGAGGCTGGGAGGCTCCCCCCGAGCTCTCGCTGGCCTGGCTTCTGAGAGAAGGGGTACAGACCACAGTGGGAGACCCCAGCCCAGGGTGGGAGGTGTCAGGACAAGCAAGAGTTTGGTCCCTGGGCCAGGCCTGGGGCAGAGGCAAGGGGAACAAGCTGGGGCGATGGGCCCACTGGTGCCCCTGCCCCCCAGGCCCAGGCCTGACACAGGCCCTCAGAGGCTCAGTGGACAGGAGGGCGAGGGGGTCCTGTGCGGATGCGGCAGGGAGGGGAGGGAGTGGACAATCAGAAGGCAGGTCTGGTGGCCTCCCCTTCGGTCCAGCTCACACAACAGTCACTGGTCACGGGGGTGGATGGAGGCACACGCTCACGGCCACAAGCACAGACGGACAGACGTGTACACTGAGGCCGCCCAGGGAACTCGGTCAGCCAGCGCAGCGGGGCCCGGAGCCCGCTGCTGCCCATCTACCCAGCATGGCTCCCCACCCGCCCAGCAGCCGCCACGTGAGCCCCCCCGCCTAGGAGCCCACGACCTGGCCGGACCACGTCTCATGGGGGGTGTGTGGGGCCAACTGTGTGAGCACCACCTCCACGGCCTGGAACTTCTGGTTCTTGGGTGGGATGGGGCACATCTTGTAGGTCACCTCGTCGCCTTCCACTGGCACGTACTCCCCCTCGATGCTGGTGGGCAGGAGAGGAGCGTCAGCCCAGCAGCGCCCCCCCCCACCCCAGACCGCAGCAGGGGGCTGAGGGCGGCCTCCCCTCCCTTCCCAGAGCTTCAGCTCTCGAATCTGTACAGCGAGAACCCTAAACAGCCCCTTCCTCGCTCTGCTGTTTGAGGATTGAGACGTGAAAGGTATGGGCGGCCCGGAGGCCTACAGAAGCTCGGTGTCCTCTCCAGGTCCTGCCTGGCACCAGGGCTGGGGGCCGGGCCTAGACCACCTCTCCTCTGTCCGTGTGCCCTTCAGGCTGAAAAACTCAGGGGCTGACCCAGAGCTTTTGGTTCCCAAGATACTGAAACATGATCCCAGGGCTCAGCCAGGGGTTCCAAGGGAGGGGGAGGCCTGAGTGTTCCCTCCCAATCTTGTTCCAGCCCTCCTCGCTGCCCTCCTCCTCCTCCTCCTCCTCCTCCTCCTCCTCCTCCTCCTCCTCCCAGGCACCCGCAGCCCCTGCAGCAGGAGAAAGCTGCCAGGAACACAGACTTCAGCCAGGCAGGGGAGAGGCCAGGGGAGGCATTTCTTGAGGCACTGCCAGGACCATGCAGCAGGGGCCCAGCCAAGAAGAGGGACGCCGGAGGGACTCACTCGGATACGTGCACAAAGATGTCCTCGGATCCATTCTCAGGGGTGATGAAGCCGTGGCCCTGTGAGCGTGAGAACTGCTTACAGACACCCTTGAACACTGGGCCGGCCGAGGCACGGGCTGTCCTGAGGATAGAGTAGGGGGGTTAGAGCTCCAGTCTGGGGATTCCCTTCCCTGGACGCCCACTGCCCTCCCGGGCCCTGCCTGCAGAGCCCGTCTCAGGGCTGTGGAAAACCCTCCCCAGGCCAGAAACTGTGCACAGTTATGCTAGCTCCGCCCTCTCGTGGTCCCATTGCACAGTAAGGAGATCGAGGCCCGGAGAGGGGAACTGGCTTTCCCAGGGTGCACAGCAAATGGGTCTCCTCACTCCCAGGGAGTGCCGCTCTCTCTACACAGCACCCTCCCCTCCTGAGATTGTTTGGGCTCATGTGGACTCCTGATGTAAGATTTTTTTTTTTAATTTATTTATTTTGAGAGAGAGAGAGAGAGAGAGCACGTACATGCACGTGCACCGCAGGCAGGGGAGGAGCAGAGAGAGAAGAAAGAGAATCCCAAGCAGTCTCCAAGTTGTCAGCTCAGACCCTGATGCAGAGCTCGAATTCACAAACCATGAGATCATAACCTGAGCCGAAATCAAGAGTTGGACGTTTAACCGACTGAGCCCCCCAAGCACCCCCTGTCATAAGACTTCTGATCAAAGAATATCCAGCCTAAATTTGAATGCTTCCTGAAATGGGAAGCTCACTATCTTTTGAAGCAGCAGAATCGTATTCACTTATTTGTTACTCATCCATTCATTCATCATTTATTAACCATGTGCTCTATGCCTGGCCTTGGGTTGGACATAAGGGACAATTAGTGCTTGTCATCAAAAACCTCTCCTTTAGGGGCACCTGACTGGCTCAGTCAGTGAAGCATGCTACTCTTGATCTTGGGATCATGAGTTCAAGCCCCACATTGGGCACAGAGCTTAAAAAGGGAGGGGGGGCAGCTGGGTGGCTCAGTTGCTTGGGCGTCTGACTCTTGATTTCAGCTCAGGTCATGATCTCACAGTTTGTGGGCTTGAGCCCTGCGTCTGGCTCCATGCTGACGGTGCAGAGCCTGCTTGGGATTCTCTCTCTCTGCTCCTTCCCTGCTCACTTGCTCTCTCTCAAAAATAGAATAGAATAGAATAGAATAGATCTCTCTCCTTTGGCCAAGACAAGTCAGTCTCCCTTGCAATTTCTACAAACCCCCTCCCCCATGTGATCCCACCCAGTGAGCTACCCCAGAGGCTCAAGGTTGGTCTCTGTCTAGACTGCCCACCCCTCATCAAAGGTCAATCGCATGCTTCCATTTTGGTCCAGGCTGACACATGTATATGGAACACCCAGCTTCCTTCTTCACCTAATACATCTTCCAAACCCACTAGGACCTCCTCTTCCCAGATGCCTGAAGCTAGATCCTCTCCCCCTACCCTGCAGGGTGGAGGTGAATGGTGGATAAATTACTTCCGGATTGTAGGCAGTTAATGGGCGAAGACTGGCTTATTCATTACTGGATCCCTTGCTCAGGTGCTCAATAGATCTTAGTGGAGTGAATGAATGAATGAACACAGTAGTTACTGGAAGGTCCATACACAGCTCCCCTGTACTTGAGTGAGGACCACAGGGGTTGGAAAAGGATGGGGCTGAGGACTCGTCCTGAGGAAAGATCTCTGGAGCCTGGGCGAGGGGCAGGTACTCACGCTGAATACGTCCTGGTCCGTTTGGTGGGCAGAGGACTGGGCAGGTCCCGAGACGAGACACCTCCCCGCTCCCAGACCCTGCTGCCTTCCCGGTGGAAGGGGAAGGTGGGCCAGACAGGAGACTTGGGGGAGTGGAGTGGGGGCACTACTGGGGGCGACGTGGGCTCTGAAGTCATGGCAGGTCCAGCAAGAGAGCCTGGTGGGCTCCCGGGCTCAGGGGCCGGCGAAGAGCTCGGGCGTCCTTGCGGGCAGGGGCCGGCCTGGCCCTGCTCGGCAGCCGCGCCAGCCACAGGCTCCGTCTGGAATGGGGAGAGAGGGGGACAGGTGAGTGTGGTCCAGAAGGAGCAGATTCTAGACACCGGGCACACGTCTGGAGGGCTGGGCCTGCTTGTGAATCCTCACGGAGTGACTTCAGGACCCTGACTCAGGGTCCTCACCAGGAAGACAAAACAGTCATCTGACCTCGCTATGGGCTGAACTGTTTCCCTTAAAATTCATATGCTGAAGTGCTAACCCCCGCGCCCCCCCACCCCCCGTGTGCCGGTATTTGGAAATGGGGCCTTTGGGAGGTAATGAGGTACAGGTGAGGTCACAAGGGTGGGGCCCCATGATGGGATTAGTGCCCTTGATAGAAGAGACCCAGAAAATGTGCTTCCTCTCTGCCAGGTGAGGAACCCTGCCAGACGGGGGCTGACGGCAAAAGAGGAAAAAGGCTCGCGCCAGGAGACCATGCTGATGCCCTGATGTTGGGCTTCCGGCTCCAGAACTGTGAGTAAATGTCTGCTGTTTGAGCCCCTGGGCTGTGGTATTTGGTCACGATGGACGGTCCAAGCTAAGACTAACCTCAAAGTCCTTCCAGTTGGAAGCTCAATTCTCTAACTCCAAGGGCCCGGGAGGTGGGATGGGCAACATGGCCAGTGATGGTCTGGAACGTAGTTTGGCACAAGTGTCAGCAGCTTCAAATCCACAGACCCGGGTTCGAATTCCAGCTTTGTCACTATAACTTGGTGACTTGAATGGTTCCAACATGTCGGGTGGGAGTGCATGCTCCGAGCCAGCTGCCTTTGAATCCCGCCTCCTGTACCTAACTGGCTGTACAGCCTTGGTCAACACTCTAAACCTCTGACTCAGTTTCCTGCTCTGTAAAACCGGGATAGTGCTGGTTCCTACCTCATGGAACTGCTTCGAGCACCACGAGGGCGTGGTAAGCTCTTGGGAACGCCGGTGATTTTTCCTTAGCCCCACTTTCCTCTGCTCCAAAATGATGTTGAGGATACTCGCCACACAAGGTTGCCGCGGCGTCCATGGTTTAGTGTGTGTGACAACATCTGGCATCTTAGAGACACCCAATAAATTGCTGTCATCAGTGCTGATCAATAGGCATTCCCTCATCACCAGCTCAGTGCCTGGATGACCTTGAAAGAATACTTCCTCTAGTTTCCTCTATTGAGGAAGAGAACACAGCTCCCTCTCCCCAGGGGTTGGGAAGTCTTAGGTTGTGGAGCCCTGGGGAGGACAGCTGAGTGCACTGAGCCAGGCTGTCGACTGAGCCTGCGGCAGGCGGCCTGCCACAGCGGGGCCGGGCAGGACGCTCAGACCAGGAGAGCACGGGCACCCCAGCTCCGCTGCGCGCTAGCTGCTGACCTTGGGTAGTGCTTCCACTGGCCTCAGTATCCTCATCTGTACAATGGATCTGATGAGCGCTACCTCACTCCCTCACAGGCTATGGCGAGGCTTGGCTAAGCCTGGGGATCCAAAAAGCTCTCATAATCCACAGTCATGTAGGAGGGAGGATGACAAGGTTCTCTACTTCCTCACCCCTGTTCTCACTACCTCACCCCCTCACCCAAAGGCCCGGGTGCCAGAGGTAAATCCCTGAGCCTCAAGCCTCTTTCCGGCCTCCATCTTGAGCCCCACCCCCAGCCTAGAATTTCCAGGGGGAGAGTTTAAGTCTCCTTAGGAGTCCAGAGTCCAAGGGGCCCCAAAACACGGCATGGCAGGGCTCTGGAAGAACTGAGGAGTCTCACCCCCCCAACAGTGGGGCAGGTCTCCTGGCGCCGTTCAAGGTGACACAGCAAGCGGGACTTTTCTGGGTCAGGATGTTGAGCTGTCTCTGCCGTCCCTGGGGGTGGAGGTGCTCCTCTGGCCCAGCGGCCCCCCCATCCTCCCCTCCCCCTCCGGCCAGGAGAGCTGCAGGGGGGTGGCCATTGCCTCTCAGGCCCCTCACACCTCCGCATAACCCCCTCAAGCTGCGGTGGACTTGTGCTTCCTGAGCCTGCTCCAGGAGGCGGGGCCGGGTACCGCATGTTTATTCCCAGTTTTAGAGAGAAGAAACGCAATCACACAGAAACCTGCACACGACTGTTCACAGCAGCATTCTTCACAACAGGCCCAAAGTGCAAACACCCCAACCGTCGGTCAGCGGATGCATGGAGAAACAAGACGTGTGGTTTAGCCACAGACCGGACTATCACTCGGCCACAAAGAGGAGTGAAACACCGACACCCGCCCCAACACGCGTGGGGCTGGAAGTCATTATGCTACGTGGAAGAAGCCAGTCACAAAAGGCCACTTCGCGTGATTCGCGTGCAATGTCCACAACTGACAGATCCACAGAGATGGAGAGTACATTCGTGGTTGCCAGGCTAAGGGGGAAGGGAGAAAGGGGAGTAAATTCTTTTTTTTATGTTTATTTATTTTGAGAGAGAGTGTGTGTGTGTGAATGGGGGAGGGGCACCGAGAGAGAGAGAAAGAGAGAGAGAGAGAGAGAGAGAGAGAGAGAGAGAGAGAATCCCAAGCAGGTTTCCTGCTGTGAGCATGGAGGCCGACTCGGGGCTTGATCTCACGAACCCATGGGATCATGACCTGAGCCGAAATCAAGAGTCGGACACTTAACTGACTGAGCCACCCCAGCGCCCCAAGGAGGAGTAAATTTTAGTGGGTGCCAAGTTTCTTTCTGGGGTGATGAAAAGGTCCTCAAACGGACTGTGGCACTGTTGTGTCACTCTGTGAATACACTAAAAGCCACCGATTTGTCCACCTTAAACAGCTGAAGTATATGGTACATGAATCATATTGCAATGACGCTGTTATCAAAAAGGAAAGCAGGCAGCAAATCTACCCGAGGTGACACCGCCGGGAAGCAGGAGGCGTCAGACCCTGCAGCTTACTCTGGGGTGTCCCCCCCCCCCCGATGTGGGCATGGGTGGCAGGTGGACAGAAGTTCTGCTTCCTTCTCTCCAGGCCGCAGGGCGGTCCGGGCCTGCCCCCTGCACCGCTTTCCCAGGGCTGGTATTGTGCTTGGCGGTGACAGCCGGTGCTGGGAGGTCGTGGGGGGCGGGGAGGGGCACACACAGCCCACAGTGGTTTCCAGGGAGACACAGCTGAGCTGGGCCCTGCTCCCGCCAGCCAGGCCTCTTCCAGGGAAGGGGGAAAGACACCCTGATTACCCAGGGTTAGGGTTGACGGCAGCCCCCCTTCCTACCCCTCCCCTAAATGGGTTCCCCATGAAAGACCAGGCAGCAGGAGAGAGGAGGATGGATTAACAGTGATAAGTGCTCGTGCCCTCCAGCCCTGCAGGACTGGCAGAACTGCTCCCTGACCCTTGAACCCCACCTCACCCCACCCCACCCCAGCGGCTCTCTGGAAGAAGCCCACAGTTGACTTAGAACAGGAGTTAGGGCCAGGGGGTGGGGGCAGACCAATCAGCCTCTGTGGTCGCCCCTCACCTCCTTCCTCTTCTGGAAAACGGGGAGTCCAAGAAGTCCTCCTCCAGAGGACACCGTGAGGGTGAGATGGGATGGAATGCTGGGAGAATGCTGGGTAGGTGCCGGGTAAGAGCTTGCTCCTCCCAGACAGGGGTGCTAAATCAGGCTTAGGGGGAAGGAGGAGTGAGTAGAAGGAGAGACCCAGCTAAGCTGAGCCAAGCCCACCCTCCCCCTCCTCTCTCCTGCTTCCCCAGGGAATTGCCCACACACCAGGTCAGCCCTGCCCCTCACTGTTTCTCCTTTTTCTTAAATTTCTGCAGCTGCCCTTTAAGGCTGCTGCTATTACTACTACATCTTGCAGACGAAGAAACTGAGGCTCAGAGAGACTAAGTCACTCGCTCAAGGCCACACAGCAATTAATGTCTGAGCCAGGACTTGAACCAAGGGAATCTGACTCTGGAGCCCTGGAAGTCAGGAACCCTGGGTTCAGGCCCTGCTTTGCTACTGACGGGCTGTGTGACCTTGGGCAGTCTTCCCCTCTCTGGGCCCGACCAGGGAGAAGGGAAGAAGGGGATGCAGAGCGAGCCTCCAGGGCAGACCCTTTCTGCAGAGTGTGGCTGCAGGAAGGGGCAGGCAAACACCTTTCGAAAGTCTTTGAGGAGGCTGCTTTCCATTTCGAAATCTTCCAGTTGCCCTGAAAAGTTGGATTTACAATTGTTTCTATTTTACAGATGAGGAAACTGAGGCTTAGAGAGGCTCTAAGTGACTTGCCCGAGGTCACACAGCAGGGAAATGACAGAGCCCGGATTTGTCTGAAGGTGAACAGTGCTCTTCCTGTGAGGTTAAATCCTGTTCCTGCTTCAGCCAAAACGCGGCTGGAGTTTTACCAGAAGAACATTCCCTGGAGAAACTAAAGGGGAAAATAAACTCCTCCAAAAGCAGAGAAACAGATGTGTTTGTAGAACATTTGTTTTGGTTCAGACAGAGTTAAAGCCCAGCCCCCAAGGGACTCGGTATGACTGTCTGAGAGCAGCTCTTGCCGGAAACAATGCCCTTCGGAACTAGCCGAAGGTCGTCGAGAGGACAGGTGGGGACCCAGACGGCCTGGGCTGGAACCCTGGGTCTGCAGGGACCCTCCCTCTCTGAGCCTCAGTTTCTTCCTCTGTCAGATGGGGCTACGAGCAGCACCTGTCTCGCTCATGGGAGGAGCCGAGGAGCTGCTGTGTCAATGGTGCCCCTGCGAGAGGGCATCTCCCTGTCCGCGTGTTTTGGCTCCGGTCCTGCCGGCCAAGCTGGTCTTCACTTCCCTGCGTGAAGGCCAAACCCCAGCAATGCTGCAGACAGAAGGACCAGCGGAGGCAAAAACAAAACCTCAGGGCTGTTCAGAGGTAACCTGAGGTGAGGCCCTGATACAGTGCCATGGGGCCATGGGGCTGTGGGCAGTGATTCAGCCCTGTCAGCAGGTGACCATCGTCCTGGTGCTGGGGGGGCCTCCATTCTCAGGGACCCCAAAAAGAATGGGGCAGGGAATGGCTCCCAGAGTCCTCTCCTGACCATTGAGAATCCCTCTTGTTCTGGGCAGATTCGGAAGAGCAAACCAGCTCAACCTCCCAGTGCTGTGTGATTTGGAGCGAGCGCTTAACCCTCTCTGGGCCTCGTTTTTCCCCTCAGCTGCTTGAATCATCACTGGTCCAGATGACTACTCAAGGTCAGTCCAGCTGTCCTCCGAGGTTGTCAAAAACACACATACCACTGAAAGGAAACTGAACGCCAGGCACTGGGACAACAGACACGAGAGGGCCCACCCGCAGAGGGCCCCCAGTCCAGTGGGAGGAACAGATCGACCAGAC
This sequence comes from Cryptoprocta ferox, assembly GCA_028646485.1. Taxonomy (NCBI): domain Eukaryota; kingdom Metazoa; phylum Chordata; class Mammalia; order Carnivora; family Eupleridae; genus Cryptoprocta; species Cryptoprocta ferox. The sequence goes on from CM053571.1 coordinate 6,796,292, forward strand.
CACAGCATGGGAAGTCCTAACGTGACAAGAGGCATGGCTACCATGTATTGATCCTTAGCCGCATGCCAGTGGGGTGCCAAGCCCTTGGCCCCATTTCCTCAGGTAGATCCCACAACCTGCCACGTAATAATTACCGTTATTATCCCCATTCTTTAGAAGAGTACACTGAGGCCCAGAGAGGGGAAGTGTAGGGTCACACAGCAGGTCAGGAGCTGTGCTTCTACACCTGGAGATGTTAGGGGGGGGGTTACAGAAAGACCCCTGGGAGCGGGGGGAGGGGGAGAGCTCCCTAACATGCCCTGCCCTCCCCGGGAGGAGGAAGAGCAGGGGCGTGGAAGAATTGAGGAGTCGGGGCTTGGGGTTCTATTCCTGGCTTTGTGCTGACTCAGACCATGACCTTGGGTGAATCACTTGGCAACTCTGGCAAGCTTAAAAACAACTCCCCCAATAAAAGTGTCCCAGCCCCAAGCCCCTGGCAGGGAGGAGCTGTCGGGGGGGAGGAAAGCATACAGCAGCTTAAAAGGGGGAAGGACAGAGAACACAGGACGGCAGTGGGAAGGCTTTCTGCACGTTGGGGTCCTGTCCATGGTGGGCCCCGGAGGGGGAGGAAACGGCCTCAGGACCAAGAGCTAGAAGCCGGCCCTTCCCCAGCCACCCCTCCCCCAGCCACCAGACATTCCTTAAAATACACCAGTGCCAGAGCTGGTCCAGCAGCTGGAGGTGACCTAATTAAACCTCATTCTTTCCCCTCCTACAGTGTGTGTGTGTAAGGGGGTGGGGGGCTGCCCCGGCCAATACTTGAGCTTCATCAAGACCTTTTTAACTTTCCTTGTCACCTGCCCCTTCGTCCCTGGGGGGCTGCTCTGATGAAGGCCTTTGGGCTTCCTTGGGATCAGTGGGAGTGGGGATGCCAAGATGGACACGGCAAGCGCCGTGCTCACTTCCCAGCTCTGCTGGGCTGTGTGACCCTGAGGAAGTCACTTTCCCACTCTGCATCCCCCTAGACGGAGGAAGGGGGTGGTCAAAGTCACACTGGTAACTGAAGTCAAATCAGTGTGACCCCAAAGCCCAGAGCTTTCCAACGTGTCGTGCCCCTGTCCTGGTGAGCACTATCCCACCGGCTGTGGAGCAGGGGAAAGCGCCCCACTCCTTTCTGCTCCCTACCCTGCTGCACTACATGGACCAAGGTCTGAACTGCCCCAAGCCCCCTGCCCACCAGGCTCTGGGACTTGGCTATGCTGGTTGTGACCCGCAGATAGGACCGGCTCAGCCAAGCCCTGAGCGCCCTCTGCTGGTACCAGTCTAGGCGACCTGCCTCCAGCCCAGCCTGTGGGTGTCCCCTTTCCGCGGGCTGGCTGTGTAAGACCCCCGTTCCTCCCTCCTGAGCCCCTCCATGGCCAGTGGGCATCCATGAACATTGGAGGGGACTCTGTGGCCCAAACTGTCCTTGGCCTTTCCCAGGCCCCTGTGCAAACAGTTCCTGCTTAGACCTTCTCTGTTTTTGGAGTAGGGGGCAGACACATCCAGAGGGGTGGGGCAGATACAGGAAATAGATGTTGGAGGGGACTTCAAGGAAATGGTGGGGGTACAAGGAGGGAGTTTGGGTGAAGGAAACATCCAGAATTTGGAGGGCCCAGAGGCCTCTGGGATGGAGTCAGTTTGGGGGAGCTGGCTCCCCATCCTCCGGGGGGAGGGGGGAGGGGACTGGAGACTGCCCCTTCCCATCGAGAGGCCTCTGCTGGAGCACATCCAGGTGGGCACGGTGCCAGGCTCTCAGAGAGGTTGCCCACCCTCCACCCTCCACCCGGGCACGCTTCCTCCTCCCCTCCCCCAGCCCCAGCCGCTGCAGCAGTTCACACTGTATTTATTATTGTTCTCGCTCAGCGTCCCCCTCCCCTCTCCCTGGGAAGAGCCTGCAGGCTGGCAGCTTGGCAGGAACCTGCTGTCTCCCTTGCGGGTGCCAGCATCACCCCTTCTCTCTGCCTGGACTCCCTGTGCTGGGGCTGGCCACTCAGGGACTTGGGGCAGCCTCGGCTCGCCCCAAGTCCTTACATCCCACAGCTGGGGCGGGGGGGTAGCAGCCCCTGGCTTATCACCCTGGCTCTCCAGGGGCTGCACCCTGGCGAGGGTGGAGGTCAAAGCCAGACCAGCAAGCAGGGGAGAGGAGTGGCCTCAGGAGAGGAGAGGAGAGGAGAGCTCTGGGTGGGGGTGGCTCTGAGGCGAAAATAATTACATGGAGCCACCTCTCCAAGCCAATTAACACAATTATCCCCATCGCACTGGGGAAGAAACAGAGTGAGGACAAGACAGCTGCTCCAGGTCCAAATGTCTGCCTGCCCTAGATGGTCCCTCCCGAGCCCCAGCCCCAAATTCCAGGGGGAAAGACCCATATGCTCCCGGCTGCGTTCTCATCCCGGCAGGAGCACAATCATTTCCCCGGTCATTGCTCTTCCCCTGGTTCCCAGACGGGAGGCTGCGGCTTGGCAGGTGTCTGCTGTTTCTCTGCCTCCTGAGCCAGACACAAGTCCCAGACACACACACACACACACACACACACACACACACACACACACACACACACTCTCTCTCATAGGGAGCCACACAGCCTCAGCTTCCCTTGGGGGCCAGGAGGAGGAGGGAGGGAGGGGAGGAGGGAGGACAGGGTGGGCTCATCTTCATATCCTCCTACATCCCGGGAGTAAACTGAACTGGGCTGGGCCAGCCCCAGGGGAAGTGTCCACCTTCCCAGCCCTGCCACTTCAAGCCTCCCTGCTTTGCCCCTGCCAAAGCCAGTTTCTGGAGCTGGTGTGCCCTCCTTCCCCATCCAGCCCCTTACCTCTCCCTGGCAGATGAGGTCCAGGCACTGCCTCCTGCAGCCGCCTTCAGCACTCCGCCTCTCTCCGGGCGCTTGGAGCTGGCCGGCAGGGGATGGGTCTGAAAGATGTGTTGTGTGTACGCCTGTGTGTGTGTGTGTGTGTGTGTGTGTGTGTGTGAGAGAGAGAGAGAGAGAGAGAGAGAGAGAGAGAGAGAGAGAGCGCGAGCATGCGGCACCTCGAGCCCCTCACTCACTCACTCACACACGCCCTCCTCCTGACGTCAGGAAGAGCGAGAGGGAGGGACTGGGTTGGGAATTTGTACTCCCTGCTTAAAGGGACATGGGGCCCTGTTGCCTCTGGGCCAGACACCGCCTCCAGAGTCAGGTGCAGGCTGGGGGAGAGACTTAGCTGCGTCTCTCAGGGCCCTAAAGCTTCTTTTTTTGGAAAGTGGCTTTTATTGCCTGGCCAGGGTATAATTTGCCCTGCCAGGTGGGAGTAGCCGCTGAGGAATGCTGGGGGGGCGGGGGGAGTAGCTGGGGCAGCCTGCACTCCTGGCAGAGAGCCAGTGAGTGTGTGTGCAAGCGCCCGAGCACCCTGGGGGCTGTGGGGTGGGTGGGGGGGTGAGGCTGGGAGAACTGAGGTCGCAGCAGAGAGGTGCTCTCTCTCTGAGGGTGCTCTAGACAAGGGTGGGGTGAGCCGGGTTTTCAGGGACTCTCAGACTTTCCTCTACCCTCTGGTTCCTCACAGTATCCCCTGCCCTCCATTAACACTAACACTGTGCTCAGGTCTGTCCTTCACTTGGCCGAGATCCTTGTGAAGACATGAACATTGGCAAGTCACACGGACTCATCTCTTTCTCTGGCCTCCAGCAGAATACACTGCTATTGAATTGAATCGAATTGAATTGAACTGAATTGAATTGCAATGCATTGCATTGAAGAACCCTCTAAGGGAACAGTATGCTTGCTACACACACATACACCTACAAACACAGACACACACGCGCGTGCACACCCAGGCTGGAGAGATCCCCCTCCCCTTCCCAGGGACCAGGTTTTAACGTCAGAGAGGCCCTGGGTGTGAATCTCAGGCGTGTGTGATCGGAAAAACCCTTACTGACTCTAATCCTCCGTAACCTTTCTGTAGAGAAGAGAGGCCCTTTCTGAGAGGGCAGTGGGTCCAGTGCAGTAGTAGATAAGCCCCACGAACCACAAAGGGGTTTCTCTTCCATCCCATCCTCTTTCCCCAGTCTTGGCTTAGAAGGAAGGAAGACTTTCCTGTATATGTCCTTAGTCCTCCTGAGGCAGCCTGGCATTTTCAAAAGAAGCCGTCCTGGGGGTCCTGGGTGTCCAACTTTGGCTCAGGTCATGATCTCATGGTCCGTGAGTTCGAGCCCCGCGTCGGGTTCTGTGCTGACAGCTCAGAGCCTGGAGCCTGCTTTTCCTTCTCTGTGCCCCTCCCCAACTCATGCATGCACACGCTCTCTCTCTCTCTCTCTCTCTCAAAAATAAACATTAAAATTTATTTCCAAAAGAAGTCTTATTAAAACTAAAAAGAGGAGAGTGTTAAAAGGAAACAATCCATAAAAATACAAATAATAACAACAGCTAGTAAGATCTGTGAGGGCTTCCCATGTGTCGGGTAACATGCTTTGCCACCATTCAAGGCTCACAAAACTTCAGCCATTTATTATCATCATCCCTGTTTGGCTGGCGAGGATGTGAAGCTCACACAGGAGGAAGGAATTGCCTGTGTTCATTACCTGGTTAGAAAGATATTTGAACCCAGGGCTGTCCAAAGCCGCCACACATCCCCACCCTTCCAGAACCTCCCAGAACAATCAGGCTCAGACAGTCTAGGTTTCTGACTCACCTGAGAGACGGTGATACATGTTGCGCACTTTTACCTGAGGCCTGGGGTTCTGTTTCTATTCCACTGCTAGACTGGGGACCCTTACCCTGCTTAAACCTTTCTCTTCTTTCCGTAGTTTCCTCTCTTCAAAGATAATAATAGTTTTCAAAGTGCCCACATGGCATCTGCTGCTTACAACAACGGTGAGGTTTACCTGGATGAGGAAACAGGCCGGGAGAGATGGGAGACTTCGCTGAGTCACCGGCTCAGAAGCAACAGAGTGACAGAACAGGGCCTGAGCCCCAGGCTCTGGGCCCATGGTTCTCCCAAGAGAAGGGCTGGGGCCGGGGTGGATGACTGCGGTCTCCCTTGCCCACCACTCACCGTCCCTTCTGGAGGGAACAGCCTCCCTGCTTTCAGGTGGAGAATCCCCTCTCCTCTCTCCTGAGCCACAGGACCCCTGGCCCTGGCTGGCCCATCAGAACCAGAGTCAGGACTTGAGCTGGAAATTCACTGACAAGGTCAGCTTTTCTCCGCATGGCTCCTGAGTTGGCAGAGCTTTGGCTTGGGGCTGTTGGTGGCCCAGCGATGGAGGATTACAAACCCGCGGGCCAACAGAGGGGAGCGGCCAAGGACTTCTCTGAGGCCCTGATGTTTTGAGCTGAGCTCTAAGTGACAAGTAGGATCCAGGCTTGCCTGAATCTAGAGAGATGACACTGTGGGAAGACGGAATGGTTGGCGGGGTGGTCCCCAGATGGGTGTGAGCTTTGGTGTGCCCAGGGACAGGAAGGAGGCTGCTGTGGCCAGAGAGGGTGAGGGAAGCCAGAGGTACAATTTGAGACTGGAGGCCGGGAGGCAGGGCCTGGAAGGTCACTTGTGAGAGACCAAGGCCTGGTCCCCTGTGGACAAGGCCAAGGCCAGGGCCACGGGCCTTCCTAGCTTTTCTCGGAGGCCCCTCCCCGCCGGCTGGCGAACATGCGCAGGGGCCTGCCAGGCGGCCGTGAATGAAGGAGGCTGGGCTGAAGTTTGAAGTAGTGTTATGAGTATTCTCGACAACGCGGAGAGGGCACAGCTGTTCATTCAGGAAATGAGCAGCCAGTGGCACCACCCACCCGCCCACCGGCAGCTAAGTAACAAAGAGATTGTCTGCTGGAAGCCAGGGGCTCTGCCGGGGAGGCTATTTTTGTGAAAAGCTGAGAATTCCAAAGCTCATCTCCTCGAAAGCCTTCCTTACCTCCGAGAAGCTGAACAAGTGGGTAGAAGCAGAGTAGCCCCTAGTCCTACCGACTCCATTCAAATCATAATTCCCACCCTGTTACCTGCGGTCAACCCACCAATGGGGGCCAGTCCTGGGCCGACCTGGCCTTGAATCCACATTGGCTTCACTATACTTTTCTTTTACATTTTATTTATTTATTTTGAGAGAGAGGCAGGGACAGAAAGAATGGGAGAGAGAATCCCAAGCAGGCTCTATCTACATTGTCGGCGCAGAGCCCGATGTGGGGCTCGAACCCACGAAACTGTGAGAACATGACCTGAGCCAAAATCAAGAGTTGGATGCTTTTAACCCACTGAGCCACCCAGGCGCCCCATTACACTCTTATTATTTCTGCGACGCCACACTGCCTTTGAAATATCTTTTCAGTTCCCTAGATGCCCATCTCCTTGGCCATGGGACTCCTCTCCAGCCTGTTCTAGCGATTTTGCCCTGGGGCTCAGAGTGGTTCTTCTTCGTCTTTTTTTTTTTTTTTTTAACATTCATTCATTTTTTGAGAGATGGAGAGAGACAGAGCATGAGCAGGGGAGGGGCAGAGAGAAAGGGAGACAGAATCTGAAGCAGGCTCCAGGCTCCAAGCTGTCAGCACAGAGCCCACCGTGGGGCTTGAACCCACGAACCGTGAAATCATGACCTGAGTCAACGTTGTCGGACGCTTAACCAACTGAACCACCGAGGTGCCCCTCAGAGTGGTTCTTCCATCCTCTCTTCCTGTCCCCCAGCCACCTTCTCCAATCCGACTACTGCTTTTCTGCCAGAGACCTTTCTCTGCACCTTCAACCACATCATTTTTCATTCATTCAAACATTTAACGAATATTTCTTGACTACTTTGTGCCAGATGGTCTAGGCTGGAACACAGCAGTGAATGAGGCAGACACACACCTTGAGTGTGTAAAGCTCATGTCTTATCTAGGAAGAGACCTAGTACCAAGTATGCAAACAAATAAATGAATAGTCACAGATTATGAAGACAACAAAGGAGCAGGGTGGGGAGAAGGAGACTGGCAGGGCTGAGTCCACCTGCTGAGAGAGAGGGCGGAGAAAGGCCACTTTGAGAAGGGGCCCTTGTTAGCTGATCCCAAAGGGTGTGAAGGAGTCAGCCTTGTAAAATGCAGGGCAAGTGTGTTTCCCAAAGAGGGAACAACATAGGTGAACTCCCAGAGGTAGGAAAGAACTCTACATGTTCAAGGACCTTAAGGTCACTGATGTGGCTGGATCAGGAAGTCAGAGGAGGGCGGGGCCACGTTGTGTAGGGTTTGGGGGGCCTGGCAAGAGGCCTGCTCCTCCTCTGAAATGAGATGGGATGCCACGACATGCTCTTGCCTCCAAACCATGTCCCTGGCAGCGTTATAGCCTCGTCCAGGATAATGATAGATACAGGCCGGAGACTGAGGAAAATGGAGGTGTCCTCTGGCCCCGGCCCCAGGGCTGGAGATTATCCTCTGGGCTGCAGGTCAGGGGCTCCTTGTGCTAGCTGCTTAAATCCCCCCAAGTCATTGGGAAGAGCTGTCTGTGATGGGGTGTAGGGGTCCCTGCCAAGAGCCGGCCTCCTCTGAACCCTGCTCTAAGGCCCTGGGGTTGGAGCAGCCAGACTGACCCCCAGCTAGCCCAGGGCTGAGATGAGCTCTGAGCCAGGCCTCCCTCACCCATGCGTTCACACACACACACACACACATACACGCACTCCTGAACACCCTGAGCCATGGGCCTCCAGCCTTCTTAAACTTTAGGCTCACCTCTATGCACACCTTCTTTTTTTTTTTCTTTTTTAAATTATTTTTTTAATGTTTATTTTTGAGGGAGAGAGACAGAGCGCAAATCAGGGAGGGACAGAGAGAGAGGAAGACAGAATCCGAAGCAGGCTCCAGGCTCTGAGCTGGAGAGCCTGACGTTGGGCTCGAACTCACAGACCATGAGATCATGACCTGAGCCAAGTCAGACACTTAACCAACGGAGCCACCCAGGCGCCCCTCCATGCACACCTTCTGAGGGAGGCTGGCCCTGACTGCCCCGGGAGAGCAGCGGTGCCAGGCACTCGCTGTCACATTATTCATGTGACACCTTTCTCCATAGCAATGCCTGGAATGATCTTCCACATCTGTTTCCTGCTTCCCTCTGGGGCCCCTCTCTGGAGCACAAGCTCTAGGGCCTCATGCACAGTGGCCCCAACCAATGCCTGTTGACTTTCTGCTCTTTGCTTCTGTCCCAGAACAGAGAGCAACATCCTGGGAGGCTTTGTGTTTAGGTCCCTTCTAGAATCACTGTCCCCAGTGGCACTTCAGCTGTGCTTTTGGCTTCCATGGAAGGACACTTTAAAAGTGCCCAAATGGGGGCGCCTGTGGGGTTGGTTAAGCGTCTGACTGTTGGTTTTGGCCCAGGTCATGATCTCACGGGTTCATTTGCGGGATTGAGCTCTGTGTTGACAGTGCAGAAACTGCTTGGGGTTCTCTCCCTTTCTCTCCGCCCCTCCCCTGTGTGCGCGCACTCTCTCTCTCTCTCAAAAATAAATAAACATTTTTTAAAAAGTGCCCAAATGATGGGGTGCCTGGCTGGCTTAGTGGGTAGAGCATCTGACTCTTGATCTCAGAGTCATGAGTTCGAGCCCCACATTGAGTGTAGAGATGACATAAAAAACAGACAAAAAAACTAAAAAAAGAAGTTCCCAAATGAGAATCGTTCCTGGGCCTGTTAGAAAGACTTGTTCAAGGGCCTTATCCTGCTCCTCAGAGCCTGCATTCCTAAGCACCTGGAGAGAGGCCTCTGGGGCTCAGAATCAAGACAGTCTGGACCTCGCTGACACCTGGTCAGTTTCCATTTTGTGACTGAAAATGTTTCTCTTGGCTGTGGCTGCTAGAAAGCTGGGAGGCAAATCCCTCTACCATCAGCAGCCTTCCAGACCGTGGTCCCAGGGCTGATCTTTTCTTTCCTTACCTCTTTCATTCAATCATCTGACAAATATTTGTCCTGACCTTACTGTGTGCCTTTCTAGGTAGTGGGGAAGCAACAGTGAACAAAACAGACAAAATACCTGTCTTCATGGGCTTCACAGTCAAGAAGAGGGAGAGGGGTCATAAAACAAACCAGGTCCTGTGCTATAGAAAACTAGTAAGTGGGGATGTGGGGTGGGGATGGGGGGTGGGGATGGGGGGTGGGGTGGGGAGGGGATGTGGGGTGGGGATAGGGGAGTTGGGTGGTTTGCAATTTAAAATGAGGGGCTTGGTTGGGGGAGGGGAAATCAGGAAAAGCCTCACGGAGGCTTTAAAGCAAGGGTGTCATTAAAGCAAGGGTCTGAAGGAGATGAGGAATGAAGACAGGAGGGCAGGAGGGGAGAATGTTCTGGGGAGAAGAGAGGGCACCGGCAGGGGCCCTGAGTGGAGAGTGTGCCTGGGGTTTCAGAAACAGCCACAGGGCACAGCACAGGGCACGGGGTCACAGGGGTGGGGGGCAGAGGCCCCCAAGGGCTGTGAAGGACGTCCTGAGGCCAGCTTTTCCGCTGGATGAGAGAGAGAGCGCTGCAGGGTCTGGAGAGGAGGCTTGAGAATTTCTGACAGGCATTTTACCGGCGTCTCTCTGGCTTCTGTGTTGAGCAGGGACTGTGAGGGATGAGGCCGGGACAAGGAAACCAGAGCGGAGGCTGCAGTGAAGGCCCAGATAAGCGGTGAGGAGCGAGGGTGGCTGGGACCCAAGAGTTGCAGGGGAGGTGAGGGGGAGGGCTGGATTCCGGATGCACTGGAGGTAGAAACAACAGGATTTGTTCAAAGGCGTGTAGGGGAGGGCGTGAGAGACCGTGAAGAGGCAGGATAGTTCCTGGGCTTTGGCCTCAGCAACTGAAGAATGGAGAAGTCATTTTCCAAGATGGGAAGACAGTGGCGGGAGCAGGGTGGCCGCACGAGGCACGACCAGAAGTGCCACTCGGGCCCACATTAAGCTTGAGTTGCTGAACGGAGACGTGGAGTAGGCAGGGGGACGCTGGGGGACAGGGCCACGAGGAAGCCGTGGAGAGGTGCTGGTCACGGCCCTGAGGCCACATGAGATCAGCTGGCACAAGAGATGGTAAAAGCGAGCCCGAGGGCCACCAACATGCAGAGGTGGGGGAGGTCCCAGGTGAGCCTGGGCCCCTGGAAGGAGTGTGAGAAGGACAAAGCAGAGTCAGCTTGGGACAAATGCTGTCTCTGAGGACTGACAATCACTGCTGCATTTGGCAGCGTGGAGGCCATTGGTGACCCTGGGAACACCGTGTGGGCTGCGTGGTGGGGCCCAGACCCTGACTGGCACAGGTTGAGGGGAGAGCAAGAAGAGGGGATTTGGAGACCACGGCACCTTGGAGCAGTTGTGCCAGTAAAAGGAGCAGAACATGAGGCACTAGCTGGAGGGCCGAGAGAGAGGGATTCTTTTTAGGATGTAAAAAATCTTGGGGCACCTGGGTGGCTCAGTCGGTTGAGCGTCCGGCTTCGGCTCAGGTCACGATCTCGCGGTTTGTGGGTTCGAGCTCCGCGTCAGGCTCTGTGCAGACAGCTCAGCGCCTGGAGCCTGTCTTTGAATTCTGCGTCTCCTTCTCTCTCTGACCCTCCCCTGCTCACGCTGTCTCTCTCTCTCTCATAAATAAATAAAACATTAAAAAAATAAAAAATATTTTAAAAATTAAAAAAAATAAAGTTTACTCATTTTTAAAATATTTTTTAAAGTTTTTTTATCTTGAGAGAGAGTGGGGAAGAGGGACAGAGAGAGATGGGGAGAGAGAGAATCCCAAGCAGGCTCTGCGTTGTCATTGCAGAGCCTAACTCAGGGCTAGAACTCACGAACCGCGAGATCATGACCTGAGCTGAAACCAAAAGTCAGACACTTAACCAACTGAGCCACTCAGGCACCCCTTAAATTTTACTCGTTTTTGAATGGATAATATTTTCCCGTGATCCAAATCATCAAAGATTCCAGAGGGCATTTGGTACGAAATGATGCCCCTTCCCTTCCCACACACCCTCAGCCATTCGGTTCCTTACTCTGCAGTCCTTGTGTCAACTCTCCCAGAGCACGTGTGCACGCACACAGGGTTTTATTTTTCTCCCCTTTTTACACAAATGGTAACATCCCATACACACTGTGCTATGCCTTGCATTTTTACACTTAATATATCCTGAATATCATTCTATATCCGTACACAAATAGCATTCTCATCCTTTTTTTTCTTTAAGATCTTATTTAAAAAATTTTTTTTTAATTTTTAAAAAATGTTTATTTATTTTTTGAGAGAGAAAGAGAGAGAGACAGCGTGAGCAGGGGAGGGTCAGAGAGAGGGGGAGACACAGAATTCAAGGACAGGTTCCAGGCGCTGAGCTGTCCGCACAGAGCCTGACGCAGGGCTCGAACCCACGAACCGCGTGAGCCAAAGCCGGATGCTCAACCGACTGAGCCACCCAGGCGTCCCTAAAATTTTTTTTAACGTTTATTTTTGAGAGAGAGAGAGAGAGAGAGAATAGTGTGAGCGGGGGAGGGGCAGAGAGAGACACACACACACAGAATCCAAAGCAGGCCCCAGGCTCTGAGCTGTCAGCACAAAGTCTGATGCAGGGGTTGAACTCACGAACTCATGACCTGAGCCGAAGTCGGACGCTTAACCGACTGAGCCCCCCAGGCGCCCCTGTGAGATTTTATGTTTAAGTAGTCTCTACACCCAACGTGGGGCTCAAACTTACAACCCTGAGACTAAGAGTCACGCTCTCCACTGACCGAGCCAGCCAGGCGCTGCCCTCTTCTTTCTTTCTTTCAGTGGCTTCATATTATTCCATTCTGTGATACACCGTATAGATTTTGTATCCAGTCCTCCACTGACAGACAACCGCTTGAGATCGGTTCTGTTATTATCTCCACTTTACAGAGAGGCAGCCCAGGCCCTGCGAGGTTCAGGGCTCCCCCGCGGGTGCTCAGCTAGTGCGCGGTGGCGTGGGAACTCCATGCCCTTAACCACTCACTTGACTCTCCTCCTCCTGGATTAGCTTCCAACCCTATTCCTCCCTCACTCCGACACCCTTAGCAATTATTTCGCTATCCTTTTGTTCACCCAAATAACACGTATTTACAAGCCCTGACCATGTGCCAGACACAGGGCTGGGCCCAGAGGACGTCGAGGGACATGACAGAGAAGTCCTCTGCCGTCAAGGAGCTTACAAACTAAGTCTTTGTGCGTTTTGTAAGCCACCTCAGATCTTCCAGGGAACCACGCAGAGAATTAATGAAGGAGCCTGGTCCCTGTTTTTCCTAATGAGGAAACCAAACGTGCCAACAAATCACTGTTGCAATCCTGTTGAGCTGAATGCCATAACAGCCTGGGAACCCAAAACCCTGAGCTCCGCAATGCTGGCCCCATCCCCTCAGCCTGGCTCTCCTCCAGTTTCCCATCTCCATGAAAGGCCCACCACCCAGCCAGTGGGAAAGCCCTCCTGCTTTGGCTCCTCCCACTTCCGTCCCTAGGTCACCCAGTCTATCGCCTGAAGACCTCTGGACTCTGCCCAACTTTGCTCTCCATGGCTACCAGCCTTCCTCAGCTCTTCTCTTAGAGGAGCGACCCAGTTACTTCCTCCCTGGTCTTCCTGTTTCCACCTACCCCCTTCCCATCCACTGTCCATCCTGCTGATGTGTCACTGTGTCATTTCTCTGTTCTAACCATCTAAGTCTTCCCCTTGTTGTCCTTGGGCTAATAATGTCCCGGTGGCACAGCCAGTAGTTAAGATCATGGGCTCTGGAGCCTGGATCCCAGCCCTGCCACTTAATACCTGTGTGACCTTGAACGACCTACTTAACCTCTCTCTGCCTTAGAGGAGGCAAAATGAGATAATACGATAAATGAGAATGATAAATGAGAATGAGATAAATCAGATAATGATAGTAATAGCCCCTACTTTATACAGCTGTTGTAAGGACTAAAAGTTAATGAATATTATAATGATAAGCCCCTTCTGATCTGGACCCTGCTCAGCTCTCCAATCTCACTGGTTCTTATCTACCTATAAATCAGTTGAAATACTTTTGATTCCCTGAGAGCATCGAATTCTCTCTCTCTCTCTCTCTCTTCCCTGCAATCCCTCTGAGCTGAAGCTGGACCTGAGGGGCCCAGTTCTTCTTCCCCACTGGATCTCCAAAGCTGGGCACACAGTATGTTGAGTGAATGAATGAATGAAATAGGCATTGCATTTGGGTTCTGACGGATGAGTAGGAGTTTTCTAGGTAAAGAAGTATTTGAGGCAGGACTATAAAAGAACTTCATCCATCCCAGTGCTTGGAGAATAGAAGGGAGGTGAGACAGGAAAGAAAGGCTGGGTTCAGTCCAGACCTTTCTCTGGGGTCAGATAGTCATGAAAGAAAGCTTTTGTGACAGTGTGGAGGTCGCTTGCAGGAGAGACTGAGGCCACAAGCTGGGGTGTGAGGCTAAGCTCCAGGGGAGCAATTGAAGGGCCTGACCCAGAGCAGTAGCAGTGGAATGGAATGAAGAGGGAGTTTTGAGAGATTGAGAAAAAGACTTAATATCATCTCCTGAATACTTTTCCGGAATGCCTCCTAGAAATGATATTAGGGGATTGTGAGAATAAAGAGCTGAAGTAGCATTTCCCCGCTGTCTTCAAGTAGCTCAAATCCTAGGAGAGGCAGACAGACCTAAAAATAAAAATATGGATGCAGAGAAGGCCAAATTAAGTATCACAGCAGCCAGTCTCATACAGATATCTCTACACGTGTAAAATCAGCAAATCGAAGCACCATGCGTTTCTGAGTGCCTATCATCTACCCCAAGGCTTTTTTTAAGTTCTCAATTTTTTATTTGGTTTAAATGCACTACAGTATATTTCCACCGTCCACCAGCTTTGAGAAGCAGTGCGGAGGTTTAGATGGGCCTTCTTCGACCACTCAGCAGCCCATGATCTTGGCCAAGCTACTGAATTGTCTTAGCCCAAGTCCATGTTACCTATCACATGAGGATGAGTGAGGATGGCACCCTTGGCAGCCGAGAGAACAAATCGGGGCTGGAGGTGTGGGTGGTGGCAAGATCCTGCAGGGTCTTGTGAGGTACCATAAAGGTTTTGGACTTTTTTTTTTTTTTTTTTTTTTAAGTAACCTCTAATACCCCAGGTGGGCCTTGAACTCAGGATCTAGAGTTCAAGAGCCCAACCCTCCACCCCACTGAGCCACCCAGACACCTTAAGGTTTTGGACTTTATTAATTAGTTCAGTGGGAAGCTACTGAGGTGGTTTTTTGGCCCCAATCTATTATCACTTTTCAATTGAGATGTAATCTGCCTATAATTACATGCAAAAATCTTAACTGTTGAGTTCAGTGGGTTTTGACAATTGTATACACCTGTGTAACCCACCCCTTAGAAGATATGGAACGTTTCTATCACCCCAGAAAGCTCCCGCCTGCCCCTTTCCAGTTAATTCTCCTGCCTCCTGGGTACTGAAGGGTCTAAGCATATCGTGCCTGCTCTGGAGAGGACCCCTCAGCTACACAGGCCAGGTGAGAGAAGGCTGGAGCGCGCCCAGGTCGCCTAGCAACCAGCAAGCGCTGTCAGCGGATTGACGGGCAGAAGGGGAGGCCCCGCCCCACCTCACGTCACGTCGGGGGGCGGGCAAAAGCTTCTTATTGGTCTGTTCTCCGGAAGCGACGGGATTCGGACTCTCGCCCGAGGTCCGCGGCGCGTGGCAGCGCGGTGCGTGGCGGTGGCGCGTGGCTCGTGGCGGCTTGGTGGGGTCGTGCGGCGGGTCACCCCTGCCACTGGAGCGAGGGTCCCTCCCGCTGGGCCTCAGCTTCCTCTCTTGGCAGAGGCTGAGCGCGCCCCACACCGGCTACTTGGGGGCCGTTGCCCCACTGCCGGCCTGGGTTGACGGGGGGTAGTGGGGGTGGGGGGCAGTCTCAGCAATTGGGACGGGACCGAGGGGGTTCGGGATTGCCCACCGCCCCACACCCCGGTGCGTGACTGGCGCTCCCATTCCCAGGGCCCCCGCGCGGGCCGGGATGTTCGTCCTGGTGGAGATGGTGGACACCGTGCGGATCCCCCCGTGGCAGTTTGAGAGAAAGCTCAACGACTCCATTGCGGAAGAGCTGAACAAAAAGTTGGCCAACAAGGTACTGGACCCACGGGGTCGTGGACCGGCCTTGGCACCGGAGGGCCCAGCACTGCCCTCCTGCCCGCTGCAGGCCTGGACTTGGTCGTGCCAAACCTTGGCCTTGGACGAGTAGCTTAACGTCTCAAACCTCGGTTTCTACGCCTGTGCGTGGGGTGGGGGCAGTCCACCTGCACTTGGGATACGAGAGGGAATCAAAAAGTGAACTGGGTTTGAAAAGGGCCGTTGTAACTGGGCCGTGCTGGACTCTCCACTGCCAAATTACTTTGCAATCTTGGGCACATCACTCACCCCCTCTGGGCCTCAGTTTCCGTTTGTAAAATGGAAATCACAGTGGCTGTCTAACCATGGTGGTTTCTGTGAAGGTGGACAGTGGTTTAGTTCGCCGTCAGGAGGTTTATCCTGCAGAGAATTACTTGTGCACCTTTTATGTGCCAGGCCCGCATGCCCTAGTGCCAGCGAGTGTGGGGCTTTCCCACTGCCTTTTCTGTAGTAACCCTCCCTCAGATACTCTGTGTCGTTGTCACTCTTTCCTTCTTAGCACTTACCAGCACTACTTTCTTATTTATTTACTTGGTTACCGCTTTTCTTCTCTCCAAGAGGACAGGGACCTTTGTCGTTTTCCTCTCGGGATCCCACTTAGCAGAGCCTGGCACACAGTAGATGTTCCGTGATTGTCTGTTGATTGTGTGAACGAAGCAGACAAGGTTCTGCTCTGTCGTGTGGTGGGAAAAGCAGATATGAATGAGAGGGTCCCACGGTTGAGTACGTGATGACAGGTTGAGGTAGACGCTGTGAAGGACAGGCGTTCCTGTGGAATGAAGGAGAACTCTGCCTACAATGAGGGACAAAAGAGGCTTTGTTAGGCCCTTGAGTTTGAGCTGTGATCTGATGCTGAGGAGAGGAACTAACTAGGGGATTTTGAGGATGGGCGAGGTCTGGGCAGAGAGAAGAGCTGGGCAGGTAAAGGAAACAGCATGTGCAAAGGCCCTGTGGCAGAAGCAACCGTTTCACCCATCATAACATGGAGGAGCCTGGTGCGGCCTAGGCAGAGGGAGAGAGGAGAGGGCAGACTGGAAAGGTGGCAGGAGCCAAGCCACACGGGGCCTGAGGGATGTCATGGCGCTATTGGTCTTCATCCCTAGAAGAGCAGGAGGTGATAGGCTGAGAAGGAGCCAGCAAGAGGAAGGTTGGCTGGCTTTAGACAGGAGGCCAGTCCCTTCCGTAGAGGCTGAGGTCATAGAGGGGAGGTGGACAGATCTGGCGAGCTGTTGGTGGAGAGAACTCGTGAAGTCCTTAGTGGCTGGCTTCTGCTTACTTTGTGAGGTAGAAGGCAAGGGGGTCGTCGAGGGATGAAGTGTGAGCGTCATGGGGAGAGAAGGGGCGAAGAGTCCAAGAAGGGAACGTAGTCCCTTTGGGGTGCAAGTCCTTCTGTGACCTGTCGAGACAAGTCGTCTGCATTTGAGTCATTTGAGAGGAGGCTGAACAGAAGAGGTCTGTGGTCCAGCCAAGGGCACAGATCTTGTGCCGCCAAAGGCAGCCGGACTCTGTGCCTCGTGGCGGTGAGGTCTGGCCAGGACTCGAGCCCTCTGAGCTTCTTGGTTATCCTTGAACAGTCCCTCGGGGTCTCTAATTGGGAGGTGATGACGCTGGTGGCAGATAAGCTGACACCAAGCGGGCCAGCGGTTTGAAACACCATGGTGGGGGGGGGCGGGGAGTGTGGGATGCTCTCTGCCCAGCATCTGGGCCTTGGCCGTGTGTCACTCTGCAGCCTCAGTCCCTGTGGACACCGGTGTATGTCTGATACTTTGTGAGCAGAAAGGGGACGGGCCAGGACTCGGAGCTCTAGCACGGACCCGGACACTTCGGGAAGTGTTGGCTTGCCCAGGGTCCCCTGCCAGCGTTCTTACTGGCAGTAACGGTGATCCATGGTTGACTTACTGTTGCCAGCATGTGAGCAGCCACTGGCATAGGTGCTTCCCATCCATGAGGTTTCTTTATTTAATGAGCCTGCAGCCTGGTAGGTCCATTTTTGGGAAACTGAGGCTCAGAGAAGTGACCTTGGAGATCACACGGTGGGTGATGGAACTGTCACTGTAACCTTGATCTGCCTTGTCACCAAAGGCCCTGATCCTTCCAGAGTTTCACATTCTTCTGAGGCTCCTTACCCGTGGTGACTTCAGACAGTGCCCTGCCTCCTTTCCAGCTATAGAGTGGGGATAATCATACCTGCCCCAGGTGGTGGGGGTCTCAGGCCCTGGGGGGCCGGGCCTCTGGGTCACCGTGTGTGTGTGTGTGTGTGTGTGTGTGTGTGTGTGTGTGTGTGTACGTATGCGGATGCACACAGGTCGTGTACAACGTGGGGCTCTGCATCTGCCTGTTTGACATCACCAAGCTGGAGGACGCCTACGTGTTCCCCGGGGATGGCGCATCACACACCAAAGGTGGGTGCCCTTTCCTCCTTGGTGTTGGGTTTCTTGGGGTTTGGTTTTTGGCTGTGGGAGTCCTGGCCTAGGGGTTGGGGGACCCAAGGCCTAGTCCTGACTCTGCCAGGAATTGACTGGGTGACAGAATCTTCCCCTGTCTGTGCCTTGGTTTCCTCACCTATAAGAAGCGGTGCACAGGGTGACTCTTGAGGCCTTTCTGGCTCTGAGATTGTGGCTGTGTGGCTGTGCCCCCTTTGGTCTTGTTTGTTACTGAGCTCTGCTCTGCCTGGCCCTCCGGCTGCTCAGTCTGGTCAGGGGTGGCCAGACAGGTGAGGGCCCTGGAGTGCTCATTGCTGGGTTAGAAGCATGGAGAGCAGAGGTACCTGACCGGCTCTGTTGGTAGACTGTGCAACTTTTGATCTCCGGGTTGTGAGTTCAAGACCCACGTTGGGCCTAGAGATTACTTAAAAATAAACTCTTCAGGGGCGCCTGGGTGGCTCAGTTAAGCATCCAACCTTGACTCTGGTCATCAACTCACTGTATGTGAGTTCGAGCCCCACATCGGGTGAGCTAGAGCCCCGCCCAGGACTCCACACTCTATCTCCCTCTCTCCCCGCTCTCTGCACCTTGTGGGATTCCTTCTCTCTCCCTCTCCCTTTGCCCCTCTCTCAACTTGTGCGCGGGCTCTCTCTTTCGAATATAAACAGATAGGAGCACCTGGGTTGCTCAGTCAGTTAAGCGTCTGACTTTGCCTCAGGTGATGATCTCACATTTGAGTTCAAGCCCCACTCTGTGCTGACAGCTCAGGGCCTGGAGCCTGTTTCCCATTCTGTGTCTCCCTCTCTCTCTGCCCCTCCCCTGCTCATGCTCTCTCGCTCTCTCAGTCTCTCAAAAATAAAAATAAAAGTGTGGAGAGCAGAGGGGAGTGCATCAGTTTCCTGGGGAGGAGGCCGGCTGAGGGTGGGCGGGGCACTGTGGACATAATGGTTAAGTGTGGCCTCTGGATTCAAATTCCATCTCTGCCATTTAACTTGCCGTGTATCCTGTGCAGAATATGTAACCTCTCTGTGCTTCTCTTTCCTTGCCTATAGAATGCAGTTAACAGTAGATTTTATATTACAGGACTGATGTGATGATTCTCCTAACTTAGTAGGTGCAAAGGTCTTAGGACAGGACCTTGGTTCTTCTGGCCTGGCTTGGCCAGGGCCGCGCGTGTCTGGCGGCTGGCAGACTAGCTGGTGGGGAGGGACGGCTCCTCTCTGTGGTCTCCTTTTTGTTAGGGGACACTGGGCACCACAGGGCGGCTGGAGCCGCCCCCCCCCCCCCAGCCACTTTTCAGCGTCTGCTTCTATCCCATTGGCCAGAGCAGGTCATGGGGCTGACAGGGGATGGAGAAATAGCCACCACCCCTTGCCGGGAGGAGCTGCAGTCACATGGCAAAGGGGCGGGGCGGGCACCCTGGGAAGGGAGGGTTGGGTGCCAGACTGGGAGGTGTGCAGGGAGGGTCACCTTGGCTACAGCTCTCGGGGAGGGGGTGGGACATTCTTCACTGTTCCCCCTGCACCCCACCAAATCTGAAGCAGCGGGCAAGGGGGCCACCGAGGTGGGTTGGGGCTAATCCGAGTGGAGGCGCTCAGACCTGCCGAATCACAGGCTCTGGGGGGCACCGGGTGATGCTCCCCCAGGCCATGTGTGAGAAGCCCTGCCCTGGCCCATCCCGGTCACCTCTGGGCACAGAACGTGCCATGAGGCTGCCTGGTGGTGTCTGGAATCCAGAGACTTCATCAGTTCACGGAGGGTTAAGCGGGCCCTGTGGACGCAAGCCTGCGAGACGGGCTGCGTTTGCGCAGACCAGGAGCATTTAGCAGAAAAATAAGACGCTGCTATGAAAACAAGACCCGGGGGCGGCTGCTTACAGAGAAGGATGCCCTCAAGCTGCACCCAGGCTCTGCCTTTAGCTTGTTGTCCAGGTGGTAAGAGGCACCAGAACTTGAAGGAAAACTGGGGAAAAAAAAAACTGAGGAAATTCTGTTCTTTCATTTGGTTGTTTCTGCCACTCAGAGTAAGATTTCCACTTTTGGTTTTCATCTTCCCCCGCCCCCAGTTCACCCTGGACCCCCTGTTTCTTTGGGAATGAGGTGTGAGGATTAGGGCACCGGGTTAGTCATGTCACCTGGGCCTGGATTTGAATTCTGGCTCTGACCCCCCTCCCCCATGCAGACCTTGAGCATGTGACTTACTTTTTTTTTTTATGTTTATTTACTTTTGAGAGAGAGAGAGAGAGAGAGACAGGTATGAGTGGGGAAGGGGCAGAGAAAGAGAGAGAGGGAGACACAGAATTGGAAGCAGACTCCAGGCTTTGAGCTGTCAGCACAGAGCCTGACGCAGGGCTCGAACCCACAGACTGCGAGATTGTGACCTGAGCCAAAGTCGGACACTTAACCAACTGAGCCACCCAGGTGCCCTGAGCACATAACTCTCCACCTTTCTTGGCCTGGGTTTCCTCATCTGTAAAATGGGGTTAACACTTGCAGCTATAAACTTCTTGTGGTCCGCCAGGCATCGTGCAGGGTGGCATTATTTTGTTGTGGGGATCGGTTGCCATGCTTCAAGGCTGATCCTCGACCCCGGGCCCCATTTCTGCTGCCTCCCTCCCCCACGGGTATGGCCAGGTGTGCTGAAGGAGGCCTCAGCCTTTGCTTTGAGGACTTTTTTTTTTTTTAAGTTTATTTATTCTGAGAGAGACCGAGAATCCCAAGAGGGCTCCTAGCTGTCAGTGCAGAGCCCGACTTGGGAATGGAACCCACAAACCATGAGATCATGACCTAAGCTGAAATCAAGAGTTGGGCAAAACTGACTGAGCCACCCAGGCACCCCTGGAGGACTCTTCATTTACTCACTGCCTTCTGCTTCCTCCCCCTCCTCCCCCTCCCCTCCTCCCCTTCCTCCTCCCCAGGCCAGATTGCTCTCCCTCTCGACGGTAAGTGCTCACAAGATGTCAGCCTTTGTGATTTGCGACGCTGGCCCCAGTTGTCCAGCCTCATCTCTTGTCACTTGGGGTGTGTTTTTACCTGGCACCAGTCCCGTGTTCTCCATGTCCCCCCAACAAGCACACAGGACCAGGCCTCCCTGGGGAAGCCTCTCTTGACCTGCCCTCCCCCATCCCCTGCTCTACGGGGAGCTCCGAGCAGCCTGACTTTGTGCCAGCATCTGCTTTGTTCTGTTTTCTTTCTTTTTTTTTTAAGTTGTGATAAAATACATATAAAATTTGCCATTTGAACTATTTTTAGTGCACAGTTGAGTGGCATCGAGTACATTCACATTGTTGTGCGACCATCACCAAACTTCATCTTTCCAGACTGAGACTCTGTCCTTCTTGAGCATTCACTCCCCACTCCCCGCTCCTCCAGACCCCGGAAACCACCGCTGTCCTTTCTGTGTCTATGATTTGACTGTTCCAGGTACCATGTAAGTGGAGACATGCGGTGTCTGCCCTTTGCAGAAACTCACGTGCATCCCAAGGCAGCCTCGATTCTCCTGGGACAGATTTTGCCCAAATCTGCACCTGAGATCAGGTCTTCCTCTTAATGATCGTGCAGACCCCCTCCCCCCCTTTTTGACTTTCTAGGCTTCCCATCTGCCCACTGAACTCCCTGGAACTTCGGGTGGGGCTCCTGGGAGGTGGCTGGAAAGAGCACTGTCCTGGCTGGCCCTCCCGCTGATCTGTGGCCTCCTTTTTGTTTTTAATTGAGATCTAATTCACGTACCATAAAATCCACCCTTGTAAAGCTTAAAATTCAGTAGCTTTTAGGATATTCACAGTGCTGTGCAACCATCACCACTGTCTAATTCCAGAACGTTTCATCACCTCAAAAACAAACCCAAAGCTATCAGCAGTCACCCCTCATTCTCCCCTTCCCCCAGTCCCAGGCAGCCGCTGATGTGCTGTCTCTGGATTTGCCCATTCTGGACATTTCACATAAATGGAATTACACAGTATGTGGTCTTTTGTAACTGGTGCATTTCATGTAGGGTAATGTCCTCAGGATTCGTCCGCCTTGCAGCAGGTACCATACTGCATCGCTTTTTGATAGTGAGAATTATTCCATTATATGGACATTTTGTGTATCCATTCATCTGTTGATGGACACTGGGGTTGACCACCATATGCTTTTGGATGTAGTTGTTCCAGACCGGAGCTCCCTGGGCACAAGACCACATGTCTTTCTGCCCCATAAGCCCAGTGCCCAACAGCCCTGGCACAGACTAGGTAGAGGCTCTGTGGGGATTTGTTAAACTGAACTGAACGTTGGGTCGTACGGGGGACAGGGTTTTTCCATCCTGTGGATAGGTGACCCTTGGCTGCCCTCATCTGCTCTCTGCAAGGTCAGCATGAGGCTCTTGTCACAGGCAGGGAGGGGATACCAGCTGGCCCCTCTTCTTTCCTCATGCTTCCAGCCTGGTGGGGCCACCGAGAAGCAGCCTGGCAGCGAGCTGGAGGCCCAGTAGGCCCTCCTGTCCTTAGTGCAATGTTGGAGACCGGGCAGCTGAGGGTGCTAGTGGCAGAAGCCTGTGTCTGGGAATGAAATCTGTCCGAAGAAGGCACATTCCACCCTGTGGCCCTGTCTGCTGGTCCAGGACGACTTGGAGCCTTCCCATGGCAAAACAGGGCAGAACAGCTGTGTGGCTTTGAGCAGGTTACCCAGCCCCTCTGAGCCGCTTCTCCATCCTCACAGTGGGGAAGCCTGATGCTGATACGCATTCGTCATGCTGGGCATGACCAGCAGGAAGTAACCTCATGCTTATTCTCTACCTCTGGGGGTGTTGTTAGGCCAGGGGTGGTCACCCCCTTTGGGGCTTTGAGGGGCAGGAGTGATAATAGTGGGCACAGACCCTACCTGAGGTTTTCTTGAGGGTCTGGTGAGTGGGCAGCACTTAGGGCAGGGCCTGAGAACCCACAGAGGCATTTTTGTTGGGTTATGGCCTCTGCCTCCCCCGAGTCCCCCTCAATTTCAGAACATTTTTAACATCATGTTCCAGGTCAGAGCTATGCCCGGAGCAAGCTTTCCAATCAGAGGGCGATGGGGAGCTTGTTTCCAAACCTGGCTCCCTTTGCCAGTTACTTCTGCCCTTTGTAGAATTTCAGGAGAATCTAGAGGAGGGGGTGGAATGGATTCTGGAGTCACCCGTGGCCCAGGATCTGGGTTCAGGAGTGACTTGTCTAATGGGTTTGGGGGCCAGCCCTCACTTCCAGGGCCGCCGCTGTTGGCCTGTTATGGGGCCCACGCTGTGGCCTTGCAGAGGACTGGGTGTGAGTCCAGCAGATTCCCGGGCAGCCACGGGGCCTCCAGGTCAGCAGGCTGGCCAGTGGGGTCAATACTTGAAAGCCTGGGCCACCCCAGAGCAGCCATCCCTCCCACGCCTGCTCGTCACCGACATTCTTCTTTCATTTCCAGTCCATTTTCGCTATGTGGTGTTCCATCCCTTCCTGGATGAGATCCTGATCGGGAAGATCAAAGGCTGCAGCCCGGAGGGAGTGCACGGTAATGGGGGCCCCGACCCCACACGAAGCATGGGAGCCAGGCCAGCAGGCCTCCCTTTGGCTTCTGTCTGGGCTGCACGGTCAGGGGAGGGGTCAGGAAAGCTCGTGGGCGAGGGGAACACACAGCCCCGTCGTGTGGGCCTTCCCCGTGAGGCCCTAACTCAGCACCTCGGGGTGGGCACCAGAGCTGGCAGAGGGGGCTCGGGGTCCCAGCCACCTCCTGGTCCCCATTGTGTGTGGTGTCCGCCATGGGTTTTGGTGGCCGCTCAGGCTGTGTGAGTGGCATTGGCATAGGTTTGGGGCTTCGAGGTAGGGGAGGGACTCAGATTTCCATGGCAACAGCTACCCCTGTCCCATGCTGTCACTTTCTTCATTTCTTTCAGTCTCTCTAGGGTTTTTTGATGACATTCTCATCCCCCCAGAGTCGCTGCAGCAGCCAGCCAAGTTGTATCCTCCCAAGGTTAAAGTGGGTCACAGGGAGCTCAGGTCTTTCCTAGAGGACAGTCCCCGCTCCTTGGGTGGCCCTGGGTCCTGTGATCTGATACTGCTGACCTCTGTGCCCGCCCCCCAGCCTGCACACGTGCTCTGGGGGCGCTGGCCTGCCTGTGCTTCCCATTCTCACTGGTGTCCACACGCCTGTGCCTCTGTCTGGGCTGTGAGGCCTGGTTGGGTAGGCTGTGCCCTGTTCACTTCCGGTTCACTTTGCTTCGGTCATCCTCTCAGGGCTCATGTCAAAGCTCCCCTCCCTGGAAAGCTTTGCCCTGCCTGGCTCGCCTCCCCTGGTGTGCAGACAGTACCACTGGCTGACATTTGAGGGCTTGACCGTGCCTGGTCCTGGGCTGGGTTGTTTCCCTCCGCTGGGTCCCCCCGGTGCCCTGCCCCAGCCCTCCCGCTGCTGCACTGAGGTGTGTTTCTGGGGGTGCTCAGTGAGACTGCTCACTGGAAGGGACCCCGTCTTGTCAGGACTGTGTCCACAGTGCCCAGCGGGGGACTTGACACAGGGGTTAAGGCAGGAGTCTTTGCAGGATCGCCGCTAGAGGGCGCTGTGGCTCCTCAGTGTGCGCTGAGGCGGGGGTTGGGGCTTTGCAGTTCAGGGGTGCTGCCCTCGCAGGATGGCTCATCGGATCCACTCTGCCTGGGCCTCTATGGGCCAGCGTCTGTGTGTGACTCCCGAGCTTGTCAGAAAACCTGGCCCTGTCCGGCTGTGGGCCCTCAGGCACGTGACCCTCCATCTGCCTTGTCTGTCCTCCTGAAAACTGGGGAAGTCCTTGTGCTGCATGTGGGTCACGGTCACAGGGCACGGATGGGAAGGGGTTTGGAGGCGCATTGCATGGAGGACATAGGACAGCCTCAGCCAGAACTCTAGGACCAAGTGTGCGGGTCCTGAGGAAAGCGCTTTATTACCTCTTCACCGTGGCCCCTGTGAGGGCAGGCCTTGCAACAATCCCCGTTTTACAGATGGGGACCTGAGGCAGAGGTTGGGCCTGGCCCGGGTCACCGCTGGTGGAACTGAGGTCTGAACTTGGCTGAGAGGGCGCGGGCAGGGCAGCAAGAGGCCCTCGTCTCTCCTGCCTCAAGAGGTGGGACTCGCTCTGCCTGAGCCTCCTTCCTGCTCTGGTGCCCTGAGGAGGTGTGCTCCCGGCCAGGGCCCTGGTTCCCCAGCGTTCCTGCTCCTCACCGTGGGGCCCAGCGCGGGCCCAACCTTGCCTTCCGCACGTGGCGTGGGCCTGCTTTTCCTCGACCTCCCAGCCACGGTGATCTCATCCTGGGATTGGATTTTCCCGGGGGCGGGTGTTGGCAGGAGAACCCCCCCACCCCACCCTCGGGCTCCCCCACGCCTGGTTGTTGCCTTGACCCCGCGCCCCGCCCAGCGATGAGGCCGAGCAGGTGTGGGTGTGGGAATATGAGACGGAGGAAGGGGCGCACGACTTGTACATGGACACCGGCGAGGAGATCCGCTTCCGGGTGGTGGACGAGAGCTTTGTGGACACGTCCCCCACGGGGCCCAGCTCGGCCGAGGCCACCTCTTCCAGCGAGGAGCTGCCAAAGAAGGAGGCTCCGTACACGCTTGTGGTGAGATGTCCTGACACCACTGCCCAAACCATGGGGACGGTGTCGGGGGACAACCCGGGCGGTGGATTGGCGGGGGAGCCGCTTCTGAGGACGTTCACTCTGGGTTCACTGCCTCGAACCCCTCTTCCCCCAGATCAGGGTACAGGTCCCCAGGCAGTCGCTTCGCCCTGGGGAGCCTGCTTCACAGGGCACAGGCCAGGCTGTGAGTGATGAAGCTGTGTGGCTGTCGGGGAGGGTGGCAGAGTCAGACCCTGACTGACCCCAAGAGGGACAGGGCCCAAGTTGGGTGACAAGGCTGCTGCTAAATGGGCTGAGGGAGAGAAACCAAGGAAGGGGCTTGGGAGTGAGTCAAAGGTGGGGCATCAGGGAAAGGGGACCCTCCGGGCTGCGCCCGTACCAGACCCTGCGTGGGCATGAGGTGGCAGGGGCGCTGCAGCCAGCCAGATCTGACTTGGGTCCCCTCATGGGGTGAGACGGTGATGCAGGACGAAGTGGGACACGCTTCAGGTGCTTGCTGGGGGGCTCTTCCGGTCTAATGTATGCTGCAGGTGTTCGCTCGGGGGCAGCTGTTCTTTGTCAAGGCCATCCCCCCTGCGTGTACTTGGAGGCTGGGGCTCACGGTCACTAGGATTTCCTGGCAGGACCTAGCCCATGTCGGGCACTGGCCCGCAGGTGCCCGTGTTTGGGCAGGCTGGGGGTGAGGAAGGGCACCCGACTGAGCTGAGGCCTTGGGGCAGGAGGGGGGCGCCCTAGGCTGTGTTCCTGTACGGCAGCTGGGGCTGCTGGTGTGGCCCCTGGGTTTCCCTGTCCCCTGGCCGGTGTGTGCTCGTGTCCCCATTCCCTCTGGCAGTGCCGGGCGCCCAGAAGGAAGGGCCCCTTTGCCTCCTGAGTTGGCTCAAGCCCTGAGCTGGATGACATGTGCCTGTTCGGTTTACCCCTGGCAGGGATCCATTAGCGAGCCGGGCCTGGGCCTCCTCTCCTGGTGGACCAGCAGCTAGCCCGGGGGCTGCACGGCGGACGCGGCCCCGGGGAAGGCAGTGCCGCTGGCCACCTGACTGCTGACCTGAAGACCCTACCCCCGGCCCCGGGGAAGGTGGTGCCACCAGCCGTGGAGACAACAGCAGCTTCTGCAGGTGCCGAGCAGAGCGTGTGCCCCACCAGACTGTCCCCTCCTCGCCATCCTGGCCCTGCTCCTGGAGCTACCCCTTAAGTCCCACTGTCCCTGTGGACTTCTACCTCTTGGTGACAGCAAAGTAATAAACAAGGGCGGCATCGGTCAGGGAGGAGCCACCCTCGTCTCAGTGATCTAGGGCCACCGCGTTGCCACAGCTGGGACAGCATGTCCTTCCTCTCCACAGATCACGGCTGGAGAAGAACTCCCCCTGGTGGCAGGACGTGGGGGTGAGAGATGGTTGGCCTCACAGGCTCTGGGTTGGCGTAGCCTGGTGGTGCCTAAAGTCACCAAGAGCGAGGGACAGCTGCCAGCTGTTGGTCGGTGTCTTGACCTTTCAGGAACGACCACTTTTTTTCCCACCAGCATTTGGAAGGTGGGGGCCTGGGCTTAGCTGGCCCAAGGTCAGGGCTGGTGACCAGCCGTGTCACCCCTCCCACCAGCGGTACAGCTGTCGCTTCCCGACCCTGGCCATGCCAGGAACACCCTGTGGGTCGGCTGGTGATGCCCTCCCGGACGAGGGCAGACATCACGCTGCTGACTCAGCTGCACGGCTGTGGCAGGTTCCTCCCGCCCTGTCACTCGTGCACGCACAGCTTGCTTGTTTGATGGCACCCGCTGGGTGTGGTGTTCGTGTCGGGCAAGTCCTGTGCTGAGGAAGGGCCCTCCGTGGGGCCGCCTCCTACTCTGGCCTTGAGCTCACACAGGCACCGAGCGTGGAGGTGGAGGTACCGCCGGTGGACATCACTCCAGGGAGAGCAGCAGCTCGGAACGGTGCCTGCTGCCGCCTGGTGCTGAGGGGCAGGGGACAGTGCACGTCCTGGACTGGCTGTGACCTTGGATGAGGTGGCCTCTGAGAAAGGGTCTGCGCCCTGCCTCGGGGTGTTTGGAGGGCTGACTCCACGCCCAGGGGAAGGGGGGGGCTCCGCCGTGGGCGCAGCCTCCTGGCAGCCGGCGGGGAGCCATGTGGGGGAGGCCGCGCTGTGGGCGGAAGTGGGTTAGGGCAGGGGGGTGGGGCTGAGAAGCAACGAGAAGTCACCGTCTCACGTGTCCTCTGCTACAGTGGCAGGTCTGCCGTGGCGTGACTAGCGGGAGCCCCTGCTCACTGGCCACAAAGACCCACCCCGAGCCCTGGAGCTGGGAACGGTACAGACACCACCACTCACACACCGGAACAGTCACTGAGTTTGGATTCTTATTTTCCTCATAAGGGCGTAAGTTTCTTTAAAATCTTTCAGCCACCAGTGAAATGATGAGACAGGGAAAAAAAACTTTAGATGGAAGTCTTGTCATCAAAAATAAATACAGTTGCATGGAGTTGCTCAAGATCTGAATCAGACTAAAAATGGGAAGGCAGGGGACTGGAACATTCTTTAAAGAGCCCCACCCCCACCCAAACGCATGTCCCTCGGCCGGCTGAGGGAAGGGAGGGCAGGAGGCCTGACCACACCATCTTGGAGCAGGAAGCCAAGGCTGGCTGGGGGCAGATCCAGTTCTGATGACGCACAGACTGCACCGGGGACCCCGGAGCTGGGTCCACGGAGTAGGCGGACAGGGTGGCACGGCGGGGCCTTACTGCTGCTGCAGCTCCTTCATCCTGTTCAGGGCACTGCCGGCGCGGAACCACTCAATCTGGGTCTCGTTGAAGGTGTGGTTCAGGAGGATGGTCTCCTGCGTCCCGTTGGGGTGCTTGATGATGCATTTCAGGGGCTGTAAGAGGAGGGGGAAGGTGGAATGGCTCTTAGGAACATGACCCTCGGTTCTGCTGGAGGGTCAGAAAGGTAGGGCACCCCCAGAGTGGACCAGCAGGCAAAACCAAGGCCTCGGCCAGGTCTGAGCTGGAGTGGCCGTGGTCAGACCCAATGGCAGAACTCTTCAGGGCCAAGCCTGAGCTAATGGGTGGGGCCTGAGCTGGCTCCACCCTCCGTCTCTGGGAAGGCACTTCCTTTCTGAGGGGGGTGCTTGAAGAATTTAAGGGCCCTACTTGTTGGAACAAAGGCTCATGGGAGGAACAAGTGGGGTCAGAAGTGGGTGTAGAAGGAGGGGAAGCGGAGTGGCTGTCCCCGGCCCACCCTCCTTCCCTGGCCCCCGACCTTGCCAGGAGTGAAGTCTTTCAGGCCCTGGATGGTCAGCTTGTCCACGGGATGAATCTTGTTGTAGTCGGCTGGGTCAGCGAAGGTGAGGGGCAGCAGGCCCTGCTTCTTCAGGTTGGTTTCTAGAAGGCAGAGGGCACACTCAGCCCACAGATGGCAGAGCCAGTCCTCACTCCTCTGCACGGGGAACGTCGCCAGCCCACAGAGCTTCCTCTTCTAAGCCCAGTGAGGGCTCTGGGGAGAGGCACCCTAGCCTGCCATCTGCGGTCCTTCTGTGAGAACCTTCCGCAGGCATGCTGGTTTGAGTCTTGGCCTTCCTGACAGACATTCACAATCATAAAGACCCTCTGACCATGTGCCCTGGATCCCAGTTGCTCAGGCCTGCAGGTTTGGAAGCCAAGACTGGGGCTTCCCAAGACGGGAAGCTGTGGGCATCACACTCGACACAACTCACAAGGGGTAGAGACTGTGGTGGGAAACAGGAGCTGCGGACACGGCCTGGAGACCAGGCGTGTGTCTCCAGGCCTGACTCGGCCACCAGCAGGTTGGGTGACCTTAGGCGGCCAATACGGGGAGTGGGTGTGGCTGGACCCGGCTCTAGCTTACCGTGGATCCTGGCGAAGCTCTTGGTGATGATGGCCCGGCCCCCGAGGTGGCGTGGCTCCAGTGCCGCGTGCTCCCGGCTCGAGCCCTCCCCGTAGTTCTCGTCTCCGATCACCACCCACCGGATGCCGTGTTTCTGTCAGGCAAGCAAGGAGGGCATGAGGGCAGGGAGGACAGTGGCCCCTTGCCTGCTGCCCCTGGGCTTCCTGAGGTTCACGGGTCAGGCGGCTAAAGAGGCCCCTCCTTACCTGTTCCCCAAGGAAGGGCTGGTGAAATCAGGTGAATTAGGCCCAAACCAGGCCCTGAGGGGACAGAGGTGACCAGACACAGGCTCTGGCTATGTGCCAGGGGCCTGGGGAGGTGGTGTGACCTACCCATCAGTGCTCAGCATGGAGGCGGGCTTTGGGGGGGAAGGCCACGGTGTGGGACTGGAGCCCAGAGCAGGCATACATGGGGGGGATGACACAGGAGCACCCCCACGGCACCGGGCATCCTTCAACCACAACTCCTGGGGAGCAC
Source organism: Cryptoprocta ferox (assembly GCA_028646485.1). Lineage (NCBI taxonomy): Eukaryota > Metazoa > Chordata > Mammalia > Carnivora > Eupleridae > Cryptoprocta > Cryptoprocta ferox. The sequence continues at coordinate 6,825,774 of CM053571.1, forward strand.
CCCTTCCCTGCGCCCCCTACCCCTGCTCCTATGACCGGGACCCACCTTGTAGTAGCGGGCAGTGTCAGGGACAGGGCCAAACTCCTGGGTGACAGCATTGCGCACGGAGTTGGCCTTGCCATTTTCAATGTTGATGGCACCGATGAGCAGGTTATTGGAGATGTTGTCCAGGTGCCCACGGAACTTGAGCCAGGGGCCGGCAGCGGAGATGTGGTCAGTGGTGCACTTCCCTTTGACCTTGGGTGGGTGACAAGAGAGGACGAAGGTCAGGGAGTGGTGTGTGCATGAGAAGTGGACGAACGGAGAAGCCCTCCTGGAGGTAGATGGCAGGCCCAGCAGCCAGACCCGGGAAGGGTGACGAGAACAGCGGGTTTGACTTTGGACACCAGGTCTGCAGTGCTGGCGCTGTCACACTTTGTCCACGAGGGCTCGGGCAAGACCGTCACCCACTCCTCAAAGGCCCTGTGCTGCTCGGGGGCTTGTCCGGGACAGAGGCTGGACACGCATGTCTGCTCAGTCACCCTCAGACCTAGGTGCCCAGGCTGGGAAAAAGCTACCGACCTCCTGCTGGACACACAAGAGCCTGAGGGTGTGTCCTGCTCCTCGCTGGTGACCGGTTTTTTCTACCGTGTGGGCTTAATACTGGCTGTGTCACCGGAGACTCTTAGTAAACAGCATGAATTCATGTCTGACGGGGTCTGAGGGCTCCAGCCGCACCACAGAGCCTTGTGTCTGCTCAGCTCCCACACACCGGTCATACCAACTGATGCCCAAGTGTGGGAACTGAGGGTTGATGGCTTTTGGAGCCTATCTGGTCAAGCCAGAGGCATGGAGACCTGCTGTGCAAGATCACGCGTGCCCTTCCTGCCCTCCCTGTGCTGCATCCACTGCCTGTGGCCGCCGGAGGAGGCCGTCACCAGCTGCAGCCATGGCCAAGAGCCCCAGATGCAGCTGGCCAGATCCAGCTCGGCCTGGCACCGGGCGGTGGAGACGGGGACATGGGGCTGCGGATGCCCTGGCTCCTCTCTCGGCAGCCACACCTCCCTCCCTGCCCCCACCCTGGTCCTGACCTTCCTCCCTGGGGCCCCGGGGGACAACACGTGGTTTCACAGCCCTTCCTGCTGCCAAGGGGAGGGCCCCTGACAGTCTGGGACTGTCCCGCCTGTGTCGCTGACCTTGATGAGGATTTGCAGGTCCTCCAGGTCTTTGCCATCCCACTTGTCAAAAGGCTCCAGGAGCTGCAGGCGCTGGCTGGTGGGGCTCACATCCACTCGCTGTCCGCTGCTGTCCTTAGGAGGGTGCTGGTAGGTGTCCTGCCCAGGGTCAAACTCCTGCAGGAGGAGACAGGGACGTGCTGGGTGCTGAATCCTCAGTCGTCATGACAGGCTCGTGTGTGCCCCATACCTTCCCCACTAGTGCACAGAGCTGCCTCATTCTTGCTAACTGTGCCATCCTGCCTGCCCAGGGGGTCCGGGGGGGGGCAGGGCCAGGATGCTCATGCTGGGAAGGAGTGCCTTGGCCACACAGCAACAGGAAGGGGCCCGAGGCAGGCCCGCAGCAGCTAACAGCACCAGGTGGCAGTGCCTGCTCACCGCTCGGGGAAGCTCGTCTGCATCCGGGGCCTCCAGCTTGAATTTCTTGCCATCCTTGCCTGTCAGGAAGTCGGTCTCTGGGTTGAACTTGAGGGTGCCCGCAATGGCCAGGGCTGTGACAATCTGGAATGGAGGTGGACCACTGCTAGTTAGTACCAAACACCACTCCCATCCCCGACATAAACACAGAAGAGCCCACGTATATGTGAAATCTCCACAGTCAAGTCCTCCCCACAGAGGCCAAAACTGCAAGAACGTCTCTGGGAGTGTGGGCCACTGGGCCTGGACCTCAGTGCCTTCCTCAGGGATAGTCTCTCCCCTCAGGGGCATGGGCCCTGGCACAGAAACAATGCTGTGACAAAAATGTTCCTAAATGGGCAGCTGAAGGGGCACCTGGATGGCTCAGTTGGTTAAGTGTCTGGCTTCGCTCAGGTCATGATCTCACGGTTCATGGAGTTTGAGGCCCACCTCAGGCTCACCGCTGACAGCTCAGAGCCTGGAGCTGCTTCAGATTCTGTGTCTCCCTCTCTCTCTGCCCCACCCTCCCCCTCTTGCATCCTGTCTCTTTCTCAAAAATAATTTAACATTAAAAAAGGGCAGCTGAAACAATGGAAGGTGCCACCTCTTCACTCATTTTTAGCAAGTAAAAGTATTTCTGGAAACTCCTTTAACGCCCTGTTCCAGGCTCCGTTTCCCCCCTCTGACCAGCCAGGGGCAGGTCCCCAGAGGCAGTCCCAGGCCATGGCCGGGCTGAGCCGTCTCACCTCCGGGGACGTGACGAAGGCATGGGTCTCAGGGTTCGCGTCATTGCGGCCTGTGAAGTTCCTGTTGTAGGAGGTGACGATTGTGTTCTTCTCCCCCTTCTTGATGTCCTTTCTGCCGGGTCAGAGGAGACAGGGTTAAGCATGTCTGCCTAAGTCACCTCCTCCCCGGGACTCACGCATACAGAGCAGGAGGGAACCTGGGAGATCACGGGGGTTTGCCTGAGGCCGCACCTAAGACAGGGAGAGCCCAGACCGAGGCCTGAGTTCCCTGACCTGGGGCCACTGCCTCTCTCAAATGCTTCCATCCGAGCCCCTGGCTGCATCTGGCTTCAGCCAGGCGCCCAGTCTCACGGCAGGGCTCTTCCTCTTGCTTCCAGCCCAACTTTCCAGTCTGGAAAAGTCTAGTGTGCAACAGCCCCTGAAGCTAGAGGCCTGGGGCCGAGTCTCTTCTCTCCACCCGGGAATGTTTCCCCTCAACAGCTGGCGCTCCGTACCCCAGGACACGAGGGGCTGTCCCATCAAAGGTGCACCTCTCACCTGTCCCACTGGCCAATGCAGGGGCCACAGGCATTGGCCAGGACGATGCCGCCCACTTCCCTTAGGATTTGTGCCTGCAGAGGAGGAGAAGGGGAAGTGTCAGAGGCAGGCTAGCAGCTGACGGGAAAGGCTGGTTCGGCAGCCTGAGGGATGAAGAGCTGTACCGGAACCCGGGGGTAGCGGTGGGGCAGCTGTACCCGCCCCGGCTGACAGGGCTGTGGCTTGTCCTGCCCGAAGCCACATGGCTCAGCGGTGGGGAGGGGGAGCCAGGGCCCGGGGGTGTGGGCACTCACATAGCCATCCCGCTCAATGGTGGCCCGGATCTGCTCAGAGCCCGGTGTGATGGTGAACTGGGACTTGCACTTAAGTCCATGGGCCAGTGCCTGCTTGGCCACGGCTGCCGAGCGCCCCATGTCCTCATAGCTGGAGTTGGTGCAGCTGCCGATCAGACCTGGTGCATTGTGGGTAGTGAGGCCAGGGGTAAAGATCAGAGGTCTCCACCTGACCTCAACTACCCAGACTTGGTCAAGAGTTCACCAACTGTGCTGTGCCTGGGGCTGTTCTAAATGGAGACAGCTTGGAAGCAATCGAGCTAACAATAAAGGACAGGCCGCTCTGCGGCCCAGCCACTCAAAGGAAGACGATGTGCCAGTGAAATGACATGAACACTGAATCAGAGGGCTCGCTCCAGAATATTAACGGTGACCACGGCTGGACAATGGCTTCTAAGAGATGCTAATTTTCTTCTACTTTCAGGTATTCTCTGGTTTTTAACTGCTTTATCATCAGGGAAAAATAATTATTTTTTTTAAGTCTATGACAGTTATTCAAAAAGTAAAGACTGACATCACATATTGTTTACAGATATCAAAACAGTCTCTCTTAGGGGCGCCTGGGTGGCTCAGGCGGTTAAGCATCTGACTTCGGCTCAGGTCAGGATCTCACAGTTCGTGGGTTCGAGCCCCGCGTCGAGCTCTGTGCTGACAGCTCAGAGCCTGGAGCTGCTTCGGATTCTGTGTCTCCCTCTCTCTCTGACCCTCCCCTGCTCACGCTGCCTCTCTCTCTCAAAAATAAAACATTAAAAAAAAAAAAGTCTCTCTTAATTAGAAATAAATTGCTGAACTAATAAATCACCAATGTTTTAAGAAATTCACGTAATCTCCTAAGGCTGAACAAGTTACACAACACTTGTTTTGTGTCAGACACCAAAGAAAACTCTTTGCACATGTTAACTCGTCACCTCTCCCAGCATCATTAATGGGTAAATACCGTATCACCCTCATTTTACAGACAACGGACCAAGGCACAGGTAGGTTAAGGAACTTGCTCAGAGTCACCCAACTATATAGCACCGGAGCCTCCTTCCAAGTGAGGCCACTTGGCTTCAGGGTCCATGCTCCAGTCACACTGAACTGTGACAGGACCAGGTGCCCATCATCCCAACGTGCTAAGTGTATCTTCCAGGTGAAGCACGTACGGTGAAATCAGGCAATGAGGCTGGGATGATATATTTGTAAAGGAAAAACAGACACACACTGGCATGTACACACACGCACAAATAATGTACCTCTCCTAGAGCTGGTTTCTGGTTGGGGGTTAAGATTAGGAGTCTTTAAAATTCGTTTTGTCAACATGCTCTACAGTAAGCATGTTCTTTTCTACCAAGCAAAGGTAATTTTTTTAAAAAGCCATAAGGAAGGAAGCAACTATGTGAGAAAGTGCCTGCTACCTTTAGGAAGCGCTCGGTGGTAAGCACGTGGTTACGCCACTGGTCCGGAGGCCTCTTAAACCCACAGGGTGGAAGGTACTCACCCACTCGGATGTCCAGAGGCCATCCTTCCTTCTCTGCCACAGTGCCCACCTCTGCTACGGGGTGAGCCAGGTCAGGGGTGAAGGGCCCGTTGATGTGCGGCTTCAGCTGAAGCAACAGAGTGAAAGGGGAGAGGTCAGATCTCTTCTTCAGAGGCTGCCTGACTCCCACTCAACCAAGTCCTCACAGAGGACCCGGAAGGCCGACTTACGGCTCAAACCTCAACCCGGGAAACACCCAAGCAGTGGGCTCTATACAAGCACCAGCTCCAGGATCCCTCCAACCCCGTGAAACTGGTATCCTCTCCATTCTGCCGATGAAGGAGATGGCGCGCCTTGTTCAAGGTCACAGAGCTAGGAGGTGGCAAAGGCATGGAATAAGTCCGTTATCTCCTACAATGTGATGCTTCTGTAACCTTGTGACAAAAATAGACCTAAAGCCAGGTCCTTTGTGATAATACCAAAACATGCAAACTCTTAGCAAAGTGGCACACACAGCTCTCAATGTTCTCAATTATTACTATGTGAATTGGAGCATTCAAGTCCCATGGCCACTTGACATTTTACACATGATAAAGTAAGGTCCACAGAAGTTGAATAACTTGTTCAGGGTCACAGGCTTAAGTGGCAGAATGAGAAATTAGGATTTGAATTCCTGAAGACTGGCTTCAGGGCCTAAACCCTCAACCACTCTACTTCGCTGCTTCCGCTCCTCCAGCCTGCCTTCCCTCTGGCCTTCCAGATGCTCACTCTGGCCTGCAGGTCTCAGGGTGCCAGACCCTGCCCGGGCCTGGGAATCTTGGGCCTTGACCTCTGAACTCTGACAAAACAAACTCCAGGGCAAAATCGTGGTTTCGGCTCACGCTGAGGTGGAGGCAAACAGCCAGTTTCTGAATCCCCAGCCACAGCCACCTCTCCTTCCCAACCACAGCCTGATTTTGGCAGCAGTGTGCAGGGGCACTGGGGAACTAAAGGCCCCCAAACTCTCCTGGATGTGCAGGTAGGGCCCACTAGGGGTCCCCAGATGGGGCCTGAGTGCCCCAGCCTCAGAAATTCCTTGGTCCCACCTCCTTCCTCACCTCATTGAGGTTAATTTCAATCAGTTGGTCATAATGGCAACCAGGGTCAGGTACCAAGTGATCCTTATATTCCTCAGCTAGTTTGGCAATGTCTGAAATCAATAAGGGAAGGAGATTAAAGCATGTGGAACAGAAAATGGTCATGAGACAGACTGACCTTCCACCCACCCATCCATCCGAGCCAGTTACCTGGCACCTGTTAAACCGGGCCCTGGACACTGAGCAGACAATGAAAACAGCACAGGACACAGTCCCTGCTCTCAATGAGCATGCAATCTAGTGAAGGAGCTATCAATGAACTGGTGTGATACGCTACAACAGAGGCACATAGGGACACCGACGCACCAACCAAGGTTCAAAGTCAGGGAAGGCTTCCTGGAGATGAGAAGTGTTGAGTTCTGAAGGAGAAGTTACTTAACAGTGGAAGAGAGGGACGGGATTCCAGGTAGGACTTCATGTGCTCAGCTCTTGGACACAATTGGACAAGCTCTCCCCATGACCCCGGGCCTCTGCTTCCACCAATCACAATTGCTCATCCCCCTTCAGAGGCTCCAACAATCCCTCCCACAGGCCCCACTTCTTCCTCTGAGCTTCAAAGAAGCCAAGTTAGAACCTCAGGGAAACCGTGGGGGAGGCTGGGAAAGTGGTTCTGGTTCCAAATGTTTTTTTCCTTCTCCCAGGCAGGAATCATAAACAGATCCATGTCATTCCTGGAGCTTCCTGTAGGGGGCATCAGGGACCAGACCAAAACCGCCCCAGACTTGGCCCTCCTTTCACCTGAAACTAAATTCCAGTCTCAAGGCAGGGGGATCTCAAACTCAGATGCCAGGCCCTCTGAGAAGCTGTTGGAGCTGCAGACACGCTACTCAGAAACAGTAACACACATAATTTCATACCCCTCTGGGGGCTTCTCAGGGCCTCTAAGGCCAATCTGGAAACACAAGATTAAAGACCCCTGCCCTAAAGGAAAAGGTGTAGCTCAAGGGTCTCCATGCAACATGACTGCTCGGAGGACTGCCGTGCCCCTGCCTCTCACCCTCCCGGCCTGTCTTGCTCAGGTACTTCTTCATCCTGTGGTTGTAAGGGAACACCGACGTGGTGGCCCCGATCTCTGCGCCCATGTTGCAGATTGTCGCCATGCCTGTAGAGAAACAGAGCTGGTGAGGCTGGCCTAGCAGCTGGACATGGGCCCCATACAGCTGCCCGGTGTGCACACGCATCTTCACACCAGGGAGCTGGGGTCACTCCTTCCCTCACTCACGCAGCCATCTAGTGGCAGCAAGCAGACTTGCCCCTTGTGGCCCACAGTTAAAACCAGGGCCAGAGAAGAGAACACGAGGTTCAGCCCCTACCAGCGGGGTTCTAGTTCCGGGCCTGGCTGTTCTAGCTGTTACTGTGTCCGTCTTGCGGGTGAGGGAACTGGCTCAGAGAGGTCCAAGGTCACGCCATAAAGCAAACGCGGGTGCTGCCATTCAGGTCTAGGTCCACCCGCCTGGTGTCCAGGCGTGCCCCCTCTCAGCCACACCACGGTGCGATGTGGAAATGTTTCTGGGTCTCAGGTTTTCCAGCAATAAGACTGGAAAGATGTCCACTGTCCTGACCACAGAGCCTCACAGCGAACTGGCGAGCCTTACAGATATCCTGTCTCATGGAGTTGCTGGGACATGGGACCAGGCTTGTTATCAACTTTGGACCTGAGCTGTCCAGTGGTAAGAAGGGCTACCTGTAAGAGGGGGCCCCGGTCTCTGGAGGAGTGGAAGGGCAGCCCTGGGGGCCGCTGTGGAGCGGAGGCAGGCACCGAGGAGTCTGGACCAGACCATCCCTGAGGCTTGTTCCAAGTCTCCCTGCATTCCTGAGGGCCCAGGCATTGAGCCAAGGTTACCCGGAGTGATGAGGAGAAGGGGCCCACTGCTACTTGGTCTTAGAGCCTACTAGGTGATAAATGTAATCCAAGGTAAGGGAGTGAGGCTCCAGGGAAGATGTGGGGGAGGGGCTGCTCTGTGACTGAAGCCCCGGCTCCGACTCCCCATTCCACCACCACCCTCATCCTCTCTGGGATTCCCTTTCTGGATCACCCCAGGCAGCGCAGTGCCATGGCAGCCGAGGTTGGCTCGGCCTCTAACTCTGCACGGCCTCAGGGAGGTACCTGCCTGCCCTCAGAAGAGTAACCTAGACTCTTAGACTAGAGGAACCTAATCTCCCCCCACCTCCAGGTGTCTGGGGACTTGATGGATACTCAGGCGAAGGCCAATGACTGCTTCCACGGACCAACTACTGGCCCCATCAGGCCCCACCCAGGCTGTGGGCCGCGTTGCATGCCCACCCTCCTCACCAGTGCAGGAGATGGAGTCTACGCCAGGCCCGTGGTACTCCACAATGGCACCTGTGCCACCCTTCACGGTGAGAATACCCGCCACTTTTAGGATCACGTCTTTGGGGGAGGTCCAGCCGGAGAGCGAGCCCGTCAGCTTCACACCAATCACCTGAATGGGGTGGGGAGACACAGTCACAGGCGCCGTGTGCCATGCTCCAACCGGAAAGCCAAAGTATCTGCCTGCTGGGATCCCCATTTCTGCTTATTTACCCCGGCCCCTCCCCCAAAGAGACTGGGGTCTGAACTATTCCCTCATCCCTTCTGGGTCTCACAGGCTCCCGTTCGTCCCCACCAACCACCCCTGAAAGAGCACGTCCCCACTCCTCACCTTGGGGCACTTCAGCTCCCAGGGGATGCCAGCCATAACGTCCACTGCATCAGCACCCCCAACTCCGATGCAGATGCCCCCCAGGCCACCGCCATTGGGGGTGTGGGAATCAGTGCCAATCAGAAGAACCCCAGGGTATGCGTAGTTTTCCAGAATGATCTGAAAAAGAACCAAGATCTTCAGTTTATAAGCCATCATCAGTGAATGGAGGTGGGGACCAAGAGGGGTCTGCAAAACTGGCCCCCTGGGCCATTCCCAGGCACACCTCCAGGACAGGGCCTCTCGGGTGTGGCTGGAAGGGCCATGGGCTCGGGAGCCAGGTGGCCTGCGCTCCCAAACAGCTCTGACAGTCCCAGACTGTCTAACTTGGGCTCGAGAGTGCCTTCTCATGCCTGTGTCCGTGTTTGCGGCACGGCAGCAAGAGCACGCACACCGACTTGACCCAAGAACCGTGGTGGGAACCAGATGAACTGGGATATGGAAATGTGTCCTGGGACAAGCGTGACTGCCTACTGGGCTTCGCAGGTGGACGATTCCTTCAGGACCTGGCTCCGGTCTCCGCAAGGAGGCCCTGGGGAGCCAGGAGGAGCACAGGCCACGAGCTCTGCTGCTGACCTGAAAGGAAGTGCCGACGATGCCTCCCCAGCCCAGGGCCTGAAGGCGCTTAGAGAACTGAAGTGACTTGCTCGTGAAGATGGCGCCCTGCCTCCTCCTCACCTTTCCTGCTTTACTGCGGCTCCTTCATCGAGGGACTCCTAGCTGGGAAGACGTTGGCCGTAAGCACTTCCCCAAAACATGTGATTCACAGATACAGCTATCGTAGTGCGGCCCTACGTAGTGTGGACCCCCATCCAGGTCCCTGAGGCTGCAGGACCCCATGGAAAAGCCCCAGCCAAGGGGCCCCTGGTCTGAGCTCCCACCACCTACCAGTAGTTGTGGGACCTCAGGCAAGTCACCTCACCTCCCAGACCTGTTTCCTCATGGATAAAAGTAGCCACTAGTGCTCACCTCATCGAATCGGTGATAATTCAATGAGATCATGTATATTAAGCTGTAATCGTTCCTGGGAGAGGTCTTATTTTTACTTATTATCCTGTAGCACACACTGGGATGTCGGGAAGGACAAAGGAGGTCAGAGACAAGAAAGGATCTGTGAATGGTCGGGCCTGACTAAATGGTGGGCAGGCTCCATCAACTATTATGGAAACCTCAGGGCCCCTGCCCTGGGAAAGACCTCTCCCAGCACATTCAGCAAGGTGCGAGTGGTCTTGACTCTCGGAATGCAGAGTTAGAAGACCTGGTTTCTTCCCAGGAGGGTGGCAGCTGGCTGGGAGAAAAGGCCAACACAGAGGAAATCCTGAACAAACAACTGTTGGACAGGACATTGCTCAGCTGTTTCATTTCTCTGGCCTCCTTGCCCCAGCCACAAATGAAGATTTAAAACTAGTGAATCCTGGGGAGCCTGGGTGGCTCAGTTGGTTGGGCATCCAACTTCACCTCAGGTCATGACCCACAGTTTGTGGGTTTCAGCCCCACATGGGCTTCAGCTTCTGTGTCTTCCTATGTGCCCCTCCCCCGCTCACACTGTCTCTCAAAAAAAAAAAAAATAGACATAAAAAAATATAAAATAAAATAAAACTAGTTAATCTCTAAGGCTCCTCAAGGTGCTAAAAGTTTGATCCATGAAGACCAGACACACAGAATTCAGTGTGGTCTACCCAGTACAGACCATGAGTATGGCCCATGTCCAAAAGGGAGGGGGACACTGGGTCTGTACTAAGGAAAGCGTCACAATGAAGCTGGCCGTGACAGTGACCCTGTGGTCAGCCGGATATGGCTGCGTGGATGGGGGTGCGGGTGCGGGATTAGTGTACTTTAGTCTGGACTAAGATCTAGAAGATAAATCTGGAAATTCAGCCACTCTTAGGGTGCCACTGGCTGGCTCAGTCGGTACAGCATGTGACTTGTGATCTCAGGGTTGTTAAGTTTGAGCCCCATGCTGGGTGTAGAGACTATTTAAAAGAATAAAATCTTAAAAAAAAAAAAATTCAGCCTCCATCTGCACAACACACGTGCACGCCGAGGACTCACTCTGCAGCCACCTGGCCCCAGGCCCGGAGCTAGAGAGGAGTAAATAAGCCACGGCCTCCGTCCCCAGAGCGCGTGGTCCGGTGCGGGAAGCACCTGGCACATCCTGTGGTCACCACGTGAAGGGTCCCACAGAGTATCATACAAGGGGGCTCCAATGCCGGGCACCAGGGAAGACCAGGGGGCTTCACAGAGGTGACCGAGAGGCAGAGATGTCGAGGAGGAAGGACGTGCTGGGCCTGGGCACAGGACGTTCAGGGCAGAGGGAAAGGGGTTAAGGTTTGGCTTGGTAGACTGGTCTGGTAGATTAAAGCTGCCAATGGCCTGACATCAAGGGGGAGAGAAAAGCAAAGCTGCACAGAGATCACATGATTCCTGCGAATTTTCTTTTTAAAGGAACAAATCTATCAGGCTGCACACTTAGCTGGTGGCTGGAAGCAGGTGTGAGCTGCCGTCACTCACAGCCCCAAACTTCGGCCCACGAGCTGCCAGAAAGGCCCGGGCGTTCGGAATGAGGTAGAAAGGGGGACGCTTGGGACTGGGGAGCCCTTCTCGATGAAAGTCCAAAGCTGGATCTAGCTGACTCCCCAGCCCTGCTGCAGAGAGAGGCTTCCTAGCCCCTGCAGACTGATGTGACCTGCCATTTGCAGGCAGTCCCCTCCTGGCAAGGGCAATGTTTTGAAAGGGCAGAGCAGTGACTCGTGGGCTCTGGTTTCAGAGCAGGGCAGTGCTGGGAGCCCATGCAGGGTCGGATTACAGCCTGACTCAGCTCATCTGGAAAGAGGGCTGGGATGGAGGTGGGAAGAAGGGTCACCTTGGGAAGGTGCGAAGAGGCAGGTCTCACACGTACAGAATGGATGGCAAATGGATACGCAAACCAGTGCCCCCGCCCCAGTCACCCTTGGATGAAAGCTGAGCACCTAACTCCTCAGAAACACAGGCGCACACAAAATCGCCCATCGAAAGAAAATCCATCCTTCGGGGGACCCCAGAACTGGCGGACACAGCCACGTGACCTATAAGGTACCTCCAACCTACACAACACCACGAAGGGGCCAAAAAGACCCCAAGGAGCACTGTGTGCGCTGAGGAGGGGAGACTCCTTGGTGTGCTAGGAGGCACGCGGGCAGCACGGGTGCAGAACACTGGCTCCGGGGCCAGACTCCTTCGCATCTACACAGTGTAGATCATGAACCCACCCACCCCGCAGATTTGTGGTGAACAATGAGTAACTTAGTATCTGTTGAGTGCCCGGCACACACAATGTATCCATCGAACGTTAAGCATCCACACAACAAGGAATAACACTTGTGGAAAAAAGCAACACGAAAAATACTACAACCCCCCTCCACCCTCCCGAGCCTCTGGCCTTCTGTCCTGCAGGCCAGGAGATGCTCTCTGGTTCCCTCAGGTCCCCTCCCCAAGAAGGGCAGGCCAAGCCCTGCTTTACCTGGTGAATGATTCCAGAGCCAGGCCTCCAGAAGCCCACGCCATACTTGGCACCCGCAGTTGCCAGAAAATTATACACTTCCTGGTTTATGTCCTATTGAGACAAATCAATAACCAAAGCATGAGTAACACGGTTTGTGTCTGGGATGACCCCTGCTTACCCTCCCCCCACCCCTCCGACTCTGAAATGCTGGCACTATGAAGTCAGGCTCTCTCCTGTAGGGCTTCTGCAAATAATTCCAAAAGGGCTTGGATGTTGGCCCAGTCTCAGCTGGCCAGTCTGGAGAGAAAAGCAAGGAAGCAGGGACGGAGCCTCAGTTCTGTGACACCTGGCCAGGGAGTGGTTCTGGAACAAGCCCCTTCCCTACCCTGATCTCAGTTTCCTTATTTGTAGAAGGAACTCAGCTACAAGTCCTCAGCCAAGGGCAGCAGTGAGGGGCACACCCAACAGGACCATCTAACTGGGATATGGTGCTGGGGGAAGGGGCTGTCAAAGGGAAACAGTGCGATCAAGTAGACATTCCAGTTCCGATGTAGCTCAGGCAAGGTGTTTCTCCATCTAAGCCTCAGACACCTCATTAGAGGCAATGTCAGAATCCTGGATATTTATTGAATGCCCACTGCACTAACATCCTCACAACCCATCCCAAGAAAGAGGGAAGGTATTGTCATCAAGGCCATTTTACAGATGCAAAAACCAAGGCTCAAAGGTGAAATAACTTGCTAGAGATCCCAGAATTAAATCCCAGGGTTTGAAACCAAGCCTGTGCAGCCACATAGCCTGAGAGCTACATTCTAATATAAAATAAAGCTACCTCCCCTTACACCTTAGAACACACCAGCGTCTGGCATGTTGTAGGTGCTCCATACTTGATAATGTGTGTTTGATGGGCCCCAAATGAAAGACTGTCAAATGGACCACGTTCTGAAATGTAGGTTTCAACAAAACAATGGGACGAGTTTGTTCTAGACTCTGCCTAGAATTTGAAGGTGAATTCCTCAGTGGGCAAGGAAGGCTTCCCAGCACAGCTGGTGTGAAGCCAGGGTTTATCGGGAAGACATGGCACGCTCCTGGGCAGGGGAGACTCAGTGACGAAGGGATGGGACCACGGCGGACTGCAAAGAGTCCCAAAGGAGGAACGAGGCAGTGAGAGCTGCTGGCCTCTGGGCACGGGAGAGACTCACGCTCTAAGGCAGAGGGACTCACTGTCAGCTCCCTGGGCCCTCAGTAAAACACCCTCAAGGCCATGCAACCTCCTTCATCTAAACTCCAGACCAACTGCACATCCGTCTGAGGCCCATCTGGTACCCTCAGGCAAAAGAATAGCACCCCAAAAACTTGCACCCCTAGAGCCGTCTCCGTCTGATTAACAATGAAATGAATATGCCAGCTTCTTCCTTCAAATCTGTCACTTATAACATGGGTACCAAGGGCAGGAGGCAGTGGCTGTGTTCTGGGCACGTGTCCTTGCATCTGTGCAAGTGGTGGTAAAGAGGCAGGCGTGGCAGGGGACAGAGTTGGATGGCAGAGTCTCTGATTATGACCCTGGATGGGTCACTCAGCCTCTCTGGGTCCCCGGCCGGAGGGACTCTATTTACAAGTCTATGTCAATCTGACCATACCCCTCCTCTGCATAAGCCCTTCAGGGACTCCTAGGATGGTGCCCATTGCCCTCAAGGCCGTGTCTGAGCCCCCCCCCCCCACTCATACCACCCTCTCTTCCACCCAGAGCTCCAGCCCCGTGGCCCTCTTTCAGCTTCACAAATGCATCCAGTTGCTTCCTGCCTTGGGGTCTTTATATACATTGGTCTGTCTAGAATGTTTTTCCTCAAGTTAATATCTGCTGATCTGCACAGGTTTCGGCTTCCATTATCACGTCAAGAGGCTGTCCCTTTCCCCCAGAGTCCATACTGCATGTCTTTCTTATGCTCTCACAGTCCTATGTCTTCCCTTCATACCATTTACACAAACTGGCAATTGCCTATTTGTGTAATGGTTTAATGTGGGTCTCCCTCCTTGTTCATGAGGGCAGGGCCCCTGTCTTGTTCGCACAGAATCCCCAGCATCTAGCACAGGGCCTGGCATACAGTTAGTGCTCAATAAACACTCATCAAATAAATGAGCAACTGAGCCCTGAAATCCTTGATTCTGTGAATCTCATCTCCAGAAGGCAGATTCTGAATCCATAAAGTAAAGGGAGGGCCAGACGCCGAAGGCGGGGGTGGCCCTGCTGCGGGCGGTCATCCCGGGGCGGCTCCCGGCCAAGCCCAGCTCCCGGCACCACAGGAGCCCCTGGACCGCGACCACCCCCACTGCTGCTGACACGGAAACGTTGGCCAGCAGGCTGGACTTTCAGCTGAGTAGAAAAAGTGCCACCAGCAACCAGGACACAAACTGGCAGGCCAGGGTGGGAAGCCAGGGCTCCAGTGGGAAAGCTGAGTGTTTCCCATGGGTCTGAGAGGCGCTCGAAGCTCTGCTGACCGTGAAACTGGACCACTTTCAAGGGCAGCCCTGCCGGCATTCAGCTCCTGCCAGCGGCCCCGGGGAAGTGGGGGCCCAGAGCTGGCAGAGGTACATGCAGAGGGGCCCCAAGCAGAGCCTGGGGGGAGGAGTAGGGCGATTTTCATTAGGGAGGGTGCGAGGAATTCAAGGAAAAAACTACTCAGCGTGGCATACAGCCCCTGCTACGTCACTCGCCAAACTCCTAGAAGAAAGCCCCCGAAGGAGGCCAGTCAGTAAGACAGGGCGCTGGGGACATGGCGCTGGCCCTAACCACGTCCCCATGTGGCCGTGGGACCTCAGTGCACAGGGCCTCAGCTGCCTCGGATGGACAACGAGCACCACCACCCGCCCGCCTCCCTGGCAGGGTGCTCGGGGCTCAGCCGAGCATGTGTGAGTGCACAGCGACGCCGGCAGAGAGGGAGCCGCAAAACTACCCTCCGCGGAGCAACGGCGACCTGTGCCACAGCCTGCTGCTTCTAATGTGACAGAAAATGGCCACATAAAAACACCTACAATGCAGTACGACTAAAGGTGATTTGGGTTTTGTGTGTTTTTAGGCCCTTGTGGGCTTTCTAACATCTTCACGATAAGCAAATGGTATTTTTAGAGTCAGAAAAGCAAAGATGTTTTAAGAAAGACTGAACCAAAGAACCTGTTAGAACTGGAAGGTGAGACCCAAGCTCAAGGGCTTTGCCTCTCATCCCACGTCACAGCCACCGTCCCCTGATGCCGCCTTCGGCTCACCTTGGCCCGACGCAGGTCCTTCTCACCTCCCAGCTGGGCCTCGATCAGGTGGTCGCAGTGGATGGTGGACGGCACCGCCACCTTGGGCAGCCCGCTGCTGATGAACTGCAGCATGGCCATCTGGGCCGTGGCGTCCTGCATGGCCACGCGGTCGGGCCGCAGTCGCAGGTATGTCTTGCCCCGCTCGATCTCCTGCTTGGCTGGGTCATCCAGGTGCCCGTACACGATCTTCTCCGAGAGGGTCAGAGGCCGGTTCAATCTGCGGGGAGAGGGAGGGGTGCCCACTGCACAGTGCCCCGCCTGCCCCTCTGTCACGTGGCAACCTCAAGGTGGGTACAAATCCATCCCGCCGGCACTCACCAGGTGCTCCAAGATGACTTGATGAATAAGGAACGACAGCATCACCAGAGGTGGGCACGGTGCCTTCCTACAGAGGTACCTGCCTGTCCAGTGTACGGATCACTAGTATCTGACCAACACCTATTACATGTGCGTCTCACTGTTTACTGCTTGCTGTATCCGTGTCATTTCATTAGACAAGCAAGAGGGAAGGGAGGCTCAGCAGACTGGTGGGGATCGCTCAAGCTCACAGCCAGGGTCTCGCTTCGGATCCTCTAAGTCTCTGTCCATGGCCACCTCCCCTGTGCCCTCAGCCCCACTGAGACACCGAGGATTCCACCAGGAGCCCCCAACCCATATCCGTCTGCTGCTCACACTACGGTGCTGAAGCCTTTCCCATTAGCCCCCCGGTCTAGCACTGTTCACCCAGCACGGCTGTCCCTCTCAACAACAGACACCCCGCCGCTGCCCCCAGCCCCTCACGAGCCCCTCCTCCTAGTCCCACCCCGCCCTTCCTCATCAGGGCCAAAGTGGCAGTCTGACCCTGGCTACTGGAGAAGAACATGCCCCTGCCAGGCCTCAGGCGACCTTCTCCTCTCCAGCCTCCCCCCAGGTTTACTGAGCTCGGTTCAGGTCAACCTTCAACCACCCACCGAGGCTCCGTGGGTGCCCAGTACCGCACGGCAGCCTCCCCTCTGCCCACCACAGCTGCCCTGGCTGGGCCTCACCCTCTGCCTCCCAAACCTGAGGCCTTCCGGGAAGGGGCGAGGTTCCACTCACTCCCAACGAGCCAAGAGAGAAAAAAGTATCAGATGAAGGAGTCAGAGGCCCTGGGTTTAGCCCTGACCTGATTACTAAACCCACTGGGTAACCAGAAAAGCCACCACTTTACTCAAGGAGCTCGCTGCCCCGCCTCTGAGTTCCGGGGCTCAGCCTGGACCGAGGTAACAGGCGCTCATTCCGCACCTGGTTTTAAAGAGCCTCCCAGAGGTGTAACCGGCCCGCCATGAACTGCGCATACTTAAAGGACACCATTCGGTTAAGTGTTGACATAGCGACACACCTGTGAAATCATCATCACAGTCAAGATAATGAACACATCCCCCAAGGAGCCAGTGACCTGCTGTCACCACAGACTCATTTTCTCACAGCACTTCCTCTTCGCTCAGCACGGCTTGTACGTGCGACATCGCAGCCTCACGACACGGACGAGGACACGGAAGCCCCGAGAGGTGAGGCAGCCCCAGGTCATGTGCTAGCGAGTGGCAGAGCCAGAACGCGAGGAGCCAAGCGGTGTGGCTCTGCTATCCACGCTCTTTATAGTTTTGTTTTGTTTTTAGTAATCTCTATGCCCAATGTGGGGCTTGAACTCCCAACCCCAAGATCAAGAGTCGCACGCTCCAGCGACGGAGCCAGCTGGGCGCCCCGTCCACGCTCCTTACATTGCCCTATTCCATCTGTCTGTAACGCCTGGAGACTCAGAACAGGGCCCAGCCTCCAGGAAGCGTTCGATTTCTATCATTACTGTTATTGCCACTGCCACTAGGCCTCTGCTGGGAAAGCAGAGAAACTTTCTTCCAATGGCCTGGGTTCTAGCCCCTCACCCCCACATGTATCTAACCCCTCAAGAGCAAGAGCTCCCTAAGGAGTTGGCTCTGCGGGCGATGGCAGAGCAAGTGGCAATTCTGAAAATCTCTACAGTTCCGCTGTCATGAGAACCTTGAATAAAAATAGCACTGGCCTGAGGTACAGCCTGCCCTGTTTTGTGGCAGCATCTCCAAGGCTGGGGTACAGGCAGTGACGCACTGCACAGAGCACGGCCCCTCTTTCTGAGCCCCAGGGGAGACGAAAAATAGCACATGGGCTTTAAAACCAAAGACCTTGACAACAAATGCCCAAAGTTGAACAAAAAGCCTGACAACGACAAAAGCCTAAGGACATGTCCCTCACCACATTTCCTCAAGGATTAACTAAGGATGGCAAAGTGGGTCCTCTATGTCCATCTGTCCCTCTGCTATACTGGATGACAGAGACCTAGTTTACCAAGAACAGAGCTGGGCTCCTTCTGTCACAAACACAGGGTAGAGGGTGAAGAAAGCATCCCTCTGCAAGTCCCCTGGACTTCTAAATTTTTTTTATATGTTTGTTTTTGAGAGAGAGTAAAAGAGAGAGAGCGCGCACAAGCCAGGGAGGGGCAGAGAGAGAGGGAGACACAGAATCTGAAGCAGACTCCAGGCTCTGAGCTGTCAGCACAGACCCTGACAAGGGGCTCAAACTCAAGAACCGCCAGATCATGACCTGACCTGAAGTCGGACACTTAACCGACTGAGCCACCAGGGTGCTCCAAGTCCCCTGGCCTTCTAAAACATTCTTATATCTTCCTCCGCTGATCTGTTTTGAATAGCCTCACTTCTAACAAGCTGCCAGGTGGTGCTGATGCTGCGGACTCACAGACCACACTGGGAGGAACAGGGCCCACACCATCGGAACGAGGATCAGGGCCCGGGTGTCGGTAGTTTTAAAAGCTTCCGAGGTGGGGGGCCCGGCGGGCTCAGTCGGTGGAGCGTGCGACTGTTGAACTCGGGGGCTGTGGGCTCAAGCCCAACGTTGGGTGTAGAGATTACTTAAAAATAAAATCTTTTTTAAATAAATAAATAAAAGCTTCCGAGATGATTCTAATGCGCAGCCTAGACGAAACCCAAGAGAATGCTAGACCATGGAGGCAATGGAGCCAGGCAGATCTGGCTTGAGTTTGGGTCCAACCACTCAATAGATGTAGGACCTCAGACCAGGTATTTCCCCAATCTGACACTCAATTTCTTTATCTGCAAGATGGGGAGATGGATAATAACAACCTGAAGGGGTTGTTGAGAAGACAAAGAACGTATGTGAAGTGCCGAGAACGAGCTGCACACTCAGGAAGCCACTACTATTACAGTCGTCCTTGACGACCATTAATCAGTTCTTACTATAATTAGGTGATGCCATGCGGGAGGCTGCTGGAGATAAAGACTACGACAGTCCCTACCCTTAAGGGAGGACACCGGTACAGAGGAAGCAAAGTGGCAGCAGTGAGGGAGCGTGGGAGTGTGCTTGGAGCATGCGCGGAGGCTGGGAGGCTCACCGTGTGCTGGGAAAGCCGGTTCTCCACCCGAGCCCGTTCCTCGGCTATGAACCAGTATCCTTGGATCTGTTCTCTCTTACTCCCAGGGTCACGGTCAGCAGGTGGGCGAGCGCCCAGCCCTATCTATAGTCGTTCAAGCCCAGGGGCAGTGCTAGTTGCTACTTGCTACCAGCCCCACTCCTGGTCCTCTTGTGGCGTCATCCATGCAGCGCCAGCACCTGGCCCAGGACCCAGGACACAGGGTAGCAGTGCAAAAGTGGCTGCCATTTTACCAAACGAGGAAAGAGAGGCCCAGAAAAAAACAAAAAATATGCTTAAGACCTTCCCTGAGCTTTCTTCTGGGTCTCAAGCCTGAGCTCTCCTCTAGGACCACACACTGAAGAGGAAATACAGATATCTCTCCAGCCTGTGGGCCGTCTGTCTTGGAAAGGATGGCTGGGAGGTTCAGGCCACAATGCCACAGAGTGTCTGAGACCTCCCCTGTGGCCCAAATCACCAGGCTTCTGGTAAGAGACCCTTCCTTGGCAGAGAAGGCCAAGGTCCCCGCCCATCTGCAACACCTTTCCTCAGCAGGGAGCTTCGTGCCCTAAAGGCCTTGATCCTACCACCGTCACCAACCATCCACTGCCAACCATCTCCTGTGCCACCCGAAAGGGGCAGGAAGCAGAAGCAGCCCTGGGGTGGTCTGTACAGCTCCCCGCCCCCGCAGCCTCACCTTTTGCGAACAGTGTCAATGTTCTTCTCTAGCAGGTCATATCGGATGTACTCATTGGGCTCAAAGTGGCTCATGGCCACCCTGGCCCGTTGGCACAGGACTGAGGCCACATGGTACTGCCGCACACCGAGGGCTTTCTGCAAGGAGAAACACAACAGCAACTGTCAATGGAGTATTTAGGGTGTCCACCCCGGAGAACAGCTTGCGTGGTAAAAAGAGTAAGGAAGTATCAACAGCTCACCAGGGACTGCAGCCTCTGTGTCCTCCTCTGAGATAGAGGGTGACAGAGCAGCCACAGGAACACAGCCCGTGGCAGGAGAGAGTGCAAGGAATTTGTGATCAGAATTGCTGGGATTAAAGTCAAGTTCTATCAACTTAAGAAAATCCCCCAGCATCTGAGCCCCAGAGGAGACGGGCAGTAGGGCTGTAACTGGCCAGTGATCACACAGGGCTCCCCGGGACGGTTAGACATGTGCAGGACCTCACGAGGCTGTGAAGCACTGTCCAAATCATAGATAGTACTCTACCTGCACGGTATGCTCGCTGAGGGTTGGGATCAAGCCTTACTGGTCTTACTTATTTCTGTGTCTGGACCACCTGGCACATAACAGAGATCCGATGAGTAATTTATGAGTGGATGGAAAAAGGAGGAACACCCTGTGCGTGAGCTTCAGACGTTTCCTTATCCCTCCAAAAGGTGGCCCCCTTGAATGTGCAGCAGACTGACTTCCTCCTAATGGCCAGAATGAGGCATAAGCGAGGCTATGTGGCCTCCAAGGCTGCTCATAAAAGGACAGCTTCTGCCCAGCTCTCTCTCCAGTTGCTTTAGGAGAAGACAGTTACCATGTTGTTAAGACACTGAAACAGTGCTGGGAGAGGTGCACTTAAGAGAGGATTTGAGGCTTCTTGCCAGTAACCAACACCATGTCCCAGAGTGCTGCAGTCCAAGGCCAAGGCTTCAGGTAACTGCAGCCCTGACCAAAGTCTGGATTGCAACTTCTTGAGTGACCCCAAGCTAGAGCCACCCCAACAAGCCACTCCCAAACCTAATCCACAGAAATTGTGAGAGAGAATGTTTATTGTTCTAAGCCTTTAAGCGTGGGGGCAATGTGTTCTGCAGTGACAGATAAATGTGATGCTGGGGTCTGTTAGTTCATTTTAAACTGTGACAACCTTCACAGGGTACACTGTGATCAGGGAAGAATAAAGGAACCCCAAAAACATAACACAGAGAAAGGAATGGCTGCTCCCCTTCCAGGTGATGCTCCCCGTCTAGAGCAAAGGGTCATACCGAGGCAAAGCTCCTTCATTTCACCAGAACATTCAAATCCAAACTCTACCAACCCCGGCACCGGAACCAGTACAAGGGCACAGCTGTTATTTCTTGTTCGGGTCACCCATTAGTGATAGCCAACCACCCTGGCCCCCATCCACCTGCCCACCCTTGCCTTCCACGGGGGATCCTCTCTATCTGCCCCACGTGGTAACCGATGACACACTTTCAACAGCCTGGGCAAGGGCAGAACACGGTATACAGCGGCCACAGCTCTGACCGTGGCTGTGACGGCGGGGTCCCGGTGCCAGGCGGGGAATGGGGAAACCAGAGCCTCAGTCAGACGGCCAGTTACTATCGAGTCATCTCGGTCAATTTACCCTAAGCACTTGCTTCCTCACAGAGCTATTGTGGGGATTAGGAGAGGTTACATAAAGTACTTGGCACAGTTTCTATTATTACCCCTTGTAGAAGAAACTATACAAGCTGTTCTGCAACTTGCTTTTCCTATTTGCCAACATACCTTAGGTGTCTTCCCAATGTCCGTATACAGATTTTCTTTTTGTAAAACAACTATCCTAAGCTTAAGTTTCCCTAGAAATAAAAGTAAACGTAACAACAGGGGCGCGTGGGTGGCTCAGTCATTTAAGTGTGTAACTCTTGATTTCGGCTTGGGTCTCGATCCCATGGTGAGGTCAAGCCCTGAGTCAGGCTCTGCACTGTCAGCACAGAGCCTGCCTGGGATTCTCTCTCCCCCTCTGTGCCCCTCCGCTGCTCGTGTGCATGCACACTCTCTCTCAAAATAAATAAATAAACTTAAAAAAATTAAAAAATAAATGTAACAATACCTAGAGTCTGGTCCAGAGTAGCCAAAACAATTAGCTGTAATCATAACCACAGTGTAGAGAAAAGGTAAAATCCCAAGGAAACACTTAAGCAATCCACGGACGTACATCAATATCTGAAAAAGAGGCTTGGGGCACCTGGGTGGCTCAGTCGGTTGAGCACCCAACTTCGGCTCAGGTCATGATCTTGCAGTTCATGGGTTCGAGCCCCACATTAGGCTCGCAGAGCCCACTTTGGATCCTCAGTTCCCCTTTCTCTACCCCTCCCCCATTCTCTCTCTCAAAAAAAAAATTTTTTTTTAATTAAAAAAAAAAGTAGGTTTAATAAAAATGCTGACTGGGGAAAAAAAGGACAACACAGTATGTTCTTATACAGAATACAACTTATGGGTGAGAGAAAAATACTTAACGCCCAGTGACGCCGGCACTGTGCTAAGCACTTTGCTTAGGTGTATTACATCACCTAAGCCTCACACCACCCAGCCAAGTGGCTCCTGCGATTAGTCCATTTTCCAAGTGAGGAAATGGAGGCTTGCAAGGAGTGACCAAGGCTACAGCGTAGCAAGTAGGACTCGAATCCAGCCTGACTGACCCACTTACCTGCTGGGGCCCCAGGCAAGTTATGTAACTCCCTAAGCCTCTCCTCCAGAATGGAGATAAACTCTGTTAATAATGAATGAAATCACTGCGTGCTCAATCCTTGATCACGATGCACTCTGCTTTCCAAACATCTGTGCACAACAGCCAGCACTGGCCGAGAGGACTTCCTGCCACAACAGACATGTCTTAGGTCCGCATGACCAATACCCTGGCCACTAGCCATGTGGCAGCTGAGCAGGTGAAGCATGGTGAGTGCAGCTGAGGAGTGGAGTTTTTAATGTTATTCAATTTTAACTTGAAATGAAGTTGCCACATGGGATGGCTGAGGTTTACACACTAACAAGAAGGGAAAGCATTTTCAGGAAGCCCAAACAGCTTACATGTTCATTAAGCTCCCACCTTTTAAAGAATTTTATTTATTTACTTGAAATGTTTATTTATTATTTTGAGAAAAGGGAGGGCAGAGAGAGAGAGAGACAGAGAGAGAGAGAGAGAGAGAGAGAGAGAGAATCCCAAGCAGGCTCCGTGCTGTCAGCACAGAGCCCGATGAGGGGCTCAACCCCACAAACTGAGATCGTGACCTGGGCCAAAATCGAGCCAGATGCTCAACCGACTGAGCCATCCAGGCGCCCCTATTTCTTTCTTTTTTATTATTTATTTTTAAATTTAAATTTAATTTAATTTGAGGTGGGGGGACAACCAGAGGGGGAGAGAGAGAATCTCAAGCAGGCTTCATGATCAGCACAGAGCCCAATGTGGGGCTTGATCTCACGACCCTGGGATCATGACCTGAGCCAAAACCAAGAGTTAGACACTCGACCAACTTTGCCACCCAAGTGTCCATTATTATTTATTTTATTTTAGGAAGAGAGAGGGAAAGCACTAGCAGGGGAAAGAAGCAGAAGGAGAAGAGAGAAAGATCTTAAGCTCAGCACAGAGCCCAATGTAGGGCTTGATCCTACAACTCTGGGATCATGACCTGAGCCGAAATCAAGAGTCGGGACACTCAACCGACTGAGCCACTCAGGGGCTTCAAGGCCCTTTTTCTATAAAGGTCTTTCATGCTTTTAAGTTTGGAGCACCACCCACACACCTCCCCACACCAGTTCATCATCCTGCACAACCACCCAACCCACTTCTGAATAATTTCAGAATATTCTCCTGCACACTCAGCCTAACTCTGCTTCCTTGCAAGGTCTGCTTTTCAGCTGGGGTCCACTCTTGGGGACCCAACCTCTCTTCCTTAGGACGGCTCCCGGGCCTCAGAT
The DNA here is from genome assembly GCA_028646485.1 of Cryptoprocta ferox. Taxonomy (NCBI): domain Eukaryota; kingdom Metazoa; phylum Chordata; class Mammalia; order Carnivora; family Eupleridae; genus Cryptoprocta; species Cryptoprocta ferox. The sequence goes on from CM053571.1 coordinate 6,849,205, forward strand.
ACATCAAAATCTCCCGAGTTTGTTAAAAATACATAATCCTAAACCCTACCCACGTCAATGGCTCAGTCTCCAGGGGTGGGGTCCCTCACCTACTTGAAGTCAGCCATGCCCTGTCATCTTCTCTAAAATCTCGTCTTGGCCAAGGGCAGCCCAGAGTTTTTTTCACTGTTCCTTTCCATGGCAAGTTTCCAAATTCTGCAACCAACAACCCAACCACGTCCTGTGCTGAGGGCTAAGGGCTCATCACCTCCCTTGTTGAAGGCTGTTATCAGCCTCTGACAGCCCACCTCAGCGCTGACACCCACATCACTTCCAGACTTCCTAACACCTGAACAACCATCCTCCTCATGGACTGCTCGAGCCATGCAGCACCTGTAGCCTTGGTTTTTTTTTTTTTTTTAAGGTTTATTGATTTTTGAGAGATAGAGTGTGGGCGAGGGAGGGGCAAAGAGAGAGAGGACAGAGAGAGCTGACAGCAGAGAGCCCAATACGGGGCTTGAACTCACGAACTGTGAGATCATGACCGAGGCTGAAGTCAGATGCTTAATTTGAGCCACCCTGGTGCCCCTATTGACTTGGTTTCCTGCGCAAAGCTCTACCTTAATCTTGATTTAATTTCACCATCAGTTTCTGTCTGTCTCTAGCCCCTGCAGTCTACAGGAGCCCTGGTCAGTCACCCCGTGTCCTGACAGGCTGGCCCTCCCAGTGTGTGTCAGCCACAAAGAGCACAATTCCCAGGCTGTTCATCCAAGCCTCAACACCAGGGCAGATGTGTGGTCAGGTCCACAGAGGTCTATTTAACGACACTCCTGAAGTCCAGGTCCTTCATCTATTGCGACAGCCACATGACTGTATTTTTTTGTTTGTTTTTTAAGTAGACTCCACATCCAACGTGGGGCTTGAACTCTCGACCAGAGACTGAGTCACAGGTTCTACCAACTGAGCCAGCCAGGTGCCCCGAGAGCCACCCAAGTGAACTGTCATTAAGGCCTTGCTTGTTTTGTTGTTAGGGACAGCCTGGCTGACCTGTCAAATCCCCTGCAGAAATCAATGCTCGCTCTCACCCATCTATGTACTAATCCCAACGGACAGTGAAAGATGTTAGATTTGCCGTGAGACCTTACGCAGTTCACTTCATCCCTCCGAGCCTTAGGTTTTCACATAGAACCTGAAATCTCAGCCTTGCTCCCTGCTTCAGAGCAGGGCTGTGAGAGGCTGACGTGCATGAAATGTCACGTGTAAACTCTGCAGAGCTCGAACCACATTAACACGCTTACCCCAGAGGCTGACTTCAAAGGCAAGGACATCATGTGCAACTCATTCATGAGCCCCACAAATCTCATACGTGAAATGAAGATCAGGCCCCGGGTGACCACCCCCCTGCACTAAAAATAAAAACAGCTGTTACTTACTAAGCACCTGCTCTGTGCCAAGCACTTCTTGTGCCTAAGTTTGAATTCCTGTCACAACAGTGCCAGGTTAATTGTTATTCTGGTCTCACAGATGTGGGAACTGAAGACCACGGAAGTCGCATACTGCCAAGTGGTAAGCAGTGAATCCAGGAGGCAACTTCAGGTCTGCCTTTCTGAGACGGGCCGGTCCCCCTGGATTCTGGCACTCTCTCACCTCCACAGCCCACCCTTTCTCACTGAAGGTGGCACAGTGTGATGGTTCGTTCGGACTGCAGATCTGTACTCAGACTGCCCAACCCTGCACCACCACTAAGCTGCTGCAGCCCTGGACAAGTCCTTTCGCCTTCTCAAGCCTGAGTTTCTCCCTAGAGAAAAAACTTCATGGTGTTATTATTAAATAACCTACATCAAGCTCTTGGCATGGAGCCTGTTCACATAACGTGTTCACTTCATGTTGTTTTGTGTTACTTTCCCCTCAGAGAGGAGACGGATGAAAATTAGACGTGAAGTTGTGCTCCTTTTCTGGATACTGGCAGAAGCAGTGGGTCTCTTCTCTTGCTTACTACAAACACAGCTTTAAAGGCTCTCTTGGTTGATGAACATTTTTCAGAAGGCTTAGCGCATCTGGGCCTTTGGCATTCCGGACCCTCTTCTGATGTAGTCCAATTATGGTAGAATTTCTCCTCGGTTATTTGCTTTCCAACTGTGGCCAGCTTATTCTAAATTCTAAGCTGGTGGCTCTAGGTGCATCTCTTCCTTCTCTCCTTCAGAGGATTTGCAATTTGTTAGAATTTACCTAGGAAAGCTTTTCATCCCTCTGAAATCCTTCCTGCTTATGGAGTCCTGGCAGTGGGATCTCATCTATTTGGGCTCTCAGTAATTCAAAATTTGCTTTCCTCAAAGGTACCAAACATGATGAACTTCATTGGGCAGTAAAAATTCTATTTTGTTAAAAAAATTTTTTAATGTTTCATTTATTTTTGAGGGAGAGAGAGAGAGAGCATGAGCAGGGGAGGGGCAGAGAGAGAGGGAGACACAGAATCTGAAGACAGGCTCCAGGCTGAGCTGTCAGCACAGAGCCCGACGCAGAGCCCGAACCCACGACCCGCGAGATCACGACCTGAGCCAAAGTTGGACGCTCAACCAACTGAGCCACCCAGGCGCCCCTGGGCAGTAAAAATTCTAAAGGTATCTGTCACAGGGCCTTTGCACATGCTGTTTATTCTGCTCAGAGGTTCTCGGCCTACCCTCATTCCCAATCTGTTCTTTGTCTAGGTCATTGCCATTGATCCTTCAAGCTCCAAATAAACAGGGACTTCTTCCTGAATTCCCAGCCAACCAAAGCTTCCTATTATCTATGCCCACTTGGTACTTCTTGACATTGACTTGTGATATCTGTCTCCACTAGTTTGGAAATTCCACTAAGGAGGGATTGTGTCTATTCATAATAAATTCTCCACGCCTAAACATTAGGTCTGACTCATAGGAGGTGCTACCTTAATATCAATTAAACCAACGAAGGTTGATTCGGCTTGACCAACTAGCTCTTCCATATTGAGCAAGGTTAAGTAAAGAGCAGGTTGGGTTAACTTTGTGAGAGCAAACAGTTAACAAGGCAAATCAATAATTTACCAGTCTCAGATGCTCTTGGTTAGAGCATAAACAGGTTCAACATTTTTGAAAGACAATCAGGCAATACCTATTAAAATGTAAAATGTTTGTACACTCTAACCAATTTTCCTGCTCCCAGGAACCTCGCTCACAAAAATGGTCACATAAACAAGCATTGACACAGGCAAGGACGTTCTCTGCAGCACCGTTTTTAAGAGAACAACCCAACTGTCCAAAAATAGGGCAGTGATTGAATAAATTCTGGCTCATCCACTAAGGAATGCCATCTTACAGCTGTTTAAAAAGGCTGGCTCAGGGGACACCTGGGTGGCTTAGTCGGTAGAGCATCTGACTTCAGCTCAGGTCATGGTCTCGCGGTTTGTAAGTTCGAGCCCCACGTCTGGCTCTGTGCTGACACCTCAGAGCCTGGAGCCTGCTTCGGATTCTGTGTCTCCCTCTCTCTGCCCCTCCCCTGCTCACACTCTGTTCTGCTCATGCTCTGTCTCTCAAAAATAAACATTAAAAAAATTTCCAAAAATTGTTAAAGACTGGCTCAGATGAAAAAGCATCTGACTCTTGATCTCAGGGTCATGAGTTCAAGCCCCATGTTAGGTGTAGAGATTACTTAAATAAATGAAAAGCTTATAAAAAAAATCAGATAGAGGTGGTGGTCCCACAACATTGTTAACGAAATTAATGCCACTGAATTGAACACTAAAAAATGGTTAAAATGTTAACATGTTATATATTATTTTATCATATTTTTTTAAAAAGGGAGATCTAACATTACTGGCAGAGAAAAACTTCCATGACACATTCAGTGAAAACAGAACATAGTAAGATTATACTATGAGCTAATTTCTATATATGCTTAAAAATGAAATGTCAGGGGTTAACTGTGTATAGCAATTATCTCTAGGGATTAGAATTTTGGACATGTTTACTTTCTAGGCCAAGTATTTCTGTAACTTTTAAATGTTACATGATATATAGGAGTTCCTTTTGTAACCAGGAAAAAAGAATGAACAAGGCATGTATGTGCAGAAAGCATGCTGACTGTGGAGTGGGCAGCACTATCAGTTACTGGCAATTTGAAAATCAATAGTGCTCCGGGTTTGTTTTTTTAATGGTGCAAACTCTTCGTTTCAGCAAGTTAATTTACAGGAATTTATCATTAATAAGGAAAATGGAAAAATTATGTCTGTCTACTAGAGGGATCTGGCTACCACCATCTGTGCTGAGCTGTCAGCACAGAGCCCAGTGCGGGGCTCGAACCCACAAGCTGTGAGATCCTGACCTGAGCTGAGGTTGAATGGTTAACCCACCCAGGTGCCTCTGGTTTCCACCATTATCTTAAGCCACAGATCAAACCTAGCATCACCAATAGCAAGACTACCTGAGACTCATGCCCCTGATGGGAAAGCATCACCTATGAAGAATTCTTGTCGGGAGTGCCTAGCTGGCTCAGTCAGTAGAACATGTGATGCTTAATCATGGGGTCATGAGTTCGAGCCCCAGGTTGGGGGTAGAACTTAAAGAAAAGAAAAAAAAAAAAAAACGGGGCACCTGGTGGCTCAGTCAGTTAAGTGTCCGACTTTGGCTCTGGTCATGATCTCATGGTTGGTGGGTTCCAGCTCCCCATTGGGCTCTGTGCTGACAGCTCAGAGCCTGGAGCCTGCTTTGGATTTTGTGTCTCCTTCTCTCTCTGGCCCTCCTCCACTCACGCTCTGTCTCTGCCTCTCAAAAAAATGAGTAAATGTTAAAAAAAAATTAAACGCTCAAAACCAAAGATAAATATTCTTGCAGACTCCTTGCTGTGGAGTAAAAGCAAACTGATTTTTTGGTAAAGCAGCCTGTCAATATGAAACCCACAGGAACATCCATATCCTCTGACCCAGCAATTCCATATCTGAAAGTTTATCCTTGAGAAATAATTCTAAATATGAAAATGACACTATATGTATTGAACAGTTCAGTGCATTACTACTTACAGCTGCTAAAACTGAAAGCAACTTAACATGTGTAATTTCCACTCAGTAGGAATGATGGTTTTAAGCACCAAGTAGCAAGAGGAAATTGTCTATAATAATGTGAAAAAGCAGGTTATAAGTTACATACACACTTGACTACAATGCTATAAAGCCAATGTTCACAGGGGTAAAAAGACCAAAAGGAAATGCACTAACATCATAAAAAATGTTTGGGTTAAGGGATGCCTGGGTGGCTCAGTCAGTTAAGCATCTGACTCGATTTAAGCTCAGGTCACGATCTCAAAGTTGTGGGATCAAGCCCCATGTAGCAGCACAGAACCTGCTTAGGATTCTTTCTCCCCTTTCTCTCGCTCTCTTGCCCTCCCACACGGGGGCACGCTCTCTCTCAAAAAAATTAAATAAACTTTAAAAAAATGGGTTAAGATGGAAAATCATTCTCTCCTATAATTCCCCTAATTTGTATTAAGGTGATGTGTAGCTGAAAAGAGTTGACAGCAGGCTGTTTTTAGTTGGTGTATAAAGAGCTGGAGTCCCCTAGTGTTACTGTATTTTTGTCCCTGAACCCTAATTTTGCAATCCAACATTCTGGTGAAGGCATCACACTCAGACACCCAAAGAACCATGGGCTACTTCCCTAAGTGCAGATTCAACAGTGAAAGCCCCCATACAACAAGAGGGAACATTCAGGGCATGGGAATCCAGAGATCCGGCCTCCTAGCCTTATAGTAAATGCAGGGTTTCTGTGCCCCCCTTTCCACTTCTATGAAATGGGAGAAGTGGATCATTCCAGCTGCATCAAAACCGCCTAAGAGGTTTCATAAACACTCCACTTCTAGGCCCTACCACTCCCAGACCCCTCAACCAGAATCACCTGGGGTGGAGCCTAAGCATGGGTAAAGACTGTCAGGTGGCTCTTGATACTGCCATGTCTGGGAACCACTGGACTAGATGTCCTCCAAAGTTCTTTCCAGCTCAGAGAGTCTATAAATATTCCTCCCCAGCAAGCAAGCTCTCAGATAAACTTGTGTATTCCCCAAAGACCCAGAGGAAGATGTACCAATGTCGGAACAGATTTATCTGCACCAGGGAAGAAAACTCCCCGAGCTCAGGCTTTTCTGAATTAGCCACGGCCTTCGCCTTCGTTTACACACAGGTGAGGACGCAATGCTATGCATATATGCACACATAAAACGCGCCCCAGTGTGATGCCACAGAGGGTTCAGAACACTATCTGCTTATTATTAGCCCCCCACTGGCCAAGCTGCTTACTCTTCTTATTTTAAAATACTCATAAAATAGGGGTGCCTGGGTGACTCAGTTGGTTAACCATCCGACTTCGGCTCAGGTCATGATCTCACGGTTTGTGGGTTCGAGCCCCGTGTCCAGCTCAGAGCCTGGAGCCTGTCTTCGGATTTTGTGTCTCCCTCTCTCTCTGACCCTCCCCTGTTCACACTGTCTCTGTCTCTCAAAAATAAATAAATGTTAAAAAAAAAAGAAAATAATAGTCATAAAACAGAATAATCCCTGTTTATAGACTACTTCATTTAACAAATAACACCTTCCCAGGTGCCAAACACTGTGACCACGTGGCTTCCAAACCTTTTCAAGTTAAGGCCCATGAAGAAAATAACTCCTCTTGGACATCACAGCTGGGTAAGCCGACCAGGCTGCTTCTGGGCAAAGAGCTGGGGGACAGGGGAGGGGTCCGTGATGGCTGCATATCTGTGTCCCATTTGCTACAACGCACCCGATGAAAGCTTAGCTGTACCCACTAAACTCTAGCCCACCGCCACGCTGTCCCTACAGTCAGGATCACACTCCAGAGGGATAAGACAGACATGAAAACACAAAATGCAGTAGTGTTAAAGCTGCCATTGTAGACGTGAGGTCCAGGGTTCAGGGAAGGCATAGATATACGAGTGGTGGTCAAGTGAAAAAGAGGCCAAGTCCTTCTCCAAGGATCATGTTTAAGTTCAAGTTCAAAAACAACTGGCTACAATGCAAAACCCAGAGAGAATGGCTCACTCAAATTCACATGGCATTTGTGGAGAGTCATCATGGAAGGAGGAAGTTACTCACAGTCCATCGCATCTTTGTGTAGCCCTCTCAGGAGAGTCTTAGCAACTTCCACCTTCCAAATATTGGCCATACGATGTTCTGAGCTAAAAGGAGCCTTAGAGAGGGGGCTTTTTTGAGGACACACACACACACACACACACACACACACCATCCATTTTATGCTGTGATCCAGCGCACAGATACTGCCAGGGTGGTGTAACTAAGTTTCACTAAACAATACTTGCCATGTGCAATACACGCTGATATATATTTTTTAAATTTAAGTAGGCTCCACGTCCAATTCCTCCCCTTCAAACTCACGACCCTGTGATCAAGAGTCACATGCTCTACCAACTGAGTCAGCTAGGTGCCCCTAATGCTTTTTATTCTACTATTATTTATACTGCGGTAAAATACACACAACATAAAATTTTCCACCCTATTAAAGTGGCCAATTCAGCATATGTGCAGTGGAATCACCATTATCTGGTCCCAGAACTTTCTCATCACCTCAAAGCAAACCCCAAACGCACTCAGCAGTTGCTCCTTATTCCCTTTACTCTTCTTGTCCCAGCCTCTGGCAACCCCTAATATACTATTTCTACAGATCTGTCTGTTCTAGACAGATCTATATACATATATATAGATATGTATAAATTATATAATAGGTGGCTCTTTGTATCTGGCTTTTTTTCCTTTAGCACACTAGTCTTTTTTTTTTTTAAGTTTATTTATTTATTTTGAGAGACAGAGAGAAAGAGAGAGAGAATCCCAAGCAGTCTCTGCACTGTCAATGAGGAGCCCAATGTGGGGGCAGAACTCACGGAACCGTGAGATCATGACCTGAGCCGAAACCAAGAGTTGGACGCTTAACCAACTGAGCAACCCAGTTGCCCCTAGATTGTCTTTTCTTGAAAGCAAGTTGCACTGCATTAATTTCACAACTGGGTAACAGGTCAGAATAAGCCATTTAAACAATACCTTACAGAACTTCCAATTTTAAAAAATGAGTTACAAATGTCAGAGCCAAACAGCCACAAGGAATGACTCACTTGCAATTGCCCTAGGCCTTTGCAGAGCATTATCAGGCTCTTGGCAGCGTTGGGTCCAACGTGCCAGAGGCACCCAAACCTCAGCCTGACCACTTGGTGCCTCTCTGCACACAGCTATCCTCCAGGAAAACGGGAAAAATAAAGACAACAAAGCAAGTGTTTTTTAAAGTCAAATTTATTAATTTTTTGATATATATATATATATATATATTTTGAGACAGAGAGAGAGCACAAGCTGGGAAGGGGCAGAGAGAGGGAGACAGGAACCAAAGCAGGCTCTGTACTGACAGCAGAGAGCCCGACGCAGGGCTCGAACTCACGAACCATGAGATCATGACCTGAGCCAAAGTTGGACACTTAGCCGACTGAGCCACCCAGGCCCCAAATTTATGAATTTAAAACACATCTTTTGTTCTGAACCTTGCCTTCCTATACCTTTAGGGTTAAAAAGGCCCTTTCTTTTAAGATATGATGTTAAGAAAGAAAGAAAGAAAGAAAGAAAGAAAGAAAGAAAGAAAGAGAAAAAGAAAAGAAAGAAAGAAGAAAGAAAGAGAAAGAAAGAAAGAAAGAAAGAAAGAAAGAAAGAAAGAAAGAAAGAAAGAAAGAAAGAAAGAGAAAGAAAGGAAAGTGATGGCTGATAGTGCAAAATTATTTGTCTGGCATGCAGGCAGAGGAGGTGTCGTTTCGATATCCTTACTCGGAGAAATTTAACACCTGCAACCCCGTGTGGATCCCCTCAATTCTGTGTGCATACTCTGGTGCTAGCATGCAACTTCTCCAGAACACAATTGTCGGTGGGGGGCAGGTACAGTCACTGGAGATGCTATGAAAAAAAATAGTAAGGATTTTAATTTTACCCTTAGAATCTCAGTGGCAGCCAAATATGAGAAGTGATGAGCACTACTGACAGAGAAAAACACATGTCTTCACTGCCATTTTCTCTGTCCCCGCTCCCTCCTACCACCAAACCTTATTCATTTATTCATGCATCTGTCTATCCATCAAATAGTTTTTGAGTGACTTTGGGTGCCAGGCACTGTTCTAGGCACTGGGGATACAGCAATGAACAAAATGATCCTCTTGGGACTGACAATCCTGGGCCTTAGAGGAAGTCAGACAAACAGAAATAGAGGGGAAAAAAAAAAAAAAGGAAAACCTCAGTCAGACATTGATAAGCATCATGAGAGACAATGAAGGAGGAGCAAGGGGAAAAGAACCAGGGCAGTGGGGGAAGGTGCAATTTAAAATAGGATAGTTGGGGGTGGGGGGTGGTTCAGTCGGTTAAGCGCCAGACTTCAGCTCAGGTCATGATCTCACAGTTTGTGGGTGTAAGCCCTGCACCAGGCTCTCGGCTGCCAGCACAGAGCCGGCTTTGGATCCTCTGTCTCCCTCTCTCTGCCCCTCCCACCCCTCCCTCTCTTGAAAATAAATAAATATTTTTAAAAAACTCTTATAGAATAGTTGAGAAAGGCATCCATGAGAAGGTGACACTGAACAATGACTTGAGAAAAGGTACAAGCCAACCTACAGACTGAAAGAAGAGCATTCCAGACAGAAAATCTAAGGGTCCTCTAAAGTGAGGTGGTAACTGTTGTGATCCAAGAACAGCAAGGAGAGGTATTTGTGCCTACACTGAGAAGAGCATTGCTCACAACAGCCAAAACGTGGAAGGGACCCAAGTGTCCACCGATGGATGAACAGATAAACAAACTGTGATGCACACATACAATGGACTATCCCTTGAAAAGGAACCCTGGGGCGCCTGGCTGGCTCAGTCGGTGGAGCACGCGACTCTTGATCTCAGGGTTGGGAGTCTGAGTTCCACATTAAGCACGTGCATGCTCTGTCTCTCTCTCATTCTCTCTCTCAAAATAAATTAAAAAAAAAAAAAAAAAAAGATGATGGTGATTTGGACCAGAGTAAGAGTGGCAGACACGGTGAGAAGGGGCTGGAGTCTAGATATACCTGAAGGTAGTAACAATAGTAACAATAAGATCTGCCAACAAACTGGCCAAGGGGTATGAGAGAAGAGTCAAGAATATCACTGAGGTTTTGGGCCCGAGCAACTTGAAGAATGGCGCTGCTGCACACGGAAACGGGGGAAGGCAACAGGGAGCAGAGGCTTGAGGGTAAGGACACTTGGGTGGACATGTCAAGTAGGCAGTTGGACTCTTATCCTAGGCCCCACCCCTCTAGAAGTCGGCTAATTAAATAGTTCATCTAGAATCACAGATTATCAGATCCCCAGGTAAGCCCAGATCACCAAGTATTCTTTCTTCATTTGGCAGATGAAGAAATGAAAGCCCAAGGTCACATGCCTAGTTAACAGCAGTTAGGAGCAGAACTCCAGCCGCTCAAGTCTCAACTCAAGGCTTTTTCCACCATACTTCTTCCCTAATTTAAGCGACGGTGTTACTGATTCATGAAACAAATATTGATCAAGTCCCAGATTTTGTGCAGTGGTGTCTGAATTAATGAGGTAAGCAAGATTGCCTGCCCATGTTGAGTTTACAGTTTGGTGGAGAAGACAGATACCAAGTAATCACTCAAGGGACAATATAAGCAGCTATGTCAGAGAAGTGCTATGAAATTAAAGTCCATCAGCTATAACAGTAGAAAGGTGGAGAACCTAAGCTAGGCTTCTCCAAGAAAATGATATTTAATCTGAGAAATGAAACATTATAAGAGTTCGCCAGGCAAATAAAATGGGGTTTAGGAGAGGGAGTCCAAGCAAACTTGCAGGCCCAGAAGAGCATGTGCAAAGGCCCCTTGGTGGGAAAACACCTATAACTGAAAGACAGAGAAAGCCAGCTTGGCTGGAGCAAAGTGAGCAAAGTGCAGCAGAAATAGCATAAAATAAGGCTAAGAGGTAAAAGGGAGCCAGGTATCATAAGGGACCTTATACAGGTAGGAGAGAAGCACCCTAGCAACCTTGAACCACAGCTCATCTGAGGCTTGCTAGAACACCTTGGGATCCCCCTGGAACACTAGATGGGAGGCCTCTAAAGGAGCTGCTGTGAAGATCCTTTAGGAACGAGGTCTGTATGCATTTTAACACTTGAGCACCTATTTGTGCCAAGCAACAGGACACAGACACCAAGAGTAACACAGTCCCTAAGCTAATATATATTAGTCTGACCGAGTTCAGCACATAAATGCAACCAAATGTCATCTATGCTAAAAAGGAATCACGAACCAGAGGCAGGAGTGCTGCAGAGGGAACGATTAAGTCTGCTTGGGATGCCAGGGCAAAGTTTCACTGAGCGGAGCTGCGGAGGATACACAGGAGTTTGCAAGGCACTCAGAGGACAGACAGACAATAGGGAAAAGATACAGAATCATCTCCCAGTGAAGTGTGCAAAAGCTACTAAGTACTCAAAACGGTAGGATGCAAAAGACAAAGCAGGAAAGGGTGGAAGGTCAGGCTGGGTGAGGTTCACTATGCTAAAACTTGAATCACAACCTCTGGTTTACAACAGGCAACACCACACAGTGGAAAGGACTCAGATCTAGCTCCAAAGCCCAGCTTTACCATGTACTAGCTGCATGATCTCAGGCAGGCTTCACCTTGGAGCCCAGTTTCCTCATGTGGAAAAGAGGGTAATAGCTGCAGTATTATGTGAGGTTGGAAATGACATGGACGGGCTCCCCCCAAATGCCAACTATTAAGTATAATGCTACAAGCAGATTTTGTTTTTTGTTCTTCAAATAGCATTTACTAGGGTTTTTTCAGGCCCTTCAAAGAGCAGGACATACTTCATGGAGAAAATTTAGAAAAAAACCCAAACAATTTTACAGAATCCCTGAAGCCCACCCAGGGATACCTACCATCACTCTTCCCACCAGACTTCCTGGTCTGACACCAGGTATTCAGTGGTATTTAATACTCAGTGAGTCCGAGAGAAGCAGCAAACACCCGTTCCATGCCAAATCTACCCCCCCATAGTCACTGTCACCAGAGCACCCACTCTACCCACACCAAACAGGTGTCATGGCTGAGGCTTCTAAGCAAAGACCATTTTTAAAATTAAAAAAAAAAGTTTATTCATTTTGAGAGAGAGAGAGAGAGCAAGAAGAGCGCAGGGGAGGGGCAGAGAGAGAGGGAGAGCGAGAATCGCAAGCAGGCTCTGCACTGTCAGCACAGAGCTTGACACGGGGTTCCATCTCACAAACTGTGTGTGAGATCATGACCTGAGCCAAAATCAAGAGTCAGATGCTTAACCAATTGAATAACCCAGGTGCCTCCATTATTGGTAATAGTTAATACTTTCTGTTGAGTGCCACACTGTAAGTGCTTTACGTGGATGAAAAGCTCTATTATAATAACATGAGCCCTATTTAACAGATGAGTAAACTGAGAGCTGGAGAAGGGTGGTAACTCGCCCAAGTTCTCACAGGCAGTGAATAATAACACCACCTTTCACACACGTCCAAGCACTGAACTCTCCAAGTGTCTCCAGGCAATTCTAAGTACTGATCTGGACACAAATGAATTAAAGAAATTAAAATCAAAATGGAATAGATGCCAAACTGTTATCAGCAGCCATCCCTCCAGTGGAGGGTGAAATTATGGAGACATTTTAGCTTTTTTTTTTTTTTAATGTTTATTTTTGAGAGACAGAGAGAGAGGCAGAGAAAGAGGGAGACAGATGATCCAAAGCAGGCTCTACGCTGTCAGCACAGAGCCTGATGCAGGGCTCAAACTTAAACTGTGAGATCATGGCATGAGCCAAAGTTTGACACTTAACCAACTGAGCCACCCAGGCGTCCCGAGATGTTTTAACTTCTTAAGTTTATGTAATTGTGAACTGTTAATACTTTATGTACATTAATTTTAGAGTAAGAAAAAATATTTTTAAGGAAATACAAATAATTTTTTCTAAGCGATACACAGCTTTCAACTGGCAGTCTACTTTAGATTGTTAAAAAGCAAAAGAATGAAGGCAGATGTTCTTTAAAGAACATGATTGCCTTCCTCCACTCCCATTATACGAAAGTACTTGGCAAAAACCTCAAAGATTTACAACAAAGTGCTGGCAAGAGTTTGGAGGAAAGAGTAACCTCGAATTTTGCTATTAGAGTATGCTGATAAAGCCTTCTCTGTGGGAAGTGGCAATGGCTACTAAACCTCAGTGCATGGTGACCAAGCAAGTCCATTCCTCCAGGCCTACCTGTACCATGCACACGCACGAGAAGGCAGCTACAAGAACGATCACTGCACCATTAAGTGAAATATTTTGAAAAACAGAAACAACCTAGGGGCGCCTGGCTGGCTCAGTCAGTGGGGCATGTGACTCTTGATCTCCAGGTTAGGAGTTGGGTTTGGGAGTTCAAGCAGAGTGTAGAGATTACTTAAAAATAAAATGTTTTTAAAAAATTAGAAACAGGGTGCCTGGGTGGCTCAGTCAAGGTTAAGCGTCCAACTTCGGCTCAGGTCGTGATCTCTCAGTTCTTGAGTTCGAGCCCTGCATCAGGCTCTGTGCTGACAGCTCAGAGCCTGGGGCCTGCATCAGATCTGTGTCTCCTTCTCTCTCTGTCCCTCCCCAACTTGTGTTCCCTCGTTCTCTAGTTCTCTCTCTCCCCCACTCTCGAAAATAAACATTAAAAAAAATTTTAGAGACAATCTAAATGTCCTTTTTTAAAGTTACATTTTATCCACTTTGTGGAATAATTATAAGCACTTTAGGAAAAATCTCCAAGATACATTGTTATGTTACAGATAAAATGCAAAAAACATACTGCTTTAACATTGTATTTCTGTATGTACTATATGTTCACAGATATACACACCTAAGAGGACATGCTCTGATCTCTATTGTTACTCCTGAGGAAGGAGATAAATTTAGGAAAGGGCTGATAGAAAAGGATTTTAACTTTATTGAGAGCATTTGGAGGTACCTAGCTGGCTCAGTGAGTACAGCATGTGACCCTTGAGGTCGAGGGTTGAATTCGAGCTCCACATTAAGTGTAGAGATTACTTAAAAAAAAATTAAATCTAAAAAAAAAAAAAAAAGTGTTCAGTGGCACCTGTGTGGCTTAGTCAGGTAAGCATCGGACTCTGGATTTCAGCTCAGGTCATGATCTCATAGTTCGTGGGATTGAGCCCTGCATCAGGCTCTGCACTGACAATGCAGAACTGGTTTGGGATTCTCTTTCCCTCTCTCTGCCCTTCCCCTGCTCGCTCGCTCTCTCTCTCTCAAAATAAACACTTAAAAAGTATTAAAATATTTATAAGAATGTCCTCATTGTTCCTTGTATGATTATAAATACATGTATTATTGTACATGTTTTAATTTGGATTGTAAAAATTTAAAAACATTGGAAGGAAATAATCAAAATGTTAACAGTAGTAATCTCTGAGTGAAGGTGAGGTATTACAAATAATTATAGGCAATTTTTATGATACTCTTTAAGCTTTTCATTTTACTTTACATTTTAATTTTATTTTATTTTAGAGAGGAGAGAGAGAGAGCAAGCAGAGGAAAGGGGAAGAGGGAGAGAGAGAGAGAACATCAAACAGGCTCCATGCTCACCACAGAGCCCGACACAGAGTTCAATCCATCGAACCTCGGTCATGATCTAAGCTGAAATCAAAAGTCGGATACTCAACCGAGCCAACTAGGCGCCCCTGATATTCCTTATACCTCTGTATTTTCCAACTTTCCTAAAATGAGTAATTAACTTCGTAAAAAGAAAAGAACGGGGGGTGCCTGGGTGGCTCAGTCGGTTAAGCGGCCAACTTCAACTCAGGTCATGATCTCGTGGTTCGTGAGTTTGAGCCCCGCATCGGGTTCTGTGCTGACAGCTCAGAGCCTGGAGCCTGCTTCAGATTCTGTGTCTCCCTCTCTCTCTGCCCTTCTCCTGCTCACGCTCTGTCTCTCAAAAATAAAAAAATAAAAAAACCAACATGAAAAAACGTTAAAAAATTAATGTTACCCTAAGAACAGATATTGCTGAGTACTATAATTTGCTGACTACTGTGGTTGGGGGAACAAGTAGTCTGAATCAGTATTATTTGAAGAAGAATGATGATTTGCGGCATATTAAGAAAACATAATAAGGGCGCCTGGGTGGCACAGTCAGCGTCTGACTTCGGCTCAGGTCATGATCTCATGGTTCTTGAGTTCAAGCCCCGCGTCGAGCTCTGTGCTGACAGCTCAGAGCCTGGAGCCTGCTTCCAATTCTGTGTCTCCCTCTTTCTCTGCCCTTCCCCCACTCACGCTCTGTCTCTCAAAAATAAATAAACATTAAAAAAATTATTTAAAAAACGTAATAACCTACTGGAATTTTGTTTTTATTTCCTAAGCCCAAAAGTAAAACATCCTCAATGCCCAGTTCAACCTGGCCCTGGGCCCCAGAGACATTCCTGAGATCACCTGTAAGGCCAGCAGCCAACCCAGATATCACAACAACCAGGAAATAGGAAATCTGTTTCCCACACCTGGAACCCAAGTCCCAGGCCTTGTGAAATCCTCCTGGGTAAATACCAGGCCCTTATCTAGAAGAGATACTTTCACTAAGCCCTCACCCGCTGCTTCCTCCAGAACAAAGGAGCTTAGAGCAGGAGTGAGCAGAAACCTCTCTTCAGCAACTTCCCCACGCCACTAATTCAACAGGATGGGGCCAGGAAGCTCATTTTCTTCCAGATTCCACTATTGGATAGTTCTAATACTTTCCAACCACAACAAATCCCTCTTTATTTTTTTAAATAATTTTTTAAAATTTACTATTTTGAGAGAGACAGAGCACGAGCCGGGGGAAGGGGGAGGAAGGGAGAGAGAGAATCCCAAGCAGACTCTGCACTGTCAGTGCAGAGCCTGAAGTGGGGCTCGAACCCACAAAACCATGAGATCATGACGTGAGCCAAAATCAAGAGCTGGACTCTTAACTGTCCGAGCCACCCAGGTGCCTCTACAACAAATGTTTCTTATACTTACCCGAAATGTGCCTCCATCACATCAGAATACAGATTCCAGCATTGGAGACCTGGGCTCAAATCCCGACTCAGCCCCCAACAAGCTGTATAACCCCGTGTGGCTGTACTTAGCATCTACACATCCACGTCTCCTCTCTCAGTGGGGATAACCTTCCCCAGTTGCAGTGAGGATTGAGGAGAGCACCTGTGGGAAAGTATCCGGTCCAGTGTCTGACACTCAGCACGCCTCACTGCCTAGCCTGCCCTTTGGAACCAGATCAAATGGGCCTAGTCACTCTTCCACACCTCAGCTTTCCAATCCTTGAAAATCCTAACCGCGTCTTCAGTACTGTAGGCATCCATACCGCATTTCCTCTGCTATGAAACAACTCCCTAATGGTACACTTGGATGGGAGCCTCCCATAGTAGCCAGGTGCCCAAAGAACTGTTTTGGAGTATTAAATAGCTGTGAGCTGTCACTCTGCTCCGTTCCAGCTACTCTGGAACTCTGCTGTGCAGAGCTCAGCCTCTCTAACTGTCCTGGAGGTGCAGAGGCCCAGAGACAAGAGTGGCCTCCCCAAGGTCACACGGGTGGGAACCCACAGAGCCCCTGCTCTTCTCACTGTGCTACAGAAGGTGTCTCTCAACCTCTGCTCTGGCCCAGCCAGGTGGGCTCAGCCCTTGATGGGGGCTCTTAGTCCCAACTGCTGAACCAGAGTGCTTTTGGTGGAGTCTGGCTCCTTGGTCTTGGCAGGGCCCCCTCCCTTACTGGATGGGATACAAATCTCTTGGGCTCCAAGGGAGTAAGGGAGGCTCTGCTGATCTTGCCTCTACTGACATAGAACAAATTCTTTTTTATTTTATGTTTTATTTTATATTTGAGAGAGAGGGAGAGAGAGGAGAGAGAGAGAGAGAGAGAGGAAGAGAGGGAGAGAGGGAGAGGGAGGGAGGGAGAGGGCACGAGCAGAGGAAGAGCAGAAAGATGGAGGCTGAATCTGAAGGAGGTTCCACGTTCTGAGTTGTCAGCACAGAGCCTGATGCAGGGCTCAAACTCACGAGCAGTGTGATCGTGACCTGAGCCAAAGTCGGACACTTAACCAACTGAGCCACCCAGTCGTGCCCAGAACAAATTCTGAAGGAGGAAACATACCCGAAGTAGACCCCACTGGGGAGCCTGGCAAGAAATAAAAAGAAACAAAACTGTGCCAGGCAAGACCACAAAGGTTATCTTATGTCACCTTCCCAACAACTGTGCCAAGTGGGATTGTGACAAGTCAGCTTGTCCCTTGTACAGATGAGAAAATGGAGACTGGGACAGATGAGAAAGTAAACCCCACTAAAATGTAAGCTCCCTGAAGACAGAAAACTTGTGTAGTCAAGTTACCATGTATGCTCAGAGCCTAGAACAATGTCTGACACACAGGAGTTCAAGAAATATTTGGTGATGAAAGAGACGAAGGCAGAGCCATAATTTGAACACAAGCCTCTTCATCGCGCCTTCAAGTTCACATTCTTTTTTTTTTTTTATGTTTTATTTATTTTGAGAGAGAGAGACAGAGAGAGAGAGAGAGAGAGAGAGACAGTGAGAGCAGGGGAGGGACAGAGAGAGAGGGAGAGACAGAATCCGAAGACAGGCTCCAGGCTCTGAGCTAGCTGTCAGCACAGATCCCACAAACCGTGAGATCAAGACCTGAGCCGAAGTCGGACGCTCAACCGACTGAGCCACCCAGGTGCCCCTCAAGTTCACATTCTGAGTGCCTCTGGCAGAGGTGCTGAGCCAGCAGTGCCCGTTCATGGAGACACACATAGGAAAAGGGACGTACCCTGTGGCGTGTCATGTACACACCCAGACAGAACTCTCGCCTTCCCATCTGGCCAAAGTCAGACATGTTACTCTCCCTTCCCGAAGGACAGAAGTCTTCCCTTAGAACCACTTCTCTCCAGAGAACAGTCCAAACCAGAGGGACTGACATTCTCGGGCAGGAGGCCTGCCTGGTTGGGCCAGTCTGACCTTTTGTCCATCCTGTGAAGCATGGCACATGCCAGCACTGCCTTAGGGAACCACGAGTCGGGGAGCACCAGAACGTGGGGCAAGCCAAGGAGAAGTGGCTGAGCTGTGCAAACGGCTGGGCTCCTGGAGGAGGCCTGGTCTCCTGACGCAGCTGCTTCAGGAAGAGACAAGTCATCAACCTCATTCTGACCTGCAGAGGACCAGGAAACACTCCAACACATGCCAAGTACAAGAAAGGGCATCCACTCTGGAGCTGGATGGATCTGGCTTAGAACCGCAGCTCGCCTAGCTATGGGACCTCAGACAAGATTTTTCACCTCTCTGAGCCTGTTTCCTATTCTGTAAAACGGGAGTAAAAGAGCAGAGATTTTTGTGATGATTACAGAGAATGTACTGCTTTGCAAATGCAGAGAAAAAAATCTGGAATGATAAACACAAAATTCCTATCAGTGTTTGCCCTTGGGGACTGGAATGGGGAGGGGAGTTTTTATGAATACGCCACATTCTTTGAGGAAAAAATATATGAAAAGCACAGAGCTCAGTTGCTGGGTTCCTGACAGGCACTCAACAAATGTAAGTTGCTATGACTCAGTTCTCCTGGGAGGATACGCTGCTACTAACACACCGTGTATTATACAGAGGACTAAGGGTTGCCGTTTTCCACCATGTCCCTAGTTCGCCAACAAAGACCAGGAGCCCCAGAGCAGGTCCCAAGCACGAAGGCAGCACATCGCGAAACTGAAATGGGATTGAAAAGGTCTCATCTATCCACTCATGCCACCCTTGAATGCGTAACACGGACGGACCTATCCAACCTATGCAAGCCCTGTCCAGCAGTGGGGGAACACGCTACCTGGTGAGGCAGCCCATCTCACCAGGAAGACTTCAAGGTCTCAGTAGGGTAAGACCCCTGGTTCCTCTGACCATGACCCTTAGCAGCCTTCAAACTCATAGCCGTTAGCTTGTAGCTGCCCGGCTCTCCCTGGCAGGGTAGCCTCAGGCAGGCTCTGTCTGGTGTGCTGCACAGAAATGCCTGTCAGGCAAGCACCCTCCGAAGCAGCAGCATCTTCCCACACCTCTGCTGCTTCTAACAAATTCCGCCCCCCACCCCCAGGAGGTGATGCCTGGCACCTCTCCCAAGAATCCAGAGCTACACAGTTCTCTCCCGCCAGCATGCAACCAGCTAGCTTGGTTGCAATGCAACTGGCAGCCACAAAAGGTGATGCAGTCCCGTTCAGAGGCTTTGGGAAGGGGGCAGGGGGCAGTGTCTCTCCAGGTCACAGCCTCTAAATGGGCTCCAAGGCAGCAGGGCTCCAAAGGCGTTCCTTTAAGGAATTACTTGATAGATACTTTAAGGAACTACGCATCTGCTTACTTGTCCTTTGCTGCTGGTGTCCGTGGCAGGGACCCCAGGCACACTGTGAACTGCATACAAATCCGAGCCCTGCTCTGGCCCCCGAGCCAGCAGCTCTGCACGAATACACTTAGGAAGGGCCTCTCCTACAAGCTCAATAGGCCGCCTGTGAGGCTGACCCACAGCTCAGTCAAGGAATAAAGCTGTCTCTGTGGGGTTCGAAGCTCTAGCCTCTCCCTCTCAACTCTGGTATTTGGGGCAGGAGGCAATCGAGGCCCCCAAACAGACATACATGTAAACAGGGCAGGGACCCAATTGAACTGTGTCCCCTATATCCAGGCTACTCCACAGAGGTCTACTTTCTACTCCCTATCCCCAGGAAAGTTTGGTCGGGTGGTAAAAACCCTGGGTTCTGCAAACAAATGTGCATTCAGAATCTGGCTCTGCCGCATGCCGTGCTGATGACTGAACCTCTGTGGCTCCCAGTTTCATCATGAAAACAGGCTGACGATACCTGCTTCCTAGCGGTGCTGTGAAGGCAAATGGTGCAGTCGCTGTAAAATAAGAGCTAGTTCAGTGACTGGGATCGCTGACACCAGCGATGTCACACTAAACATGCCCCCACGACACCCAAGTTCCATGACGGCCCACACCCCTTCCCTCCTTGCTCCTGCCTGTTGTAGTTGTGAAGTGACCAGCATATAAGCTCGTCCACAGGCAGAGCCTTTGTCTTAAACCAGCTCTGTAGCTCTCTCAGTGAACAGTTAAGAACAACACAGGGGCGCCTAGGGGGCTCATCAGTTGAGTGTCCAACTTTGACTCAGGTCATGATCTCGCAGTTCATGGGTTCAAGCCCTGCATCGGGCTCTGTGCTGATAGCTCAGGGCCTGGAGCCTGCTTCAGATTCTGTGTCTCCCTCTCATTAAAAATAAATAAACATTTAAAAGAATTTTTTTTAAGAACATCACCACAAATGTCGAGCAGAAGGTGAAAGAACCCAGCTACACGGCACTGAAGTGCAGGGGTTAAGGGGGCTCCTGAGACCTCTTTGGTTCCTCCCACAACTGGCTCCAGAATGGAAGCTCCCAGTCAGAGCTGTCTCAGACCCTGAGGGGCAGAGGCAGGAACATTCCCACTAGGCCAAACTTCCCCCAGGCCCTGGATTTCGATGACGAAAATACTACAAATGTAATTCTAAAGCTCATTTTCCCAATGTTGCCCTTCAACTTAGAGAATAAGATCAGGAAGCCAATAGATTCACTTCTGCCTCTTCTCCCAACTCTTACAGCAGCACCAAAAGGTTTTCCTGGACTACTACATGCCCGAAGTCCATGGATATTAGGGGAGGAACAAGCGGTTTCCCTAGAGCCAGTCTTTTTTTTTTTTTTTTTTTTTTTTCCAATATAAGAGCTCAGGAAAAATGCCGAGGCAACGGAGGCTATAAGCCATCTCAAGAGCTAGAGACCGAGACCAACATTCACCAAGCGCCTGTACCCTGTACCACATTTGCCCTAGGTACTTTATTTTTTTAAGTTTATTTATTTATTGAGAAAGAAAAAGAATGAACCAGGAGGGGAGGAGCAGAGAGGGAGGACAGAGGATAAGAAATGGGCTCTGTGCTGACACCAGCAAGCCCGAGACGTAGGGCTCAAACCCATGCTGTGAGATCATGACCTGAGCCAAAGTCTGACACTTAAATGACTGAGCCACCCATGCACCCCTTCACTACATGTTTCATACTCATAATCCTACTTAATATTCACAAGTATCCTGAGAAGCAGAGGGTACTAGGCCCACTTTACAGATGAGGAAACTGAGGCTCTAGTATGTTATTTTGTCCATGGCCTCCCAGTAAAGGTGGAATTCCAGACCTGACTCCAAAATTGGTGCCCTTTCCTTTGACCCAAATTTTGCAGAATGAACCCAAGAAAACCATTATCCGTGACTTTTAGGGTCCCCAAAATAAAAAAGAGAGTCTACAGGTTCATTCAGAAACAATCTGAGGAAAAATCCTGCCCCTATTCTCAGCGTTAGAAAGGACCTATTCCTTAAAAAATAAAGACAAAAATAAGTAAAAAACAAAAACAAACAAAAAAACATTTAAGGGCCTATTCCTACAGTAACGGGAACTATTCACAAGTTTTTAGTGTATTATAGCTGGCCTTCAGGATCCTTCTTAATGGGAGAGTAGTTACTAAGACTCTCATTTTTTAAAACACGTTTATTCATTTTTTGACAGAGAGTGTGGGCAGGGGAGGGGCAGAAACAGAGGGGGACGGAGGATCTGTAGTGGGCTCTGCACTGACAGTACCAAGCCTGAGCGTGATGCAGGGCTCGAACTCATGAACCGTGAGATGATGACTTGAGCTGAAGTTGGGCTTAACCGACTAGCGAGCCAGGTGTCCCAATAGCCCATTTTGCAGATGTGTAACCTGAGGGCCACAGAGGACTGAAACCCTACTTGAAGATACGATAGATAAGGATAGAGAAGAACGTGGCAGAGAGAGGAAGTCTCTCTCAGGTTCCTGATGTTCTTTGCAAAGCTTTTTTTTTTTTAATTTTTTATGGTTTATTTTATTTTATTTTTGAGAGACAGAGAGAGACAGCATGAGCAGGGGAGGGTCAGAGAGAGAGGGAGACACAGAATCCGAAGACAGGCTCCAGGCTCTGAGCTAGCTGTCAGCACAGAGCCCGACGTGGGGCTCAAACCCACGAACCGCGAGATCATGACCTGAGCCGAAGTCAGACGCTCAACCGACTGAGCCACCCAGGTGCCCCTCTTTGCAAAGCTTTTTAAAGAATGGCAGTAGCCTCCCTGTGGTCCCTCCCCTCTTTCATACACAGACGCCCAAAGCCTACCACTACTTTCCTACAGGTACAGGTACAGGGAAACAGGTACAGGGAAAAACAAGTCAAAGAAAGCTAGACCAACAAAGAGGTAGTTCAAGCATCAACACTCACTTGAAGTATGAACCAGATGGCCCTCTGGGAGACATGAGGTACCAGAAAAAGGCCAGAGATAGCACAGGGCTCACTTCAGAAATGACGCTCATACTCAAGTGAGGGACCCTGGGCAAGACACCTGACCCCATCTAGCTTCCTCACCTGTGAAATTCAGGTACTTGTTGAGAGTTGATGGAAGGATCAAAAATTTATAAACAAGCTTTAGCCATGTTACAAGTACTATGCCAACACATGACTACCGAATTCCACTACCCTTAGGTACTCAGACCACAAACCCAGGAGTCACCCGTAATTATCCCCTATCCCTCACAGGCCACATCCAACCCATCTGCCTCGAAAATATCTCCACTATCAGAACCCGAGTCCCAGACACCACCACCACTCTCTGCAGGACTCCAACAGCCTGCACTGGTCTCCCTGCCTCCTCTTGTGTCCCTGTGTGGTCCATCATCCATTCAGCAATCCAAATGATTTTCTTCAACCATAAATCAGATCCTGTCACTCCCTGCCTTCAAACCTTTGGGGGGGGGGGGTTGTGCAGGGAACAAAACCTTCCAGTGGATTTTCATTCCACTTGGGAGTAAAACCAAAGCCTACATGACCTTACCCCCATCTCTTGCTCAGACCTTCCTCTCCTCTCAACACCTCAGCCACACTGGCCTTATTTTTTCTTTAAGATTTTATTTTTAGGGGCGCCTGGGTGGTTCAGTGGATTAAGCATCTGACTTCAGCTCAGGTCATGATCTCTCCATTTGTGAGTTCGAGCCCCACGTCAGGCTCTGTGCTGACAGCTCAGAGCCTGGAGCCTGCTTCAGATTCTGTGTCTCCCTCTCTGCCCCTCCCCACTTAGCACTCTATCTCTGTCTCTCTCAAAAATAAACATTTTTTAAAAAAAGATTTTAAGTAATCTCTACACCCAATGTGGGGCTTGAGCCCACAAGTCGGAGATCAATAGTCACAACCTCCACCAACTGGCCAGCAAGGCACCCCAACACTGGCCTTATTTCTTATCTTCAACACACTAAGTTCGTATCTACATCAGGTGCTTTGCACATGCTGCTCCTACTTGAAATCTCTCCTCCCGAAGTGCTAAAGGCAGACTTCTTATCATTTAAGTATCAGCTCAAATGTCACCTCTTCTGAGGGCCTTCCCCAACCACCGCAGTGAAAGCCAAGTCACATCCCCATCCTTCCCTCTCCACCACACAATCCTACGTTACCTGCCTCGTAGTACTTAGTAGCTACAATTTTCTTATTTGTCTTATTTTCTGTCTCCCCAAAAGTACAACATAAGCTCTACTCTTCTTGTTCACTATTGCACTCCCAGTGTCTAAAACAATGTTAGTTAGGCCTATGGTAAATGTTCAGTAGATATTTTGGAAACAGCTGGCTAAAAGCCCACAGTGTGCTCTCCTAGTTCTCAAGATGGTGACTCTATTCCTGCTGCCCAAATTTGAGATTGGAGATTCATTTACACATCTATTCAATCATTCATTCATTTGCTCAACTCGAATCAATAGTTGACGGCAGGACAGGACACCCAAGACAGTACTACAGTGACATGAAATCAAAATGACCTGTTTCATAATCCCGAAGGTTTGTTTGGGTTTTTTTTAACATGGCACCTTACTGAGAATTTAACTTCTGCCAAATATGTCAGATTCCTCTACAGTTAACTGACATCTCAGATTTACATGTGAGAGGTTATAGGACTTCCTCAAGGTCACATGATGAGAACTCAGCACCCTAACACCTCAAGGAAAAATCAAAGACCTAGGAAATGTATTTGCAAGTGCCCAACCCCTTTTATTTACCATCCATACTCATGTGCCCAAGAAAAAAAATAATAAACACGAGAGAGTTAATGTGGCTTTTCAAAATCTTCACCTCTGTTTTCTTCACTGTTTCTAACAGGCACTGTTAAACAGTAGAACACTTTCAACTTAAGGAGATCTGTTCTCAGGTCATGAAGCATTAATGTTACCCTGGTTGCCAGGCTGAGTCTCGATGCCAAAGGGAAGCAGAATAGTGCAGGTGTTAGGACTTCAGCTCTGGAATCAGAAAGGTACAAATTCAAATCACACCTGCTGTGGACTAGTGATATGGCCCTAGGCAAGTTTATTTCATCTCACTTAACAATTAATTATACAGCACTTACTAGATATAGGCAGGGGTCTAGATACTTTGCAACTACGATATGATAATTAGATAAGCCACCTGTACTATCATTATCTGTATCTTACAGATGAGGAAACAGGCACACACAGGTGAAGTAACCTCCCCAAAGCCTAGTATTAGAGTCAGCATTCAAGTCCAGATAGTGATGCCAGGAACCATGTTCTTAACCATTATACTGTGTTTCTTCTCTAATCCCGTTTCCAATAGGTCTGTCTTATATCACAGGATCATGTGAGATTACTGGCATGCAGTAGGGTAAATGTTATCTACTCTTAATAGTGGTAGTAACTGCCATCATTCTATGATTTACCATCACCTTTGGTCCAGCCAAGGGCAGAAAGAAAAATATTTTGGCTGGGAAAGACTTCCAAGGCCATCTGCAGTAAAATACATTAGAATACAGCAGAAGCTGCATGAGAAGGGGAACTGTCTGCTTCACCTATCATCGTATTCGAAGCAAGTGGTGGGTATCAATAAATATGCAGTGAATGAGATAGGAATAAACTGAATGCATGGACAGTGTTCTGCAGACACAACAACTAAGATAGTACCATCACTTCTCAAATGTAACTAAACACAAAAGAAGTAAATTTACAAGGTTCTCAGAGGACAGCGTTAGCTGGCCATTACTTAAGATGGCCTGGCTATTGAGAGGCAGTGCAGTATATAATGCTGTTCATTCATCTTAGCTGATGAATGAACAAGGACACCTGGATTTTAATCCTTACTCTGCTACTGTAAGTCACCCAGGCTCTCAAGGTCTTGGCTTATCCATCTGTAAAAGGGGAGGTGGAACTATATGATGATCATAAGCAAAGATTATTTATTTATTTATTTATTATTAATGTATTTATTATTATTATATTATTTATTTATTCTCTTATTTCTTCATAACAATCTGAATGGAAGCCTATTACCCAGTATTCAATAAACATTTGTCAATGAAGATCATCCCATATTGACAGATAAGGAAACCAGAATCCAGAAGTAATTTGCTCAAGGTCACAGGGTCAGGACAGAATATGAACTATGGCCCAAATCACTTTCTTTACCGGCCCAACACTCATGCTTTCCAAGATCTTTTTTCAGTTGAAAAATACCGTGAGATTGATCCTCTCTTCCAAGATCACTAAATCTGTAATCATTTAACCATCAAATAATATTGTCTGACTTTATTACATTATGGGACAGCAGGATCAGGAAAAAACAACCACCTGTATTTCTTTCAATATTGTTAACCTCGGGAATCAGAAAATCTGAAATAGGACAAACCCCCTGTCTTTGCCCAGAATAGAGAGATCAGAAGTATTTAAGATAAATGGTGATTTCATTTTAAGCCATATGGTCTAAATTTCAGCAACGTGATTAGAAAAAATAACAATCCTAGTAACACAACGCTTCCCTAGAGTACAGCACATAACTTCTTTAATTTCATCATCAAAGTTGTGCCACTTGATTCAGAGTAGATTCACAGAGTTAAAATGTAAAAGGTTGTCAAAGAATGTCTACTTTATTGTTTGATTTTTATTAACAAAATACACGCTTTGATATTGAAACCTTGCATATAACTCCTTCCTGGTGTTGTCAAGTTATGAGTGGAAAAAAAAAAAAACCATCTGGCAGTCACAGTCAATTTTTCTAGACACTTCATAACAGAAGAGTCAAGGTCAAACTGTCCAGTCTCTTCCTTGTATCTCACCTTGTAATTGAAAAGCAACTAACTGTGAGCTCAAAATACTCTATACTGGTACACTCACAAATACAAGTATTAGCTGAAGGATCATACTTTGGCCCAGAAAAGTTCTGTGAAGACAAGCTGACATGGACAAGAACCAAAGGGTAAAATGGGCAGATGCTCAGGCCACAGCACTTCGGTGACACTCAAAAGAGCAGAAACTTTCACCTACTTTTTAGCAGTTTCATCACCTATCGAATGAGAATCATCATCCCATCAGATGATTATATGAATCAAATGATATGATGAGGAATGAAAACAGTCTTGCAATCTTGCAAAGATGAGAGATTACTGTTATCATTACTATTTACTAAGTCTGGGCCGGAAAGTCCCCTCGCATTCTTGGCTATAGGTTCCGCAGGGCACTCTTAACACGAAATAGAATACTAATCTCTTCTCCAGACTCCAGGCCGGACAATGGTAGATGCAGCCGGCTAGCAAGTCTCTGCTGCCGAGAGATGAGAAGTGAGGCCTTCAGACCCTGGGCCTAGAGGACTCAGCAACGACCGCGCCCCCCAGTCACCTTGCCCTCACCTTGAGGAACGGAAAGAAGCCCTACAAGAGAGGGGAGTGCAGTCCTCAGAAAGGGGTGCCTCCACTCTTCACTTGGCCGCCGTTTCTGAGACCTACGCTTCCCAGCGGGCGCTTCCCAGGGCTGGGAGAGCTGAGCCGGGGACGCCTTGACCTCGGGCGCGGGAGGAGCGGGCACCGGCGCTACGCCCGCGGCCGGGACAGGTACAGGAAAAGTCGGCGGGAGGTCGGGCCCGCCTAGCCTTGCCTCGCCCACAGCCGCAGGCACAGTAGGAGGTACCCCGCCCTCGTGAACCCAGAGGTCCCGGAGTTGGCTCACCTGCAGCCGGGTCACCAGTAGACTGTAAGGCGCCATTTTGTGCACTGACAAAGATGAGGTCGCATGAAAATGACGTACGATGCTGCGTATTTAAAGCTTTCGGGAGGGGGCGTGGCCCGAAGAGAAAGGCGTAACGGGGAAGGTGGGGCCTCCGTGGAGGAGCCGGAGCCCGGGGAGCGCAGTGGGCGGGGCTCCCGTGTTAGAAACGAAGGCCTGGAAGGAAAAGAGCGGCAGAAAAAAACTTGCGGAAGTAAATACTGGGCACAAAGATGTGTGATCGAAGGGCAAACTTCCCTTTTCTCTTCCATCCAAATCTGGGAAAGGCATTTCTCTAAAACACTTTCACGCCACTGCCAGGACCTGACCCGCCAACTACAAGGGAGACTCCGCTGTTTAACTCAAGGGTTTTGATCGCGCGAGAGTGGGCGGGACTTGGTGAAGCCTGGAGGACCAATCACGGCAACCGGGAGGCTGAGAAATGGAGGTTAAAGGTCGAACGGAAATTCATTAAGCTTCCGGTGGCCGGCTGGGGTCGGAGTGATGGCTAAACATCATCCGGATTTGATCTTTTGCCGCAAGCAGGCTGGTGTTGGTGAGGCGGCTTCCCGCCCCCGGCTGTCTGGGTGGGGATAGTATTAAGAGCCGGGGGGTCGGAGGTTCCCATCGCATGCTTAGGGTTTTGCCTCGGAGGCGCCACGTTTCCCGCCTGTAGCGTAAGAGCACGCCGTTTGGCGGTGTCTTGAAAAGAGGGCGGGGCTTCGCGTGCTGGGGGCTGGAGGCTGGCGGCCGAGGTGAGGTCGGGAGAAACTCCGGATGCCGAGGTCCTGGCAGCGGCCTCAGGAAGGTGTGGGTTTGCTTGGGAGAATCAGCTAGTAAGAATCAGACGGTTAAGATCCCTCGGGGCTCACTGCCGCCCCTGCTGCGTTGCCACCCCAAACTCAAGGATGTCTTTCCTCTCTTCGTCAAAACCGATTCTAATTGTGCTCTACCATCTTTGCCTTTGCAGCCATCGGGAGACTGTGTGAAAAATGTGAGTGGAACACGCCCTCCCAAACACCCCACTCCTCCCCTTCGATTTGTGTAGAGCCAGACAGCGGACGTTTCCTGCAGCGTCACAGAGGGCTTTGAGTAGATGTGCCTGGAAGATGTGAACACTGAATGCTAGGCAGCAACCGAAGGCCCTCTCCACCTCCCCACTCTCACTTGCACATTTGAAACATGTTTAGATCTTGAGAAAATCTCTGATTTTGGGCAAGAGAGAGCCTGACCCCGTCCCCAACACGCACATGGTTCTTTACCAGTAATCCTATAGATTTATCGTCTATGAAGTGATGTTCTAAGCTCTTTATATATTAGTTGATTAACTCCTGTGTTGAGGGGGTTGAGGTGGACACTGAGTTGGCTGAGTTTTATGAGTTGGCTAAAATAGAGGGTCCTAAAGTCACTCTCAGGTGGACCCTGTGTATATCCCACAGCAGGAGGAGGGCAGTAGACCTGAGGAGGGACTTGCAAGTGAGCATAATTCCATTCTTTCTTCCTCACAGGTGACGGCAAGTGTGTGATCTGTGACTCCTACGTGCGTCCCTGCACTCTGGTGCGCATATGTGATGAGTGTAATTATGGCTCTTACCAAGGGCGCTGTGTGATCTGTGGAGGCCCTGGAGTCTCTGATGCCTATTACTGTAAGGAGTGCACCATTCAGGAGAAGGATGTGAGTGAATACTAAGATTTCCATCTCATCTTTGCTGCTTTTATTTAGTAACTCTCTGCCAGTCATGGCAAACTCCTGTGGTCTTTTGAGATTACTATGTTGAGCTGGTCACACAAGTTATAATTTCATCAAGTTCTGTGATCTGAGCTAGGTGTTGTCCAATAAAAGGCAGTTATTTTGCATCAAGGGCTAAAATGCAAAAGAAACAAATCTTTGTCAACGTCAGCAATTTGGAGAGCCCTCTCTCTATTCCTTTGATGTCGCTCTCTGATAATTCTTAACTCAGAAACAACATCCTGCACTTTGTGAGTCCTGGCACAGTATGTAACGTGTAAAAGCTACTCAGTAATTTCTCTTCACTGTCATTAAAGATTGTTAGAGAGGATGTGGTGACAGTTGAATTTGGGACAACTCATGTTGATTTCCACTTTAACTGGCTAAAGAACGCCTTTGGTTTGATATTGCAGAATTGTCATCCTGTCTTGTGACATTTTTGCCCCTTGACATTGTGTGGTGGCAGTGGCTATTCAATTTCTTTAACCAAATGCTAGGATAGAGGGCTTGTAGAACTATACTAAAGGGAAGTTTTACTCTTTCTGCTTAGTTTGAAGGCAGAAGGCTTGGATGGGGGACTGTGCATCAGCTTGTTTTCTTTTTATGGGACAGTAAAAAGAAGTGTGATAATAGTACCACTAAGCTGTTAGAAGGTACCTGGATACCTAATCTAGGGTAAAACAAAAGATAGATGATTCTTAATGGTCACACGTGCAGAGTAGATGTCATTTTATTTATTTATTTTTTTAAAGAGAGAGAGCAGGGGAGGGGCAGAGGGAGAGAGAGAGAATCTTAAGCAGGCTTCATGTCCAGCTCAGAGCCAAACACAGGGCTCGATCTCAAGACCATGAGATCATGACCTGAGCTGAAATCAAGAATCAGACGCTTAGTCAAGAGAGCTACCCAGGTGCCACTGTCATTCTTTATTCTTCACAACA
Source organism: Cryptoprocta ferox (assembly GCA_028646485.1). Classification (NCBI taxonomy): domain Eukaryota; kingdom Metazoa; phylum Chordata; class Mammalia; order Carnivora; family Eupleridae; genus Cryptoprocta; species Cryptoprocta ferox. The sequence goes on from CM053571.1 coordinate 6,879,039, forward strand.
ACTTTGTTAAATAGGGATTATATTTATCCCCATTTTACAGTCTCTTACCTGGTCAATAAGTGACAAATGCAGGCTGACTAAACCCAGTGGTATCACCATTACACTTTGTCGTCCTTTCGTAAGTCCTTCTGGTAGGATGTGCCCTTTTATTTAAAAATTTTTTAATGTTTTATTTATTTTTGAGAGAGAGCCACAGAGCATGAGCGTGGGAGAGTCAGAGAGAGGGGGAGACACAGAATCAGAAGCAGGCTCCAGGCTCTGAGCTGTCAGCACAGAGCCCGACGCAGGGCTTGAACCCACAAACTGAGATCATGACCTGAGCTGAAGTCAGCTGCTTAACTGACCGAGCCACCCAGGCGCCCCAGGATTTGCCCGTTTTGAGTAGAAACACCCAGCCTCCCCTGCAGTCTATAGATTTGGATCCTGTCTACTTCCAGGAAGTGGAACATACCTGGCCAGATAAGATTGTTTCTTATACCATATGTCTTCTAATTTTTTAGGGAGGTGAGAAAGGTTATCATAGGTAAAATACCAAAAATATAATTTCAGTTGGCGTCCTGTCTTAAACTCTGATTTGCATATACCTCTGACTCTCAAAGCATATGCTTATCGATCTGATGCACCAGCTAGGTTACACTCCTTTAGAGAAAGGACCTTGGTTTGGGTATTTACCTCTCTTTTACCTGAGTTCTTGGTACAGTGCTTAGTATGTATTATAAGCACGGTCCACATTTTTGGTGCTTCCCCTGTAAGTCATTCATAGGAGTGCCCCATATAAAATATCTGGTTATAAGGGCACCTGGGTGGCTCAGTCATATAAGCGTCCGACCTTGGCACAGGTCATGATCTCACAGTTTGTGGGTTTGAGCCTCGCGTCAGGCTCTGTACTGACAGCTTGGAGCCTGGAGCCTGTTTCAGATTCTGTGTCTGCCTCGCTCTCTGCCCCTCCCCCACTCACACTCTGTCTCTCTCTCTGTCTCGCAAAAAGAAATAAGGATTAAAAAAATTTTTTTAAATAAAAAATAAATAAAATATCTGATATATAGCAGGTATTTGGTAATTATTTGTAACCTGTAAACAATAAAACCATGAGAAGGCAAGAGCAGTGAAGACAATGTATGAACAGCTCTTAAACTAGCTAGAGTCCATAAGGACAACATTTTATTGAACTTCTCCATCGTTGTAGCTAGAGTTCTTGTTTAGAATAAGCTTGTAACCAGAGTGCTTAATAAATGGTAATTACTGTCGGACTTGTCTGCATGTGGTATGTGAACTGATACCTTTGAATCTTCATGCTTCATTCTGTTCCTGAGAATTATTATAGACATCATTTCACCTGCTTCATATACAGGAATGTTCTGAGGATACCTGAGATGGCGTCTAGTTTACATATGCTCAGCAGTAGTTTCCTAGGAACACAAAGCAGTCCAGTGACATGATCCAGCCTCTCAGCCTTCCAGATCATCATGTAGATTAAGTCCCTAAGACTTTTTCCTATGCAGAAATCCTCCTGCAACCAAAGCAACCCCAGTTATTGTACTCCTCTTCCTGCTGTTTTCATAATTTATAAGGGAATTAGACCAATCAACCAGACGGGGTCTTCTCAGTTTTTCAGCTTCAAGAATACTCAGGACAGGAAGAATATCTGTGGGCACTGCTGTCAGAGGACTAATTTGTAGTTTCTTCTAGTGCAGCATCATAATGATTTGATCCGTCCTTAACCCTCACTTTCTTTCCTCCTTTTATTTAACCATTTTTTTCAGCTTTCCCAACCAGAAGATCAGAATAGCCGGTAACATTTATAAAGCTCCTCCTGTGTGCCCCAAACTATGCCGAACATTCTTTTCCAAAAGTCCTTTGTGATCCAAACAAGAAAACTAAGGCTTCCAGATATTAAGCAACTTGGTCCAAGGTCACATAGTTAATCAGTGGCAGATTTAGGACTAGGACCCAGGTTATCTGACTCCATGTTTCTCATGTTTTCTAACAAGAGAAATAAGATTTTGTTGGGTGAGGATGAACTTTAGATCACAAACCATGGTAATATCAAAGATGCTTTCATCCCCTTTAAGAATGGGTAGTCAAACTCAAAGCATTGACTCAAACCACCGCACCCTATTACTCTTCTCAGTGTAGTTAAGGATGTGCCTCTCCCTCTCGCTATTTCTACCATCCTCTGCTCCGCTACGTGAACAGCGGAGCCCGTTAGACTGATAAAAAAGATACTTGATGCTTTTCAAAGTTAGTTCGTAATTCCTTACAACTTCTTAAACATGGGAAAGTTTTGTTTTTTGCCTCTGGGAAATCCTAGTAGTAAAAACACCATATTAAGAGACAGAAAGCCCATGTTCAAGTCTTTGCTAGAACATGTGGATGGCTTTGTAGAATTCTCTCCAAAAAGAAAGTAATAATCCTTGTTACCTCATGGATACATTTATTGAGAGATTGAAGGCCTTTCTGAAGGAAAACATGATACTGTCGTTAAGGTCCCAAACCAATGTACAGTCTGGTTTTTACATTATTGGTGTTCACTAAAAAACTGTCAAAAGAATGAACAGCATTTGGGTTGCCTGGCCAGCTCGGATGGTAAAGTGTCCAGAGTCTTGATCTTGGTATCCTGAGTTTGAGCTCCACATTGGTCGTAGAGTTGACTTAAACAAAAACAAAAAAACAAATGGGTACCTGCCTGGCTCAGTCAGTAGAGCATGTGACTCTTGATCTTAGAAGTATGAGCCCCACATTGGGCATATAGAGATTACTTAAAAATAAAATCTAAAAAGGGAGCACCTGGATGGCTCGGTTGAGAATCCAACTCTTTGTTTCAGTTCAGGTCCTGATCCTAGGGTCTGTGCTGAGCGTGGGGCCTGCTTGGGATTCTCTCTTTGCCCCCCCCCATTAAATTTTTAATGAAATTTTAGAATTTCATTATGTGGCCGTAAGACATATTTACTCTGGGCATTCAATGCAACCTACAACTGCCTAAAATTAAAAGTTCCCTATGCTAGGAATGGGGAAATTTGCCAGTCCTCTGGATGGCAATGAGATTTCTAGTATTTAGACAGACAGTTGCTAAAAGAGCTACTGGCAGACTTTTGCAGATATTTTTTAAATACCTTCTAGCTCAGCCCACAAATACTTGTAGGGGCACCTGGGTGGCTCAGTCAGGTAAGCATCCAACTTCGGCTCAGGTAAGCATCCAACTTCGGCTCAGGTCATGATCTCACAGTTCATGAGTTCAACCCGACATCAAACACGCTGCTGTCAGTCTGTCAGCGCAGAGCCCACTTCAGATCCTCTGTCGCCCTCTCTTTCCCTACCCTCTTTGCACTCTTCCAAAAAGAAATAAATATTTTATACACACACACACCAAATACTTAGGTTTCTTAACAGTCCTTCCATCTTACTCTTCGTGCTATTCATTCGCAGCATATACTCAGCAAAAGCCAGCCAGTTACAGAGAGCACATCCTCGTCTCGAACGACATTTAGACCCTTGAGAGATGTATAGAAAATAAAAGGCAGGAGTGCTTAGGCAACAAAACAGGAAACCTGTGGGTCTGTGAAGAGAAGTCCATAAAAATCAAAGTTCTTGTAGGTCTAGTACATTGGTTTTCCAACTCTTTTATTATTATTAAAAATTTTTTAAGGTTGTTTTGAGAGACAGAGACCACATGAGCAAGAGAGAGAATCTCAAGCAGGCTCTGCTCTGTCACCACAGAGCCCAACGCGGGGCTCGAACCTATGTATCAGATCATGACCTGAGCCGAAGTCGGATGCTCAACCAACTGAGCCACCCAGGCACCCCTCCAACTGTTTTTTAATACATAGAGTCCTATCTTCTGAAAGTGTCTTACACAGGGGCACCTAGCTGGCTCAGTCAGTAGAGCATACAGCTCTTGATAGCAGGGTTGTAAGTTTGAGCCCCACATTGGGTATAAAGATTACTTAAAAATAGAGGCGCCTGGGTGGCTCAGTCAGATGAGCGTCCGACTTCAGCTCAGGTCATGATCTCACGGTTCATGGGTTCGAACCCCGCGTCGGGCTCTGTGCTGACAGCTAGCTCAGAGCCTGGAGCTTGTCTTCGGATTCTGTGTCTCCCTCTCTCTCTGCCCCTCCCCTGCTCACGCTGTCTCTCTCTTTCTCTCAAAAATAAATAAAACATTAAAATTTACTTTAAAAAAAGATCTTTGTAAGTATCTTAGAAGTCCAGTGTGTGTGTGTGTGTGTGTGTGAGATTAAACCATAATGAAATTGCTATGTTTTTGGCAGTTTCTTAGGATTTATCAAGGGCTGATTAAATACTTAATAACTTACCAAGACTCAGGTGGCCTGGCTCCAGAGCCTCCCATCTTAAACTACAAGTGAGAATGGAGGTGCCCAGTTTGGAGGATGGAGTCTTGTATCACTTCGTAGGACTCGCTGTGGTTTGTGAACATTTACCTGCTCTGGCCCACGTATTTTACACTTGGGGAATACGACTCCAAAGAGAAGTGACTTGCCCACAGTCCTGCAGCTCAGTTAGGCACAGTAAGCCTAGCCAGGCTGTTGTCATAGCATCTCTAAAGATAGCTCAGAGCACTGTCCTGTGTGATACCAGACCTGAGGCCGTGAGAGGCAGCTGTTCCCTCATTTGTGCCAGGACTTCCAGTACAGATTACATGGCTTGAGTCCACCTGGGGAACCGTTGGTGGGGCTGAGCCCCCTCCCTGGCTCCCTCAGCGCACTGAGCTGCTCACATGGTAGTTTTTCTTGTTGTTTAATTATTTATTTTTTTTAAATGTTTATTTTTTGAGAGAGAGGGAGACTTCAACCTGAGCCAAAGTCGGAGGCTTTACTGACTGAGCCACCCAGACATCCCTGAGATGGTAGTTCTTAAGGTAATATATGCTATGTAGTTTTTAGAAAGTAATGAGATGTTAGTGTTGGCTTTGCATGTTTAGAGGGTTGTTTTTTTTTAATGTTTATTTGAGAGGAGGGAGGGGCAGAAAGAGAATCCCAAGCAGGCTCCTAGCCCTCAGCACAGAACCCAACACAGAACTCAGTCCCACGCACCGCAAGATCGTGACCTGAGCTGAGATCAAGAGTCAGATGCTTTAACTGACTGAGCTACCCGGGCGCCCCTAGAGGTTTTTGTACAGTGTGATATTGATCTCCCCAAAGAGAAATCAACTAAATTAGAAATGAGATGTCTAAGGACTTGATTAATTCATTCATTCTAAAGCCCAGTGTCACAGGAAGCAACTTACTTTAACATAGGTGTTTAATAAAATTTAATAAAATTAGACCTGTGAAGGTTTTGTCTAGTAACATCTTCCCCAGTTTTCCTCCCATCATCCCTGAGTCAACTGATGGAGCCCTCGTTTCTGCAGAACACAGCCTCCCGGAGGCCTCACTGGAACCACTCAAGCTCACAAAATGGCCAGGGGACATGTCATTATAAATCAGAGTACAGACCTTCAGCAGCCATCTCTAGCACAGGAAATCTCTTCCCCCAAGACCATGTGTCACATTCAGTGAATTAATAAGGACACATCAAGCCCAGTTTTCTCCTACTGTATTTAACATGTAAAGTACTATTTCCTAAAGCCTTCAGGTTTTTTTCCTTAGTGGTATTCTTCCGTTTCTTTAGCTAGGGGAAGAGAGCTAGAGAGCTTGGTCTGTAGATGATTGTTACTGTATCTTCCTTCTCACTTGAAGAAAATCCTTTGATATCTTAAGAGTTAAATTCTGCCTCAGCTATATCAGATTAGCAACAGAAGTGGGCTGAGAATCCAACTTTTTTTTTTTATGTTTGTTTATTTTTTGAGAGAAAGAGAGCATGAGCAGGGAAGAAGCAGAGAGAGAGGGAGACACAGAATCTGAAGCAAGTTTCAGGCTCCGGCTGTCAGGACAGGGCCTGACGTGGGTCTCGAACCCATGAACCACGAGATCATGACCTGAGCCGAAGTCAGATGCTTAACTGACTGAGCCACCCAGGCTCCCCAAGAATCCAGTATTGTAAGTGCAGGCCACCCTAGCTAGAGAGTGAACAGGCCCTGGGCACCTTCTAGATGCTTAATAAATTCTTGATGATTGATTGAATAGGAGAACTCTATGGGTAAGGTAAATGGCTCAAAAAGGTATTTTTTATTTTAAACCCCTCTCAGTTCAGACTCAAAGACTTTTAACAATTCTCTATCCTGTTTTTCAGAGAGATGGTTGTCCAAAGATTGTCAATTTGGGGAGCTCTAAGACAGATCTCTTCTACGAACGCAAAAAATACGGCTTCAAGAAGAGGTGATTGGTGGGTGGCTTTTTCCTCCCACCAAGCTGCTGCAGCTGCCAGAAAAGACGCCTACTACCGCCAGCAGAGAGGGAGCGGAGCACAGAGCACCACCCGAGCGCCTGTCAGTACACTGGCACCTCTCCACCTCTCCTCTTGCCCAGACACGTGGTGGGAATGGAAAAGAAATCTTCACAGAGCACTCTGGCAGACGATAGCAGAGAAAAATTGATAGATTGGTCCATGGTTTTTCTTGAATTCAAGAAACAAGCCTCTGTTTTCCAAATTGCTATCTTCCCTCTACACCAAGGGCTTCTGAAACAGGAATCACATCATTTCAGTCTCTCATTTGAGGAATTGACCACGAAGCTCGCGCAGAGAGGAGCGTGTTCCGGCAGTGGCCCTGGTGGCAGCTGCAACGGTGAGGCATCTGCAGTGTGGTGGGGGGCTCTCACCATGCTCAATGTGGGCATTCAGGCTTGTAACGCTTAGCATTAGCAGGTGGTGCCTGTTCGTGTTATTCTTCTAAAACTTGGAAACCCTTTCTGTTGCTGTTGTATTAATAAAACAGGTGTTTCTTTTCTGGTACTCGGTCATAGTCCTAATTTGACTCTAGGAATTTATTTTATTAGTCACCCAGGAATTTGTGGTTCAGGGTAGATGCATTGGGATTCATCCAACACCTTGTTCTCTTATTAGTACCAGCAGGAATTCTAAACCATCAACACCTTTCATTATAGGCAAATCAAAGCTGTTTTTAGAAACTTATTTTTCTTCTTGTTCAACTTTAATTTGAACTGAAGAAATGGCTTCCAATGATGGTCACAGGAATGAGACAAAATGTATTCAAACTGATGAGTTCAGAGAACTGAACTGGGTTGATTTATTGCATAAAGTGCACATCTACTCACATTAAAAATATTTTTTTTTAAGTAAATAGAATAAGGGGAAATTCAGACATATCCTTTACCCTAATAAAACTATTCACTATCTGCTTGTTGGAGGTGATCAGCAGGTTATCCCATGGAGGCACAATCACTGGGGCCCCTGGGTGGCTCAGTCAGTTAAGCGTTTGGCTTCAGCTCACATCATGATTTGATGGTTTGTGAGATTGAGCCCTGTGTCTGACTCTCTGCTGTCAGCACAGAGCCCGCTTCTGATCCTCTCTGCCCCTCCCCTCCCCTGCTTGCACTCACTCTCAAAAATAAGCATTAAAAAAGAATGAAGGCACAATCGTAAATTGAGACTTCCAGTCAAGTGATCTGACACCATAGATTTGATTTTTTTTTTTTTAATGTTTTCTTCATTTCTGAGACAGAGCATGAGCAGGAGAGGGGCAGAGAGAGAGGGAGACACAGAATCTGAAGCAGGATCCAGGTTCTGAGCTGTCCGCACAGAGCCCGATGTGGGGTTCAAACTCACAAGCCATGAGGTCATGACCTGAGCTGAAGTTAGATGCTTAACCGACTGAGCCACCCAGGCACCCATGACACCAGGGATTTGAAACAGGTTTTGAGTCCTTAGGAATGCAGGGGCTTGGCCCAAAGTTACACTGAAATTTAGTGGCAACACCAGGGAAACAAATGATAGTCTTCTGACTACTTGTCAAAGCTTTGGTTTAGATCAACAAAACTCTTGATTAATTGTGATCTATTGAGGGTCAAAAATTGAATTAAAATATAACAGTCTCTACCTTCAGCGAATTTAATAAGGGAGGCTGCCAGAAACAGTTTAGAATAACCGAGAGGATGCACAAAGGAAGGGTTCTTGGCCTAGGTTGGGGCACCTCAGGAGGGCTAGGGGAAGGTCACAGCCACAGGGGTAATGATAATCCTTAAGGCTCTCCCATCTCTCCAGCCACCCTGTTCACACTCCAGCCCCTGGGGCTCCTTTCAGTTCCTCAACTGCTGGTTTCCTTCCTTCCTCAGGCTTTTTACCTATGAAGCTCCCTAATGCTCAGTCCCCCTTTTGCTCAGCTGTTACACCGCCTGCAGACCTTAGATAATATTTCCTCAAAAGATGCCTCTTCCCAACCCCCAAACTAAATCAGCTTCTCTTGTTATAAGCCCATATAGCACCATACCATTATGTTTATAGTGTCTGGTAATTATTGACAATCCTCCTTTAGGCTGGTTCCCTGATGGCAGTAACCAAGTCTGTCTGGCTCAGCAGGTAGCAGGTACTCCGTATTAAACGAATGATTGAAGTTAAACCAGATGATAAACTGGGCTTTGAAGGATATGTTGGAACCTACAGGCAAAGGGGGTGGGATGGGCAAATTTGGACATCTGTATAGGGGAAACAATCTGAATGGGCGGGGTTGTGGGGAGTTCTCTGAGCAGTTGTAAAGTATAGTTGGGGGGGATTATGGTATGTCAAAACTGTAGAGACTAGATCATTTTCAGATTATAATTTGTGTCATTGATTCTATAGTCACTTTAGTTTTAATGTGTAAAATAGAAGTTAAAAATAATTTGGAAAAACGAAACCAACTTTTAAAATTTTCTTATTAACTACCCTAGTCCACATAACATCTTGCACCTATAAATATATCAAAAGCTACTCCTGAATTTTGGCAAAACACCACTTTAACTGTGCTCCTTCAGCCTCAGCAAGTGTGCCTCTGAGAGGTCTGACAAGCAAGTTTAAGATTAAGGCCCAGAGGAGTTCAAGGGCAACCCCCCTCCATGCTCCACTGCTGAATGGAACAAGTTCAACCTTAGCCCAGTGAATTCTGCTGAACTCTGTTCCTCTGTCACCTAGTTCCATAATCCCATGCTTGGTTTGTTTCCTCTCAGAGGCCAAGAGAACAATATAATTAATGAGTTAGGAACATCAGAGATAACATAAATGGCCCAGGAGTTCCAATCCTTAATTACTTTCTATTTTGGACTTAAATAAGTCCTCAATTTTTTAAAAAAGAATTGTTTAAGTTTATTTACTTATTTTGCAAGAGAGAGACAGAGGGAGAGATTGAATCCCAACCAGGCTCTGTGCTGGAGCCCCATGCAGGGCTCAATTTCATGAACTGTGAGATCATGACCTGAGCCGAAATCGAGTATCAGATGCTTAACAAACTGAACCACCCAGGTGCCCCTAAGTCCTTTTCAGTTTTAAGAATTAGGATAATAGTACCAAATTCTCTGCTGGGAAAACATTACTTACAAACTAAATTTTAACCTCTAACAACATAGAGTTCTGTGGAGAGAATTAGAAAATGATCTCAGCCAAATGCATATGTCCACAAAAAAATCAAAATGGTCTTAAAAAGTGTTTCTCTCCATTTTTAAATACTACCTAAAAAATACATCAGTAAACAAGCATTGCCTATAGAGGTCTAGTTGAAATAATAGAACTTTTTGTGGTCAGCCTGAGAAAGAGATGCCCTTTCCTGAATTTATGAGATTATCTATTCCGTATTTGATATTCATTTCTAGGCTCTAGAAAGGATGGGTATCTTCCAGTTTCTCAAGTACTCTGTACACACATGGTAATTTAATTTCCTTTAAACATTGCACTTAGTACATGTGATCTTGCTTAAAAAAAAAAAAAAGTGTAATTAGAAATGTGTGGGCTTTATAATCAGACCTGTATTTGAATTCTGCTCTGCTCTTAACTTCTGGTGAGTCATTTAACCTCTCTTTGCTTCTTTTTTCTTATCTATTAAATAAGGATAATAATGCCTACTTCTTCAGGTTGTAAGGATGAAATCTGACCTTGTAAGTTTCTTACCCTTACTGAGAAGTCTTTATATAAATGGTAAGTCTTTTACCGTGGGTTCCTACTTTTTCATAGGGAAACATTTAAGCCCTGGTATGGAAGGGCCTCAAAATGGTTCCCTCTTCCCTACCCCCAAGATTTTCCTCTATTCACTTCTCTCTGTGCTCTTGATCAGGCAGTTAAAGGAACATTCCTTGCACATATCCTGTCTTCTTGACTCTCCATTTCCTTTGTTCAAAATACCCTTCCACAGGGCCGCCTGGGTGGTTCAGCTGGTTAAGTGTATGACTTCATCTCAGGTCATGATCTCAGGGTTCATGGGTTCAAGCCCCACGTCGGGCTCTGTGATGACAGCTCAGAGGAGCCTGGAGCCTGTTTCAGATTCTGTGCCTCCCTCTCTGTCTCTGCCCCTCCCCCACTCATGCTCTGTCTCTTGTCTCTCTCTCAAAAATAAATAAACATTAAAAAAAATTAAAATACCCTTCCACGTTCACATTAGCCAGCCAACTGGGTACCTCTTACTTCTAAGCTCCTGGCATCTCATGAATGCTTCCAGATGCACCATACCCCACAACAATCTCTCCCACTTGAGAGACGAACTATTCATGCCTACTATATACATATAACAGAAAAGTTGCATGAAACAATGTTTACTGTGTAAACACTCCAGTATTTTCATTTTATTCTATTCTATTCTAAAACTTCTGCCTGAAATTTACTAAACCAAATGATCTTATGACCCCACTGATGGATCGTGAATCGCAATCCAGAAGTTCACAACAATGAACTAGGTAAAATCCTTGAACTCCCATTTGCCTCTCCCTCCACTACAGGCAATCACTCAATTATTTATTACATTGAACTGAAAAAGGGGTCACAAATTCAAGAGTCTGAGTGAGCAATATAATTGATTGAAAAAAGGGGTGTGAGAAGAATAGCCCAAACAGGATAATAAATGGTATATGACCCTTGGCCTCAGTGTCTGGGACACAGTAGAGAATGGAGGGGGGGATTTGGGAAGGGGGACCAGAGAACATAGATTGTGTCTAAAGGAGATAGCTGCTATTCAACTCCAGACAATTTCCACCTGGAATGCCCAGATCCTTTGAATTTAGGACAAATGGCAAATTAAGAAATCTTTGTGTCATCTCCCAATTTTTATTTATTTTTTGTGGGTTTTTTTTTATTACATTTATTTAATTTTGAGAGATAGAGACAGAATATGAGCAGGAAGGGGCAGAGAGAGAAGGAAACACAGAACCTGAAGCAGGCTCCAGGCTCCAAGCAAGCGCTCAGCACAGAACCCGACGTGGGGCTCGAACCCACGAACCATGAGATCATGACCTGAGCTGAAGTCGGACACTTAACCAACTGAGCCACCCAGGTGCCCCAATCTCCCCATTTTTAAATGTCAACTCATTTTATAAAATTGTTAATGTTTGTTTATTTTTGAGAGAGAGAGAGAGAGAGAGAGAGAGAGGGAGAGCAAGCGTAAGTGGGGGAGGGGCAGAGAGGGAGGGAGACACAGAATGTGGCTCTGTACCCACGAACCTCAAGATCATGACTTGAGCCAAAGTCAGACCCTTAACCGACTGAGCCACCCAGGTGCCCCTTAAATGTCAACTCATTTAAAAATTTTTAATGTGTCTGTATATACCAAGACAATATATCCACCAGATGTGGTCCTTGGCCTGCCAGTTAGCAGCTTCTAAATTAAGATTAACCTCAGTATGTTAACTATACTGGAAATAAAAAAGAAAGAAAAAATTCTTACATTTCAGAAAACTGTGTCACTCTATTCCGACCTGCAGGTTTTTAGTTGTAGTTTGAAGCTAGGTATAAAGGTGAAAGATTATTTGCCTTTATTAAAATTTTCTTGCCTTGGGGCGCCTGGGTGGCTTAGTCGGTTAAACGTCCGACTTCGGCTCAGGTTATGATCTTGCAGTTTGTGAGTTTGAGCCCTACTTCGGGCTCTGTGCTGACGGCTCAGAGCCTGGAGCCTGCTTCAAATTATGACTCTCTCTCTCTCTCTGCCCCTCCCCTGCTCACATTCTGTCTCTCTCTCTCTCAAAAGTAAACATTAAAAAATTTTTAAAAATAAAAAATAAGAAATTTTCTTGCCTTAAGAAAAGGACTCCGTGGGGCGCCTGGGTGGCTCAGTCGGTTAAGCGTCCGACTTCAGCTCAGGTCATGATCTCACAGTTCGTGAGTTCGAGCCCTGCATTGGGTTCTGTGCTGACAGCTCAGAGCCTGGAGCCTGTTTCAGATTCTATGTCTCCCTCTCTCTCTGCCCCTCTCCCACTCGTGCTCTGTCTCTGTCTCAAAAATAAATAAACTATAAAAAAAATAACTAAAAAAAAAGAAAAGAAAGAAAAGGACTCCAATTCCCATCTTTTCCCAGCTATTTGGTTGCTCATTAACTCCATCCCCAAGTGGCCTGTTACCACCAAGGCTAAAATGTTACTTTCTTTGCACATTGCAGTTTAGTGTCTTAGCAAAAGACAGGTCTGTTCACTCACGTTATTGGTGGTGAATAAATAGCAAATCATTTTGTCCTGCATCCAATCACTTCTCCAAAGTCAGTTTTGTTGTGGTTGTCTTTGTTCCTGCCCAGCTAGAGCAGTGGATCTGAAAAATCAAATTGAGGAAATATTTTCTTAGATAACATAAAAGTGACTACAAAATTTCGCACTCTAGCATGTGTGTACGAGAGAGTGACTCACCCCTGAGAGTTAATTGGGGTTAATTATTACCATCCTGACTTGTCAAGGCAACAAAACATCTGGTATAACTTGCTTACTCTCAAGACAGGGGAGTTGCTCTGAAGCTCACCATTTTGAAACCATGGTGCGTACCTTGCAACGTATGATTATTCAAAATGGGAGGAGGCTGTGGAATGCTGGAGTAGGAATTAAGCTCACAATTACCCCCTGGCAAGATGAAATCACAAGTTGAGAGGAGAAAACGTCCTTCTCTCCTCCAACTCACAGAACAAATGGAGACATCAGCAGTAAAGAATGGTGATTACCTTTGCCCCTCTATTTTATATACCTATTTATAAACCAGCCCTTTTTACCCAGGGCTCTCGATTGCCAAGGAGGCTGGATTTCTCAGTTTTGTTTTAGTTAAATTGCTCAGGCCTGGTGTGTTTCCAGCACTGCAGGGGAGATTAGAATAAAAGCTCGAACACGCAGACATGTAACGCCTTCTGTCCAGGGATTCAGTGTGCCCCCTTCCTCAGCCTGCACTTAAATGTTAGGAGATGTCTCCCTTTTATCTGCTTATATGGGACTCCATCCCTCCTTTCTGAGATTCCCTAGGACAATTCATTTCAGGTTACCTTAACCTTTTTTTTTCTCCTCATTTTGTATAGTAAGGATTCTTTCTTGTTGGGTGATGAACATCTAATTGTGCACAGGATATGTAGCATGCAGTTTGGCCTGAACGGTTATCTTTAATGTTTATTTATTTTTGAGAGAGACACACACACGTGAGAGCAGGGGAGGGACAGAGAGAGAGAGAGAGAGAGAGAGAGAGAGAGAGAGAGAGAGAGAAGGAGACACAGAATCTGAAGCAGGCTCCAGGCTCTGAGCTGTCAGCACAGAGCCCGACGCGGGGCTTGAACTCACAAACGTTGAGATCATGACCTAAGCTGAAGTCGGAGGCTTAACCCACTGAGCCACCCAGGCGCCCGTCCTTTAAGTATACTATTTGAGCCAAGCTTTATACATTGTATATTTAATCCCCACACAATCCCCATTTAAAGAACAAGAAAGCAGGTTTGATAATGTAAAGAGATTTGTTGCCATTAAATCAAGATTAACATAGTTGGTGGACAGACAGAACTGGGATTTAAACCCACCTATTTCCATGGCTGCCTCTAATGAATGACTTCAAACACCAGCATCCTTTGCAATGCCCCACTGCGCAAACGCACACTCTCCCCAGTGGCCAAGCGCCTCGGTTCCTGGCCCCCATTCTTAATCTTAGCTATTGGAAAGGAAACCCAATCAGATACTGCCTCTCCCTGCTCCCCTACCAATCGGAAGGCTGTTGCTAACACACCCGTTATATTTTTAGCTCTTCAGTACTCTGGAACCCAGTGGGTCGGTTGGGTCTCTCTGCTCGGGTGGAACACGCTAGGGGAGGAGTGGGGAGAGATGGGGAGGGGAGGGAGGTGGGGAGGGAGGAAGACGAAGGGGAGGAGTGGAGTGAGGCAAAGCGGAGGGGGGCGTATATGTGACGCTCTGCCACTCGCTGACGCACGAGGCAAGTAGTCCCTGGAGGTGCCCCAGGGCCTGAAGCGCTCAACGTGGGGGGATGGGCGAATTCGGGCTCAGGCTGGCTCCCGCCTCCCTGTCCCCTTGGAGTTTGCCCTCCAGTCTGGCGTTTTCCTGCTGCAGTCAAGGAAAGCGGTTTTAACCCCACAAGCTGCCTTGCTCTCTGCCCTTGCCAAAAAAAAAAAAAAAAAGTGATCAAGGAACAAACAAAAGCAAACTGTTCGTAGCTGGAAACTTTTGGATTTCGCCACCCCACGTGGGTTTGGCGACTGCCGTTGGGCCGGAACCGTCTCGAATGAGAATAAAGGTCGGGGGGAGGGGAGAGAGTATTGGGGAACAGGCGACTGGGGAGAAGACAACGCGCAAGCTCCCAAGGGCCCCGGATCTCGCCACCTGGCAGTCTGGTCCGCCTGTGATCTCTCCTGGGCACAGGCCTCCCTACCCCTAACTCCGCACCCCGCAGTCACAAAGTAGCCGAGTGCGTGGGCCCGAGCGCGCGGGCCTGGCGCACCCCATCCAGGGCTAGGGAGCCTAGCTAGGTCTTGCAGCCTGAGGGCCCGTCGGGTGCGTGAGCCCGGCGCCTCTGAGATTGGCAGGTGCCAAACCCCGCCGGCGGGAGCTCTTACTAGAAGAAACGTGGCTCTCTCTAGTGCTCCGTACCGGGGTCGCCGGGCTGGAGAAAGCCAAACGAGAGGATCCGCACAGGAGCCGAGCCCCGCCCGGGGCGGGCCGGGGACATGCTCGCGCGCCTGCGCGAAGCCGGTGCTGGCCTACTCCGGCCCCAAAGCAATTGGGGGCCAGAGGCGGCAAGTGGGAGGTTAACGTGGCACTAGGCATCCTCGCCTCCCCTGCCTCCCGCTCAGTGTGCCCCGGCCCCGGTTTCCCCTTCTCCCTCCCTTCGACGTTAGCGTCACCCGATGAGGCACAAGGCGCTCGGAAGACTCGAGCCAAGAGCGAAACGTTTCCAAAGCTCGCGCCGATCCCTCAGCTCCCACTCCTGTCTTGGGACAGTAACTGGGACGGTGCGAGAGCCGTGGGGGAGTGGTCGGACGGTTAGATGCCCAGACCCGAAAGGGACTCGCCGGGGTGCTCTGGGGGAACGGGTCGGGCGACAGTCAGCGCCTGGGCAGGTGTAGGGCCCAAGCCACGGAAGTTGGGGGGAGGGGGTTACCCCTCCCAGCGACATCCATTCATCCAACACGTCTGAAGTGAACAACTCGGTTTCAGTTCAGGCCGCTGCTCTCCCGGAGCTCGCGGTCTACCTGGGGAAACACTGCACCCGATAAGCATGCTTTCAAAGTGCTTTGAGGCATGAAGAAAATAACTGGCACGGAGCTGTGATGGCGAGGGGAGGCGGATAGCGTTACAGGCTGCCTTTGCTGGCGTTTGGGCTGGGATCTGAGTGAGAAAAGGCCGGTCGCAGCACGGGGGGCAAAAGGGGGTCGCGAGGAACCACGGGTGGCTCGCGGAGCCTCGGAGCGCGCGGCTCGAGGGGTTAAGCAGCCTGGGCGGGCTGAGAAGTAGTCCCGGCTCGGCGCCCGGCCCCGCCCCTGCAGGGCGGAGGGACGCATCACGCAGGGGTGGGGAAGCCGGATCCATGCGCAGGGTTGCTAAGGGTGAAACTTTTCATTGACTTTGCTCACTTCGGGCCGGGGCGCGGGAAGGTGCGGGTCGTCGCCGGAGAGCAGCGAGTGGCTCGGGCGACGCGGGGCCTGAAGGGCAGGACCGCCCGCTGGCCAGAGCCCGGACCGTCCTCCGCCCCGCGACACGAGCCGCCCTCCGGTCAGACATCCCCGCGCCGTCGCCGCCGGCCGGCCCGCCCGCCCGCCCGCCTTCCGTCCCCCCTCGGCCGAGCCTGACCTCCCAAAAGCTGAAAGAATTATTATTGAGAGTCATAGCCCCAAACTCCCTTACTTGCCCCCCACCCTCAACGAAGAAAAGGACCCATCAGCCTCCGGCCCGGCGACGCCCGGGAAGGAAGAAAGAACGACCACCGCACCGCGCCCGGAACACCCTGGAGGGAGAAGCCGCCCTGCGGCCGGACGACCGCCCCGCTGTCGCGGAGACCCGAGTGAGTGCGTGGGAGGCGTGCGGGGGGGGGGGACACCCCTGAGACGCCTTCCTTCCCCTCGGTCGGTCCCACTCCCGCTCTTCGCTTTGCTGGACGCCGCACGTTGCTGTCGCGCCCCCACCCTGACGACGGGCCAGCATTTCCCTTTCTCCGTCCACCTCCCCTGTAGAACCCCCCTTTCTCCTGGTGCTCCTCTCCTCTCCGGGTTCCGAGTGTGGCCCCCTCCTGGGTGGGGTGCATGTCCTCCCCTCTCCGCTTCCCTCAGTTCTTCATATCGTAGAGACTCGCTAGATTTTTCGTTGCTCTCCCCTCCCAACCCCCCAAAACATAACTTCCACCACCATTAAATAAATCAGGAAAGAAGGGGACCCAGGCCTTGTTTTTCTGCTGCTTTTCCCGTGTGTGGGGAAGGGGGTGGTCATAATTAATAGGGTTTATTTCTGGGCCTGTGGAGCTGAGAGGTGGGAGGTGGACATCCCCTTTTGGACCGGTCAGTGGTGCCTGTCTCCTGGCCGCTGAACCAGAATTCACCATTTTGGCTTGAGCTCTTTATCCTCTTGAGTGGTTTGAGGGAAAACCGTGCACGGGGGGCGGGAGAGGGGGAACTACCTTTACACCAATACCAAGCGAGTAGATGCTGGTTGATCCTGGTGAGATGCCTGGGAGGAAGAGCCTACTTTTAAGCTCCTTCCCCTCGTGTCCAGAGGATGGACTATGCCCTTGACCAGAGAGGGGGAGGAGGGGCAGCTGGCAGGGCTTTTCCCACCCCTTAGAGGAACCAGAACCCTACACAGCAGGCTTCGGGTTGGGCCAGCGGAGGGGGTGTCGGGTGCCTGCTCAGTATCTAACCTTTTTTTTTTTTTTTTTTCCTCCTCCCTCCTGTCCACCCTACCCTGGGAGTTTGTCCCTCATCTTTGACTTTCCAGCAGAAAAGCACTGCTATTGCTTTCTTGGGCGCCTGTCCCCATCCCCCTCTTAAGCAGTGGGAGAAAGGAGCTTGTGTGGGAGGGAGGATTAGGGAGGTTTAACACTGTTGGGGAGCTTTGCCGAGGATCTGGTTAAGTCTGGTCAGAGAGCAGGCCTGGCAATGGGAGGAAACTCACAAACAATTTCAAGTATTAGAATATGTCGTTCAGGTGTCAGATGTACAGTTTTGCCTTCCCTGCCGAGACACCTTTTCCCATTTCCCTCGCTGGGTCTAGTTACTCCGAGTTGGATTAGAAGAGGGTTGAGGCTTGGGCCTCTGCTGGCTTGGGGCCTTTTGATTGTCGGCCCGGCCCCTCCCCGCAGCTTAACTGGGAATTTCTTTGGCTGAGAGTACGGGAGAACTGGGTTTAGTTCCTGCCTTTCCTGGCTCTGGGGGTGCTGGAGCTGAGCCCGCTGGGCATTAAGTGAAAAGGCTTTTTTTTTTTTTTCTCTCTCTCTCTTTGAATTCACCGTCCCTACAGCAACTCCAGACAGAGACCACCCAGCCCAGGGAATACAGATTAAGCGGCAGTGTTGGGGGAGGGGGATGACCTTTATCTGTCCCGGCCCACCTCCACCCAGAAAAAAAACTCATTAGAAGATCTTTAATTCAACAGTCATGAGAGGCAGTGAAGAAAAAGCGGAAGGGGTGGGGGGAATTTAGCCTGACTTGAGGCCAAGACGCGAATACAGCGAGCTGGTACAATACGAGGAGCAGGCCTTATGGGTAGAATTTTATATAAAATGTATTAGGCGGTGGGCGGGGTGGGGGGGCGTCCGCCACAGCGCGCATGTGCATCGGAAACTTTTCCTCGGTTCCCCGGACCTCGGCCAGCTCCCCTTACCGGGCATGCGTAATTAGCTGGCTGAACCTTCGCAAAGCACGCAGGGAAGTGTAGTGTACACAGAAAGTAGGTCACTTGCTCCAACCGAAGTATGGGGTTTCTGAGGACTACAATTCCCAGAATACAGGGCGCGCCTTCGCTGCCAGCCTGCGTTGGAGTTCAGTGAAGTCTTCCTGGCTTCGAAGTAATCGAGTGCCCCAGAAAGGGCCTTCTTAGTCGGAAGAGTTGGGCTTGCACAGTCCGTGTTTGAGGGACATGGTGGAGACTCTGGGTGGGGTGTTGTGGTCAGTCGGCCCAAGATCTCAAGTTCTGGAAGCCCTTCAGCCATACCCGCTGGTCCGTGTCACTGCCTCTGGGACTGGTGGGGTGGGGCCTGGCCGTCCCACTGAGCCAGCTCTCCCTGGCATCTGGTTTGTGGCACCTGCTGGCCTTGTCAAAACTGAGGGCCCCTCCTCCCCGACTCCTCTTTCCAGACTCTTTTGAATCTGATAGTGCTTGGGTTGTAGGACTATTCGGATGTTAGGGCTTGAGGTGCCTGGATATTTTTATAAGTTCTCGTGGTTTAGGGACCTGAGGAGTTCCGTCACCATTATCCCTCCTTTTCCTCTT
This sequence comes from Cryptoprocta ferox, assembly GCA_028646485.1. Classification (NCBI taxonomy): domain Eukaryota; kingdom Metazoa; phylum Chordata; class Mammalia; order Carnivora; family Eupleridae; genus Cryptoprocta; species Cryptoprocta ferox. The sequence goes on from CM053571.1 coordinate 6,897,791, forward strand.
TAAAACATAACTGCTTTTCTTAAAAATCTTCCATAGCATATTTGTCATAAGTTCTTTTCTGGAATCTCCATTACCACATCACTGACTGCAGCAGCCGCCTTACTTACCCCATTATTGTCCTTAAGCACTCTTCGAAACACGAGTCAGCACAAGGGATCTGAACCAGAGATTAATTTTGCTGTTGGAAGTAAAAAAAGTGAAGGAGAATAAGATTCTAACTGAATTTGCACAGAATTTACTCTTAAATTTTCGACCTTCTAGTATATTGACAGAAGATAAGTTTCCTATTGTTAAATACTTAGCATTGGTTTTTGTTTGGATTTTGTGGGGGCAGGTTTGTTTGCTTGGGTTTGTTTTTACTTTTATTTTTTGCCACCTTTCTGGCCTTTTGCACCTGAGTTAGGGTTGGAGAAGGTCTTCAAGGCCTTCTTTGCCTCTTAACTCAAATCTGCTTCTTGTGTTGAAGAGTAGTTATTGCCAAGCTTTCTAATCTTACCACATTTTATGAATATTTTCTATATAGGCTCTAGAATTTGCCCATACCCTTAAAAAAAAATGAACAAACTCATCTGATTGGTCACTCTTATTTTTAGTTAAAGACAAGACACCATCAGTGCTTTAATCCTCTGTTTCATAAGCTTCTTGAAGTCAAATTTAGAGCCTGAGCTGATAGAGCAGAAAATCTCATTCTGGTTGTCCAGCATTTTTGAAAGGTTCCACCCCACAGCCATCTGGCCTGGCCTGTTCTCCAATTAAAGAGGCAAAGATGGCATTATGTACTTCCTTATTTGTGTGGCAGCATCACTGAGGTATAAATTGGTGTGCAGCTTTAGTTGCTTATGCTGCAGAAAATGGTTAGTTAGGCAGGGTTGATGACAGTCGTTCTATTGTATTTTGGGGTGGGAGGCTTATTTCTCAATGACTTTGGCCTGCATTTAAAATGCTCCCATTTTGGGGCGCCTGGGTGGCTCGGTTGGTTAAGCGTCTGACTTTGGCTCAGGTCATGATTTCGCGGTTCGTGAGTTTGAGCCCCACGTCGGGCTCTGTGCTGACAGCTCAGAGCCTGGAGCCTGCCTCAGATTCTGTGTCTCCCTCTCCCTCTCTCTCTTTCTCTCTGCCCTTCCCCCTGCTCATGCTGTCTCTCCCCAAAATAAATAAGCAATAAAAAATATTTTTTTAAGTTTTTTTTTTTTAAGTTTATTTTTGAGAGAGAGAGACAGAGCACTAGCAGAGGAAGGACAGAGGGAGAGGGGACACAACAATCTGAAGCAGGCTCCAGGCTCTGAGCTGTCAGCACAGAGCCCGACTCGGGGCTTGAAGCCATAAGCCATGAGATCGTGACCTGAGCCGAAGATGGACAGTTAACCAACTGAGCCATCCAAGCGCTCCCCCAAATTTTTTTTAGTGCCCCCAATTTGGGGCGCCTTGGCAGTTCAGTCAGTTAAGTGTCAACTCTTGACTTTTGCTCAGGTCATGATCTCATGATTCGTGAGTTAAACCCCCATGTCAGGCCCTGCGCTGTCAGCAAAGGGGTTCTCTCTCTGCTCCCCCCCCAAAATAAATAAATAAACTTAATAAATAAAAATATTTTTAAGTTAATTTTTTATAGTTTATTTATTTTTTGAGAGAGAGAGAGAGACAGAGCACCAGCAGGGGAGGGTCAGAGAGAGAGGGAGACACAGAATCCGAAACAGACTCCAGGCACTGAGCTGTCAGCAGAGAGCCCGACGTGGGGCTCGAACCCGCAAACCGCGAGATCATGACCTGAGCCGAAGTCGGACACTTAACCTTAAGACTGAGCCACCCAGGCGCCCCAAAATATTTTTGAAAGTAAAATAAAATGGTCTCATTGTGAAGCTGAACTCTTCAGGGGAGGTTAACTTGGAAGGCACGTATGCAGCAAGGTTTGAGGAGGCCTAGGGAGGTGTAGGAGCCCATTGGTCCGAGCGGTATACCAAGAGGCCATGTGGTGCTTTGGGAGAAGAGTCACGTCATATTTTACTTTTCAAAAACACTTTGAAAACATTGTCTTTAACTCCAGGCCCATTCTTGGGAACCAGTGCCAATTTTCTTCACACCTTTTTAATCTCCTCCGTGTAGGACACCTCTGGTGGGCCGCTGCGGCCCTTACTGACTGCCATTCCGGAGGCTAACCTTGCATCTGGTGATGAACCCAATCCTTATCAACAGAAAACCCTCTATCTTTACCATTTTTTTCCCCTCTTTAAACTGAGAAGGACTCTGGAGTTGATCTGTGCTCATGGCGCCTCTGTTGACTCCGCCATGTGTCCCTCTGCTCAGACCTGAAATGAGGGTGGGACTAGACCCCTCACCAGTGTTCTGTGATGCTCCAGATTGATCCAGTGCTGCTTCTCTCATACTCACCCCAGAGAGCTTTGGCCTGAGGATCCAGTCCTAAAAACACCCCTAGGAGCGAGGGACTCAGCCCTGAGAATGACAAGGAAGTGACCTGGGGCAGGTGTTTAGAAAACTTAAGATCTTCAAGCGAAGAATTAGCACCTGAATATTCTATGCTGGACCCAGAGGGATTTTTATTTATTTATTTATTTACTTTAAAAAAGTTTTTAAGAGAGACTCTTTTTTAATTTTTTAGATGTTTATTTTTGAGAGAGAGCATGAGCAGGAGCGGGGGGAGAGAGAAGAGGACAGAGGATCTGAAGCGGGCTCACACTGACAGCAGCGAGCCCCACTTGGGGCTCAAACCCACCGACTGCCAGATCATGACCTGAGCCAGAGTTGGACACTCTACTGAGCCAACCAGGCGCCCCTATTTACTTACTATTTTAAGTAGGCTCCAAGCCACGCATGGAGCCCAATGCAGGGCTCGAACTCATGCCTGAGCTGAGATCAAGAATGAGACACTCAACCAACTGAGCCACCCAGGCACCACTAGAAGGGATTTTAATCAATCTAGCCCCAGATCTATCACAGGGCAAAAGATGCCCTTAATGGATCATGGATTAGTCTTGTCTCCGTGCTGAGCTCAGCAGCACATTCTCACCCAGAGGCTTGGCCAGGAACATGTTCTGGCCCTGCTGAACCGCGAAGGCGGTCCTTTTCAGTCTTCTCATGGCATGAGCCTGGAGCTGTCCTTGTGGAGAAAGTGAGACTAGGATCACTGGCTCTCAGGACTTTACAGATCATCTGCCTGAAACACAGGCTGGCCCAGACCTCAGAAATAAACCTTTTTGACCTCTGCGGGAGCTGGCTGTGAGAGAGTCCCAAAATAACAACTGGAGTGTTATCTTGGGATGTCTCCTCTCCGGGGATCTCCAAACACTCGATAAATCCAATCCGATGCCAAGGACAGGTGGTCAGACAGTCCCCAGGAGACTGAGTGATGATGGGTCCCCAGCTGGGGACTGCAGGGTGGTGGAAAATTTCTTCTCTTTGCTGCCCTCATCACCTACACTCTAGCCAGAAGCTAGAGATTCCCTCAGTCCACACCAGTGCTGTTCTTAAGGATTTTTTGGCCTATAGGGCTTTGCCTCCTTCTCATTTCCTCTGCTTCTCTGGGACAGTCCCCTGGTCAACGTTCCCTTGTTGGCCCGCACCTCTGGTTACGACAGGTCTTGACTTCTTCCTGGGGATCATGTTCTTGTCTCCATTCCTGGAGGCGGCCTAGATGGAAATGCACCCTTTGGTTACACCGTGGTGTTTTTACATCAGTTCTGCAAACTCAGAGTGAGCCAGGGAGCCCAGGATGACAAATTGGATATGACTGGAGTCCAAGCCCCCACTGAAAAGTTGGCAGTGCTGCTTCCTGTTCAGTGATCCGTATCCCTTTCCATTTAAGGAGAAAAACTAAGGATTTTACACGTATATCTTGGCCTGTGACAGTTTGGGCGCACGACTTCACCAAGATGTTACAGAGATAAGTTAGCAAGAGCCTCCTCTTCTCCAGCTGAATTAGGGGCTCCATTTTTTTTTTATAGCAGTTGTAGAGTGACCTGGTCTCTCAAACTAGTGGAAACCGTAGCACTCCTTTAGAATTACTTGAATTACTTTAGAATTGCTTGAAAAACAGTAGCTCATTTTATCAAGTCCTTACTAAATACCAGGTTCGGCGTAAGACAGTTTACATCTTTGAGCTGATTTAACCTCCACGATAACCTAACGTTACTGATGAAACTAAGCTCAGAAAAAAGTGACTCGCTCTCAGTCACACAATTAAGCTGGTCACTGGTGGAGCAGAACCGGGACCGTGAGTATATGTGACCCAAAGCTGGTGCTTTTCTGTCCTTTGCCATTGAACCCCCTACCCCTTGGGCTTTCTGCATAATCTGCTCATGATACCCTTTGTTCTCATTTCTCAGAACTCTCCGGAGCCCAAGGCTGCCCATCTCGCGTCCCCTGCCACTGCCCTTGGCTTGTACTCTTACCGTGAGCTGATTCGCCACCTAGGAGAGGACCATGCAGCTGGAGATCAAAGTGGCCCTGAACTTTATCATCTCCTACCTGTACAACAAGCTGCCCCGGCGCCGGGCAGACCTGTTTGGGGAGGAGCTCGAGCGGCTCTTGAAGAAGAAGTACGAAGGCCACTGGTACCCTGACAAGCCGCTGAAGGGCTCTGGCTTCCGCTGTGTTCACATTGGGGAGATCGTGGACCCCGTGGTGGAGCTGGCCGCCAAGCGGAGCGGCCTGGCGGTGGAGGATGTGCGGGCCAACGTGCCTGAAGAGCTGAGCGTGTGGATTGACCCCTTCGAGGTGTCCTACCAGATCGGCGAGAAGGGGGCAGTGAAAGTGCTGTACCTGGATGACAGTGAGGGCTGTGTTGCACCAGAGCTGGACAAGGAGTTCAAGAGCAGTTTCAACCCTGACGCCCAGGTCTTCGTGCCCATTGGCAGCCAGGACAGCTCCCTGTCCAACTCCCCATCACCATCTTTCGGCCAGTCGCCCAGCCCCACCTTCACCCCGCGCTCCGCCCAGCCCATCACCTTCACCACCGCCTCCTTCGCCGCTACCAAGTTTGGCTCCACCAAGATGAAGAAGGGGGGTGCGGCAGCCGGCGGCGGGGGCGGGGCGGGTGGCCCGCAGCCCCCCCAGCAGCAGCCTCGCATGGCCCGCTCTCCCACCAACAACCTGCTGAAGCACAAGAGCCTCTCTCTGTCTCTGCACTCGCTGAACTTCATCGCGGCCAGCCCGGCCCCTCAGTCCCAGCTCTCCCCCGATGCCAAGGAGTTCGTGTACAACGGCGGCTCTCCCGGCCTCTTCTTTGATGGGGCCGATGGCGGCGGCAGTGGCGCGGGCGCGGGCAACAGCAGTGGCTTCGACATGGCCCAGGTGTTTGGGGGCGGCGCCAACAGCCTCTTCCTAGAGAAGACGCCCTTCGTGGAAGGCCTCAGCTACAACCTGAGCACCATGCAGTACCCCAGCCAGCCCTTCCAGCCCGTCGTGCTGGCCAACTGACCGCCCCTGCCACGGGGCCAGGAGCGCCCGAGACGACAGAAAAGAGAAAGGAAAAGAAAGGCCAAAAAAAAGAGGAAAAGAAAAATACACAAAAGGATTTCCAGTCTTCTCACTCTGGCTTCTCGAAAACAGATCCGGTCCAGGCATGGAGTGGGAGGGGGCTCCTGAAGCACCGAATCTTGTTTCACGAAGCCCCCTGCTGCCTTCCTGCCGCCTCTGATTTATTTGATTGGTTTGGGTTTTATGTTTTTTCTTTCTCTTTCTCTTTTCTTTTCTTTCTTTCTTTTTTTTTTTAACGTGTAGTTTTCTATATAACATCTTTAATTAGTGGCTTCCTGTGCTAAGAATGGTCCAGATGTGAATTGCTGCTCCCTGCTCCCTCCCTGTCTCCCTCCCTCACACTGTTGAGGATCAGCGTGTCCTCGCTCGCAGGGAAGGAAGAGCCGCAGCTGGGGCCTGACCCTGCCCAGAGCAGGGAGAGGCTGCCTTGTGTCACTGCCTCTGTCACCCAGCTGTCCTTTTACTCAAAGCCATCTAACCTCAGAGGGCCTTCTTGGGCCCTGCCCCCCAAATTGGTCTGACCCCAGCCCCCACCCCCCACCCCCAGGCCTGAGACACGGGGAGCTGCTGACTGGCTACTTGACGCCCTCCCACTAGAGCTGATGTCTGTGACTCCAGGGAGGTTAGCACTCTGTCTGGTGGAATTGCTGTCATCTCTGTCCTGTGGCCCCATGCCACCATCCCCACCCCTCCCAGACTATCATTGTGGCCCTGGATACCCAGCCGGTGACACATGTGGCTTTTCATGCAGCCCCTTCATCCCGGGGCCTGAGGTTGTGGGTCAGGAGGTGTGTGCGTGGTTTGCTGTCCTGTTTTAAAGGATTCCAAGCCATGTGAACCACCCCCCCCCCACTCTGGACATGGTTCCAGGTTGCAGCAAGTGCTTATTTATGTAGGAGGTTGGGGAATGGGCTGGCCAGGTGGTCAGTTCTTTTGTAGGGTGGGTCATGTGGTGCGGTGAGACTGCAGCTGAGCCTAAGACACTCCCAGGGGAAAATACTGCAGAAGGAACTGGATTCCAGACTGCGGAGGGATCTGCACTTTTGTTTTTGACCAAAAAAAAGAAAGAAAGAAAGAAAGAAAAAAACGGTTAGCTGTCAGGGGCTGAGGGAATACCAGCCTCTGATGCCTAAGAGAAGTCCCTGGACTCAGATCCTCCTATTTGGTGACCTTAACCCAGGGTGGGAGCTGCTCACCTGGGCACCCTGGGTGGGGGGGAGTTTGGGTCAGTGCCTAGAATGGGCAGTCCTGAGCCTTGAATTAAGACTTCTTAGTCTTTTGGTTGTAGATGTTATTTTAGTATGTTTCTGCTCCTGCCTGCATGACATGAGAACTTCTTGGTACCTCTTGCCATCCCCTCACTGCCTGACCCAGTCCCACTTGGCCTTGATGCTGTGAGGAGTGGTGGGCCGGGCAGGCATTTGACTATGGCAGGCGGGGCGAGTGGCTTGTATTGTAGGAGAGCGCCGGCTCCTGCCCCTGCCTGACCCCAGCTAGCCAGCTTTCACGCGGTGATGCTTCGGCTGGCGGGCCACACGACAGCAGGGCCCCCCGTCACCAGAAAGTACCAAAGCCCTTGGCACCCCACCCCACCCCCGCCTCCTCAGTGACCCCCAAGTGGGCAACCGCTGCGGCAGTGGGTCCGGCCCAGACAGACACTGCCAGCCTCCCCTCCCTGCAGTGGGCACCAGCTCTACCTCCCCCAGCGGGGCAATCCCCTGGCTCCTCAGCCCGGTAGCCTCTGTCCCCTGCACTTCTCAGGGGCCAGCCCTGTCCGGGCTGCCCTCTCCCTAGCCCTCAGCTCCCGCACAGGTGACAGGCCCAGGCAGATCCCTGCTCTCTGGGAAAGGTTGGATGCTGCCTTATTTATGCCCTCTTCCAGCCCCCTTCCCCCACTCATGTGCACAGGTACCCACCCCCCACCCCCAGTCGGCTTGTGTCTCACCACATCTAGAGAGAGGGGGAGACCAACCCCTTAGTGTCTTTTGAAATACGAAGAGAAATGTTTGTTCAGGAGCACGGCTCCAGTGCTGGACTCTTGGGCCCGGTTCAGTCTGTCTCGTCTCAGATCTAGGCATTTTTGCTTCAATTTTATTTTTTTTAAGGAAACAAGAACAAAACTCTGCACTAATTTACCTGGTTTCGTAGGAAAACTTTTTTTTTTATTTTTTACATTTTTTGGTGTCCGTTTGTATTGAATAATTTGCTACATTTGTAAAATGTAAGAGGTATATATAATATATGTATATTTCTAACGTAAAAAACGTAATTTTTTTCTTTTCAAGATTTTTTCTTAAGAGGAGAGAAACAGATATTTTTTCAGGAAAAACAAACTTTAAAATAAAAAAAGAGGAGAATGAAACCTATTTCTCCCCTTTCCCCATCCTCTCTCTGTCCCTCTTTCCCAGGAATAAATCAAAAGGTGGATCGTCTTGTAAAGAATGTAAACTCTTAGTCCAGAATGATGTATTTTTCTCAATGCAGTGAGCTATAGATTCTCTAGTTTGACCCCTAGGGATGGGAAAGGGGGCATTGAGGCAGTGTGAAGAGGAGCTTGGGGGAGCAGGGTAATGAACTCGTTTTCTTTAGTGAAGGAGGAATACAATCAAGTGTTTTGTATTCAGAATGTTGTGCAATATTTTGGAATGGGACATTGGTGTGCTTAGAGATTTAGTTTAAAAACAAAACAAAAAGATTGATCAAATCTGTACAGTTTATATTGTTCCAGATTTTTTTAAGTTTGTATTAAAAGCATGATATATAATAGCCTCATGCTTGCTCCTGGCTTGTTTTACTGGGGGGTCCCTTTTAGGATGGGGAACGAGGGAGCAACCCAGCCTCTGTTGGCTTCAAGAGACCGTTGGTCCTCCTCACCTGACCCCTTGGGGGGGGGCCACGTGCCACAGGCCCCTTTTGCCCACCTGTCCCATCAACCTAGGACATGGAGTCCCCACTTCCCCGGGGTTCTTTTCCACACTGGAAATCGGCTCCCCGAGGCCGGGAACTGCCCAGGCTCCCTCTGCTGATAGGCTGCGGAGCCAGGACTGGCAACAGAGCCTTGAGAACAGCAGAACTTCGTGGGTTTTTTAGGAATGGCCTGTTCCTCGGAGGCCGAGGGACGGATCGGCCTCCAGCCTGCTCTCGATCTAGTATTTGCCGACCTCACACGGCTAGACCCTCAGAGGCGGAAAGGATGAGAAGAGCCACCTAAGTGAGGTTCTGTCCAAAAAACCTGCTTCTTGGATTCTCGGCCTTTCTCTTGGCTGGGCGGTTCCAGAGCCTGGGGCTGGGGAAGAGCTCAGCCACTGCCCCCACCCCCACCCCCACGGGTCCAGCCTGTAAAATGCTACTTCCTTTGTGTGCCTTCTCCCTGGCAGTGGCCCCCAGGTTGAAGAGGGCAGCCAGGTACTCAAAGAATCTTCTTCGACCCTCAGAGCAATCTGGGAGCAGAGGTGTTCTCTCCACAGTACAATTGAGAACAGGGCTTCCAGGTGGATTACCTGCTCCATTCACACGACTCATAACATGGGAAGCTGGGACACTGACATTTTCATGTAGAGTTGTGGGAACTGCTATAGAAGTGTGACGCTGGTGGAGGGGACAGGAGGGCTGACCTTGCCACCTCCAGGCTGGGACCGGGGGCAGGCAGTTCTGGGGCATCAGTGGGTTGGGGGTCTCCTCTGGTGCCCTGCTTCCCAAACAGGCCAGCCCGGATCCCTCCCCACCCAGCGTGTGAACTAGGCCTAGAAGCTCTCGGGCCAGCCCCCAAACCTCGGCACAGGGTCCCAGGAGCCCTCCGAGGGCCGCTTTTCCACAGAGCCTATCGGGCGGAGGGAAGCTCCCGTTCAGGATGCCCAGGCCTTTGCCTGCCAGAGGTCCCCTCCCAGGGGTCCCGCTTTCCTCTGTCCTGCCGGGGAGAGGCCCAGCCTGTCCCTCTGACCCTGCGTACAGGCTACCCACCTACCTGTGGGCCCCAGGGCCACCCTCGCACACTCATTTCTATTTATGCTACCATACAGCATCTAGCACAGGTCCTGCCATAGCAGGTACCCAGAGTCCCCCACTCCCATTCCCTTGCGCATGTGCCAGAGCTGATAGGCCGGAGGGAGCCCCAGCTCAGTGCTGAGACCGCCTTCCAGGTCACCCTTCCGGCTGAGAGAATGGTAATTCTGGATTCATACAAACCCCCAAATTCTCCACAGCACAGGTAAAGAAAAGATTTCGTACCTTCATTTACTCACTAAGCGTTCACTGGGTCTCGAGCAGCGGAGTGGGGGTATAAAGGGCTGCCTGGGGGTCCCTGCCCTAGCACCGAGGAAGAAAAGGCTTTCATTCTGGTAGACTCAGCTTTCGGGAAAGAAGGCTCATTTATTCGCTTGACAAACCCTCCACGAACACCCACCGTCCGGCCTGGGAGCACAGGTGAGACAGCAGTTACAGGACAGGTGTGCCCCGCCGGGCTGACAGCTGAGGGATCAGGAGGTGAAGGAAGCACAAGTTAGCCAGGAAGGAGGAAAGCAAGGCCAGGCCCCTCCGCAGGGAACCATCCGGGCAGAGTCACCTCTACTCGGAGGACGCAGGCTCCAGTCCCACCCATGCTGCTCCCTCCAGCAAAACCACTTCACCTGCTCTGGCTCCTCAGTTCCCCTCGCTTCTAAAACGGGGATAAGGATTGCACTACCGGTGAACATTAGATGAAGTGGTGAATGGAAAATGCTAAGCACAGCGGCTGGCCGAGAGTAAATGGCAGGGTAAGAGGCAAGTGTCCCTTTCTCCATCGGGGCCGTTACTGTCCATCCTCGAACACGGCCAGCCGGCCCAGTCCCGCAGGCTTCCCTGCATCAGCAAACAGGCCGAAACCCAGCCCCGCCCGCAGCAGGACCCGGCGGCTGGGGCACCAAAGGAAGCTTCGTCCTTGGAGCAGAGGCTAGGCCGGCCTCTGCTCTGCCCTCTGCTAAGGTGGGAGGCTGCCTGTCCCCCAGCAATGTCCCCCTCCCCCATACTATAAAGTATCCTGACTGCCCCTCGTCCTCTCCGGGGGCCTGGCCTTCAGCCTTGGGCTGCGACGGGCCCTTGACCTGCGTCCCGAAACCTTCTGGGAGTTTCTCTCTGGAGAACAGATGGGCGGGTGGGTGTGAGTCATGGGGGCAGGAGAACTCTGTTCCGTTGGTCACTGCCTGCCTGAGTCAGTGCCTGCCCGTAGGCCAAGGGGATGCCGCTGTCTTGTCCTCGAGACTGCCACCTCCCCGAGTGAGTCAGGGGCAGAGGGGCACACTCCCCCCTTCCTCCTCCCCCTGGGCCTGGCCAGTTTGGCCAAGTCCTGCCTGGGCAGGGCCTAAGGACTGGCTGGAACCGGCCAGGAAGTCTCCAAGCCCCTGGGCAATAGCAGCAACTTACTGATTCACTGTTTTTTAATTTGGGGAATTTCACGGCCAGCAAGAGAAGTGGGCTTTTGGACCTCACAGCTGCTAACTTTCTGTTTAACCTTGAACACCTCTCTCCCTCTTGACAGCTGTTCCACTTGCACAACAAGGGATTGCAAGGCTAGGCCCCTGGCCACCTAGGCCAATCGGGCTGGTCCCTGGGCCAACACCTCTTCTTCCTGCCTCCGTGGCTCCCAACACTTGAGGAGGGCCCTGTGCTATAGCATCTTTCCCAGGGAGGGAGGGAATACTAAAGGGCCGAGTCCTGGGCAGGACCACAGGGCTACTGGCCTGTAGCCTCAGGGCTACCACCCCCAGGTGTGAGGCCGTGAGGAGAGCACTGCTGGGCGGTGGCAGGGCTGAGTCAAGAGAAGGGCTGTGGAGCAGAGGCCTGGCCCAGCCACCCAAACAGCTGGGTCCTCTGATGAGCTCGCCCCTGATTTGCTCTACTCAACATTCAATATTCACCATACACCATGGGGCCTCCACAAGTCCTGGACACTGTTCCAGGCATGAGGAAAATAAGGGCAAACAGCAGAAAAAATCCCTGCTCTTCTAAAGATGATGTTCCACTAGCCGCAAATGGGAAGATGTCAGACAGCGAGGATGTGGCGTTAAGACAGTCACAACCAGTGGTGGTAGCTAGGGACCAGCTGGCTCCTTTAGCTTGGTCAGGGGAAGAGGGAGCCTTCACAAGGAGGGGGGCTCTCAGCTTGCAATGTGAACGACAAGAGAAGCAGCGGAGGGAGCAGACACTTGCAAGGGCAAGGCGGGAACAAGCGTGGTAGGTATGCTTGGGGAATGAAAGGGCCATCAGTAAACAAGAGCAATAGCACAAGATCAGGCCAAAGAAGTCCTCAGGGCCACGTCATGGGCCCTGTGGTCCAGATGGGGAGTTGGGATTTTATCTTAAATGTCAGATTTAAGTCTCTCACCCCATCTGTAGCTGGTGGCACAGAGAGAGAGTAAGACACTGCTCTCTCACACAATCAGTGAAACTTCCCGGAGCCCCTCCTTCGTGCCAGGCCCTGACCTGGCACAAAGGCCCGGCACGTGGGCCTACTAGAGGAAGTGTGGATACGTCTGGTGGTGGAAGACAGACCCAGGTCATTATGACTTCAACACCTTGACCGGGTCCACGACAGAAGGAAGCACAGGGAGCCCCACCCAGACCGGGAAGACTCTTCAGAGGGGTGACAGAAGCTAGTGGGCGAGCGGTCATGGCACAGAATACAGGCCAAATGCTCCAGGGGAGCCAGTAAGATGACACCCAGACAAAGTACAGGGGGGCTCCAGGCAGTCAGCGGGGAGGCGAGGAGAGGAACAAGATTCAGGAGTAGATGGGTGACAGGTGAAGCCATGTGCACAGCAAATGAAGATGACACATTCAAGAAGCCACAGGGAGGGGCGCCTGGGTGGCTCCAGCGGTTAAGCGTCCGACTTCGGCTCAGGTCATGATCTCTCGGTTCCAGGGTTCAAGGCCCCTGTCAGGCTCTGTTCTGACTGCTCAGAGCCTGGAACCTGCTTCAGATTCTGCGTATCTCTCTCTCTGCCCCTCCCCTGCTCGCTCGCTTGCTCTCTAAAAAAATAAAATAAAAAAAGCCAGAGATATCCCAAAGGCAGAAATATAAAACTAAAACTAAAGACCTCTAAAAGAAAACAGAAGAGAAAATTTTGTGATTTTGAGTTAGACAAAGAGTTCTTAGATATGACTCCCGAAAAGTGATCCATAAAAGAAAAAACTGATAAATTGAACTTTACTGAAAAATAAAATAAAATAAAAAGACAAGTCTCAGACTGGGAGAAAATATTTGCAAATTATATGTATCTGATAAAAATGTTTTATACAGAATCCATAAAGAACTTTCAAAACTCAATTATATAATTTTGCAATATATACAAATATCTAATCATTATGTCATACACCTGAAACTAACATAATGTTGTAAGTTAATTATATCTCAAAAAAAAAATACCCTCAATTATAAGAAAACAACAATGGGTTCCTAGCTGGCTTAGTCGGAACAGAATCTGACTCTTGATCTCAGGGTCATGAGTTTGAGACCACATTGGGTGTAGAGACCACTTTTTTTTTCAAATGTTTATTTTTGAGAGGCGGGGTGGGGGGAAGGGGAAGAGAGCAAGGGAGACAGAAGATCCGAAGTAGCCTCTTGCACTGACAGCAGAGAGCTCAGTGTGGGGCTTGAACCCACAAACCATGAGATCATGACCTAAGCCAAAGTCTGACACTTAACAGACTGAGCCACCCAGGCACCCAAAGTGTAGATATTACTTAAAAAAAAAATTCAATTAAATTAAACATTTTTAATTTAAAAATAAAAAATAAAAACCTAGTACAAAATTGGGCAAAAAGATCTGAACAGACACTTCACAAAGATGTATAAACGGTAAATAAGCATATGAGACGTTGTTCAACATCACTAGTCATTACAAAAATGCAAACTAAAGCCACAATAAACACATCTGTTCAAGCAGCTAAAATTTAAAAGACTGACAATAGCAAGTGTTAGTGAAGATGTGGAGGAATCAGTAACTTTCATACACTGCTGCTGGGAATGTAAAATGGCACAACCCCTTTAAAGAATAATTTGGAAGCTTCTTTAGAAGTTAAACACACTCCTACAATGGGACCCAGCCATTCCGTTCCTATTTACCCATAAGAAAAGGGGATGAATGTCTGGACAAACACTTATACACAAATGTTCAGCTTTCTGTGTTAGCCCCAGACTGGACAAAACCCAGCTGTCCTTCAAGGGGTGAATGCGGAACAAACTCCAGTACATCACACTATGTAAGACTCCACAACAATAAAAAGAAATGAACCTTTTTTTTTTTAAGTTTTTATTTATTTTTGAGAGAGACAGAGATAGCGTGAGTGGGGAAGGGGTAGACAGAGAGGTAGAGAGAGAACCCCAAGCAGGCTCTGCGCACCAGCACAGAGACCAACGCGGGGCTCAAACCCACAAAACCAAGAGATCATGACCTGAGCCGAAACCAAGAGTCGGACGCTTAACCGACTGAGCCACCCAGGCCCCCCAAGAAATGAACTTCTGATGCATGTAGCAACATGAATGAATCTCAAACTATTAAAATGGGTGAAAGTCAGATCAAAAAAAGAAACCCACATATTGTTTGAATCCATTTGTAGAAAATTCTAGAAAATGCAAACTAATCATGTGGCAACAGAAAGCAGACTCGTGGATGCTGGGACAGGAGAGGAGGAGGGAAAGAGACAGGAGAAAGGGATTAAAATCGAGAACAAGGAAACTCTTAGAGGTGACGGATATATTCATTATCTTGCTTCTGGTGACTAAAAGGTATAGCCAATATTCAACTGTTTGTTCCACAAATATATATTGACCTACTATGTGCAAACCCCTGTGTTCTTGGCACTGGAGATGCAGCAGGGACAACACAGTCCCTGCTGTCACCGGGCTCAGTTCTGGTGAGCAAGACCAACAATAAACCTGATAAACAAATGGAAGCCATGGAGAGAAATATCCCATGTAGGGAAACAGAACTAGCGACAAGGCAGGTACACTCGGTGGGGGGGAGTGAGAAAAGGGGGCTCTGAGCAGGTGGCAGTTAAAATGACTGGAGGGGGTCTCTCTTGTGCGCCTCTGCCCCTCGAAGACTGCCCCTCCCAGGCGCTGTTGCCTTCCAGCCCCTTCCTGCTCCACACGGCGCAGCCTCAGCTGGGTTGTGTGGCTTTGCCAGGTTCCAGGCCTCTCTCTGCCGCTCAGCTCCCTTAGCCATAGAGTGTGGAAACAGGGTTGAGCTCCCACACGGTCTGTGCCCTGCCCAAGGGGGCCTCTTGCCTTGCCTCAGCTGGATTTGGGGACAGGCCGAGCAGAAATGCCAATGGCAGGAAAACAGGTTTCTCAGGAGCCCAGCCAGCTTCTTCTGATAGACACCTTAGAGGGCCCACCCCTCTGGGTTTAGGGTCGCCTTTTTGGAGAGAGGGCATGGGTTGCAAAAGGGGGCACTCTGCTTAAGCAGGGCTCGTGGGGTAGCGGGAGGAGGTGAGGCACTGTCCTGGCCTCCAAGAAGACAGCTCTAGCCTCCTGCTTCTGCCAGGGCTGGGGACAGGCCAGGCTGGCCTGAGGCCCAGAGGGGCAGGGCGGGAGGTCATCAGCTACCGGTGGGGGGGGCCTGCTTGGCCCTCTCTCTGGACACAATGTCCTGGACCGCTCCACAACTTGGCTGGCCGACAGGGAACAGTAGCTGGCAGAGGGTACGGGCAGCCGGCCGACTGGGGGTGGGGACCAGCCTGGCCGGAGCGAAGGGCTTCTTCGTACAACCTGACCCGCCGCCTTGGGCAAGGAGAGGACCAGGCTGTCTGTGACAGAGACAAGGGGGTCTGGCGCCCTGTTGAGGACCTCAGCCATCCTTCCCTACCGCGTGCCTTAGTTTCCCCATACCGCTCCCAGCTGCCATCACTTGAGCTAAGTCCTACCTAAGTATAGGACCCTGCAAATGCTGGCCCTGCCCCTTCCTGCCGTGACCTTAGGCAGTTACCACCTCTGTGAGACTCGGGATTTTCACCTGAAAAAATGGCACTTACCTCTTTGGGCCGGAATGCAGGGAGAGCATTTAGGATGGTTCCCCTCACGCCTCATGGAGGAAGCGCCTGATGGACCAGTTGCACTATAATTACATTAATAAGCTACCGTAACAATCTTTATGCACTGAAGCCTTCCTGTGTGTCAGGAACTTTACCTACATTTCCCCCGAACCCCCGCAGCAACGCTGAAGGCAGGTTTTATCGCCCTCGTTTTATTTTAGTGTTTACTTTTTTAATATTTACCTATTTTTGAGAGAGACAGAGTGCGAGCCGGGGAAGGGGCAGTGAGAGAGGGAGACACAGAATCCGAAGCAGGCTCTGAACTGTCAGCACAGAGCCCAACACGGGGTTCGAACTCACGAACCGCGAGATCATGACCTGAGCTGAGGTAGATGCTTAACCGACTGAGCCACCCAGGCGCCCCTGTCACCCTCATTTTATATGTGAAGAAACTGAGCTTTAAGGAGCAAAGGAACACAACTGATATTAGGAGCAAGTGGCTCCCCACCCCTGTAGGAAAAAGAGTAAGAACCCAATGAGTAACCCCGCGGGAATCCCTGAGGCCAGGCTGGAGCAGGGAGGGCCTGAGGGGGTCCTAGGAACTCAGCAGGTGAATCCAGAGACCGTGCTCACTTCCCGCGGACACTCCTGGCAGAGTCCAAACTACATTCAGGTATCCGAGCCACGGTGCCCGGCAGAGGCTGACGGACAGTTGTGGGGAGGGATCTATTCATGCATTTAGCAAATACAATAGAGGGAAATTCAGTCTGGACCGGACTGCCAGACTTTGGACTCAGACACCATAACCCGTGAGGTGTGTGTTCTGGAGGCATGGTGACTCCCAGTGTTCCCAGTGAAAGTGCTGTGTCCCAGGAAACCCCTCAGTCCAGGGCAACCGGGGACAGTTGGGTCACCCGACCCGGAAGAGTTACTCCACCTCCTAGTTTCCTCAACTGTAAAAGGACACCAGTTCTCACCTGTTGGGAGGTAAAGAGAGCATAAAGCTGTGGGCTCACAGTCCAGGCGGGAGGGGAGGGAGGTGGGTGTGATCATCCCCGTTTTGCAGATGAAGGGACTGAGGCCCCCACTGAAGCGGAGCAGCACACAGAAGGCCTGGGCAGATACTTCTCTTGTCCCAGAGTCTGACCTTAGAAGGTACCAGACGAGGCCCCCTGTGCTGCACCGCCCTCCAGGACCAGCGCTGCCTGCAGCTGTGGGCCAGGCCAGAGGGCAGGCATGGACCATGTGTTCCCCGGGCAAAGGCCAAGGTCCACCCAAGGTCCACCGGGAGCGGACTGGCCCAGTGGGGCGCTGCCAAGGAGCCCAAGGCCAGGTTCAGGTCCTGCACTGAGCCAGGTCTCAGAAGGGGATTAGTGGAGGATTGGGAGTTTTCAGTTCCCTTGCTAAGTACTCGGCAGGTGCTGAACATGCCTCGGTCCCGGTCCTCCCCTACAACGCTAGAAGGAGGGCCCATGAGCAGCCCCAATTTATAGGTGGGGATACTGAGGCTCTAAGAGGTGAAGGCTACCCAAGGTGACCCAGAGGGTACCACTGCCTGGCTTTAGAATTCAAGATACATTGTGGCCCAGGCACAGCGGCGTGGGGGGAGCGGCCGTGGAAGGCTCCAGGGGCAGGGCGGCTCCAGGGGCAGGGCGGCTCCAGGGCCCCTAAGGTCCTGGCCAGGGAGAACCTTAGCACAGAGGAGGGGCCGAGGCGGGGCCCAGGCTCCCACACAGTCTGGACTCCCCTGTAAGCCCAAGAATCATAGCCAGCGCGGTCACCCCCATCCCCCCAGGCACCCACCTTGCTGGGCCCCGCCAGACAGCGGCCTCAGTTTACCCTGGGGCCTTAAGCAGAAGGGAAGGTTGTGGGGCCACGCAGGACCGCGCCCGGGGAGGGGCCGGGGCCTCTCGTTTCTTGGCCCCCCACCCCAGCGGAGGCGGGAGGGGGAGGGGAGGGGCGAGGGTTACGTAACGGGCGACGCGGGGGGCGGGGCGGGGCAGGGCAGCCAATGGGGGCGGCCCCTCCTAGGAAGAGCCTGGCTGTTCCGTCCTCAGTCACCAGAACGGCCCCCTCCGCGCCCGCCGAGCCCGCGGGTGCTGGGCATGGGGGCCGGGGGCGAGCGGCCACCTGGGGCGAGCGAGGCCGGGAGCCCGCGGCGCGTGCGCGGGGGCTGAGGCCGCTCCCGGGCGGGCGAGCCTCGCAGCCCAGAGGTCCCCGCGCTGGCTCCCCGGGGCCGGCGTTCGGCGCCCCGAGCCTCCTGCCCGGCCCCCGGCCCCCGCAGCCCTTCTGCGCTCCCGCTGGTCAGGCGACGTCACACTTCGCGGCCCGGAGCCCCCCCCCCCCCTCCAAGGTCACCCGGGACCCGCGGGAGCTCCGGGCCCGCGCCGCCCCTTCCCCGCCGAGCGCGTCTGCCTCCCCCGCTCCCCGGCGGCGGTCGCTGCCTCCCTCCGCTCGCACTTACTTCATCCGGCCTGGCCTCGCTGTTATTTATATCCGCGTCTGGCTCCCCAGCAGACGGCCGCGACGGGAGGCGGCAGCGGGGCCGGCCTGGGGCCCGCCCGCCCGCCGTGCGCAGCAAATGCCGGCGGCCCGGGGCTCCGCCTTTGCCCAACAGACGGAGGGAGCCCCTTGCCGAAGCCCGTAGCCCAGCCTGCTCGCCTCCGCCTGGGAAAAGGAGGCAAGGCTGCGGGCAGCTACCGCCCCTCCAGGACGGCACTGGCCGTCCCTCTCTGCCCCGGGCCGGGGCGTCATCTCGGGCTTCCATGCCGCATCCAGGATCGTGGCCACTGGGCAGCTGCTTAACAATGCTGATTCTGGAATTCCACACCAGTCCCCTCTGAGTGGGCCTTCTGGCGATGCGGCCTGGGACTCAGCATTCGAAACAGCCTCCCTAGGGGAATCTTGGGCTTCCTAAGGCTTGGGAGCTGTCTTGGGCTTGTTTTTCGGGGAGGCAGGAAGCAAACAGCAGGAGGGGTGGCAGGTTGGGACTGCCCCTGCTTTGATTTGATGGGCAGGATGCAAAGATAGGCCAGAGCAAGTGAAGGGCCTCCGTGGGGGGGGGGGGGGGGGAGGTTAGACTAGGGTCTGTGGCCGGATACTGGAATTGCGGCCCCCACACACCGGCAAAGCCTTTTAATGCCTACTAAGGGGTACGGTAGATCCCACCATTCTCCGGCAACATTGCCAAGTGGGCCTTGTCTCCACTTTACAAGGCTCAGAGAGGGGATGTAACATGGACAAAGTCCACCGCGAGCGATGAGCAGGGTCAGGACCCAGTGAATTCCTTCATCCAAGCACTAGCTAGGCCCTGGCACAGACAGGGCAATACAGTAGAGCTCCTGCCCTTAGAAGAGCTGTGGGTCCAGAGGAGAGGTGGGCAGCAACCACAGCAATCAATCCCGATGGCAGTCGCGGGCTGATGAGCACTGGTAGCTCAGAGCAGAACTGTGAAGGATGAATAGGAGTTTCCCAGGAAGATACACGAGGGGGCATTCCGGGCAGCAAGAACAGCTTGTTCAACTGCTAGAGGCCCAAAATAGCAACCGCCGTAGGGATCTATGAGCAGTTTGAGGCTGAGGCTTAGAGCGTGTCAGGTAGTGGTGAGAGATGAGGCTGGAAGTGCAGGAAAAGCCTTGACCAGGCGGGGTGCCTGACTTTGTCCTGAGTGCAGGGAGCCAGGAAGTCCATAGAGGAGGGGGGAGGCGGGAGAGGGATGGGAGCAGAGGCGGCAGGGTCTCCTTTCCAGACCTTCCCTGTGTCCTCATGGCACCCCTTCTTTCCCCCAGCCCTCATGCCCACCCTGGCTTCGCCTCAGCTCTCTATCAGCAGCTCAAGCTGGGGACTGTCAGGGGATGCTAAACCCCATCCCAGCTGGCCATGATTTGCCGGCTGCGAGGGCTAGAGGAGGTGATTCTGTCTCTCTGGATCTCAGTTTCCTCATCTATAAAATGGGGCCAGCACAAATCCTTGCCACTCTCTCCTTGGGGTCAGAGTGAGATGCAGAGGCGAAGGATGGTCAGGAGGAGCGTGATTATTTTGAACAATGTCAAGCACAATGCTAGGCATTTGCTCATGTGGTGCCTCGCCCTGGCCTCCATCCGAGTGAGACTGCTCCCCAAACGCTCCCTCATCCCTTGCCCCCCAGACTTCAGGAACCACCACCTGAGAGCTAGCACTGCTGGCCTCACGTTCCGGAGCTGCCAAAGCTCTTAAAGTTGGGGCCTCAGTTTTCTCAGATGCAAAATGGAATGCTCCCAAGTGTTGGGCGAGGCAGGCAGCCCCTCTTGCCCAGGGCAACCCAGGCTGGCTCTCCCCAAATACAAACAGCAGAAAGGGCAAATCGGGACCCCCCCCCCTCCCCTCTGCCACCCCAGGCCCTGCCAAGGACATCCTGTGCCCTGGTGATGTCACCAAGCCCTGGGAGCCGGGGCTGGCTGGAGCTAACAGCACTCAGGATTTATTTTTAAACTCTTAGCAAGGTCAGCTCCCTGTCCCCTCCGTATCACACCCCACCTCACCCCACCTAGCTGTCTCCCATATCCCAGCTGAGCCCCCAGGCCATTCCTTGGAGGTTTGCCCACACACTCTGTTTCTGCCCCCACCGGGCTTCTGAGGGGCTGTGGAGAGCCCACAGTGTCATCGGCCAGGTGTCTCTGATCACCAAACCCAGACCTGCTGAGGTTAACTGATGGGCCCCTAAAGGGGGACCCCAGCCTCCTCTGCCTCCTGAAGCCCAAAGGGGGCAAGGGACTTGCCCAGGGTGCCACAGCTAGGCTCAGGTCATGATCTCTCAGTTCACAAGTTCGAGCCCCGGATCAGGCTCTGTACTGACAGCCCAGGGCTGTCATTTTTTAAAAAATGGCTTTTTGCCTGCAGGCTCAAGGCTTTCTTGATGCCGTGTAGCTCAGACAAGCTGCAGGAATAGACTGGGAGCTGGGGTGGCGCCTGGCATCACAGCCCTCACCAACACCCCAAGCGGGATGTGTGTCCATCACAATTGTCACGCGCCTACCCTCTCAAGTGACTTTAATGTTTTTTTATGTTTATTTGAGAGAGAGAGACAGAGACAGAGACAGAGACAGAGCGTGAGTGGGGGAGGGGCAGAGAGGGAGACACAGAATCCAAAGTAGGCTCCAGGCTCTGAGTGGTCAGCACAGAATCTGATGCGGGGTCGAACTCATAAACCGCGAGATCACAACCTGAGTCGAAGTCGGACGCTTAACTGACTGAGCCACCCAGGCGCCCCTCAAGTGATTTTAGACTAAGGGTCTGTCAGGACCCTGAGCTTAGACATTTATTCTGATGAACTATCCCTTTTATCAGTTTCATATGTCGGCCTTCTGGGTAAGATTGTGGTTGAAAATGAGGTTCGGGGTGCCTGGGTGGCTCAGTCAGTTGAGCGTCTGACTTCGGCTCAGGTCATGATCTCCCGGTTCGTGGGTTCGAGCCCCGTATCGGGCTCTGTGCTGACAGACAGCTCAGAGCCTGGAGCCTGTCTTCGGATTCTGTGTCTCCCCCTCTCTCTGACCCTCCTCTGCTCGTGCTGTCTCTCTCTGTCTCTCAAAAAAAAATTTTTTTTTTAATTAAAAAAACAGAAAATGAGGTTCTACTGGAAAAATCCATATGACAATGGCAGCTTTGACAACTCTATGGTCACAGCTGCTCTGGGAGGCTGGGCAAGGCTGGAGGCCTCCTTGAGCAAAGGGGGGAACCAAGCTCAAAGGGGAAGAGTGACTTGTGCAGTGGCTGGAATCCAGGCTCCTTCTGTCCTCTAGTGCACGTGAGGTGAGGCGAACCTACCTTGCCCAGCCCAGCCCAGCCTAGAGTCAGTGGTCTCAGACACCCCTGCAGCCCACAGCACCTAGCATGGACAAGCCCTTAGAATATCCATTTCTTGACTGTTCACTTCAGCGTGACACAGACTCTGGGCCCAGGGAGACTCAGTTTGAAACCTGCCTATGGCATTTCTGAGCTGTGTGATCTCGGGCAAGTCACTTCACCTCTCTGTGCCTCATTTTCTCCCCTGAAAAATGGGGATAATAATACGATGCAATTCTAGTTGTGGGAAATACTGCTTTGAGAGACTGCCTGAAAAGCACTGGGCACAAGGCCGGATGCTTAGTGAGTACTCAATCGACAGCAGATATTATTATTATTATATTATTATTATTATTCCTAAGCAAATGGTCACTGAATCTTCACCTTGAAGCTGGGCCTGGAAAATTGGCCTCTTCAGACAGTGTCTGGGCCGAGCCACCAGGAGCTGGGGGGACAGCTCAGCTGGTCTGGGAGAAAGACTCGTAGAGAAAACCTTCTGGCTAGACAGGGGTGGGTGTGTGGAGGGAGGCCAGAACCAGCTCAGGAACCCCCAAAACCTCAGCAGCCCCTTTGTCTTCCATCATTACTACCACCACCACCACCACCCTCATCTCCCCAGGGGGTCACTTGAGTGAAAAGAGCAGAGCCAGGTGGCCAGGCAGATGGCTTGTCACCAGGAGGGTGAGGAGCCAAGAAAGGGAGCCTGTGCCCCCCTTCCCTTACCCACACCCCAGCGTGTCTGCTGAAAGTCCACCAGGGCTGGGTTCCAACCCTTTTACCGTGGGATCTTAGCCAAGTCACTTCATTTCTCTGAACCTCAATTTTCTCCTCTGTGAAATGGGCATAAAGGTATCCTAAAGGGCTTCTGTGAAGATGAAAAGGACAGGGGAGTAAAGTATGTGGCACACAGTACGTGCTTAATCATTGTATCTCTTGAGAAGGGAAAGAGCCAGGCTGACTCTCTGCATGAAGTGGGCAGGCTGGGGACAGGCCCCTCCAACTTCACCCTAGGTCCCTCATCCACAGGAAGTCCACAGCCTCCTTGACTGTGCTGACAGGACTGAGAGTGAGGGCCGGGCTGGGGGGGGGGGCGGGGAGGTATGAATGCAAATGAATGCAAATCAGGCAGCACAGGTGCTCTTGGGGAGAGAGAAGATTCAGCTACCTACAGGGGGATTGGGGGCGGGAACAGAAGCGGGGTGTCCTGGTACAGACTGAGTAGGTGCTCCCGGCCCTGAGGTCCCCTCTTGGGAGGGAGATGAAAGCCCCTGGTTCCCTGAATCCCTGATCCTCCTCCGCCAAGATGAGAGGCAGCCCATCGTCACCCATGGGCTCCCAGATGTGGACACACACAGACATACACTCACTCACTTAAACACATACATAGACAAACACATACATCTTAGGACTCTGACTATCTCTCTCTCTCTCTCTCTCTCTCATGCACACACGCACATACACACACTCTCTTCAGGTCACAGGGCTCATGGCAGGGGAGGCCCTAGAGAGACTTTCCCTGTTTGATGCAGCAGGAGGCTGAGGCCCCAGGGGCGGCTGGTTTCCTGTCCACCTGTCTTTTCCCCAGATGCACACACCACGCACTCACGCATCACTGGGGAGGCCCCTCAGGAAGCCCCTCAGCCTCATTCTGATAGGGTAGCCCACCTGGGCCACCTGCCACAGGGTTTAGTCCTTGTTCACCCCTTGTCCCCTGCTGACGAGGAAGCTGGGGGCAGCCAGCCCTCCCTCCCTTCCTCCCAGCCTTCTGTGGACACCCCTGGACCACATCCAACAGAAGCCAGCCACTGGAGGACAGGCAGGGCGGGGGCCGAGTCAGCTGGTGCCCCACAGCACCGCCTGGCACGCCTGGCACGGGAGGGAGGCCCTGTGGCTTTGCTGAGAGAATAAATCTGGAGGCCAGACCCGAGGTCACAGCCCGGAGATGTGTCTGCAGCACCACCTGGTGGTGACATGGCACTCCAGCCGACACCCGGCCCTGTCGGGCCAGCCCTGTTCCTGTCCCCCTATCCCCTGTAGGTTCGCACATTCACTGAGCAGCTGCCGTGTGCCAAGGACTGGACAGGCCGGGCCCCGAGAATGAGACCAGGCCGAGAAGATCTGGCGGGGGTGGGGGGGACAGCACTCCAGCAGACAGGACAGCAAGTGCCCTGGCTCTAAAGATGGGAAGGAGCAGGGCCTGACCCAGGAGGAGCCCAGGGGCAAAGTGGCTAGAGCCTGGTGCTGGGGTTGGAGAGGGAGGGAAGAGAGAGAGCCCAAGGCAGGTGTCACAGAGCTCTTCAGGCTGCAGGGAGGAGTCGGGATTTGTTTCCGAGTGTGATGGGAGCCATGGGATGTGGCGGATGGTTGAAAGGTGGCAGGAGACGACAGAGGAAGTCGGGCGGCGGGGTGGCGGGGGAGCGCTGCCACCATCCAGGTAGGACACAGAGGCATCTCGGACACCAGGGGTGGCAGTAGGGGTAGTAAGGAGCCCCTGGATTCTAGAACTGGTAGGATTCGTGGTTGGATTGGATAGGGCTGTGAGATAAAGCAGGGAATTAGGCTTTGGTCTAAGCACCTGGGGAGCAGTGGGGCCCTTTACTTTGAAGGGAAGACATAGGAGGAGCAGGTTTGGGGGAGACCAGGAGCCTGTGGGCAGGCTAAGGGGAGATGTCTGTGAGGCATCTAAGTGTGTGGAGCTTCGGGGAGCGGATGTGGGGGGAGGTACTCACGGCAGGTTGCTGGGGTATAGACGGTACGTAATAGCTGCTTGCTGTGTGCCAGGCGCTATACTAAGGATTTCATGTTTCGTTTTTTAATTTATTTTGAGAGAGGAAGGGAGTGCACGTGTGCACGTGAGCAGGGGAGGGGCAGAGACAGAGGGAGAGAGAGAATCCCAAGCAGTCTTCGTGCTGTCAGCACAGAGTCCGACTTGGGGATTGAACTCACAAACCTGTGAGATCATGACCTGAATTGAAATCAAGAGTCAGATGCTTCAGCTACAGAGGTACCCAGGCACTTCGGATTTCATGTGTTTTCATTCACTGGAGCCTCACCTCAAGTGTGAGGGCGGGACTGGGTCTGGCTGGAGGCCTGCTGAGGAAAATGTAGAATCATGCAGGAGGGGCAACTTGTCCCCAAGGGTGTTAAAGAAGACTTCCTGGTGGAGGTGACTGCTGACTAGGGCCTGGAGGGATGAGTAGGAGTTTGTGAGGCAGAGAAGAGAGGGAAGGGAAGGCTGGGCTTGCCCAAGCAAGGACAAAGGCCTGGTGGTGCTATGGAATGTGACCATCAGTGCTGAGACCCACGCTTCCAGTACCCTTGGGCAGATGGGGAAACTGACGCCCAGCGCAAGGAAGGCCTCGGTGAGTCATTGGTAGGCTGGGCACTGGCTCCTGGCCCAGGACTCCAGTCCCAGCTTTGGGTGCCTCCACTGGCTCTGGTCACACCCCTGAGGCTTGCCCTTGGGGCCTCAGCAAGGTTCTAGGGTAGGATTTCGAGGTGATTTGAGTTCAGCCCAGCAGCGTCTCAGAGTAACAGGCTTGGGGGTGTAGCCCAGCTCTGCCACAGATGTGGGTTGAAGCAGTTACAGACTCAGACCTCGGGAAGACAGCCACGCTCTCTAGCCCGGAGCGGCCTGGCCCTGATTCCCAGCCTCATCTCCGGCCTCTACCTACGGCAGTCTCGGTCTCTGCCCCCCAGCCAGTTTTGCTAATGGTGGACTAGCCCGCATTGGCAAGTCTATGGGGAAGTGATTTCCGTGTGAGCTGGGGGTAAGGGTGGAGTGAGGCATCTATCATATTCTGGGTCCCAAATGTGTTGGGCTGGGACACTGTCCTATTTCCCGTCCCTTGCAGTTTATACGGGACTTCTGTCCAGCATCTCATACCATCTTCATGGCAGCCCCGATAAGTGAGCAGGACAGGGATTCTGATTCCGTGGCACTGATGAAGAAGGGGCTCAGAGAGGGATATGGCTTGCAGGAGGGCACACAGCAAGTTGGAGATGGACCTGGGATGAGGCTGGTTCCATGTGAGCCCCGGTTTTTGTGAGCAGCTCATGGTCTGGGTAGGAATAGGAACAGCCAGTGCCCTGCCTGAGTGAAGGGCCACCCAGCTTCGATGTGATTTCAGGGAGACAGGAAACATGGAGATGCAAGATCCCTTAGCCCAAATCTCATTTTACTGTGTGGCCTTGGGTAGCTCCTTTCTCTCTCTGGGTCCCTCTCCCATCCATTCAAGGAGGGCCTGCGTATGATAACTTCTAAGGTCCTTGTTGTCCGAAGCCTCTGGCCCTGGCACCCAGGAGAGGGCATTCCATAAGGGAAGGAGAAAGAGAGACATCGGTCCCGGGGGTGGCTGGGGACCAAGGAAGAGGCTGGGAGGAGGGTGGGGAAGAGAAGCAGAATCACTTCCACTCTCCGAACCTGTTTCCACATTTGCCCAGTGGGGGTCACTGTGAAGGTCCTGGCCCAGCGTGTGGGACAAACATCAGTCTTTTCCTCCCCCTTGCCATCAGCTGGGCCTGGCTTCCCTGCTGCTGGCCAGGGGTGGCTTGGCACCCCTGGTGGCTTCCCAGTCCATGGGAAGATGTCAGACCAGGCTTTGGTCTGGCCGCTTTGGCTGGCTGACCTCCGCCGGCCCAAGGGAGGTGGAAGGTGGGGGTGTACTTCGCACGCGGACAGGCCTAGGCGGCTCCAGCACCTTGGCCAGGAGGTGGCTCAGATGGGGAAGAGCTCGGGCTTAGGAGCCACCTGGCCTGGGCTGGACTCTCAGCGCTGATACTCAGTAGCTGTGAGATCTTGTGTGAGTCACGTAAGACTTAGCTGAGCCTCAGTCTGTCCTCTCCTGGAAAACGATGCACGTCCTAGGTGGTGTGAGGCTGAGACAACAGGAGAGCAGTGAGGGATGCTGTCCCTGGCTGGGGCTCAGAGAATTGGCTGCGCTTGCTCCTTCCTCTGCGTTCTCTGCAGCCCGCATGGGATCCACTAGAGTCGGCCTGGATTCCAGGCCAAAAGGATGCCCCCTGCCCAGCTTGGAGACATCGCAGCCTCAGAGCTCGTGGCTTATGATAAGCGGCTCCTGCTCCACCATGTCCAGGCACCAGCCCATGGGGCTGGGAGGACTTGCTGAAGTAAGAAGCTGATGAGAGCACAGGAAGGGCTGGCTGGGGGCCAGGGGCTGGGGGCACCCACCTTCTAATCTATTTCCCACTTCCTTTGCTGTTCACCCCTACCTCTGGCTGGCAGCTTTCCCGGATTAGCAGCCGAAGTCGGGAGCTGCCAGCCAGGCTGGCCTGGCATAGCCTTGGGGAGGTGTATCAGGGCTGTCCGGTGGTTGGGTACCATTAAGGAAGCCTGTGTCCAGCTTTGGAAGTTTGTCCTCCGGAGAGGTGGGAGGGAGAAGTGCATTGTGTTGGCACTCACACCTTCTCCGTGTAGCACCTTCACCTCATGCAGACAGAGAAATCACTTCGGGAGGTGGGATAACTCACCCCCGGCCACACAGCTGGCCTGAGGGCTGCATCCCACACTGACCAGCTGCTGGGCCTGGAGAGGTCATCTCAGTGTCGAATCTTCTACACCATTGCCACAGTGGCGTCAGCACTTTCCAGGTGCCTGTGCTGGTGTCCCATTCTACAGATAAAAAAACCAGAAGCCCAGTGCTGTCAGCCTATCAGCATGCAGGGCCTGCTTCAGATCCTTTGCTCCCCTCTCCCTGCCTCTCCCCGACTTGCGCTCTCTCAAAAATAAAAAACAAAAATAAAAATAAAGAAGGCAAAAACCAAATCAAAACAAAACAAAACAAAATAACAGAAGCCCAGACGGGAGCAGTGACCTGCCCAAGATCGAATCCTGAATTGGCGATGAAGGCAAGGTTTGAACCCAGGACTGACTCCAAAGCCTGTGTTCTTACCTGCCACGTGCTAGGCAGAGATCTTGTGACTTTGCCACATTTTGAGCCTGAATCTCCTATGCTCCCAAGGCTGCATGTCTGCTTTGGGTGGGAGCATTTGTATGCAGAGTAGAGAATGTAGTGGGTTAGGGCAGGTCACCTTCAGGGAGAAACAGACCTCAAGTTGACAGATTTCAGGGAAGGACCCTCTAGGCCCAGTTTAGTCACATGTTTATTTATTGACCAATCTACTGTGTCCAGGGCTGGGGTCAGTAACCACGTAGCAGCCCCCTGGAGACCCTGAGGGGGCTTAGCGGGTGGGGAAAGGCCTACACAAAGCCTTTGCCTAAAGATTCTCCTGCTGGGCCCCGAGGTGCTGTTTAAGTTACATCTGCTTTCTCAGGCTTCTTGGCGTCCCATTCCCAACCTCCATGGCAAGAAGGTAGGAGCGTCAAGGTTCCACTCACCCCGGGTCCTCATCTAACTGGTCTCCTTGTGCCTCACCCCTCTGGCCAGCAGGATGGGCTGCGTCTGGCCTCTGTACGGACAGAGGTCAGAAGCCACCCGGACTCAGCTCTGTGCCCAACTTGTATGTGAGCCTTAAGGGCAAATCACACCCATTCACCCTTCTAGTCTCAGCTTAAATGCCGCCTGCAGATAGGTCCTCTGTGACCCCTCCAGTAGGACTGGTCTCTCTCCTAGTTTCCCAGTCTTTACAGCCATATCACTTAGTACAATCCATCATTCCCCTATTTTCATCTCTGAAATGTTTGTCTTTCCTAGCAGATTATGAAGGCAGGAGGCAGGGCTGACACAGAAAAGACACTTGATAGATATTTGCTGGATGAAGTTTTTCTAAACTTTGGTTTCCCCATCTGTACAATGGGGTTAACATTCCCCCCACCCCCAGTGAAGTTCAGATAAAACAGTATCTCAAAGCACCCAGCCCTGGCCGAGGCTACAGAAGATACTAGAAGGGGGGCGCCGGGGTGGCTCAGTTGGTTCAGCGTCTGACGTCAGCTCAGGTAGTGATCTCACAGTTCGTGAGTTTGAGCCCCGCGCTGGGCTCTGTGCTGACAGCTCAGAGCCTGGAGCCTGCTTCGGATTCTGTGTCTCCCTCTCTCTCTGCCCCTCCCCTGGCTCACACTCTGCCTGTCTCAAAACTAAATAAACATAAAAAACGTTTAAAAGAAGATACTAGAAGATACTCAAGATACTAGGAGCTGGCATGAGCAGGAGGCTGGGCTGGAAGGCCTTTGTAAACTGTGGGGAGACAGGAAGACCCAAGGGTGCAGTTGGTTAAAGACAGGATATATGGTACTGCCCTGACCCCAGGGCCAAGAACAGTCTGCCTCCCTTTACTGTTAAGGGAATTTGAACTTGAAAATTTGGAACCCACTCTGGGTTTGAATTTCAGCTCCACTGCTATTATTTGGGCATTTCACTTTGCTTTTCTGAGTCTGTCTATAAAACGGCCATTTTTAAAAGCCCACCTTGCCGTCTCCAAACTCTAAATGCATACATACTTTCCCCTCAGAAACACAACTGGGGGTGGTTCAAGCCACAGCAACCCTGAGCACCCCTACCATGCAGCATGGAGACGCGGGCAGAACAGTCTCGGTTTTAAACATGCAGCTGCAGGCCTCATGGGGGCGGCAGGCGCCACCATCTCCACGCACAGAGGGGGCAGAGGGAGAAGGGCGAGGACAGGGCGGAGATGGGGGAAGAGGAGGGAGATTTGCAGCAGGCCCTGCCTCAGTTGGTGCACCATATTCTGCCCCCACCTCTGATGAAGACTCCCAGGGACCCCAGGCCAGCCCTGAGCAGGGGATCTGGACCTGGGGACACCAATGCCGAGCCAATCAGTAGCTACATTGCTGGTGCCTAGCAAGTGGCTGCACCCTTGTGTATACTTTTCTTTCTTTCTTTTTGTTTTAAAAGTACACTTCGTGCCCGGTGCAGAGCACGATGCTCAGTGACCTTGACCTGAGATCACAAGTCGGACACTTAACTGAGTCACCCAGATGTCCCTATAAACTTACGTCTTAATTGTGATGGTCTCATGGCCACAGACAGAATATTTGGCAAGAGGAGAAAAGGAAAACCCCCAGAATCCCACTACCAGGACCCAACTCTCAGTCTTTGTGCTTTTTCTTTTTTACAGAGCTGCCGCCCAGTGCTCCCTGAGCACTCACTCTTCCTGAGCAGTTCCCTGTCCTTCTAGCATGTGGGCGGCACTTTTACGTGTTCAAAGTGCTTCTGATCTGGTATTTGTTGTTCCTTCATAAACTGTGAGGGAAGCAGGCAGAATTACTCCCATCTGACAGATGAGGAAACTGAGGCAGAGTGGTTGGGTGACCTGGCCAGAAAGTACCCAGCTGGTGACCCAGCGGTGCCGGGATGTCCCTCAGGCTCCTAGGCCAAAATACACCCAGAGGAAACATGGGAACAGGAGAGGAGGACAGAAGAGACAGCCCCACAATTCTCATCTCAAAATATTTAATTTTGTTTGGAAAAGGATACATTCCCGGCCTCCCTCCCTGCCACATCACTCCGGCCCACCAGCACTGACGCATTCGCACGCACACACGCACATAAGGCCAATGGGCTCCAGTCTGCTTCTGCCCTCTCCAGCTGGGAAGAAGGGGTTTTCTCCTTGCCTCCTTCCCCCACCAACGGTAAAGGGGCGAGGGCCCGCTGGAATGCCAGCTCCCAGGGGAGGGCGCAGAGCCCCACACACTCTGTCACATGCACTTAGAAAAATAAAACCAAGTGGTGTTCTGGCATCCCCAACACCATAAGATAGCAATATCCACCTGGAAGTCATCTTTGCCATTTTCTAGAAAAATTTATTGCACTTAATTAACAGATGTCAAAGGAGCTCTGGGGTAGGGGCTCTGCCACGAAAACCAGGGGTTCTTGGCCCTTTGTATCACCTGGAGCAGAGTCCCCAGGGCCCTGGATGGAGAGCTGCCCGGCACGAAGGGGCTCTCCCCTGCTGACTCCCAGGCCTGCCACGTGCCGCCTCAGGCTAGAGGACTGTATGAGCTGCCTGCCCCGGGGCCATGGCACCCCCCCTCCCCCACAGGGCAATGCTTACCCAGAGTCCAGGGTCACTGCCAAGTGCCCTCCCTAACCTCAGGACCCGGACAGGCAAACCTCTTCCTTTGGCCAAGGGTAAGAGTTACCCAGGTCCTCCGCAAGGTGCTAGCCATCATGAAAGCTCTCTCGCTAAATCTATATATACATATACATATATATATACATATATATTTCTATATCTAGATATACACTTATTATATGTATATTCTTTCAACATTCTAGCTCATTCATGATTTGTTCTGAGGTTGCAGTGAGGCTGCCATGAAGCTGAAGACAGGAGCTCAGGAAGCCATGTGCTTCCCAAGCTACCATAAACCCATGGAAAGCCACAGATGCTGGCTTCCCTAGCCTCCAGACCTTCTTAGAAGATGGCAAAGGTCTGAGCACAGGAGCCTCACTCTTTGGCTGTCAGCCCCAAGATGGAGAGGGTCCAGGAGGGAGTCAAAGAGACTCGCACTTCCTGACGGATACTGAGCAGGCAGCAGGCCTCTCCTGCTCCAAGCACCCGATTTTTAGGCCTGGGAAGGAGACCTGCTTTACCTGAGCTCTCCTCTTCCTCAAAATGTCAACCTCCATGGACCCCTCCTTGTCCCTGCCAGGCTCCCAACTCAAAGGAGCTCTTCTAGAAGAGGCCAGCAACCACACTCTTTCCAAGTAAGCACTTTGGGAAGGAACCAGACACCCACTGCCTGGCAGGGAAGAAAGGGAGGGCACTGAACAGGCGGAAGGTGAGACAAAGAGGAGAGAGACACCAGGCTAGCGTTCCACCCACTGGGGTCGGAACATGGACACCATCCGGAGATTAAATGTCCATCCCTAAAAAACAAAAACAAAAACAAAACACGAGCCATATACTTTCTGGCCAAAGAAAAAGAAGAGCTTTTAAGCTGGAGGCTCTTCTACCAATTACCAAGTGAGAACTGCCCTCTTGGTGGGTAGCCAGACCAGAGAGAGAGTGCCCGGGCGGGCGAGCTGCCCGGGGCAGGACACGGACATGCCGGATGCAACGGCCCTGTTGTGGTTACAATACAGTAAAAGTGAACACGGTTTTTATAGAACCACAAAGTAAAAATCAAAAGGGAGGGGGCGGCCTCCCTTGGCCGCAGGGACCCTTGTCAAGTACCCTGGAAGGGCAGGTGTGCAGGTCCCCAGAGGGCCGTGGCATTCTCCTGGGGTGTGGTCCATGGCCAGTGCATGGTTTCCCCCAGTCTTCACATCTGTTATGAAAAGTCTTTCGGGTTAGGGCCTGGACTCAGAGCCACCACTTTAAATAAAGCCAGTGGTAAGCACGACAAAGTGCGCCTGTCACCTCTGACCCCTCTTTACCACAGGCTGCCTGCCCTGAGCAAATAAATACACCCATCTCCAGGTACCCCCGCTGACCACAGTGAGCAGAGGGTTCCACGGCTTTCCTCAATCAGTCTTCCAGGTACAGAAAAAGGACGACTTGAGTCCGCCGACACAAGAGAAAGGAGCAGCTGTGAGGAGGAGAGCCACAGCTGCGAAGACCCCTCCCCTCCACAACACAGCCGGGCTTGTGTGGCTGGCCCGTGTCTCCTGCCATGGAGACAGAAGAGACCCTAGCCCAAGTGACCGGCCCAAGAGCCTGCTATTCCATATAAGAGCTGGGCTGTGCCCTGGTAATGCCTCACCAGGTCCTGCCAGCTGACACTCCAGGCAGCTCGCACCGGGGAAAGATCCTAAAGCGAGAACTGGGAAGCCCTCTTCTGTTTTTAGGGAACGTGGACTCTGGCCTGGCCCATACTGGAGAGCAGAGCAAGAAAAAACAGGAACTTCTTGAGAAACATGCCCCAGCTCTCCGCCCACAGTGGAAGGGGCTGTGGAGGCCGGTTTTCTAAACACCATGCGGAAGGTGCATCCTGGCTCCAGGAAGTTAAGCTTCCTAGGCGAGGGGGGTTTTCCTTTTAAATCCAAGATCTGAGCGTGGTCACTGGGTGAAAAGAAACAGCAGGCTCAGAGGCCCAGTGTAGTGGAACAAAGAAGTTTCAGGTGGCCTCCACGAGTGACCTGGAGAAGAGATGAGAAGGCCTCCCTCTGCACTGTGGTCAAGACTCGAAGACCAGCCGCCCTGGGAGTCCCTCCTCCAAAGCAGATGGAAAGTGGAGAGACACCTTCACCGGGGCCTCCTCCCTGGCTTCCAGGCCCCGGAGCTACAGGAGAAAGGGGTGTGGGAGCTAAGAACAGCTGGGTGCATTTGTGCTGCAGGCCCAGACCCACACCCCATCCCAGGCTGTGCAGAGACCCTGCTCCCGTGGCCTGGCACCCATGTGGACACTACGGAGGAGCTGCTGTGTCTTTCTACCTCTGAGGGGGATGGGAACGGATGCTTCTCTGAACGACTTTCTGGGGAGGGTGAG
Source organism: Cryptoprocta ferox (assembly GCA_028646485.1). Classification (NCBI taxonomy): domain Eukaryota; kingdom Metazoa; phylum Chordata; class Mammalia; order Carnivora; family Eupleridae; genus Cryptoprocta; species Cryptoprocta ferox. The sequence continues at coordinate 6,930,480 of CM053571.1, forward strand.
GTGGATGACAGACACACCCCACCTGGAAATGCGCCCTGCTACCTGAGAAGACACCGGGCGACGAGGGTCACGACTCATTCTGTGGAGACAGGCTCAATGGCCCAGGCCGGAGACTGAGGGAGAGTCAGGGAAGCCTGGGCGCCCTGTGAAAGGAGATCTGTACCCCAGAGGTCCCCTTCCGATTCAACTGGGACATCCAAGAATAGAAACTAAGGCTGATTCACCCGTCTACGTAGATTCTCTTGCATCCCCACCGGTGAGGAGGCTGGCCCCCCAGGGAAGTCGCCACGTGCGCTGGCCGTGTGATAATGATGCTTGAACGTGAACGCTCCTGGAGCGGGTGTGCCACCATTCGACCATGACGAGTCATAAGTCTCCACGCGTGTGTGGGGTTTCAGGGAGCCCCCAGGCAGAGGTCTGAGGTGCAGGCAGCGCTGCCCAAGCAGGGGCACAGGTTACAAGGGCCCGTACTTGGTCTCATACTTGGACACGATGGTCTTGCACTTGCCCACTTCCTTGCGCAGCTCAGCCACCTCCGTCCGCAGCGCCGTGTTCTCCTTCTCCAGGAAGGCCGCTCGGATGGTGATCTGGTTCTCCTTCAGGCGCCGGGCATCCCGGGACCGTTTGGCCGCTACATTGTTCTTCTTGCGTCTCGTCCAGTACTTTTCATCCTGTTGGGAAGTGTTCTCTGTGGGTCTCCCCTCTCTCTCCAGGAGGGAACCCAACCTCTCCCCTCCTGGCAGCACCCCATACCCCACGTTCCTCATGAAACTCATCTGGTGCGGCCAGACGAAAGCTCGGACCCCAGGGAAGGAGCTGCGTGTGTCAAGGACACCAAGGGGCCCTAACATTTCCCCAGGAAGGTGGAATAAAAAACAAAGTCCTTGGGTCGGATATGTGGTGGAGGGAAGGGGGTCCACTGGTAGCCTGCTCTGTGCTCCTTCGACGGAAGGCACTGTCTATATCCTTGCCTCACGCATTTTGGTTGTGGCTAAGGGCCTGCACCCTGGGTCTGGTCTCCTGAGTTTAAATCTTGGCTCTGCCTCTTATTAGTGGTGGAACTGTTTGAGTTCCTTAACCTCTCAGTGTCTCCTGTCTTTTATCTTTACAATGGGGGATAATGACAGTAACTACCTCACTGAGTTGTTTGAAGATTAATGAGTTAACATGTACAAGGTGCTTATGACAGTCCCTGGCTTATAGTAAGGTCCACACAAGTGTTTACCATTTTCATTGTCATTATTATTAAAGCCTCAGAAACCTCCTGAGAGGCAGGTATGGTTATTCCCATTTTACAGATGAGGACTCTGAGACCCAGTTAGGTTTAGGTGGCAAAATAGAGTTTGAACGCAGGTCTGTCTGATTCCAAATCTTGGATGAGATACGTTCCTTGAGTTTTTCATAAGAAAGGATGGAAAGACTACAAAATCCTCCTCTCCCTCCCCCTGAGTTCCTACAAAAGCATCAGCTTGAAAGCTGCTTGCTCCTCCCTGGGGATGGCAACATACAACTATCTTTTGTCCTTCAAAGCAAGGGCTTGTTCAAGCCCAGTTCCTGTGGCCTAGTGAGCTCCTGCCTGAGGCTGGGCTAAAGCCAGGGAAGTGGGAACATCAACACAGTGGCAGCCGTTAAGAAAAGACAGAAGCTACAGGGAGTCGTGCTGGGGCCAAATGCTACCTGACTCCCTTTCCTTCTACCAACTGCTGCAGGATATGGCTCTACGTTCTGAACTCACGCCTTTCTAAATAGTGTCCTCGAGGAGACAGGCTCCTCCACATAAAGTCAAATGGGAGGAAACACAGCCCTTCGGCTCTTGAACCAACACTGTACCTTCATTTATAACAGGTATCAGGTTACCTTCTGCTCATCGGGGACAAAGACTTTCTTGGCCTTTTTGATCATGGGCTGGGGCTTCAGGTCCTCCTCTGCAAACTTGTGCTTCCGAGGGTTGAAGAGCTCCCCACCGGGGACACTGGAGAGGACCAGGTCAGCCGGGTCAGGATTGAAGTTCACATCCACCTCCACACAGTTGGGGTCAATGGGACTGGGTGTCTCCCTCTCCTTTTCCAGGGAGGATTCTGAAAGACACAGAGGCAGGGGTTCCCAAAGCAGCCCACTGGACAGAAAGACTCACTCACGTCACACAGCCAGACACCTGCTTGAATCTCAAGGTCGCACCAGCCACTGCCACTTGGAGTGAAGAAAAACCACATCGGCATCAACCCCCAAGACAGACTGGCGTAAGTGATTCAATTCAACAACACAAATACGGAAAGAATTCTTTCCTTTAGGAACAAAATGCTCAAAAGGAAACAGAGGTTCTCAAAAAAGACAGGATTTTCCGATTGTTTTTTTCCCCCAGAAATGTTAAGCAAAACATTAACTCATTATACCCCCTTAACTTCCTGTGGTTTCAAGTTCTCAAATAATGAGAAACAGCTGAATTTCTCTGTGAACTATTATGGGCCGAGGACACAGACTGAACAATGAAATGGCTTCCATTTTTGAGTCCCTTGAGATATATCAGTCACTGTGCTCATTTAGTCTTAGGACAACTCTGAAAGGGAGACAGGTGCTGAGGCTCAGAGAAACAACCTGGTTTTCCCAGGGTCACACAGAGGGCAGGTGACCAATTATAATTTGGGTCCAGGCCTGGCTGACTCTGAATCCTTGTTCTCTGCCCTTTCTGGCTACCACTTTAGAGTGGACATTGGATTAAAGGCACTTTCAGAATTCAAAGGTTGTGTGTTATTAGAAATAAGTTATTAAAAAAAACCAAACTATACCTTTGGCCTGATCATTCAATGCTGATAAGAATACACAAAATATTCAGTCAGTAGATACTTGTTAAATATCTACCATATGCCAGGTACCGTCCTTGCAAAGACAAAGCAGTGAACAAAACAAGTAAAAATCCTTGCCTTCGTGGAATGTTATGCTAGCGGGGGAAGGCTGACATTACACAAGATAAATTAAAAATATCTATAAAAGTGTTGGATGCCATGTGGCTATTTGGGAGGAGAACATTTCAGAAAGAATGAACTTCAAGTGTACCAGGATGTGCACAGGCAAGCACTGGTATGTTCAAGAAACAGAAAGGAAGCCAATGTGGCTGAAGCGAAAGGGTAAGAGGAAAGACTCATACAACAGGTCCAGAACATAAAATATAGGGCTTTTAATCCCAATAAAGTAGTAGTTTTCAACAGGGATGATTCTGTCCACATAAAGGAAGGGGGGGGGTGTTCTACTGGCATCTGGCGGGTAGAAGCCAAGAATGCTGCTAAACATCTATAACGCACAGGACAGTCCTTCCCCCTCTTCCAACAACAACAACAAATTATCTGGTCCAAATGTCAATAGTGCCAGAGATTTTGACTTTTACCCTGAGATGGAAGAAGCCACTGGAGGGTTCTGAGCAGAGGTATGACACGACAGGTTTTCACCAGATCATGTACATAACCTCATTGGATCCTATTAGAGGGGGTTAATTACAAAGAGGGCTGAACATCAGGAGAGCAAAATGACCAGGGACCAATGTGGTGACTACGGGAATAGTGCAGCCGCCACAGTCTACACCTGCAAAACAAAGAGCCAAGGTGCCAAAGACTAACAACTAGAACTCCCACTCCGGGCTGGGAGGAGGAGACGTGGCTACAACGGCTGTGTACACTATCTGCAGGGATCTACAAAAGCTCAACGTATGCATGTGTGATGACCCAGCCATACCGCCCCACAGAGATGCACAGGTGTATTTACCAAAAGACACGCACATAAATGTTCACGGCAGTGGTTAGCATAACCTAAAACTAGGAACATCTCCAATGTCCATCAGCCTCAGAATGGACAAGCTGTGGTGTGACCATACAACAGAATACCATCCAAGCAATGAAAATGAACAAACTGCCATAGGCACGATTCTCACAAATCTGAGAAAAGAAGCAAGACAGAGCATACATATGCCTTTTAACAGAAGGAACTGAAAAATTAGAAGAGGAAACGTTACTTTCGTTTCTACCACGTGTACAATTCTTCAATATCAATCTTACTTTGTCTGTACTGTGGTTTTCTTCTGCCACAGAAGTATTCCCTAAGTATGTTTTGTAAATATATTTTGTTAGTGTAAAGAGATTCTGGGGGCACCCGGGTGACTTAGTTGAGCACGCATCAGACTCTTGATTTCAGCTCAGGTCATGATCTCACTGTTTGTGAGTTCAAGTCCTAGTTGGGCGCCGTGATGACAGCATGGAGCCTATTTGAGATCCTCTCTCTCAAAAAATAATAAACTTAAAAAAAATTCTGGGGTGCCTGGGTGGCTCAGTTGGTAAAGCGTCCGACTCCCAATTTCGGCTCAGGTCATGATCTCACAGTTGGTGAATTTGAGCCCTGCATTGGGCTCTGCACTGACGGTGCGGAGCCTGCTTGGGATTCTTTCTCCATCTGTCTTCCCCTCCCCTGCTCATGCTCTCTCTCTCAAAATAAAGAAAACTTAAAAAAAGAAAAGATTCTGATGCCTACATAAGTTGTATTAAAAAAAGAAAAGATTCTGATGCCTACATAAGTTGTATGTATATTATCAAGCTAGCTATAGGCACCTAATAAATGCCAGAATACAAACGTAATTGACTTACAATAGGTAAAAACAAACATAATATGTAATATACATACATATACAATTAATATGTAATTCCATGTATAATATACAAGTCCATGTATCTTTGGTGATGGAAACAAGGACAGTGATTATCTCTGGGCAGTAATGACTGAGTGGGGTCACAGGATATTTCCTGGATACCACCAGTGCTCTATAACCTGATTTGTGTGGTAATTACATGGGTGGGTTAACTTTGTGAAGACTCACCGAACTGTGATATAGGCACTTCTGTACGCCATATTTCACTGAGAAGGATAACTTAAAAACAAAACAAAGGCAAACGCCATGCTACCTAGGTTGCCTATGGTATAAAATGTGGGCTCATTTCCAGATCTGCCCCCTCCCCACCCATGGACCCAGCCTTCCAGAACAACCCGAGGAGCACGAAAACAAGCTGCCTTCAAGTAAGAATTCAGCTGGAATCAGCTAAACCTTCTAGATCTAATTTTACAGTAGAAAAGCAAGGGGCAGAGGAACATGTTAAATGGCGCTACAGGGATACAGTCAGAGAAATCTAGCCCGTGCAAAACTCTACGGGACCAATGACTGGGTTTCTTCAACAAATAAACTGCAAAGAAAAAAAAGGAGAGGGAACCCTGTAGATTACAGAAGATTTAAGAGACATAACTACATGAAATGTGTGGGTCTTGTTTGGATCCTGATTCAAATGAACTGCAAAATAATAACATTTATGAGACAACTTTTTGGAAATCTGAACGCTAATGGATTTATGGTCAATTTCATACGGAAAACTGGTATTTTTGTTATGTTTTTTAAAAGAACCCTTACATTTTGCATACATATTGAAATATTTACAGATAAAATAATACAGTATCTAGGATTTGATTTGATTTTTATTTATTTATTTTTTAAAATGTTTTATTTTTGAGAGACAGAGAGAGACAGAGCACAAGTAAGGGAGGGGTAGAGAGAGAGGGAGACACAGAATCGGAAGCAGGCTCCAGGCTCTGAACTGTCAGCACAGAGCCTGACGCGGGGCTCGAACTCACAAACCGTGAGATCATGACCTGAGCCAAAGTCGGAAGCCCAACCGACTGAGCCACCCAGGCGCCCCTAGGATTTGATTTTAAATCATCAGGTTAGAGAATGAAAGAGGTTATAGAAAACAAGATTGATTATGAGCTAAGAATTATGAAAGCTGAATGATGGCTACATGAAGGTTCATTATAGTAGTCTCTTTTGTATTTGTAAATTTTTCTGGGGGCGCCTGGGTGGCTTAGTCAGTTAAGCGGCCGACTTCAGCTCAGGTCGTGATCTCACAGTTCGTGGGTTCGAGCCCCGTGTCAGGCTTTGTGCTGACAGCTTAGAGCCTGGAGCCTGCTTTTGATTCTGTGTCTCCCTCTCTCTCTGACTGTCTCCCGCTCACACTCTGTGTCTCTCTCTCTCTCAAAAATAAGCGTTAAAAAAATTAAAAATTTTTTTTTCTGTAATAAGAAGTAAAAATAAATAAATAAATAAATATGGAGCATGAGACTTCCCTGGGTATGGGTCCCCTGGATTCCATACTGGCTCCTGGGATCCTTCCTGGGAGCCACTGGTCTGTATGCCTTTGTAGGGCTCCGTGAGGCAGAGACCATGTCTCTTGTGAAGGGCTCATGTCCAAGCGTAATGAAAAGCAAGCAAGCAACCAACCCACCCACCCATCTCCAGAGGTAAAATACAGAAAGGACAAAAGGATGAAGGAAGAGTCCTGAAGATGACATCTGTCCTGGCAGCAGGAATATCTTCCTTATGCCAGTGCCTAAGCAGTACGTGGCTACGGAGTCAGGCATTCTGGCTTTAAGTGTTTGCCTCCACTACCTACCGGCTGTGTGACCTTGGTCAAGTTAGTTAATTTCTTGGTTTCCTCCCCTAAAAACAGGCTTTAGAGTATCAATCTCATAAGGTTCTTGTGAGGATTATGTGCTAACACCTGGTACAGAGTAAGTGGTAAATAAACGTTAGTCGATGTTGTTGTTGTTATTACTACCACCTCTACCATGACTACTGCCTGAGCTTCCCAATAAGCCGTGGCAAAGTGCACGCAGAGGCAGAGAGCAGTGCTGCGGAAATGCAGAATGGGCTTTCTGTCTTGCAAAGCCTCAGACTGGAAGGGCTCACTCCACTGTCCTAACCATCTGCAGCACACCAACCAACAGAAAGGCAGCAACTGTGCTGAGGGACTGCTATTTTTATCCCCAGCCTCAGGGGACTGTGCTGAAGGGTGGGGAGCAGAGGATTTCTCCACACCGCAAGCCCCCTAGGACCTCTTCTGAGAGAAAGGCCCCAGTAGGTGTGTGGACTCGACTCAGTGGGAACTGGGCTTCGTGGGATGGGACAGGTGGCCAGGCACCAACCTGTGCTGGACGTGGTTTCAGAGGGCTGAAAGACCGCAGTGGAGGAGGATGGCGGGGATGCTGTGGAAGAGCTGGCTGACTCCTTCCCTTCTAGCTCGGCCACGGGCAGCAGTAGGTTCTGGGCCAGGTGGGTGGGGCTGGCGGGGATGCCATTCTCCAGCAGGAACTCATCCAGGTCCATGTACTCCAGGTGGAAAGACTCGCCATCGTACGGGATGGTCTTGTCCCAGATGGGCGGCATGAGGGAGGCTGAGACGGCCATGGTGCTGGCTGCTGCAGCCTCATCTTCCTCCAGCTTTTCCTTCCCTTTTTCTTTATCTGCAGACACAGAATCTGTGATGAGACACCACACAAGAGGGTAACTCAATCCCAGCAGGCGAGCAGTGGGCCTCCTGGGGCTGACTCATCTCTCTCAGAACCCTGGTCTATCCCATCAATTTCAAGAGCCCACTCTGCCTTCAGTTATAACCTGTCGTTTGACCCAGGCCCACTGGTCTCCTTTAGAGATGGCAGCATGACCTCGCCTGTGCTTGGGCGTCCCAGGATGTTCACAAATTCTGGGGCCTGATGTGGTCCCAGGATTAATTCAGAATCGGCTGTGGCATTGGCATCTGCAGGAGACAGGCTTCAGGGGAAAAAAATGGAGTTTCTGATTTCTTAGTAATATTTTAGGAAAGGATATTTTAGGATTCTTCAGGCCAAGAACTTTTGTGTTCTCCTGTCCTGTCCGCTCCAGCTATGCTTCTCCACAGCAACCCAGAATAGGGCTGAATCCCAGCTCTGCCACCCACTTGCTATGATGTGTGATTTTAGCCATGTTCCTGAACCTCTCCCAGCCTCAGTGGATTCCACCATAAGTAAGGGTAAAGCCGACTCTTTGGTGAAGACTAGACGTAACATTCTTTTTTCTTTTATAGTTTATTGTCAAGTTGGTTTCCATATAACACCCTAGAAGTAACATTTTCTTTTGAAGATTTTTTATTTTTAAGTAATCTCTACACCCAATGTAGGGCTTGAACTTACAACCCCTAGATCAATGCTCCATCAACGGAGACAGCCAGGCGCCCCTAGAGATAACATCTCAAAGTGTCCTGTAGGGCTCCTGGCACACAGCAGGCATCTGCTATTATCGTGAGCTCCCTGAGGGCAGAGACTAGGTCTGATTCATTTCTTGATCTCAAGGGCCACTACAGGCACAAGCTGAGGGAAAATGTGCATACCGAATGAAAAATGCTGGGTTTGCAAACTGACTCGCTATAGGTTTATTGGATAGAGAGGGCTTGGAGCTGTCTTTTCAGGACCTTTTTCAGAGCAACCATTTCAAGAGACCTCTATCCCTGAATAAGCAGAAAAGACTGAAGGCAGGTTTTCTGGGAAGAAGGAGAGGGGTGGAGCCGAAGAAGAAAAGTTTGTTCCCATTCAAAACAAAGCTGATCAATTAGGGGAGACCGGATCCCACCTAACTGTCTCAGCCCAAAACTTATGCATGTAGATATCCAAGAAAGGGCAAAGTGAGAAAAAAAGATGAAAGAAATGTGACAAGGTTAGAAGGAAATCAAAGTGACAGGGAGTCTAATGAGGAAAGTAGGAGATAAAATCATGACACGTTCATAATGGGCTTTCAAATTGAGGGAGACAACTTTGAACTCTGGATTCTGAAGTGAAAAAGAGAAATCAAATATGATTATGTTGAAAATAAACCAGTCATGCATGGACTCCTAGATCACAGTCAGCCAAAAACAGCCTGTTGGTCCAATAAAAAGGACACACCCAGTGTGTTAAAAAGGTGGAGGTTTTAACAAACAGAATTTGTTCATGGCTTCTAACTTGAATTGTTACAAGTGCTTTCTGTATCAAGCTTTGGTTTAAAACCAAATGGGAAGTAAGAAAGTCAAGCTTTGGTGGGCTGGGTGGGCCAGATGGCCTCCCTATTCTTCTCCTCTGAAATCCTGACTCTACATTCTGTTCAGAAATAACTGTGACCAGTGTTGGGTGGGATCATGGGGATCAAAGGAGGCAGGAAAAGGAAAGAGGTAGGAAAACAGCCATACTGAAATACAAGGGACAATAAATTCCAGGTTTTACCTGGCATAAGCAATAAAGAACATATTTTTCAATTTTTATTCTTTAAAAAAATTTTTTTTTAACATCTTTATTTATTTTTGAGAGACAGAAAGAGATCATGAGCAGGGGAGGGGCAGAGAGAGAGAGGGACACACAGAATTGGAAGCAGGCTCCAGGCTCTGAGCTGCCAGCACAGAGCCTGATGCGGGGCTTGAACCCACGAACTGTGAGATCATGACCTGAGCAGAAGTCGGACGCTCAACTGACTGAGCCACCCAGGCGCCCCTCAATTTTTCTTAAAAAAAATTTTTTTTTGATGTTTATTTATTATTGAGAGACAGAGCATGAGCACGGGAGGGGCAAAGAGCGGAGGGGAGACAGAATCCGAAGGAAGCTCCAAGCTCTGAGTTGTCAGTCCAGAGCCCGAAGCAGGGGTCGAACCCACAAAATGCGAGATCATGACCCAAGCTGAAATTAGATGCTTAACCAACCGAGCCACCCAGGTGTCCAAAATTTTCTTTTATTTATTTTTAAAATTTATCGTTAAGTAAGCTCTATGTCCAATGTGGCGCTTGAACTCGCTATCCCGCTATCAAGAGTTGCATGCTCCACTGAGCCAGCTGGACACCCCAAGAATACTTTTAATCAGTGTTTTTATAAGATGGACTTTTAATTATAAGAGATGATAAAGAACTAGGCCCATCACTCAGGTCATAGGGACTGACATCACTAGTTGCCAGTGATAAAGTAAGAGAGTCGTAAGGCCTAGCTAGGTGACCTTGAGGAAGCACCCTCACTTTTGAGCCTCAGCTTTCCTCATCTGGGAAGTGGGGATAATATCTTATAGAACTGCTATGGAAGATTAAATAAGATTATGTCAAAGTGCTTTGTAAGCACTATACAAATGTAAGGCAGAATTACTGTTATGGATGATTGTTACTTAGTAATCTTGAATAAAAACCTGAGAGATGTGTACCCCTGTCCTAGCAGCCTGTCTCATCCTCACACCTGGAACAAAGCATTGCCTTCAAAACAAAGAAAAGGGTCTGTGCCTATGAGGTTCCAAAGCAGGAGGGGAGAGCTTGGCCTTACCTGATGTGCTGAATCTATTTATAACCCAACAGTGACAGCCACAGAGATGGGAGCCTCAGAACACACCCAGGAAAACAAGAGAAATGGCATTTTTTAAGAAGACAATGAACTCCTCGAGACAGGTCATTCACAGAGGGCTTATATTCCTTCCCAAATCCTTGAACTATACGGATGGTTCTTAGAAATGCAAAAATCTCAAATGGAAAGCGGGCCTCAGTGCACCTAAAACCTCACAATAGGTGCCACTCCTCCTGTGCCCTGAACCTCATGTTTTCAGGTCAAAAAACAGGGCCAAGCCTGCTTTCCACACAGGCCCCAGAGACCTTTGTGGCCTAGGAAACAAGAAGAAGCCCAGCCCTGCTCCAGCGGCCCCAAAGTCTAGACTCGGCCCCAACCAACCAGGTGAAGGGCCACAGTGGCCTCATTCTGACCCTGTCCCTCTACCAGCCTCGCCCCATTCTCCCTCTGGGAAGGAGCCTTGCATCCCCTCTGCTGACACCCCTCCCCCACCTCAGCGGCAGAAAATCTCCCGTGTGTACCTAGTAGCTGGGGATATGCACACGCAGGGATGAAGTAAGGTCCTGCTTCCAGCACGGAAGTCCATACACAAAGACAACGGCGCTTCTCAAACTTTGGTGGACTTTGGAATCACAGAGGTGGGGTGCGCCTTCAAATGCAGGTTCCTGTCCCAGCAGCCACAGATTCGGTGGGCGAAGCGTGGGGCCCAGGAACCAGCATTTTAAACGAGCATCCCAAGTGATTCTGGTGCAAACACCCCCAGGGAAGGCGCCCTGGAGCGTCCTTTAAGGGGCTGCTACGACCCCCCTATCAGCCTTCTCGGGAACCCTTCCACGTCGCGCGCCCTGAGGCTACCCGAATGAACCTCCCCACTGCGACCCCCACCCCACCCGCTCCCTCCTGCCCCTTCCCCGCCAACCCCCATCCGACCTAGCCTCTCTCGACTCACCCCGACCTTCTCTTCCCGACCCCCTTGCCTCGCCCTCCAGGCCCCTCCGCAGGACAACTAGGACCTGACCTCCGACCTCCCGGTCCCGCCCTCACAGGGCCCCGCCCCTGCGGAAACCCCGCCCCCAGGCGCGCGCGGACCCCCTCCCCTCACCGAGGCGCGCCTCCCGCGGGGGGTTCTCCATCAGCTTCTTCAGGACCAGTGGGAAGGAGCCCGGCAGGCCCCTTTCCCCAGCGGTGCGCCCTGGTCCCGGGCCTGGCCCCGCCTGCGGCTCCACAGGCGGCTTCTTTCCACCGCCCGCGTCCGACATCGTGCCCCGCGCTCTGCTCGCGCGCCTTGCCTCCCCCGCCCGCCCCCCGAGATGGGCCGGAGCCGTGCGACCCGCCGCAGCTGCCGACACGGGCAGCTACTGCGCAGGCGCCCAGCAGCACCCCCACCTCCCTCCATCCCTACCCCGCCTGCAGACTCGCTCTGGCACATTAATTATTCATGAGGCCAGGCCAGCTTCCCCGGATCGCAGCTTTGGATTGGTCCACCCAGTGAGGAGGGCAGGCGCAGCCTTCCGGGCCGTGATTGGTTAGGCCGCCGGGATAAGCCAGGCACGTGTGGGGCCAGGTGAGGAGTAACGCCGGAGGCCCCGCCCCGTCCGCCCCTGTGTCACCTGATTGGCGCCTGCTGGAGTCGGTGTCACAGGCCCTCTTCCGCCGCAGCCCCTTACCCTCTACCAATGGTTTCACCATCGCCTCCCTCTTCATAACCCCCGCCCTCCTCCCAGACCACCGTAACCGTTCCCCCTTCACTCTCATCGCAATCTCGCCACCTTCCCGACGCGCCACTGAGGAGAGGCCGGGCTGGGAGTGGCCAGGCCCGCCGGGGGAGCCTATCAAATCGTCCGCTCGCGCCGCGCGGCCGTCCCCCCGCGGGTCACGTGGAGCCGCGGCCCTTGCCTAGTAGCGGGGGGAGGGGAAAGAGGAGGAAGGCGCCGAGCAGCCAATGGAGGGCGGGGGCGGGGTCCGGGGCGTTGCACGAGGCGCAGCACGTGCGGGGCTGCGGCCCGGAGGGGAAGGGCGGGCCTTTTTGTTCCGGGGACTCTGCCCAGGGTCGTGGGACAGGAACACTAAACCAGCGCGCGCCCCTCCTCCCCCGCGACTCCGAGGTTTGCTGAGGGCAGGGCCGCAGAAGGCGACCTGCCCTGCCAGTAGGGTTGGCCGGAGCTGGCCTGGCCGCTGCGGAAGGGGGGGTGTCAGGTTCCCCACCGATCCGGGTTTCTGGTGCGGGTGTGGCGGCCAGATAAACACTAGCGTGGAGGGAGCCTTCTTGAGGCCCGCGGGTGGAGAGGAAGGGCCGGCCCTGAGCCGGGCCCGGGCACACGCTTCCGCCCTCCTAGTTTACGACCTTGGGAAAGTCCAGTGGCTTCACCCGAGCCTGTTTCCCCATCCATACAATTAAGGGGTTGGGCTAATCTGTAAAATCATCAACGGCTCTGAAATTCTGTTCCTCTCCAGGACCTTTCCTTCCTTTTCCTAGAGAAAAGCGAAGCAAAACAATATTTTTTTACACAGGGTACCGATTACACCCTTTGTAGGAGAACCTCCTTTTCCCCTTAAAACACAGATACTCCCCAGGAATTCCTCCGGAAACATGTGAAAACGTAAAATGCGAAAGGGTCCACAAATGTGGAGACGGTAGAGAAAGCTGCTCCTAAACAGCGCCCAGCCCCCTGGTATCTCATTAGAGCATAAATGGTGCTCTGCTGTGCACCCCAACAGTACTACACTCTCCCTGTCTCAACTCCCAGAGGGCGGGGTGCTTCGGCCTGTTTCTTTCTCACCAGTGAGCCTGCGCCTTCCAGCAGTCAGGCTGGAAGTGGAGTGGGGGAGTGCAGTCCTTGGGGCAAGCGGTAGGTGCGCCGCTCAGCTAGCTGAAAGCTGTCCAGCTGATGCAGTCACAGTTGTGCTGGGATTTGAGGAGGAAACAGTTTGGGCCCCTGAGCAGGCCTGGAAAGCAAGAGGTTTGAAGGGACTCTGCGTGCGGGATGGTGGGGACAGGGTGATGGAATTTGACTCCACATTCAAGTTCTTACTGCCGTGCTCATTAGACTTCCCTCACTTTGTGGCTCATACCTCCAGCCAATTGCTTCACCTCTCCAGGCCTCCTTTCCTAGTATATCAAATGGAGATGGGACAGGATCTACGTTGTGGGGTTTCCGTAAGCCAGTGCATTGCACGACTGTAAACCTGCAACAAATGGTAGTTTTCGTAATTTTACTAAAACTCTTGGGTACAAATCCACTGCTTGATGTATGTCCATGTGATTCTCTGTTTAGTAGAAATAGTGAATGGTGCACAGAAAATCTGTTGTGTTGCAGACTTGTTAGTGAGAATTCTGAGTGTGGCTGAACAAAGGTATCTTTAGGGGAGCACCCAGCTGGCTCAGTTGGTGGAGCATGGGACTCTTAAGCTCAGGGCTGTAAGCTAGAGCCCCAGGTTGGGTGTATAGATGACTTACGAATAAAATCTTTAAAAATAAAGATATCTTTTAAGAGACGCTGACCTAGAGGTTTTTAGAAACAAATTTCAAAGGGTAGCCCAAGGATACTGACATGAAACTTTTTCTGTTTTTTATAAATGGCTAGTTTGGGGCGCCTGGGTGGCTCAGTGGGTTAAGCGGTCGACTTCAGCTCAGGTCATGATCTCACGATTCTTGAGTTTGAGCCCCGCATCAGGCTCTCTGCTGTCAACACAGAACCCGGTTCGGATCCTCTGCCTCCCTCTCTCTCTACCCTTCCCCTGCTTGCTTTCTCTCGCTCTCTCTCTCAAAAATAAATAAACGTTAAACAAAAATGGCTAGTTTGACCATGGACAGACTTGCTGCATTAGAGTTAAATGTATATTTTCATGGCTAATATCACATCACTGAAGGGGAAAAATTTTTTTGGGTTTGCGATCATTTAACAGTGGAAAGTTTTAACATTTGTTTACAGCAAGGGTGGGGTGTAGTAAGAAGGAGTAAAGATTTAGGTATCTTTGTAAGCTACAGTTATCCAGAGGGCATAATGCCAACTCCACTTACCACCCAGCCTGGAGCGACTAACCTAACAGGCCAGCAACACTGGTGAGGAGCGAGACGAGCAGGTTAGGGCTTTACAACTCAGTTTTGATTCCATTCTCTTTTCGTGTCCTGACACTCCCTAGAAAGGGTTTCTTCCACTGGATAACCACAGGCTAAATGGTGTGTCCCAAACACTCCGGGAACATTACAAACATGTTCTCTCTCGTGCTTGCTTGTAAACTAGGAGGTTAGCTACATTGTGGACTGGCAGCATTGACCAGCGCCTCCCTGGAGGTGGGGCGGGAGCTGTTCCACTGGGGCTTCCCTTCTCCAGCTGACCCGTAGCCCCCCCACCCCCACCGTCTACCCCCGTCTCCTATCAGTAAAGTGGGAACAACAGCGTGGCCTCACCCCTTCTCATAGAGGAGGAATAGATGTGTAATTAGCAGATTTCCATAGTGTCTGGGAGCCCTACGAAGAAAAAAAATCTCCAGAAAAAGAACATGCCATTATATGGTTAAGACTTTAAAGGTATGAAGTGGTACCTCAGTGTTCTTCAGTGACAGGGTTTCAATTCAGTAACTTCTTGAGGGAACCGTGGTCCAGGGGGCAGCAGTGAATTTGTGGGCTGAGGGGCAGGCATGGTTGGGTCTCCCCTCAGCCTGCTGACTAGCCACCTGGCCTTGGGCAAGTGACTTCCCCCTGCCTACGTCTCAGTTGGTTTTCTCTTGGAAACAGATGGATTTGCTTACCTCACAGAGCCGTTATGAGGGTAATGTGTGAGAAGCACTCTCAAGTGCCCGCCTGAACAGCGTATGGCATGGAGTGGGTGGGCCTCCACCCTTACCCCTTCATTCAGGTGGTGTTGGGTCAGGAGCAGAATCATTTTGGGAGGCTGGGTTCTCCAGTCAAACTACAGCAGAGACACGGATGTGAAATGACCATGTTCCATAGCTAGACTGGCTTTAAATTCTTAGTGTTCCAGAAACCTGCTAACCAACCCCAGTTAGCTTAACTGAGCGTATACAGAACAAATGCCTTTCATCAAGCCATTGTGTAGGCTTGGAGTATTATCATTTACACTTGACGTTTAGAGGAGCTAAAACTCCAGCAAGAGAGCCTCTGGCCCGATAGCCCACAATAATCCAGTTGGCCATAGCAGATGGCAGTCAGCATCTGGTAGGACAGCATCACTTCGTCTTCTGACCTACTGAGAAATGTGACGTGAGCCTGGTGTGTGTCAGAGCAGGACAGTGAGAAGGCTTCCGCGGAGCTCTCGCAAAGCCCAGCTATCTGTGTGCTTGGCCAATATCCAAGGCAGGGGGCACAAAACTTGGTTCAGGGTAGTAACTCAATAAATATTTGTTGGCTGGCGTTGTTGGCAGCGCTGGTAGGAAGGTTAACAAGACCTTTCAGAGCGCCAAGTCCTATCTATACATTTGGAATGTTATTAACGTTAAGTAACAGCCGTTGCGTTGCTTCACAGTGGAGCCTGGAATAACAAACAGGAGCGATGCTTCCGGTAAGTCCCCCAGCGCAGGCCTGGCCAACCACCCACATACCTGTGGCTGCATAGTTCTGGGCTGTGGTGTGTACCTTGGTCTCAGCGGGCTCTAGGGGAGAAGTGGTGGGTGGGGGCTCTTCACTGACTCTTGCCCATCTCTTCAATACGGGTTTCCGGTTTGACTTGCATCTTGTCCACTCCCTGGGCTTGGATTACAGAGGGAGAGCTGCCCTGAGAGTGCCATTTCCAGACAAGCCATCACCTCCGGCCTGTGCCATGTCTCAACAGACAACCACGGTGTCTCCAGTGAAAGCTGTGTTGACGGCACAGTGGTGGGGCGTGGGCTCTAGAGTCAGACCATCGGGGTCTGATTCCCGCTTTGACTACTTCCTAACTGTGTGACCTTAGGCAAATTACCTAACCTCTCTGGGCCGAATGTCAAAAGGAGACAATGCAGGCATGCTGCGGAGAACAGCTCTCGGCACAGAGCAAGTGCACCGTTAAAGTTAGCTCAGCATAACTGCATTTTGGGTTGTTCTGGGAATACCTTATTCCCCCCCACCTGCCACTTCCCCAAAACTAGTGGAGGTGGGGCGGCGAGCTTCACTCTTCTTTATGATCTTCAAGGCCCTGCAGGCTCTCCCCCCTACGGGTCTCTCCAACCTCACCTCTTCCTTCTCTCCCCCTTGCTCACCTTCTGCCGCCACAGTGGTCTTTGACTCCTCAAACACGTGTCCTTCCTCCCCTAGAAAAGGGC
The DNA here is from genome assembly GCA_028646485.1 of Cryptoprocta ferox. NCBI lineage: Eukaryota > Metazoa > Chordata > Mammalia > Carnivora > Eupleridae > Cryptoprocta > Cryptoprocta ferox. The sequence goes on from CM053571.1 coordinate 6,946,923, forward strand.
CTTTGCATGTGCTGTTCCCTCAGCCTGAAAGTTCTTGGTGTTGCTCACTCTTCCTCACTCTCTAGGCCTCAGCTCCAATGTCACCCCAAGGAGAGACTCCCCCTCCTCTGGGCTGATTGTCTCCTCTCCCAACTGGAATGCAAACTCAGGGGAAGGGGCAGTGTCTGCCTCACTCACCCCTGTGCCACAGCTCAAGCCTAGCAAAGCCTCAGTAAGCAGTCGGACATCTGATTGGATGACTGAAGAGACCGGGGAATGCCGTGGGGGGGGGGGGGAGCCTGGGAGCAGGCAGAACTGGGTTGGAACTCCTGGCAGGCACGCGGCCTTCCGTTCCCTGAGCGTTCCTCGTTGTGGAATGGACAGTCATGGCCTCCTTGCAAAGCCACCTCCCACGTGGTGATGTAAAAGCTCACACTCAGGAAACGGCGGCTCTTAGGCCAGGATTCGTTCCTTTGGCAGCCTAGCCTTGGGCCAGGCTCATAAGATGCAGAGGCACCTGGAAGGGGCACTCCCGGACACGACCCGTCAGTTTCTGGCACCGGATGAGAACTAGTTTATCACATTTCTCCGCCCGGTGATGGTGGGGAACGACAAATAGAAAAGAAGGCTCTGGGTCCCTGCAGTGGGAGGGAAGAGGAGAGGCTGGCCCACACGCTGGCCCTGAGGGTAGCCGATCCCTCTGAGTGCATTTCTTCATCATTTAAAAATGGCAAGTGAAGGTGGAAGGAGGTAACATGCCCAGTACGGAGAAGACCAGCTCCCCTCCTTTTCCCTGAAAGCAAACTTCACCAGTTCCCGGTTTCTCCCTGCTTCCGCCAGGCCGGGAGTGGAGGCAACCACATGGACTTTTACTGAGGCCAAACTCAGGACAGCCCAGGCTGCACTGAGCCTACCTCTTGGGCCATTTAACCCGGTCCTCCAAGGGGAGGACACCCAGGCCCTTCCTGTGCCCCCCTGCCTTTGCCCTAGCAAGTCCCCCTAGGATCCAGCCTATCGTCCAGCCCTTTCTCTGGCCAGCATAGCTGGCACCGTTAGGTGCAGGCAATGGCACCATGCCCCGGGAGCCTCAGCTCGCGTTTCCAAGGAGTCAGCCCGGTGTGTGTGTGTGTGTGTGTTGTGTGTGTGTGTGTGTGTGTGTGTACGCGCTCCCACGAACTTGCAACATCCAGTTCCTTCAAGGAGAATGTCCATGGGAAGGAGAGTGGTGGAAAGAAGGGAATGAGGGTCAGATTACAAATGTGATGTTGCTGGAAGGAGCATAATACCAGGCCCAGCCGCTCTTTGTCTTTCACAGAGAAGCCAGTGTGGCACTTCACAGTTTGCAGAGGTTTCCGCATGGGAAACCTCCTCTAATCCTGGCGGCAACCTACCTGGGAAGCAGGTGTTCTTTTTACCCTTTTACAGACTGGGGGGAGAGGTGGGGTGGGTCCACAAGTAATTCTAGTCAAGGGTGCCTGGGTGGCTCAGTGAGTTAAACGTCCAACTTTGGTTCAGGTCATGATCTCACAGTTCTTGAGTTCAAGCCCCGCATCAGGCTCTGTTGCTGAAAGCGTGGAGCCTGGAGCCTGCTGTGTCTTCTTCTCTCTCTGCTCACCCTTTCTCTCTTTCTCTCTCTCAAAAATAAACAAACATTTAAAAAAAAATTCTAGTCAAAAGCTCCCTGAGGTAGGTCCCCTGTCTGCCCAGCTCAAAGTGAGGGGCTTGTTCAACCTCGGGGTGTGTTTTCATGATACTTATCTCCCTGAAAAGGAGGTCTGAGTGACCAAAGCTGACAGAAGAATGGGATGGGCTAGCCTCTGAGCATAGCTGAGGCCCTGTGCGTTGAGGGAAGGACAGGGTATAAAGATCTAAGTGTGGTTGAGGGAAGCACGGTCTTTCCAGAAGCTGGAGAAGAAAGTGAGAGAGAATGTGCAGCCTGGAACAGAATCGCCTCTTGGAAGAGGGTCCTCAGGAGAAAGAGCAGGAGTGGAAACCAGAATGATCCTTAGGGATCGGGGCCCAAAGACAGAGACGAAACTGAGTCAGGGCTTGGAGTACAGACCCACTCTTCTGCTGGACATGGATTTGTCTGCCCTCAGGAAAGTCAGTCACGCTGGCGGCCAGAGTGAGAGGCCACCAGGGGGCCACTATAACCTGAAGCCAAGGGAGGCTCAAGCCTGGTCAGCTATGCTGGAGAAACTCTGCTTGAGCCAGGACAGGAAAGAGGCGGAGGTCTGTGCCGGCAGGGGTGGGAGGCCCAGGGGCAGCAAGAGGGAGAGGGGCCCCGAGACTGGGTGTTAGGGAGCATCTTTGAACTAGAACATGGCTGCAGGGAGAGCAGGGTCGCATGAGAGCGCACCTGGGGTTTCTCACACTGCGCACAGCTTGCCTCTAAAATCCCCTCACACTTGGGGCGGCCTGGGTGGTTCAGTCAGTTAAGCGTCCGACTTTGGCTCAGGTCATGATCTCTTGGTTCATGGGTTCGAGCCCCATGTCAGTCTCTGTGCTGACAGCTAGCTCAGAGCCTGGAGTCTGTCTTCGAATTCTGTGTCTCCCTCTCTCTCTACCCCTCCCCTGCTCATGCTGTCTCTCTCTCTCAAAAATAGATAAAACATTAAAAAAAAAGTTGTTTTACTCCCCTCACACTGGACCCAAGATATGCTCTGCATGTGACGTAAATGTGTGCCTAAGCAGGCACTGGGCTGGAGAAAGGGGGGAGTTTGTAAACAGGCCTCAGTGCCCTACAGAGAAACCACCCCTTTCACACCAAAGCAAATCGTGCTTGTGCTCTCTCTCTGTCTCAAAAATAAATAAACTATATAAAAACAATTAAAACATGTGGAGAGTCTGGGAGCTTTGGAAAGTGGTAATGGTGGGCTGGAGGGCAGTAATGGGTGAGATCTCTATGCGGTGCACTAACCCCTTTGGCTCTGCAGCCATCACCCCCTTATCTTATCTACCCGTTGGCATCTGTCAGTCCCATGGGGCCTCATGCTTCTGACCCCCAGCGAGATGCCACATGAAGTGATAGGAGGTGGTGTGAGATTCTGGTCCATAACCCTTGGACCAACCTAGCCCTACCAGCCAAACTGATCTTCAGCCAGAACTCGCCAGTTCTTGGAAAAGCTCGGCCTGTGAACTTGGGCAAGCCCCCTCAGTGCCAGACCCCGACTTTGCCCACCCACAGTAAGCAATGGGGACTTTCCGGCGGCAGCTCTAGGGACTAGCTGGGAGCCAGCGGCCAGCAGCTGTTGCCACATTTCAAAAGCCTTGTCATCCTGGTCCTGAGCTGCCCCGAGAACCCTTCCCTGCCCAGCTGACAGCTGTCCCTGCAGAGTTGCTGGTCGCCCAGGTGCTCCCTGTGCATGCACTGGGCCGTCCGGGGACACCCTACCTTCCTTGGGTGCCTGGACCTACTTCTAGCTTCCTCCACCCACACAGAGATGGCAAGGAAAAGTCAGCTGCGGCTTCTCGCCCAGGCTAAGTTGAGGGTGTCCAGGGAAGATGGGCTTCTCCTGGTTAACATCCGGGGGCCTGAGGCTACAAGGCTTCAGGGACTCCTTCTATGAGACTCACCTCTGGGGGTGGCCCCAACTGCGCCAGCGTTCAAAACCGCAGGGGGTGGTCTGAGGGGCCTGGGCCCAGAGCTCTGTGAGAGAGTCCACAGGGACCCTGCCCTGAGCTCTGGGGGCCACATTCCCCCCACCCCCCGCCTTGGGCAGTCTCTCTTCACTCTTCAATGGGATGAGAAAGAAGACAGGGGGCTGTGGTGTCTGTCCTCAGGCCCCAGAGTTTGGGGATGGCTAAAAGTCCTTTGCAAGGAAGTCCTGTGGGGACAGCCAGGGCTCTGGTGCCAGCACAGCAGGATGAGGGAGAGCCTGAGAAAGATCCCCCCGAGGGGACACCTGGGGCTCCTAAGTCAGACACAGGCAGCAGAGGACTGCTGGGCTCCTTTAAAGGCACACGTGGATTTTGAACACTGAAGACCTGGGTGTGAGTCCCTGACACCTTAGAAGAGATTTGGGGAGACATTTACCAGGAGGGAGCACTCCGAGAACCCTGGCCCCCAAATCTAGCCGTGGGCTTCAGTGTCTCAGGCAGAACTCAGGAGACACCTGGTGCTGGGTGCTGGCTGCTGGCTGCTGGCGCTGCCCCTCGGTCCACGCCCTCTCTGCTGGCTCCCTGGCCCCGTGTTTGCCTGTGTTTCCTAGGAACCGGGGCTGCGAGCCTGTGGTCCTGTTACATAACAGCTTCCATCCCATCCAGGGGTTCAGCCCTCCAGCGAGCGGGAGCTGAAGCAGGCGAACGGCGGAAAGCCTCTTCCCCAGACACAGGAGACTGCCCACATCTACCGTCTCTGCCAGCCCGCTGCCATCCCAACGTGCGGAGGGAAGGAGCCTAATAAGCTGTGGGCATTCAGCGCATTCTCTCAGCAGGGTGCTCGGTCCTGCCCTTGTCCCACGTGAGCACAGCACCTGTCAGTGGCCACACACTGGCCGTGGCTTCCCCATGCCTGCAGGCCTCGGAGGCAGCCCCTGAGTTGCAGTGGCGCTCCCCCCACCGTGTCCCTCTCTGCACCCAGCCCTCCGCCTGCCCAGGAAGGGGCCAAGGGCAGACCCCTACTGGGGACCCTCCCTCGCCTGGAGATGCCTGTCCTGCCACTGCTGGCCTGTGACTGCCCCCACCCCTCGGGCACATGGGCAGCCGGCCAACGCAGGCCACCTCTGTTCTTACCTGTCCTCTTCTCTGGCCAAGGCAGAGAGTGCTCCAGCAGGGACTTGAGGACCTCAGGCATGTCCATGGCAGGGGCCACTCCAATCCGGTCACAGCTCGACATGGCCCGGCAGGAGGTGCTTGCTCCTCGAGTTCGGAAGCAGCTAGAGAGGCAGGAGCTGGCCCGGGAGCCCCAGGCTCCGGAGGCGGGCGGGGCGGGAGCCCGAGGCAGCCAATGGGCAGTAGGGGCCCCGGCCCACCCGTCCACCCCCAGCTCGGCCAGCCGCCAGCTCCGGCTGCAGCCAGGCCTTCCCTTCCCAGGCGGGCTTGGCTCGGCGCCAGCCACAGCACGTGGAGCCACCGCGCCAATCCTCTGACAGAGAGCCCGGCCTGTTATCTAACTTTGCAAAGGGAAGTTCTCCCCCAGGCTGGGAGCCATAACCAGGGCCTGCCAGGTGGGAACAGGGAGACGGCTTCACGCCCACAGCAAGTGTGCACTGCGCACTCGGGCACACTCGGCCTGAGGGGCCCCCCCGCGGAGGCCAAGTGCAGCAGAGGGCGGGGCGGCTGTGGAGATCAGTTTGGGCTGGGACCTGCGACCCTGGCCTGGCAGGCAGCGCAGGACAGAGGACCTACTCTGCGTTGGCACATGCAAGCACAGGATGGGGCATCACACACTCACCTGCAAGCTTGTGAGCCCGGAAGGGTTTGTTGGCAGGTTTTGAGGCCGAATCTATATGCTACGCACACGTGTCCTGCAAGGCACACAGGTTTGCGTGTGGTGTGTGCAATTGCAGCTTTATGCCATCTGCAGAGCCTGAAGCCTGCTCTCCTAAAAGGAGTGAGAATATCTGCAGCCTGGGGTTCCTTTGGGCTTCCGGGGAGGGGAACAGAGGCAGGTGCCCAGCAGACAAGCCCTGGGGGGGGCAGTTAGAGCAGGCGCCATCGAAAGGGAGCAAGTTCTGCAAACCTGGTAGAGGCTGGGCTTGGGTGATGTCTGCTGCCCAGCCCATCCTGGGGACTTTGGTGGCAACTGGCTGTTTGTTATAGCCCCCTCTCTGGCCCTCTCACCAGGACATTGGCCTCTGTGGTCCCCAGGTCACTTGAGTGTGTGGTCAAAGCCAAGGTTCTATATGTCTCCCTCCACTGGTCCGGTGGATGGGATCAGTTTGGGCTGGGACCTGCGACCCTGATGTCCACGAAGACCGACATCCGACCGGCCGGGTGTGGCGGGGGGGATTCGGCCGCACAGGGACGTGGGATCTTGAACAAGCTGCAAGGCCCTACTGGGTCTCAGTTCCAAAACTGCTCAGTGTCGTGACTTCTAAAGTCCTCTCAGCTCTGGTTCTAGGTCTCTGACCTCCAAGGAGGATGCAATAAGCATTTGGTTCCCTGTACTGTAGGTGATTTCTATGCAGTTCTTCACTGCTTTCCACACTTGATCTTAGCCAAAAGGCCGAGAAGCGATGTCTTCACTGCTTTCCAAAACTCTATTTTGTACAGAAGCAAAAATACTCCAGGAGCCTCCCTGGCCTCTCCCCCTCCCAACAGCCCTCAGCCTGTCCTCTAATTACCCTCCCTTCCACCCTAACAGCCCTCCCCAAACTATGCTTTTTTCCCAAATTAATTAAAAGTTAATTTCAAGTTTTTAATACAAAGAACATTATATGGCTCAAAGCTCAACACTTGTGATAAAGATATACTTTAGAAATATAATTTCAGGGGCACCTGGGTGGCTCAGTTGGTTGAGTGCCTGGCTTCAGCTCAGGTCATGATCTCACAGTTCGTGAGTTTGAGCCCCGCATCGGGGTCTCTACTGTTCTCGCAGAGTCCACAGAGCCCGCTTCGGGTCCTCTGTCCCTGTCTCTCTGCCCCTCTCCCACTCCTGCGCTCTCTCAAAAATGCATAAATGTAGATACATATATGTATATACATAATTTCTATCCCTGTCCTTCCTCCCCATTCCTCTTCCTCATAACAAATTTAGTTTCTTATTTATTGTTCTAGTGCCCTTTGCTTCTGAGACCCTGGATGGTGAAGGTGAGGTGGGCCTGGCCTGCAGGCCGCCACAAGTTGACCTGGGATTTGCAGGCTGGGCCTGACGGAACCACTCCCCAGCCCGAGAACGCTCTCGTGTGCTGGACGGCTTACCACTAAGGTGCAGTGGGTAGGTGCCCACAGAGCATGGTTCCAGAGGCAACAGGAAATGCCCCATGTCTCAAAAAATACCCACCTGCTGAATGACATTCCATCCTCGGACATTGGTCCCTATTAACTCTCTGCAGAGCCCTTCCAATGTGCAGATGTGCTAAGCATCTAAGACCATGAGTGAGTGCTTAGTGCATAGCTGGCATCAGGCAAGACCTTGTAAGGGATTCAAAGTTAAGTAAGAAACCCAGCCAGGCAGGTCCCTACCCTTAGGGACTTTTCATGCCGCTGCAAGTCAGTCCATGTGGCACCCCTAATCTGCGGTGGGGGGTGGGGACAGTTGGCGGCGCCACCCATGGTCACATAGGGGCCATATCAGCAGGTTGCCAGGTCAAGAGGCTGGAGAGGGTAGAGATGGGGAAAGGGGAGGCCTCATAGAAACCTGGAGACATTGGAAGGGGCCGCATGGCAGGCGTGTTGGGAATTTTCTGCACTTCCTGGGTTTCCTGGCTCAGAGGTCTGATGCCTGCTATAGATGGCTCCCCTGGGAGGGGGTATATGTGGATGCAGTTTCTGGCAGAGCCCTCAGGGCTTTCTCTAGGGAGGTGCAGAGCTCCGCCCCCCCCACCATCTGCAGGTCCCTGACAGCCACCCCACCTGCCCAGGGCTTCCTGCCTCTGAGGAAGCAGGGAGAAGCCTGCTGGGGCTCCATGGTGGTGGTGGCGCTCACTGTGACCCTTACTCACAGGAGGGAAGACCAGAAACAGACGTGTGTTCAATAACTGGGGGCTGTTCAAGTCAGCTCTGGTCCCTGTAAAGTGTCGGCCACTGATCATAATACCTAAGTTACATCAGCGCTTGGAGACACACGTGTGAAATACAATTGAGAAAAAAGAAAGATGTGCAGGTCAGTAAGTACACGCTGACAACAATGGTACAGCAATCTTTTTAAGCCTCTATTCCAGTTTCACCTCCTCCCGGAAGTCCTCCCTGGATCTGGCACCCGGAACGCCTCCCACCGCTGTGCCTGTCAAACCATCCTACGCTCTCCCACGTAGGTCTGTATCCCCTGGCAGACTTGGGTTCAAGGGAAGTCGCATTTCTTCAGTAACCCTGTTCCCAGGATCCGAGACGGAGTGGGTGCTCAGTGAATGTTTACCAAGTTGAGCTAAAGGAGAAGAGAATTTAGGGGAATGTAGAGAATTTAAGACTTTAGTCCACCAGAAACATTGAGGTCCTGGTTATCTTACTGTCTTTGATTTTCTGAGTTCATGGGAGGTCTGGATGCAGGTTCACAGCCTGAGGATGGGTCTGGATGTTTCCTCTGGGAGCTGTACTTTGCCATGGCTGCAAGGGGTGCCGAGAACCCCAGACCATCAGTGCTGAAGGGACCTTTGCCGATCACCCAGTGCCCAGTGGTTCTTATTTTTTTTAATGTCTTTTATTTATTTTTTAAAAAATTTTAAATGTTTATTATTGAGAGACGGAGAGACAGAGAGAGACAGCACGAGGTGGGAAGGGGCAGAGAGAGAGGGAGACATAGAATCTGAAGCAGGCTCCAGGCTCTGAGCTGTCAGTACAGAGCCCAATGAGGGGCTTGAACCCTCGAGCTATGAGATCATGACCTGAGTCAAAGTCGGATGCTTAACTGACTGAGCCCCCCAGAGGTTCTTGTTTTACTGTCTCCTTTCTGAGGGCCCTTGGAACCTCTGCTGACCATCTCTAAGATGCGGACATCAAACGTGCAGGGTTGTCATGGAGAACAGACATGCTATATCCAGTGTCTGGTGCACAGAAGGTCCCCAGTCAAGTTGGCAGTCCTCTTGCTCATCCGGCCCAAATGATCCCACCCTTGGAGATTTCACAGGCTTTGGACCCCTGTTCCTGGTGCCACTCCACACTGTAGTTGACAGCTATCTGGTGAGAGCTTGCTCTTGAACATATGCGGCCCCTCCCGTCAAGGTCCCCCTCCAGCCCCTGCAACACGCACAACCCGAGAGATATGAGAAAGTACCTCCAATCCCAGCAGATACGGACTTCCCCGAAATGAGAATTCTCAATCGAATACACTCTCTCCTTTTAAAGCTGGGAAATCTGGGCCCCGAAGAGAGTCCAGGCTGCAGTCAGAATCATAATCCAAAGCACGGCGTGCCTCCTCGCTGTTCTGGAAAAGCCACCCCCAGAAAGGGCACAGAGCCGACCTGTGGAATTCAGGACGGTGCCCTTGATAAGAGCAGGGAGGTGTGGGTACCTCGGGACAGCCCCGTGCGGACGGCTGTGAGCAGGCAAGCTGAAGGCCAGCCAGTGCAGGGCGGCTGCTGGGGCCTCTTGTACACAGCACAGCATGTCCCTGCCAGCCGAGGTGCTGCCTGAGCTGGGGTCAGCTGGGGTGCCCTGTTTACACAGGGACACAGACCTTCTGCCCCTCACCCCTCGGAATGTCTGCCTTGAGGCATGCCCGGCATCAGGCAGCTCTGCCCATGTGTACAGAGCAGCCCAGGCCCCTGGGCACAAGTTCCAGGCAGGGAGGAACAGGAGTGACAGAGGTCAGGGACAGAGGTCAAAGGGCACACGTTTATTTTCTAGAACAAAGGCTAAAAGAATCAAGTTTCTTTCATTTTATTTTAAGAAGGACAAAAATTGTTATTAAAACATCTACATTATTATCAAGATACTAGACCTTATGAATATTTAATATTAAAGTGTGGTATTCTTAAATTTTTAATACACAGACATTTTAAAAGGACCATTAAATTGATTACTGCCCAGCTAAGAAATGCAGCGTCCCTCCTTCGCCCTACCCCAAAGGGATACTCACACTGGGGGCGCCTGCCCCTCCCCCCATCACCATGTTTGAAGTCTTGTCCCTGCCTGCTGGCAGCGGGCACAGGCCCCTGATTCAACTCTCCAAGCCTCCTAGTCAGGGTCACGATGGAAATAATCACCCTCATCCTTCAAAGTGTACTCCTGTCCCCAGGCCCCCTGCCCCTGGACCTCTTCCCAACCCTGTGGGGGATCTGGCTTCGGCCAGGCCAGGGAGCCCCAGATCCCGGGGGCCCCTGGATGGGTAACAGGTTGAAGAAGAAAAATCTGGACACTAATCCTATTCTTCCGGGCAGGAGACAAACACCAATCATTTTCTTTCCTGGAGTACCACTGCTCGTTCCCGGCAAGGCTGGAGTGGTCTGGAAACTGGGCCCAGGCGAAATCACCTCCGACCCATGGCTCCAAGTCCCTGAATCTGAAAAATCCCTCTTAATTACACACCAGGATGGCTGCATTTTCTGGCCAAATTCTTTATCTTTAGCCCTCATTAGAAGTGATTCCTTGGATACCACACACATATATAATATTATATAGAGCGATATATTTAATACCTGTGTATATATGCATCACGGGGGCGACATATATACACACTAAAAACGAGGCTGGTGACGACAGACTGCAACACCACGGATCAGGGAAAACAAGTGTCATCGACATTCACAGCCACGGCCCCCACCTCGGGTGTGGTCTCTCCTCCCCTCCAGCCACGCCACCAGCACGGATCTGCTGGGCTGCTGGGGGAAGGGGGCAGGGAGAGGAAAGGATGCATGCCACGGTTACTGGGAAAGGCTGGGCAGTGACGGCAAGAGGAACAGGGTTCTCTGCGCCCGGGGTGCCCATAATCACATCATTGCTATCGATCCTTGCTTGAGGAGAAATGAGGGGGATTCCATTCTCTCTGTCTCACCCCCCCACCCCTGACTCCAGCAGTGGCCCCCGGTTCCTTCCGGGGGGGCTCCACTTCTCGTCCCAACAGCGTGGGGCATTCTGGAATGTCTCGGGAACCAGGGGAGGCCGGGTCTGCCCACAGGGGGTGGGATGGAGAGGAGGGGGTGCACGCAGACAGGTCAGACGAGAGGCAAGGGAAAGGGCTTGGTGGCTGGAGGCAGGGGCTGGGGGTCAGCTGAGGTCCCAGGCAGCTGGGGGTGGCCGGGAGTCAGGGAGGGCTGGGACAGACAGGCATGACCGTATGTCTGGGTCTGGGGAGAAAGGGAAGAGGGCCATGCTGGGTCCTCAAGAAAGAGGAGCTGTGCCCCATCCTAGAGTGGCCCATGGCACTCGTCTCCCTTCTCTCCACGTTCCCTGACCCCCACCCTTCCCCTTCTTCCCAGTACATCATGCAGGAGCTGAGCCCATGGGTGCCCTGCCTATTACCACTGCCCCGAGCTGGCATGGCAAGTAATTTGCTGCTACAGTCCCTACGACCATCCTCAGGAGGGGACAGTCCCTCTACAGGGTGCTGACACGGCCAATCCCCTGACAGCCAACAGGTGCCACTGCCTGGGGCCCCCGTGGCACACTGATTCAGAGACTGTCATATCCCTGCCAAGAGCCTGGAGGCTCCAGCAGACAACTGGCCCTGAGCCTTTGGACTAGTTTGCCTCCTGGCTTTACCTTGTGCCGTGGGTGGGAGACCCTGAGCAGATCACCCCTCCCTCCCAGGCCTTAGTCTTCCTATCTGCAATATGGGGGCTTGAGCTGAGTCAGCTCCGAGGGCTCTTAGGACCTAAAGTCTACATTTGGTGGCCCATGAGGGAGGAGGGCTGGGCTGCTGGCCTGACTGGAGAGGCTCTAGAGATCATCTAGCCAGGCCCCTCCCACTCTTCCAACCAGAGGGGAAACTGAGGCTCCAGAGGGCAAGCAACCAGTATTGTGTTCCCGACTCCACCCTGGGGCTGCATTTTAAAGCTAATTGGGGCCTCCAGCCCTCGGTTGTGTACTGATCTGCCCCCAGGGAGGTGGGGGCGAGATGAGGTTGGGGCAGGGAAAAGGACCCTCCTGCTGCAGATTCAAGTGGGGACCCCAGGCTCCCCAGCCCTGAGCTTTGGGCCCCCTTTAGGAGCAGACAGAAGTTAAAGCTGTAGGCTGAAGCTGGAGGGGTCAGCCAGGCCCCTCCCTCCCCAACCAGGAGAGCTGGGGGTGGGGGCGTTTGCCGCAGGGCAAGGACCCTGGGACCGCTTAGGGCTGCAGTGCGTGCAGCTGGGTATGCACACAGGCGGTGGGGGCAGAGAGGACGGACAGGGCCCCAGGGGGCCGGGGGCTGCCTGACGAGGGCGGCCCCCCACCCCCAGCCCTGGCCTGCCCTGGCCTTCCTATCAGGCCCTCTGTCCCCACCCCCGCCCCCTGACCCTAGGACTTCACCGGAGGCCCAGAACTGGCTCTACTCCCCGGTGACAGCGGCAGCAGCAGGGCCTTCTGGGGGAGCCCCGGCGGTGTTCCCGTCCTCTTGCAGCAGGAAGTTGTATTTGCCGAAGTCGTCATCCCGCGGGCACAGAAGCATATCCTTGCGGGCCTTGGCCAGCTTCTGCTTCAGCACCTCACGTCGGTCCAGCCACTCGGTGAGCTCCTCCTGCCCGTGAGCGCAGCGGCACTTGTCCCCATCTGGGCAGGCCTTGCCCTTCTGGAGCCTGTGGGCAGCAGGAGGCTCACTGCCCAAGCCCGAGCCCTTCCCGCCATGGGCTGCAGACCCTGGGCCCACTGCTCCATCTCCCCACCCCCACACACACCCAAGACAAGCCTCTCCCTGGGCAGCCTCGGTCCTGGTGGAAGCTGGTACGTTGGGCCTTCCTGAGGATCTACCTCAGGGCTGCAGGCAGGGGGCTGGCAGTTGCGAGCCCACCGCGTCCCTCCCCATCCTGCTCCCCCTGCTCCTCACATCCAGGAGCAGCTGTTTCCGGACACCACCCTCCACACGCAGGCTCATCTCAGGCCTGCCCCTCGGCCCTGCCCTCCCTTAGAGCACCTGTCGCAGAGCCGGAACTCGCCCATGGGGAAGCGGTAGGCCCAGCCGCTGGCGTCGCTGTCGGATGTGAAGACCTTCTCCTTGTGCTTCTCAGACTGGATGTGCTGCTGCCACTGCTTCTTGCTGTTGCTGTTCTTGCCACAGAGCCAGCAGTGGTAGCCCATCTGGGGGCACAGTCGCTGTGGGTGCCCGTTCCTCACCCCTCCGCCTCGACCGCGCCCCCAGGGGCGCCGAGCCCGCCCCACGCCCTCCCAGGTCCGGCTCAGACCTGGGCCCGCGCACGCGTGAGAGTGTTACCATGATGTCGGCGTAGTCCGTGGGCATCTGGATCTGCTTCTCCCCTTCCCGAGAACTGATTGGGGTCCCTTCCCCTGGCTTCCCTGGGTTGTGTTTCTTCAACCACATGTCATAGGTCTGCTGCATGTCCAGGACTGGTGGGAAATGGAGGCCAGAGCGCTCGTGAGAGGGGATCCTGTATCCATTCTGCTCCACGACACGCCCTGGACTCGGGAGCTGGGGGCAGCCCAGGCCTTGCTGTCGGGCAGGTGCGGTCTGGGGGAAGTGGGCAGGAGGAGGGCCGGGTGGCAAAGGGAGAGACAGCAGGTGCTCTTGGGCTGACTGATGACTTGGGGTGTCTGGCAATGAGGGGACACTGGGCCAGGCCCCCATCCTGCCCACTCTCCCCACTCACTCTTGTTCTCCTTCATGAACGTCCACATGTCCCTCTCCTCCGGGCTGTGTGCGAAGGAGCAGTTCCCCACGTACTGGCACTTGCGGCCGTTCTGCGCGTGGATGCAGAGCTGCAGGGTGGGCGTGGGGAGAGCCTGCTGAGCCCGGCTGGGTTGTGTTACAGCCCCAGCCGGCAGGTAAGCCCTGAGGCGGCCCCTCAGCCCCCACGTGTGAGTTCCCACCACCACCCTGCACCCCATCCCCGGCGCTCACATCGTATTGCTGTGGGAAGTTGCGAATGGATGGCAGCGGCCTCACCGACACCCATTTCCTCTTGGCCTTTGACATCACCAGAAGGACCCGCCGCTCCTTGGTCCAGCTGTAGGACAGAGCCGGGAGGGAGATGGTTGGGGAGAGCTCAGGGCAGAGCCTCGGGCTCTGTGACATCCACGGAGAGCCCTGGCCTCCTCACTCATGGCGCGCTTGGGTGGGCTCCCCCTCCCCCTGCCCTACCCCAGCCCCCGCGTGGCGCCGGGCTCACCAGTGCCGGGCCTTGGCACTGCAGTACTTGAGATCTTTGTCAGGCTCCACCACCTGCCCATTCCTCCAGCACTGGCCACACACAAACTTCATCTGCAGGTCGAAGGTGCTGGGCCCATGTGTCCGAGGGGCACCCTGTTGGGGAAAGGGCTGGTGAATCCACAGGCACCAGAGCTGAGGCCTGGGGTCTGTCACGCAGGTGGCCTCCAGCAGTGTTAGGGCCACCCCAGAGCCTTAGAATGAGCCAGTCCACGACCACGTACTAGAGGGAAGTAAACCTCCCCACTCCAGGGCGCATGGCCTCTCAGTGTGGGAGCCGGGCCTGGGACAGGGCTCTGGACTCCTGACTGAACATTCTGCCATATCTAGCTGGTCCCCGTGGGTCTGCTTTTTGCAGCTGCTGGCATTTCCCGGAGCGTGGGGCATGCTTTTGTGCATGCTGTTCCTTCTGCCTGGAATGCCCTTCTTTTTTACCTCATCAGGCTTAATCTGGAAACTTTCAAACCTCAGCTCAAGCATCACACCCTCCCTGGAGCTCTCCTCTAAGTGGCAGCTGCCCCTCCTAGGAGCTCCCACAGCACCCGAACCGCCTCGTGCTGATCAGCTTATCGAGTTACAAGGGCCGGGCCTGCGGGCAGCAGGGCCCAGGTGGGAAGCCACTTGCACAGGAGCCTGCCTTGGGTGGTGGCACAGACTTCTGGGCAGCCCTGGGTTCCCTTTGGCCCCACCCTGTTCTCTTCCCATCCTCTGCTCTGGCCCTTCCTTTGCAGGTAGGAGGCCCTGGTCTTCACGCCTGGGATGGGGGCAGGAGGGGAGGTGGGTCAAGTGGCCACCAGCCTTGTCTCCTGCCACTTTGAACCCCCTCTCCCAGCTATACTGGCTAATCTATGGACTCTCCCGTCACCTTGGGCCTCTCTGTCTCCCTGGAGCCTTAGATGTGGGGTTACCCCTCCGGGTGGCCCTCTCTCCTCCGGGCTGGAGGGTACATGTCCCCTACCATGGGAGTACTCTGTGTCCCTGGCACTACCTAGCTCAGGGCCTGTCCCTGAACAGGAAAGGGCTCTGTCCACGTGTGTGAACTGAGCCCTGGCCTGGTGCTGGGACGCTCGCAGCCTGGCTCGGCCCCAGGACAACCGACCCGTCACCTTGGTAACAAGGCAGAGGCACACGGTCGTAGCTGGGGCATGGCCTGTGCTACAGCGGGCGGGAAGTTCTCCACATCACTACTGATTTTTACATGTTCCACTGGATTCTCCCAGAAGCCTGAGGGGACCCATTTCACAGGTAGGGTAAGTGGGGACTGCTCTAACGAACAGCCACGCCCGCTCACCAAGCTTCCCTTTCCACGATGGCACAGCCTCACCAGCTGCTTGCTGTAGCCCTGGGAGGTAGGTGGGTTCATTCCCATTAGACTGAATAGAAGCAGAGGCTCAGGGAGGTTACGAATCCCCCCACGGGTACGTGGCCTGAGGACAGGGACTTGGCAAGAAGCGGGTGCTCATGCTTCTTTGTGGGCTGGCACAGCTATGCGCCATGGGCACCAGCCATAGCAGCTCCCACCCTGGCATCTCATTCTCGGCCTCACGGTGCTCCTGGCCCTGCCCTCTGACGGCAGCCATGCAAGAAGGCTCAGGCCCTGGTCACGGCCAGGCCTGGCACAGGGGCCCTGCTCTGGAGCCAGGCCCAAAGGTGGCATCCTGGGGGGGGGCAGGGTGGTGCCCCTGACAGCGAGAGGGGCTTGAAGCTGGTCATGGCACCCTTGGGCAGCCAGGCCTGCCCCCATTCCTGGGGACCCTGGTCGCAGCCCTGAGTAGGAAGAAGGGGTAGAGGTGGTGAGGACTCCGAGTTCTCTTAGAAGATAACACTGCAGGTCCAACCTAAGCCCCTCACTGCTTCCCAGCCGGAATCCTGGCCAGGAGCAAAAAATAAACCACATGGTAGGGAGGGGGAGGGGAAAAGAGGATTGCACAGGAAGGGGCGGAGGAGGGGAGCAGCCAGGAAGAGGGGAGAGGAAGAAAAAGGATCAGAAAGAAGGGCTAGGGAGAGAGAGGGGGAAGTCCCAAGGGGGCCAGGCAGCTCTGTCGACCAGCCTGCCCTGCTCCCTGGCTCACTGCCACACCCACGCTGGCCTCAGGAGGAGCCAGGGGCCCAGCCGTCTCCCAAGCTGACCTGTGGGTACACGTGGCGTGGGGAGAGGGTTGTCCCTCATGTGTGGATGGCACGGGGGCCTCACCTCACACTATCTTTGGGGCCTGAGACCACCCTTCTGTCCCTACTGTCATCTATGGCTATAATGACCCCACCTCTTGGGGAGCATATGAAGGTCGGGATGGCAGACCCGGTGCAGCGGGGACTCAGCAAGCCACAGCTTGGTCAGCTGTGTGACCCTCACACACAGGTAGGAGATGGCAGGTAGGATTATGACCCCATTTTATGGGTGAGGAATCCTCAGGGGTGGTGGGAATGGTGCACGATTGTGGGGGAGCCGAGTGAGCTCAGGACGAGATGTCAGAGAACCAGGCATTTACTCCGCTAAGTGTGCCCCTGGGTAAGTCTCTAGCATGCTCCGAGACTCAGTTTCCCCATCTGCCAACTGCCACAGCTCACTTCCTCAGGAGCAGGGTGAGGACCAAAGGGATGGAAGATGATATAATCAGTGGGTAAGAAGTTTGAGGAATACCAGGATATTTACCTGGTCTCAAGGTATCTCCCCAGAAGGTACTTATTAAATACAAAGGGGGAAAAAGTAACTTCACAGGATAGAAACCTTTACAGTAGAGGCACCTTTAATCAAGTGATCACCAGTAATGCGACAAATGGAGATGACATGCCTCCTGATGAGTGAACTGAGAACATCACCTCTGGGATTTGAGGAACCATCAGATAATCCCAAATGGATAGGGCTATTTTTTTTTAATGCTTATTTATTTTGAGAGAGAGAGAGAGAGAGAGTGAGAGAGGCAGAGAGAGGGAGAGAGAGGGAGAGAGAGAATCCCAAGTAGGTTCCGAGCTGTCAGCATAGAGCCCGACCCCGGGGTTGATCTCACGAACCGTGAGATCATGACCTGAGCCCAAATCAAGAGTCAGACGCTTAACCAACGGAGTCCCCCGGGTGCCCCTGGCTGGACCTTTTATGAGACAGCCGCTCTTCAAAACCATCCATGTCATGCAGGAAAGACCGGGGGACTGCTCCGGATTAAAAGAGACCAGACAGCACAACAAATAAATGCAGTGTCACTTGGGATCTGGGGACGATTCACCCAATCGGAATAAATAGGACATCATCATCTGAAGAATCACACCAATGTTAGCTCTGGGATGCGGATAACTGTACTGCAGTTGTTACGTAAGACGGTGTCCTTATTTTTAGGAAATACACACTGAAGTATTTGGGGATGATGAGGCATCATGTCTACAACTTACTCTCAAGTGATTCAGAAGAAGGTATAATTGCACACAAGTGTCTCTGTGTGGATGTACACACATAAACAGGACAAAGTGAGCGTGGTGAAACAGTTAATATCTGGGGAACCCAGAAGCGGGCACACGTGAATTCTTCGTACTTTTCTTACCAATCTCTGGCAAGTCTGAAATTGTGTTCAACTGAAGGAGTGGGGAGTGGCCCTCAGGGGCCTAATCCCACCCCGCCCCCCAGTGCCGACGCAGGGCCTTACCAAGCTGCTGCTGGCCTTCCCTGCATGGGCCTCCATCTGCTGCCAGTATTTCTTGGATTCCTGGACAATGTCTTCGTGGGTCATGCCTGTGGAGGGCGGGACCAGACGCGGGTGACCGTGAAGGAGCGCCGCGAGGAGAGAGGCAGTGGATCTCCAAGGTGCCGCGTCCAGGCCCAGGCCCAGGCCCAGACGCCCCATCCTCCAGGTAGTCCCCGCCACAGAAAACGTGGGGTGCGGCAGAGCACTCACCCTCTCAGACTTGCTCGTCTGCGATTGGGAATGGAAGACCCGCTCGAAGCCCTCCCAGGGAGCAGGAGCAGAAAATGCAGCCAAGAGTGGGAAAACGCGAGAAAGATGCTGGCCCCACAGCACGGTGCGCTGGCTTTCCCACCCTTATGTCAGCGTCCCTGTCTCTAGGGGCAGCTGCTCAGCACCCGTCCTTGACCTCCACCTCGCTCAGTGGGCCTCAGGCCTCATTCCTGTCGGGCAGCCTCTAGCCCATTGGCTCTTAGGGCTCCGTGCCTGGCCCAACCTGGCTCCCTAGCTCACTGAGGGACCACTGCAGGTCAGCAAAGGGGCACGCCACCCCCCTGGTGGCCCAGACCCTCCCAATCTGACTGTTGACACTGAGCCCACCCTCTTGAGGTTCAGCGTGGAGCCTCTTCTGTGAAGCACACCCTGCTCCCATCCCCTCCAGTCTCTTTCTCAGACTGATTTCTTTTTTTTTTTTTTAAATTTTTTCCTAATGTTTTTATTTATTTTTGAGAGAGAGACAGCGTGAGCAGGGGAGGGTCAGAGAGAGAGGGAGACACAGAATCTGAAGCAGGCTCCAGGCTCCGAGCTAGCTGTCAGCACAGAGCCCGATGTTGGGCTTGAACCCATGAACCGTGAGATTGAAGCCAGATGGTTCAACTGACTGAGCCACCCAGGTGCCCCGATTTCCTTTCGACCTTGTCCAGACATACTGCTCCTTGGTGGCTGCTTGTCACGGGGGGCTTATTCTGGGTCAGGCACTGTCCCTGACACCAATTTTCTTGCTGATGATTCCCAAATATGTATCTCCAGCCCAGACCTCTCTGGTCAACTTCCGGACTTCCACATCCAGCTGCCTGCTCAACATCTCCACTTGACGTTCAAGACGTAGTTCAAACTCCCCATGTCCCACACTGAGCCCTGATGTGACGACTCCCCTCACCCCAAACCTGCTCCTCCTATAGCCTCCCTTCTGAGAACGTGGCAACCTCGTTCTTCCAGTTACTCTGGTCAAGAATCTTGCAGATGACCTTGACACCATCCTTTGTCTCCTACTTCATATCTGGTCCATCAACAACTCTGGGTGGCTCTATCATCAACATATCCCCAGAATCTGATCACTCCTTCCATCCTGCTGCTGTGACCCTGGCCTGAGCCACACCTTCCCTGGGCCCCCTCTTTCTGCCCTTACCCTTCTATTCTCCACCCAGTAGCCAGAGCGAGTTTTAAAAAATACTAATCAATGGATTAGGAAGATGTGGTTCATCTATACAATGGTTTACTACATGGCCATGAGAAAGAATGAAATCTGGCCATTCGTAGCAAAGTGGATGGACCTCGAGGGTGTCATGCTCAGCGAAATAAGTCAGGCGGAGAAGGACAGATACCATATGTTTGCACTCATAGGTCTAACAGGAGAAACCCAACAGAGGACCATGGGGAGGGGAAGGAGGAAAAAGAGTTAGGGAGAGGGAGTGAGACAAAACATGAGAGATTCTTGAATACTGAAAACAAACTGAGGGGGGAAGGGGAAGGGGGAAAGGTAATGGGGGTGATGGTCTTGGTGGAGGTCACTTGTGGGGAAGAGCACTGGGTGTTATATGGAAACCAACCGGACAATAAACTATAAAGTTTAAAAAATAAATAAATAAATAAATAAAATAAAACACACACACACACACACACACAAATACCAATCAGACCCTATACCTCTACCCGCTTAAACCCTCCAGACCCTGCACATCCTATTTAGAACAATCCTAACTCTATGTATGGCCTAGAGACTTGTACACACGTGGGTCCCTACCTACCTCTCAGGCCCTCCTCCCCCCATACGCTCAGCTGCTCTGCTCTCACAGACAACCTTTCTGTACCAAGTCCAGCCTCAGGGCCTCCCGCCTTACTATTCCCTCTGCCTAGCATGCTCCACCGATCCTTCCTTGCTCAAATGCCACCCTCCTCAGAGAGGCTTTCCCTGACCCTTCTTATCCCAAATGCCCCAGCCTGAGTCCCTCCCCATCCTATTGCTCGGCCTTACTTCCCTCATAGCATCTCAAATTAAATAACCCAATTTCACCAACTCTAAGAAGACATCAATTGTTAGATGCACCATTATTTTATGTTACACCCCCGAAAATGCTAATTAGACTACAGCATGCAGTGGGGAGTGGTGGGGGGATATGTGCATCCTAGAACAGATGGATATGGGATTTATTACCTACTTGTACTGCCTGCCTTGCCCTCGCTTACAGATATCAGAAGTTCTCTGAGAGCAAGGACCTCAGGTAGTTCTTGCTCAGGCCCCTGACACAGAGCAGGTGCACTTGTTATCCTATTAGATGAATGAGTGAGTGAGTGAATATCTTTTCATCTCCTCAGCTCTGAGGTGGAGATTAGGATGGCCAGTTCACAGATGAGCAAACGGAGGCCCAGCCAGGGGGATGTGACCTTGCTGACGACCAACCAGGCAGCCTGGCTCTGCCTCCTGTCCCTTTTCCACGTGCGTCCCCCTGTCACGGCCTGCACAGGGGTCAACCCAGGACCGTCCAAGCCTGGAAGCTCCCTGAAAGCAAGCCTCTGTGTCCCCCACGATGTCGGGGGGGCACCGGCTCCTGCACAGGCACCCCTCCCCCGCTGACCAGCCCTCCTGAATGCGAGTCCCCCTCTGCCACCTGCCACGGCCCCCCCGCCCAGCCCCCTCACCAGAGTACTGCTGCAGCAGCCAGACTTTGAGCTCGATGAAGCTGTGGGCGAAGTGGCAGCTGTCCTCCCGCAGGCAGCCGTAGCGCACCTCGTGGCGGCACACGTCGAACTGGAAGTGCTCCTGGAACTGGCGGATCTTGGAGTACTTGAGGGAGGTGGAGCGGACGATGTGCACCAGGCACCTGGCGGGCAGGGGCGGGGCGCACAATGCAGTCTGCGGCCCCCTACCACCCCCCCTCCCATCCCCCCCATTCCGACAGGGTCCGTCTCCCCAGTGCTGAGCCCTGGGTGTTCCTGTCCTATTAACCGCTTCTAGAACATGACAGCACAGTAGGCAAGATGTGCGGGTCCTAAGCTCGGCTGTATGCTCCTCCCCTGGCCTCAAGGCAGGGCCAGCTCAAAGGTGGAGCCGCCAGCAGGAGGGCACAGATGCCACCTGCTACGAGGCTGGGAGAAGGGAGGGCCCGAGGGTGGGAGAAAGGGCAGGTTCCCCAGCTCGACACTCCAGAGCCGCTCCTGCCGCCAGAAGAACGATCATCGAGCATCTCCTCTGGGACAGGAATTTAATTATGCTCAAGGCAACCCCAGCAGCTTTACAGACAGGGAAACCAAGGGCCGCACACAGGGCATAAAACAGGCATTGACCGGGCTGGGATGTAGACCCAGGTTTGTCTGACCCCAGGGCCTGGGCTCTATCATCCATGCTGGGGCGGAGCCAAGGGGAGTCAGAGGGAGAGAAGGTTGGGTGTCAGACCTGACCCAGCCTCTCCCATGCGCTGTCCAACGCCAATGTCACGACAGTGGAGGGCACCGGATGGGAGTCAGAGACTTGGCCTCCCACGTGCCTGTTGCATAAACTACTTCCAATCCTCATCAGTACAACAGAGACTGTGTCTCCTCTCTTGCAAGACTGAGGAGACCATTCAAATACCCATTGGAATACTGCTCTCAATAAATGGGGTTTCGTCCTTTCCAGGTGGATGCTGGATCTGAGCCCTGAATTCTGCCCCTTGCCTTGGCACCCTAGGCAGACCCTCTGGCCTCAGTTGCTCCCCAGGCGCCTGAACTACCCCAGGCCTCCCTGTGCCCCTGCTCCCAGGCCCAGGCTGTGGGTCCCACTCACTTGTTGTTGTGGAAGCTGTGCTTGGCAGCCAGGTTGGAGCAGACAGACGGGGAGTCCTTGGTGCCTTTGCTGATGATCCGGGGCTTACTGTCAAAGCAGATCTGCCCGGGGAGGGGGCGGGCTGGGACCTGGCACGCCACCCAGGGAGGGGGCAGGCGGGGACCTGGCATGGCCACCCGGGGAGGGGCAGACTGTGTCCCTGCAAGCTCTGCCCTGAGCGAGGAGAGTGAGGAAGGGAACCCCAGGCTCCGTGGCCCCCATCTCTCTGGCTCTAGCTCACCGATAGCCTGGACTGTGGCTCTCTCTGGTCCCACCACCCCAAATGCCTGGGGTGGGGTTGGGGGAGGATAACTCCAAGTCTCTGAGCCTGTTTCCTCAACTGTAAACTGGGGGGTAACCATGCCTGCTGCCCCATGGGTTGACTGGGAAGCTCAGAAAGGACATGACAGAACGGCAAGTGCTTTGTAGAGCACACACAGCTGCCAGCTGGGAGCCGTGATTCCAGGCCGACTGCTCTGAAGGGAGCAGCCAGTCCACCTGCTCTAGGAGTTGGGGGGAAGGGCCGGCTGTGCGACGGTTTGGGGTTGGGCTGAGCTGCACCTGCAGCCTGGCTCCAGAGCTCTCACTCCAGGGACATGAGCCTGACGCTGTCACTCCCCTCATCATGCTCTGATCGGGCAAGGGAAGCAGGGGGCCAGGGAGGGTACTCCAGGGACAGAAGACAGACAGCCTGGACATAGGCAGGGGAGTGGCAGGAAAGTGTCATGGGCATTGGAGTTGGCACCGAGAGACAAGAAGGTGTGGAGAGGATGAGTAAAAGCCCCTGGTGCTGAGCCTGGCCTTTGATAGTCAGAGGATGGCAAGAAGGCATACGATTATCTCTTTCTGGCCTCAGTTGCAGCCTCCCCCAGAGGAGGACGCTGGGTAGGATCTGAGCTTTAGCATGCTAGGGTCCTACGGGCCTTTCTGACAGTCCAAGGACCTACCGATTCTAAACTCGGGCCTCCCAAACCCACAGGTCCCAGGACAGACTTTCTTTAATGGAGTGCGCCTGGGAGCCCCTCCCCCAGCCCCCTGCGCGCCATTGACCGTGGAGGTGGTGGGCGAGGGGGTGGGTACCTCACAGAGGAAAGTGAAGATGCCCTGGTGCTCCTTGAGGAGCTTGGCGATGGTGAGGCTGCCGCGCTTGACGCCCCCCAGCGGGTCAAAGAGCAGGTCGCGGTTGAGGGTGCCCTTCCGCTCCTCTGTCCACACGTCGATCTCCTCCTGATGGTAGGCGAAGGTGCAGTTATCCCCGTACTTACAGTCCTGCTTGTTAATCATGTCTGCAAAGAGGCAACAGGACACACGTTCTGCCAGGCGGGACGGCAGCCCGCAGAGTCCCTGGGACCACCGCCGCGGCAGGCTGGAGCCAGGCTCATCTCCGCCATGGGGGGGGTGGCCTGCTCATCACAGGACTGGGGAGGGGTCCAGCAGCAGAGCAGGGGGAAGCTCTTCCCAGGCCAAGTCCCTTCTTTGCTCTGCACCTGTGTTGAGGGCAGGACCTGTTTTTCCACCTACAAAGCATGCAGTCACCCCACTCCAGTGCCGCCTCGTGCGGGTCGGGCAGGAAGAAAGGGAGGATAAAGGCCTATCCTAGAGGAATACAAGCCTCTGCATAAACACGAGGGGCTTTTCTCCTACTATTCACCAGGAAAACACCATTGGTTAAGGGCCTGGGGCAGACTTGCGCTGGGATTCCCTATGATTCCTCAGCTGTCTGTCCCATAAACAGAGAACAACTGGGTTGTTGTGGGGATGAAGTGAAATAATAAATAAAACCCCTGGGGACCAGGGGCGCCTGCCTGGCTCAGGCGGTAAAGCATGTGACTCTTGATCTCGGGGCTGTGAGTCTAAGCCCCATGTTGGGTGTGGAGCCTACTTTAAAACAAAAAAACCAAAAAACCAAAAAACTCCTGGGGACCAGAGGGCTGGGGGGGCGGGCAGCAGGCTCACACCCCGGAGCCCTGCCATTTCCTGGGGGTAGGAACTGTTTTTCTTCCTTTCTCTCCCCGGCTTACACTCTAAGCCTGCGCTGCCACACCCTTCTGCCAGGCTGCAGACCCACAAGGACAAGGGAGTCGAGGCGCAGATGACCACCACGGGCTGCTCTGTGCTGGGGTCACCCAGCGGGGAGCCCTGCAGGGAATGGCTTCCTAAGACCTGGGTGCCGCATGACCGAGTTCAAAGGAGCGTGCAAAGGAGTCAGGATTCGGTGTGTATTTGGGGGTCGGTTAGGGTGGATGGGGGGCTCGTAAGGCTCACGGAATTCGGACTTCACCCACACCGGCCAGGGGACAGCTGAAGCCTTAGAGCCCAGGAGTGACATATCCTCAAGATCCTGCTGGCAGGACAGCCAGCTGGTCCAGAAAGCCTGGGGCTCCTGCCATATGCTGGGTCGGGGGACAAAGGCGGAGCCTCCCAAAACCTCAGTTTCCTCACGTGGAGTTGTGAGGAGGCGTGATGGTGCACACAAAAGGGCAGCACGATAAAGCGCTCTACAAGGTCGTGACTGTTCGTGCAGTGCCACGTAGACTGAGCCAAGAGTCTGGGTTGGGGAACAGAAGACCCCAAATAAGGTATGTGACAAACGTCCATTAAATACTGGCCAAATGCACATGAGCCAGAAGTGAGGACAATGACAACATAAGAAGCCTTAAAAGCTAATATTATCCACTTTTAGTGGATAAAACTTAAAAACGTAAATCTTAAAACTGATAATGAAAAAAATAAAAACAAATAAATAGGGGCGCCTGGGTGGCTCAGTCAGTTAAGTGTCTGACTTCGGGTCAGGTCATGATCTCGCAGTTCGTGGGTTCGAGCCCCGCATCAGGCTCTGTGCTGACAGCTCAGAGCCTGGAGCCTGCTTCAGATTCTGTGTCTCCCTCTCTCTGCCCCTCCCCTGCTTGTGCTCTCTCTCTCTCTCTCTCTCTCTCTCTCTCAAATAAATAAATAACCAAATAAATTTAAAAGAGCTATTATTTATCAAGCCCTTTACTACGTGCCGGTCTTAAATGCTTTACATGAATTCTCTCCACATCTCTCCGGCAGCCCTTTGCGACCCCGCAGAGGTGACAACTACTCTCCGTGAACTGCCTGACCCTCACGCTCAGTAGGGGCTCCAGCTCGAATGAAACATCCGGAATGTTCCTCCCTGTCTGTGGAGCTGTCAGGGTGAGGAGCCAGAGGCTCACTCTGCTGTGGGATTCATCCTTGGTGAATGGCCACCTGCCTACCGCTGACGAAGGGCAGAGCCCCAGCTGGGTGTGAGAGGAGGGAGGCGCTGACTGCTGCCTGCCCCTGCCGCAGCCCACCCACCTTTGCACAGGTAGTAGGAGCCCACGAAGCTGGTCTTGGTGGGCCGGGGCCGGATCCGCTTCCAGGTCTGGTCCTCAGAGCTCCGGAGCCGGCCCAGCAGGATGTCCCGCTTGCACTTGTGCTCGAGGCCCTCCCGGTAGGTATAGTCGCCCGCCCTGGGGCCTGTGGGGACACATGGACAGAGACGGACTTCAGATGTAGAACTGAAGGGTGACAGCAGATGGGCCCAAGCCCTGGGAATCGGAATCCCGCCTAAAACCCCATCTCCTTCACCTGGTCTTTTCACCAGTTCCTGCCACACCCTTCCTGGCCACAGGCTACCTAGAAGTGTGGTGAGGGGAGGCCCCCTCCGAGGCACCCAGCCCCTTTCCTGACCCCCGGGTGAGCCAGACATTTCAGTGTTTCCCTAGAAGGAATTGTGAAGACAGTACCTGGCAGAGAGCCAGCCCACCCCTTTCTTGTCCTGCCCAGAATGGCACTGCCCGGAGTCACCCTCCCCCCGCCCCGCTCCTGCCAAGTCTTCTGACCCAGGGCCTCCTCTCCCCTGACAGCGAGGAAACAGCCCTTGTGGGGACCAGCACCGGGTGCACGGCAGTTGATGGGGCGTTTGTCAGCTTCTCCAGCGCAGGGGCAGTGGGTGTGTGGACTGGGGAGGCAGTCCGAGTTCCATGTGAGGAAAAACTTCATCGTGGGCATAGCCATCCAACAAGATGGCACTCTGTTCCCGCCCCCGCAAGTCCCTGGGAGCTTTGGTGGGGCGACTCTCATGGGTGACATGTATGTGCCAGGGGGATGAAGGGGGAGGTCTTGCAGTGGGCAGACGACAGCAACTAGATAACCTCTAAGGTCCTGTCAACCCTAATACCCCTGAGACGGAGAATTCTAGACTGCTAAGACTTTTAAGCCTGGCATCCCAAGAGAGCATCACATGAAAACTTCAGGGATTCTGGAAAATGAGTCTTAGACTAGAATTCTGAGATTCCAGGTGTGCTTAAAATGGTCTCCCAGCATTGGGCATCTATTCCAAACTGCTTCTGTAGTTTGGGGGCTGGGGATCTAGGAACCACATTTCCCAGACTCCTTTGCCACCTGGGCTCCAGGCAAGGTTAGCATTCGCCCAGGGAGATGCACTCATGTGAGAAGCAGACCAAGAGCGGGAGGGGGAGTGAGGTGTGTGGGGGCCAGTGTGCTCCTGCAGCAGCCAGCCAGCCTCACCTCCATGGCCAGGCACCAGCCTCTGGGCTGTGGGCTGCCGTGATGCAGGCCAGAAGGTCCAGCAGCCCCCCGATTGCTGTGTAGGAGCAGCACAACCCGGCTCTGGTCCTCAGCTTGTGGAAGAGCAGCCTAGAGGCCAGTGGAGCCTCCCAGCCTCCGCTCCTCCAGCCCTCCCGGCAGTTTTGAAAGCCCCAAACTCCCATGTTCTATCCCATCCTCCCCTCAACCCCCACCTGCTTGAAATACCCGGAGGGGCTTCTGTTTTCCCGCATTTCTGATGGGTATGCTAGGGTTCTGTCATTTTGGGATGTGACACTCTTGAGGTTCCCAGTATCTCGGGGCAGAAGGGTGACATTACCTGTTTTAGGGTAGCAGAGTTGACAGGCCTGCTTGAACTCGTGGGTGGCAGCCAAGGGGTTCTTGATGAGCAAGGCGGTATTGGGCATGGAGGGCTCTGGCTGGGATGGGAGGAGGGTGGCCATCTTGGGCACTGGACCATGGCCAGAGCCACCAGAGCCAGCCTGGGCACCAGAGGCCGGGGGCGGGGGGACGGAGGGCGGGGGGAGCTCTGTGACCACGCCCCCCATCCCACCCAAGAACAGAACTGTAGCCTAGTACCCTCCCATTTCTCCTACCCTCCCGGCCAAGGAATTCCTTGTAACATGATCCAAGAATCTATAACTTAGGGATTGGACCAGCCTAGTGGGGACAGATGGGTGACCGGGATCTTGGCCCAGAATCTTCCTTTGAGCAAAAGCCCAACATGAAAGCAGAGAAACAGGAATGGCCCGACTGGGGCCTGTGCACATGCCCTCCCCACGCCCGGCCTCTATCTCCCAAGCCCCCAACGCATCAGCAGATGGGGAAAGAGGCAAGACTCAGAGAGGTTAGGTTACTTCCCCAGGGCCACACAGCTAGTGTCTAGGCCAAGGCCAGAGTGCAGAGTGCAGGCTGCCTGACACCTGCTCAAGTGCTCTCCGAAACTCAGAACCTGGCTGAGTCCCGAGAACAGGGACGTGACTAACCCCAGAGAAGTTACTTAACCCCTCTGAGCCCCAACGTCCTCTTCTGTTGGACAAGGGTTGGGCTGTGCCCTCAGCTCACCCTCCCAGCAGGCAGCTCAGTCTGGAAGGGCTAGGAAGACACCATCTCTGGCCCATCCATTCCGAGGGTGCCTCTCCTTGGGAGACGCAGCACCCCATCTCATGCAGGAGGCTCACCCCCAATCTCGAGCCCACAACCACTTCCCGGCCACCGCTGGGAGGGCCCAAGGTGCCTGGTCGCGAATCTGCACCAAGTACTCACCGAGGGGGCTGGTTTCTGAGTACCACTTGGGGGACGATGGTCCTGGGACTTGGTTTCCTCTGGGCAAGAAAACACAGGGGTCATCTGTCCTGCTCTGAAGGACATTGAGAAGCCCTCCGAGGACATCTTTGTAGGCATTCTAACATGTAGAAACCACCCAGGCCACACACTCTCTCCTATTCGTGCTGATCCCAACTCTACCCTCAAGGCCACTGCCCAGGGACAGAGAAGTGTCTCAGCCTGAGCATGTCTAACCTGTGCTTATCTGCTGTGGCCCCCACTGCCCCTGGGAGAAAGCCCAAGCTCTCAGCTTGGCTCAAAGGTCCTCTGACACCAGCCTCAGGTCTTCAAGGTCCCCCCAACCCCCACCCTCTGGTTGACTACTCTGCTTGTAGGCCAGTCCATCCATCAGACAGGCCTGGATCATACTGTTCTTTTAAGACCTTCTCCTGCAAGACCTCGCTCAGCCATTACCTCCTACAGAAAGTCTCCTCTGACCCCAGAGCTGAGTGAAGCACATCTGTGCCCTGCAGCCTCACGAATCCCCGAGCCATGAGACCCCTGGGCTAGATCCGACTGTGGGAAAGCTGGTCCAGCAAGGGCCCAGACAGGTCTGCTTCCTCTCTGCGTCCCTAGCACCCAGCTCAGAGCAGTGATGAAGGAGCTTACAGGGTTGCACCCCTTTCCCCAGCCTCAGAATCATTCCCATGGGATCCTGCCAGCCTGGCAACCCCAGGGCCCCAGAAATCTGGGCAGAGAGCATCGTACGGCAAGTCTGGAGTTCTGGCCTATCCCAGCTGTGCTGTTTGATCTTGAATAAGACCACCCAACCCTTCTGGCCTCAGCCCCATACTGTGCTGAGCACTGCAGGAGACACAGCAACTCAGAGACCGTGGCTCTGGACCATGATGGGGTGAGAGGGCCTGGGCTTTGGCCAAATAGAGCTGTAATCCCGACTCCATTCCCCAGAGGCTGGAGATGTGGTGGCACTTTGAGAATGGTCAAGGGGGTGGGGGTGAATGTGCCCACCCAGGCCTCACCCACAAAGGAGTTGGGCTTGTCCAGGGAGCCACGGGTCGACCCAAAGCTGTCGAGGGCATCCAACCGGGTATCCGAGTATGGCAGCAGGTCGAGGGAGTCCAGTGCGGAGCCTGGGGGGTCGAGGGCATCCAGCACAGAGGCGGCCAGCTTCTTGGAGGGGTCCATGACGAGGCCAAAGGAGGCAGGGGGCAGCGGGCTGGAGACGGGGATGGAGCCACCCACTACAGGTGGCAGCAGTGGGGTCCCACCGGGGAACACGGGTATCAGCTGGGGCAACTCGCTGGGCACGCCGCTGCCAGGCAGGCCTCCCTGGACCAGGGACTGCGAGGTGGGGAACAGAGGGAGGGGTTGGAGGAGAACTCGACCACCCAGGCCTGGGCAGAGACAGGCACTGTGGGCCACAGGCAAGCCGACTCTTCTGAGCCTCAGCCCAGACCCATCCCACAAGTGGAGCAAGGGATCTTTATGGTCCCTCTGGTTGTGCATTCTAGAGCTTCAAGTTTGTACCCCAGGCAGATCCCTTTCCCTCCTCAGGCCTCAGTTTCCCCAACCGTGATATGGGGATGGGACCCTCCCTCCAGCCCTTGCGGGACAGGCAATGAAGGTGCTGGGGTCCTGGGTGGGGGAGGGGATCAGGGGAGCAGAAGAATGGCGGCAACACGGCTCACCAGTGAGTCCAGGAGGGTGTCCAGCTCCGGACCAAAGACATCCCCGTCGGAGAAGTCGTCCAGGCTCTCAGTGCCAGGAAGGGCCCTGCTGCTGCTGTCCAGGGGGGCCAGCAGGTCCAGAACGTGAGGGAACAGGGGCATTGTGGGAGTACAGGGGAGGGGGGCCGGGGAGCCTCGCAGGTCCACGTAGCAGTCTGTGGATGGCAGGGTGGGCTCAGCAGCTGCAGGGGGTCCTGCTTGGTGGGGGGTGGGGTGGGGAGGTGTCCCAGGGCCCTAGGGTTCTCCGGCAACACCTTCCCTCCTTTCCCTAGCTCCTGTTAGGAACCCCGTCTGTCCAGCTGGGCTGACCTCACGGCTGGAGGCTCAATCACAGGGAAGGAAGGGCTCTGAGGAACAGGAGAGGGTCCTTCAGTCCATGACAGCTCTCCAACAGGCCTGGCCCAGTGCCTGAATATCATACCTCTGGGCTAAGCAATGCCCTCTCTAAGGGGCACTTTTTAAATGTGAGCCTTCTTGGAAGCCAGTGAGGAAGAGAGGGGGACTCTCAGTTGGGGGAGGGGCTGGCCTGGAGTGGAGGACACGAAACCCCCGTGTCACTGTACTGTGTGGCAGATGCCCACCCTCCCTTCCCTGAGGAGGAAACCCCAGGGCAGGAAGTCCTCAGGGCCGGGCTGGGAGGGGCTGAGCCTTCCCTGGGGTCCCATCTCCCCCTCCCCCCATCCCCTCAAATCAGGGACACTACCTGTTTCGATGTCATCTATCGATCCCAATCCATTGGAAGTTCCCTGTGGAGAGGAAGGACACAGAGGGTCAGGCAGACAGGGGCTGGGAAGGCCATGGTGTCCGTCCTATCCCCACCTCAGGGACTGCTGTTATATTTTTTTAAGTTTACTTATTTTTGAGAGAGAGAGAGAGAGTGAGCGAGCGTGAGGGAGGAGCAGAGAGGGAGGGAGACACAGAATCTGAAGCAGGCTCCAGGCTCTGAGCTGTCAGCATAGAGCCCTATACGGGACTCAAACTCAAACTCACTAACCCGTGAGATCATGACCTGACACCAAGTTGGATGCTTAACGACTGAACCATCCAGGTGCCCTGTTTTTTTTTTTTTTTTTAAGTAGGCGTCACACCCACTGCAGAACCCAACGTGGGGCTTGAACTCACAACCCTGAGATCAAGACCTGAGCTGAGATCAAGAGTTGGACGCTCAACCGACTGAGCCACCCAGTTGCCCGGACTATTGCTGGAATTAAGCACAGGGCTGGACAGGCAGGAGTCAGGAGGCAGGAGGCAGACAAGCCTCACATCTGCCCTTTGCTGGAGGAGAGCCCTAGGGGGGAAAGATATAACCTATGAGCCTCTGTTTCCTTACCCATCACAGCATAGGGTCCATGCCCTGGGGCAGGCGGCTAGGGTTTTACTGAGCCCTATGTACTCTATGTGGATCGTTTGCAGCTCTAAGACAAAAGTGCCACTCCCTGAATCACCAGTGTCCCTCCCCCGATTACAGCCCCAGGCCAAATGGGCCCGGGTGGGTGTCCATTGCCACGCATAGACCCGCTGTTGGAGGGAAAGCTGGGCCTGAGCTTGCTCTGTGGCCTTGCCAAGTTCCCCATCCTCTCTGGGCCTGTTCCTTTATCTGTGGAGTAAGGATAATACAGTCACCCACCACCTAGGACGGGTATAAGCTTGAAATCACGTGACATTTGCACAGACCCTAGAGCAGGGCTGGACACACAAGAGGTGCTTTCCGTGTCTGTCAGGAGGCTGGCCTGGGCGTCTGGGTGTTTTCGCTCCCTAGCCTCCACATTCTTGTCCCCACAGACTCCCCTGCCATGTCTCCCTTGCCTGGTGTCCCCCCACCGGCTGTGGCCCAAGTCATTCTTCGAGCCTGGCACATCCTCCCCTTCCCCGGCGGGGCCCCCGGGGGCCCCCACGTTCTCTGTGCACCCAGCGAGGGGAGCAGGAAGACCAGAGCCTCGCTGCTAGCCATCTGGCCCCGTGGATCCGCAGCGGCAACAACAGCAACGACATTTACCCAGGGCCCTGCCTTGCGCCAGGCCGGGCCCGCGCTTTACAGCCAGTCCAGTTCAGCCCTTGGTGCTGGTGCCCTGAGAGGGGTTCTCCCCCCGCACGGAGGAGACATTGGTCCAGGGACGCTGCCACTCCCGGGTCAGAGACGAGGTGTCTCTGACCCGGGGGCCTGCCCTGACCAAAGATGTGACATTCAGTGTCCCGGCAGGGGAGGGGGGGTTGGCTGCACAAACCAAGGCTGCCACGCTGGGTCACAGCGGCTACTCCCGAGGGAAGCAGGAGGTGGGGAAAGAGGTGCCAGAGGAAAGTCTCTAGGGACGGCTGTGCGTCTCCCTGCTCGGGGCTGTCCACGGCTCGCCAGGCCCCTGCCCGCCACCCAGCCCCAGCCCGTCTCCATAGGCTCAGCTCTCCCTGCCCCTCCCTGCCAGGGACACTCACGTAGCAACAAGGTGTATGGGGCACCTCGGGGAGCCTTGTGCCGGCAGCTATCACAAAACGGCAGGTCCTAGCAGCTCCCCGAGAGGCGGAGTGGCCGCCTCAGATAAGGGCGCGTTCGAGACCTGAGCTGAGACACAGGCCTGGCCGCTTCTGAACTAGAACTAGTCTTGTGGCCGAGGGTGTGTGTCTTCCTGTCCTGCCGCTAGGTCTGTGCCCAAGCCGTCGCTCTGTCTTTGAGCTCTGCTCCGTCCGCCCCAACCGAGGCCACCTCGGCTTCTAGCTGTTCTAGAAGCCACAGCCTTCCCTGCGTCTCGCCCCTCACGCTGCGAGAGGCGGCGCTGGCACAGACCCCGTGCCCGCCCGTGTCATCTCCGGGTGGTGAGAAGCTCCCCGTGGCTGCAGCTCGTGAGTCCCCCCCTGCGAGGCACAGGCGTGCAATGACTTACCGGCTGAATGACCGGGACTCCTGTGCCAGGGTCCCTGCAGCCAGCCTCACGCACCCGGTGTGCGTCGGGCTCCCAGGTCAGGGGCTCAGGCTGGAACGCTCCCCAATCACAACTCTGTGTAGCCTCAGGCCGCCGTATGTGTGTGTGTGTGTGTGTGTGTGTGTGTGTGTGTGTGTGTGGTATGTGGACAGAAGCGTGTGGATGTGACTGGGTGTATGCATGTGCGTGTGTCTGGACACGTGTAGTACTACGTGGCCCACTGAGGCAGGACCTGTGGAGTCTGCTCTGCTTGGGCTCCTCACAGATCCCCGTCCCCATGACCAGCCCCGGCCCCATGCACGTGGTGGGGGCCCCAGCACGGTTGCAGGGATGCACGGATGGCTTGGCAGGGGCCAGGGGGCCGGATGCCATGTAGGGCGCCCCCTGTGGCCCCCTGGCTGCAGGCTCAGTGTGCACCAAGCAGGGCCCTGCCGGCTGTGACGGGCAGCTGACACACGGGGCACTCACTTGCTGGCCTGGGAGGAGCCTGGGGGCTTCTTCCCCCACCCCCACCCTGTCGCTGACTTGCGGGCTGGGCTGGGCCAGGAAGGGGAGGGCTTCCCAGGACTGCGCTCATTTCATCCACGCAAGCGCCCCGGGAACTGAGCACAATCATCTCTGTTTTACCAAGGGAAACCCGACGTTCAGGGAGAAATCATTTCCTGGAGGTCATGCCACCAGCAAGCGGAGACCTGGCCTGACTCCCAAATGGTGCCATGCGGAGGCACAGTATAGAGGAAGGCGCAGTCCTGCTCTCGGATGAGCTTGTCGTGGAGACACAGAGACACAGAGACACACACACACGCACACCATCTGGTGCGTGAGGAGCTGAGGATGGAGAGGGACGGTGGATCTAGACTGCTGGGGGCCCTGAATGCCAGGCAAGAGTATCCAGAGTTGATTACTTTTAAACAGAGGCTTTAATTAATAACCACTGAGGGTCTCTATGCTGGGAAGAGACTCACGAGGCCTGGCTGTCAGAGTTCACCCTGGGGGACAAGAAGGGGAGGCTAGCCCAACTTGGAAGACTGGGACGTGGCTTTAACCAGGGCAGTCACTATGGGAAGAGAAGGAAGGAGCAGGGACACCGCATCACGTATCCATCCGGGATCACCCCAGAGTAGAGCTGTAAGGTACAATCATGCCACTGTCAGCAGAAAACAGAAGGGAGCCCCAGTTCATTGAGCTCTAGGAATGAGGCAGGAGCCCTTGATATCCAGAACTCTGACTCAGATCTGCCTGGGGGCTCCTGGGTGGCTCAGGTGGTTAGGCATCCAACTTCTGATTTTGGGTCGGGTCATGATCTCCCTGTTTGTGGGATCAAGCCCTGTGTCAACAGACGGGAGCTTGCTTGGGATTCTCTCTCTCTCCCTCTCTCTCTGCCCCTCCCCTACTCGATCTCTCTCTTTCTCTCTCTCTCTCTCAAAATAAATAAATAAACCTAACAAAAAAAGGAAAGGAAGCAAAGTATCATTACAGAAAAAAATTCCTTCTGAATTAATGAACAGAGTCAATACGCTTCCCTTTCCATGTCTTCCCAACACTGCGATGATGAAGACCCAGCTCACCAGGGGCTAGGTGGTCTGGCTTCTATCTACTGTTCCAGCCCCACTAGTACCCTGCCTCCCTTCTGTGGGTTCCTCCCGTACTCTGAGCCCCTCCTAGCCTCAGGGCCTTTGCACATACTGTCCCCCATCTACAATGTTGTTTTACCAGCACACCATGCCCCTGCCTACTCCTCAACTTTCAGGTCTCATTTTAAAGGTCACTGATGCCCAGTCTAAATCAGGCCTCCCTATTCC
Organism: Cryptoprocta ferox; assembly: GCA_028646485.1. NCBI lineage: Eukaryota > Metazoa > Chordata > Mammalia > Carnivora > Eupleridae > Cryptoprocta > Cryptoprocta ferox. The sequence goes on from CM053571.1 coordinate 6,980,854, forward strand.
GATGGCCCATGGCTCCTCACACTTTGCCTTTACAGCTCTCATGATGGTTTGTAACCAGAAAGAATCAGGCTAGTGTCCATTTGCCCTGGACTGTGAGCTCTTTGAGGGCAGGAACCACGACTGTTTTCTTTTCCACATACCTAGCCCCAGGCTCAGTGAACTCAGACAATCACCCAACTTCGTGGCTTCTCCTTGGTAATAGGTAGTACCTCCCTCAAGCAGTGTGAAATTATTTGCAACTGTTCAGTCATTCAGTGCTGTGGTCTGAAGGTTTGTCATATGTCAAATTCATATGTTGAAATCCTACTCCCCAAGGTGATAGTATTAGGAAGTGTGGCCTTTGGGAGGTGCTTAGGTCATGAGGGGGAGGCCCTCATGAACGGGATTAGTGCCCTTATAAAAGAGACACCAGAGATCTCCCTTGCCCCTTCCGCCACCGGAGGTTACAGCTAGAAGGTGCCATCTGTGAACCAGGAAGTGTGTCCTCACCAGATACCGAATTTACCAGCACCTTGATCTTGGACTCCCCAGTCTCCCAAACTGTGAGAAATGAATTTCTGTTGTTTATAAGCCACACAGTCCAGGGCGTTTTGTTAGAACAAAATGCTATAACTTTTTTTTTTTTGAGCATCCAGCATGTGTCAGGCCCAATAATTTCTGGTTATGACCCACGAGGAGGGCTATCCAGGCAGATCCACGTCGGCCTCCCTCGGCACCCGGGAGTCCCCAAGGGCAAGGATGTGCCGAAGTCAGCTATGCCCCAGCTCCCGGCCCAGGGCCAAGAAGGGGATCCTGGGGAGTTTGCTGAGTGAATGAAAACCCTTAACGCTAAGAAGGCAGGCAGGCCTGCTGCTGCTGTGCTGTGTGATGTTGGCCAAGTCCCTTCCTCACTCTGTGCCTCAGTCCCCCTTACGTACAACAAGGAGGCAGGACCCCAGCCTCTGTCAGCGCTCTTATAGCCTGTCCCTTGTCTTCCAAAAAGCCTCGACGGCTACCTGAGCATGTGCGGTGAGCAGTGGGCGAGTCCAGTGTGTGTGCTGGGCCCTGGCACCACCCCTGGGGTGAGCCAGGTCTGATGCTGTAGTACAAGGGTCTTGGCCCTGAGCGTGGGGACATGGGGACATCCCAAGCCTAGCAGTTACCGCTCCTCAGAGTCCCTCGGGTGCCACACTCCTCAGGGTATGCTCCCTTGTTCTGGCCGAGGAACAACACCCCCATTTCGTAGATTCAAAAATTGAGGCTCAGAGGTGAAGGTTCTGCTCAAGACCACAGCCTGCATGCTGTGCTCTTCTCTCTGGGAGTCCCCGGAGTGAGCTCTGCCCCCACCTTCTGTGCATCTCCCCAGCAGTTGCTGGGGCAGGGTTATCAGGAAGGGTCTCAATGGGGGTATATACTTGAGCTGGACCTTGAAAACGAAAAGGCAGAGAAAGCACGGTATGGAGGAGGGGGCACATTTGAGACCTGGAGGCCTAGATGCAGAAAGGCCGGTGAGGAGGAAAATGATGGCAAAGGAAGGGTGGGGGTGAGGCTGCCCCGCCCACAGCGGCCACGGGCTGTCCCCACACTTTGCCCCTGTGGTCACAGGAGGCCCCTTTTAAGACGTGGAGGTGTTGTGTGTCCCAGAGGTGTTCCTGAGTCTGGTCTGGGCCCAGGCTATCAGCCAGGTGGCTCACGTCGCTGGGCGAGGACAGACTGAGCCCAACTTTCAGTCTAATGGCCCTGGATCCACTGCTGGGGTCATGATACCCCAGAGAGTGAATCCAAAGCTCTCATGATGGATGAACCGAGACAGGTTGATACTGGGGACAGGAGGGAGGCCTGGGGTCCCGGCCCCGATCCTACCTGATCTGCCAGACCAGCTGCAGTGCCATTACTGAGCAGAGAAAATGTTTCCAATTCCTGCAGGGATTAGAGAGGTGGGAAGAGATGAAGGTTCTGGAAAGATGCTCAGGCTCCCATCAGCTAGGGCAGCAGAGGGGCCCCAACACAGGCAGCTGGGGCCCATAGTGCCCTAAGGCTCCCTGCCCCTAGGCCTGTCACAAGTTACCTGTTCTCTCTCTGGGGCAGATTTGGACATTTTCTTCCTGTAACTGTGACCTGGGCAGAGGACAGACCTCCACATACACACCCCTACTGTGTGCCAGGCACTGTGCCAGGTGCCACATCAAACATTCTTTGACTTCGATGATCCGCCCAGGAACCCCTGAGATGGGCATAATTATCCCCATGGTCCAGATGTAGAAACCACAGGGGAGAAAGAACTAACTTGCTCAAGGTCACAGCAGACTCCAGAGCCATACCCTCTCCTACATGCAGCCTCCTGGCATACAGCAGGTGCCAAATGAATACATGCAGATCTGAAAGAGCCAAATAGATACCAATGTCTCAAATCTGCACCATACAGAGGTTATTTGAGAACATAAGGCTGAAAAGACACCAGTGTCATCTCAGGCCATCTCTGGGCTGCTTAAGTTGGCCACGGCTGGGGACGGAGGAGGTTTTAGCAGCTGGTATCTAAGGTGAATTGGAAGCTTTGGCTGTTATCTCCTTTTCCCAAAGGTTCTGGAAGTCAGTCCAGGGCTTTCAGCCAACAAAGAGGGAAGATCACCTGTTATCATTCCCCTCTGTCCTGGTCTGGCCCTGCCCCCCCGCCCCCGCCACCTCTGTCCAAAAGTGCCTGGTCTCCCTTCAGATCTCCCCATCTCCCCCGCCCCCTGCTGACCCCCAGCACCCAGAGCCCACCTACCTGGGGCCTCTTATACGCTTTCCGAACTCGCAGCCCAAGCTTCTGAGCCAGCTCCTGACCAAGCTGAGTTACGCTTTCATCCTGGAACAAGACATGGGGCAGAGCGGGTTAGTCTGCCCTAGCTCCCAGAGCTGTGCTCCAGAGGCCTGGAACAGCACTGCAGGGAAGGAGGGGGGGGGGTCCGCTCCTACCCCAGGTTCTATGGACTGAGCCAGCCAGGCGCCCCACCCCATGTTAATGACCACGAAGTGAGCCCCTAAGAGGGGTCACTAGCTGCCCAGGTCACACCACTAGTGCATGGTGGGGCTGAACCAGAACCCATGCTTCCCTTTCTCCCATTTACTATGGGGAGGAGAAAGGAATAATTTTTGCTTTGGATTTTTTTTTTTACATTTATTTATTATTGAGAGACACAGCATGAATGAGGGAGGGGTAGAGAGAGAAGGAGCCACAGAATCCGAAGCAGGCTCCAGGCTGTGAGCTGTCGGCACAGAGCTGGACGCAGGGCTCAAACTCACAAACTGAGATCATGACCTGAGCTGAAGTCAGATGCTCAACCGACTGAGCCACCCAGGCGCCCGTTTGCTTTGGATTTTAAAATTATCTTTTTTTTCCCTAGGGGCACCTGGGTGGCTCACTCAGTTAAGCATCCGACTTCGGCTCAGATCATGATCTCACAGGGTCATGAGTTTGAGCCCTGCATCAGGCTCTGTGCTGACAGTGCTGAGCCGGCTTGGGATTCTCTCTCCTTCCCTCCCTCTCTCTCTCTTTCTCTCTCTCTCCCCCCCATCCCGTCCCTCCCCTACTCACAGTCCCTCTCTCTCTCTCTCTCTCAAAAGAAATAAACTTTAAAAAATTTTTTGAAAAAGAAATCAAATAAAATTTTATTTCTAAAATTCAGCAAGGGGGCGCCTGGGTGGCTGAGTCGGTTAAGCGTCCAACTTCGGCTCAGATCATGATCTCACGGTTTGTGGGTTAAGCCCCGCATTGGGCTCTGTGCTGACAGCTCAGAGCCTGGAGCCTCCTTCAGATTCTGTGTCTCCCCCTCTCTCTGCTCCTCCCCTGCCCATGCTCTGTCTCTCAATAATAAATAAAAACGTTTAAAAAATTAAAAATAAAATAAAATAAAATAAAATAAATTCAGCAAGGAGAGGTGTCACTGTAGAGGGCTGAAATGTTACAGGGAGAACAAGAGCCCCCCTGGATAACCACGGGCCCCATCCCTGCACTGGGCTTCTCCAGAGGGAGAAGGCCTCGTGGTCGATGTGCTTCCTTACAGCCCTTTTCTGGGAATGTGCATACGTGCCTACAAACCTATAAAGCGTGCTCAGTTTTGCTTTTAACATAAGTGAAATCATATTATCCCTATTCCTCTACAACTTCCTGCTTTCACCACACAATGTCCGGGAACTCTTTGCACGGGAGGACACAGGGGTCATGCCCAGGCCCACAGGAGCGAGAATGAGGGAAGTTTGGAACATTGCTCCCCACGGTTAGTGCTCAGTAATAGCACCCAGCTATTACTGTGTTACTGTGTATGCATTAAGTGCCAGGCAAGGGCTAGGAGCCAGAGACACCACTAGCACAGGGCAGACAGGGGCCCAGGCCTTCTGGAGGCTCCAGTCTAGCTGGGGGAGGCTAACCAGTAAACAAAGAAACAGCGACTGTGGTCCAGGCAGCAAAGGGGCCACGGGGATGCTGTTAACACCCCATGCATTTGTCCACCCCTCTACCTGACGAGCTCTTGGAGCCTAGGGCCAGAGTCTCAGTCATCTCTGGTCCCCAGTACCCAGCACGGAGCAGGGCTCAGCCAGTATTTGCCAACAAAGACTGGAGTACGGGGGTGGGGTCCCCCGACTCAGAGTCAGCAGCCCTCCCTGGGCCCTGGAGTCCTCACCCGTACAGTGGGGTAAGCACCACCCTGCTTGCCCATGAATGGGAGGATGTGGACCTGCTAGAACACTAGAAAATGCTGTACAGACCAGGGACTATTGTCATAAGAAAGGTTCTCAATTGTGAACTAAGCTGAACTGGAGAAGCATGAATAATAAACAAAAAGGATAGTAACAGCGAACGCTTTCTGAAGCTAACGTATGATTTTCAGATTCCATCCTCATAGCCCTATGATGCCTGGTATATCATCAGCCCCATTTGACAGGGGTGCAAACCAAGGCTCAGACGGACTAAGCTGTGTGTCCAAGGTCACATAGCTAGTAGGTGGCCGGTTAGAATCCAAACCCAGGCCAGCTCTCTGACACGAACATCCTTGACCACTGTGCACATGGCCTCCCCTGACTCGGTTCTGACCACCCAGATCCTTCCTGCTTCTTCTGGTGCCACTCAAGCCCACCTTCCTCCAGGGAGCCCTCCAAGATCCTGATCACTCCTGGGCAGAATTGAGCCTTTTCTGAGCGCTTTTCCACTCATTGTTTCAGGGATAAAGTAGGAGGGGCACTTCATAGACAGGGAGCTGATGTGCAGAGAGAGGAAGTGTTTTGTCCAGCGCCATGCTGGGGGTCAGTGGTGGAGCCAGACCTAGACCCCAGGGCTGTTCCACATCTCCCAGCCGACTGTGGGTCCCTGAAGGGCACAGATCTGGGTACTTTGTGGGTGCTTAGTAAATATTTATGAAGCGGGTGAATAAAGGGGGAGGAAGGCATGTGCCCAGCTGTGTGTGGGCCAGGGCAAGCAAGGCTCACTACTGGTCAATTCCCTGCCTCTCCCCCACCTAGTGACAGCCTGGACATCAGGATGCCCGCACATGTGACACCACTTTTAGTCCTCACGGCAACCCTAGAGGTTAAGAGTGCCAACTCTAGGGATGCCTGGATAGTCCAGTCGGGTAAGCATCTGACTTCAGCTCAGGTCATGATCTCACGGTTCATGGTTTGAGCCCTGCGTCAGGCTTTGTGCTGACGGCTCAGAGCCTGGATCCTGCTTTGGAGTCTGTATCTCCCTCTCTCTCTGACCCTCTCCTGCTCATGCTCTGTCTCTCTCTCAAAAATAAACATTAAAAAAAAATTTTTTTTTAATAGAATGCCAAGTCTACAATCAGACTGCCTGGGTTCAAGGGTGAGCTCTGCTGCCCCCCGCTGTGATGCTGGGTACGTCCCTCTCTCTAGCCCAAAGGCCTGATGCAAGGATTATGTGGGTTAATACACACTGTGTATTTTCAGCAGTGTCTGAAACACAACCAGAGCTCTGTGTAAATACCAGTATCTGCCGGTCCACGACGCAGGGGACACAGGCTCGGCAGAGGCCGGCCCCGCGCAGGGACTCAGGGCACTCACGTGGGGCCGTGCCAGGGAGCACCGGCTGCTGCATTCATACGCCTCCTTGTGACGGCCCAGCTCGCTGAGGGCACGGGCCTTGCGGAACAGCGCCCGGATGTTCTCGCCGTCCAGGCCCAGTGCTTTCTCACTGTCCTCCAGCGCCTTCTCATACAGGCCCTGCGGAGAGGAGCAGGGGGCCACACGGTCGGCGCTGGTTACCTCCCTCCCCCGGGCCTCCTGCCCCTTTCCCTGCAGAGACAGAGGAGGCCGGAAGGTCGGGGACAGGGCTCCAGAGCTCCAGGAAACACCTCCGGCATTCATACTCTGGTCAAGGGCAACTGTACGTCCAGCTGAGGGGGCTGCCAGCGGGCACTGCAGGCCACTGGAAGTGGGGGGTGGCCTTCAAATTCTACAGCGATGAGCCTGGCCATTCAGACACATCTACTTCCACACCTGCCTTCGGTTGAGAACTTCAGGGACCAAGAGTAGTAAAGGTCTGAGAGGACGTGAAAGCATGAAGGCAGCTTGGGGACCAGAACAGGGTGTGAACAGGTGCCTGGTAGACGTGCTTATCCAGAACAGTTCACTCTGGATGGCAGAGGTGTTAGTGGGTCCTCTAAAGAGCTCAGAGCAGAACAGCCCTAAGGATCTGGTGAGTGACTGAGTCAGGAGCAAGCAGGACAGGGAAGAGGAGGAGGCCAGAGCTTTAGGGAGGACGAGGGGACACGGGAGGGAGCCCATGAGGGAGGAGCGGGAATGGCCAGGGGTTTGGAGCAAGAGGCAGCGCGCAATGAGGGTAGCAGTTCTCAGCACCGACGACCCACAGACTCCTGTCAATGCCCAGGCCAGCTTGGCGAGCGTCTAACATGTTAAGTTAATTCAGCTGGGGTGGGGCTCAGGCCTCAGCATCCTTACAAACCATTTTTTGTATCACGTATTAGCACTTTAAGGACTCTCCAGGTGAGTCTGCGGTGCCCTGGGGCTGGCAGCCACCGGAGCAGGCGGTGAGACTCACAGGGGAAGAGGCGGAGGCAGCCGGCAGAGGCTCACCAGGGTGCAGGCCGGCTCGGCTGGGCATCTGCAGGAAACAGCGGGCAGGGTGGAGGGGGGGCGGGGGCGGGCTCACCATGGTGAAGTAGCAGGCGGCCCTGTTGACGTGCAGCTTGCACAGCAGCTCCTGGGGTAGGGCCACCTGGTCGGAGGCGGCGTAGTCGGCCACGTTCAACCCCTCCATGTACTGCACCAGGGCCTGCTTGTAGTCCTTCTCGCGGAACAGGTCATTGCCCTCAGCAAACAGGTTCTGCACCAGCTTGAGCAAAAAGGCCTGCCGGGGGGCAGGGTGCAGAGAGAGCTCAGGGATCTGCGTGCACGCCCCAGCCCTGGCACCCGGTCTCTACACCCCCCTCTCCTGGGCACCCCTGCCCTTTGCTTTCCCCCGGCCCCGCCGTTGACACTCACCTCATATTCTTCTTGCTTTAGGGGTAGTGTCGACCTAGCAGGAAAAGGAGACGGACACAGAGTCTGGGTGAGCCCAGGGGTCTCAGCCTCACGGGAGCCCCAGGAGACAGAGCCAAAGGCCACGGATCATGCCAGAAGTGGGCTCCTCTAGCTCAGACCTCAGACGTCCCCTTGTGGATTGGGGTGGGGGAACAGCAGCTTTTTCTCCCCAAACCAACACCGTGCTGGTGTTCCGTTTCTGCCGGGAGGGTGGGAGGAAGGCCATGTGTTTGCCCCAGGCCTTCCCAGGTGCAGATGCTAAGGAGGAACAGGCCAGCTCCAGCAGCAGCCAGCTGTCCTCTTCCCGAGGGACCAGTGCTCTGGGAACCACCGTGCCCCCGCTGCTGCAAATGCAGGCCTCAGGCAGCAGGAAAAGTCCACCTCAGGTCCCCCTGTTGGGGAGCCTCTGTCCTTCTCCCATCCCTGCCCCCAAAACACTCATGACCCCAGCCAATGCCGAGTACGCTCAGAGCCTGACTCCTCATTCCAGCCCCAGCAGATGGGGCTGTGGGCACCCTCTCCTCTCCTGTGCCCAACAAAATGCCAGCTCAGTACAGAAGAAGGCACCAGCCCGGGAGAACAGAGGCGTGTCTGTCAGGCTAAAGGGCTGAGCTAGAACAGCTGGGGTTCGTCTCCTGGACCTTCATGTCACGGAGGGGAAAAGAGACACTCGGAGTGGGCAGTGACTTGGCCAAGGTCACACAGCAGGTCGGCGTCAGAGCCGGGGCTCTTTCTTTTGCCCAGAGCTGCGGCCAGCATCTGGGCAGGAGACAGCAGCCAGAGCCAGTGAGTGAAAGGGGTGAGAGACGACACTGAGGTCCCCTGTGTGTGTGTGTGGGGGGGTGTCCCTGATTGTGACAATGGGGCTGCCCTCTCACTTGCCTCCCCACCATCAGGGACCAGGGCCCACCACTGTTCCCTGTACCGCCCAGCCAGGCCCCACGGCTACCCTCCTACCTGGCTTCCCACCTCCAGCCTCTCCCCTCCAGCACCAGCTCCTGGTTCAGTAGGGCACATTCTGACCTAAAGGTCACCTCATGAGCACAAGCCAGGCCACCCCACCCGTGCAAACCGCGTCACGGCTCCTACAGTGCTCCGTGCCCAGAGGTGCCTAGTAAATGCTAAGCATGCAAAGTGTACGTGTGAAAAAACGATTCATTTTAAAAGAAGCAGGTCCTCCTGTGTTACCCTGTAAAGCAATCCCTTAGGAGACTAACAGGGCTCCTGGGAGGCCGTCCTACTGCTGACCCTTCTTGGAACGCCCCTCTGGAGAGGGGAAGGAGGACACAGAGCCACCTACCATTTACCTCTGGCACAATGACTCTGTGACGGAAGGGGCCGTGTCTCATTTCACAGGGATGGAGACCACCCAGGAAGGGGGAGGGGGTGGCATTCAGAAGGCAGGGCTCAAAGGTCCAGCTCCACAGAAGTCAGTGACTTAAGTTAAAGACAATTCTTACAAAACCCCGTATCTGTGGGGCGCCTGGGGGGCTCAGGTGGTTAAGCAACAGACTCTTGATCTTGGCTCAGATCATGATCTCATGGTTTATGAGTCTGAGCCCCGCATCGAGCTCTGCACTGACAGTGCAGAGCCTGCTTGGGATTCTCTCTCTCCCCCCCCCCCCTCTCTCTGGCCCTTCCCCACTTGCACTTTTCTTTCTCTCTCACAATAAATAAACTTAAAAAAAAAAAGCCCTCCCCCAAATGCAAGACTGGCCCAGAGAAGGGGAAAAAGTGGGCCACAGCCCTCACGGTGGCCTGAGCAAGACAAAGTGACCATGGTGCAAGTGGAGGAAGGACAGTGTGTGAATGTCAACACAAGCTCCATCAGAGCGACGGGGACACCATGCATGAGACAAAGGACCCAGTCTGTGGTGAAGAGGCAGGTCGTGTTTTATAGGTCTGGGTGAGAGACCAAAATTAGGGAATTTATATGAGGGTGTGCAGCTATAAATCCTAGTTTTGTGGGGATTCCGACTTAAGAAAAGGAACACAAGGGGCATCAGGGTGGCTCAGTCCGTTGATCATATGACTTTTTTTTTTAAACTTTACTTACTTTAGGGGCGCCTGGGTAGCTCAGTCGGTTAAGCGTTGGACTTTGGCTCAGGTCATGATCTCACAATTCGTGGGTTCGAGCCCCATGTCAAGCTCTGTGCTGACAGCTCAGAGCCTGCAGCCTGCTTAGAGTTCTGTGTCTCCTGCTTTCTGTGCCCCTCCCCTGCTCATGCTCTGTCTCCCTCTTTCTCTGCCCTTTCCACACTCACTCATGCACACGCATTCTCTCTCTCTCTCTCAAAAATAAATAAACATTGAAAATTTAAAAAAAAACTTTACTTACTTTGAGAGAAGGGGGGGAGGGGCAGAGAGAGAGAAAAGGAGAGACAATCCTAAGCAGGCTCCACACTGCCAGCACTCCGGCATGGAGCCCGACACGGGGCTCGAATTCACGAACCGCAAGATCACGATCTAAGCTGAAATCTAGAGTCGGACACTTAACCGACTCAGCCACCCAGGCACCCCCCAATCATCCAACTTTTTAAAAAAATATTTTCTTCTTTTTTTTTAATGGTCATTTATTTTTGAGAGAGAGTGTAAGCGGGGGAAGGGGCAGAAAGAGAGGGAGCCAGAGGATTGGAAGTGGACTCTGTGCTGACAGCAGCGATCCCAACACGGGGCTTGAACTCACAAACCGTGAGATCATAACCCAAGCCAAAGCTGGAGACTCAACGAACTGAGCCAACCAGGTGCCCTTATCCGACTTTTGATACTGGTCCAACATTTTTTTTTTTCTATTCCAACTTTTAATATCGGTTCAGGTTGCGATCTTGCAGTGGTGGGATCAAACCCTATGTCGGGCTCTGTGCTGAGTGTAGAGCCTGCTTGGGATTCTCTGTGTCCCTTTCTCCCTGTCCCTCCCCTGCTCACTCTTTCTCTCTCTCTCTCTCAAAATAAATAAATAAACATTAAAAAAAAGAAACAAAGGAAAAAGAAAAAAACACAAAATTAGAAACCAAGAATTGCTAAGGGAGCCTTCCAGGGCTTCGGAAAGGACCCACACAAATCAGGGGCCCTGCAGCTTACACTTCATTAGTGTCGCGATGAATATGCCTCTTGGGGGGGCACCTGGGTGGCCTGGTCGATTGAGCGTCCGACTTTAGCTCAGGTCATGATTTCACAGTTCGTGAGTTCGAGCCCTGCATCGGGCTCTGTGCTGACTGACGGCTTGGAGCCTGGAGCCTGTTTCAGATTCTGTGTCTCCCTCTCTCTCTGCCCCTCCCCCGCTCAGGATCTGTCTCTCTCTGCCTCAAAAATAAATAAACATTAAAATTTAAACAAATATATGCCTCTGGGGATCTATTTAAGAGAGGTAAAAAAAAATTTAGTAAAAATATTTTGTGTGTAAAGAAAAAATTTAAAAAAAAAACATGGCATGTGTTTGGGGGGCAAATAATAGAAAGAAATGTGGGTTTGGGGTCAGCTAGACCTCGGTTAGAATCCTATCACTTGGGGCAGCTGGGTGGCTCAGTCGGTTAAGTGTCTGACTCTTGACTTCGGCTCAGGTCATGATCTCGTGGTTTGTGAGTTCGAGTGTGGTCTATGGCCATAGCACCCTGAACGTGCCTGATCTCATCTGATCTCGGAAGCTAAGCAGGGTCAGGCCTGGTTAGTACTTAGATGGGAGTTTCACATTAGGCTGTGTGCTGACAGTGCTAAACCTGCTTGGGATTCTCTCTCCCTCTTTCTCTCTCTGCTTCTCCCCTGCTTGTGCTCTCTCTCTCTCTCTCTCAAAATAAATAAACATTAAAAAAAAAAGAATCCTATCACTTTATAGCTGTGTGACCATAAACAAGTTTTTTTTATTAAAAAAAAATTTTAACATTTTATTAATTTTTGATTAATAAATTTTATTAATTTTTGAGAGAGACAGTGTAATCAGGGGAGGGGTAGAAAGAGAGAGGGAGACATAGAATCTGAAGCAGGCTCCAGGCTCTGAGCTGTCAGCACAGAGCCCAATGCGGGGCTCGAACCCACTAACCGTGAGATCATGATCTGAGCCGAAGTCGGACGCTTAACCGACAGAGCCACCCAGGCGCCCCCATAAACAAGTTTCTTAACGTCTCTGAGCCTCAGCAAAATGGAGAAAAGACCTACTTCACTGGGCTGTTGTGAGGATTAGGAAGATGATGGATGTGAAGGGCCCGGCACAGAGCCTGAAAGGTGCGCTTAATAAGTGGAAACTGATTGATTGATTGATTACAGGCTATGCACAGGCAAGCAGGAGCATTAACAGGCAGCGTGCCAGCGTGTATGGAGGTGAGGGCACAGTGGCAGGCCGAGGACTGAAGGGTAACCAGGGTCAGGAGTGTGTGTGCATGGTGGGGTTCACAGATCCACCGCCCATCCCGCCGGCCCCTTCCTAGCGCGGCCCGCCTCCTCACTCCCCGGCACACTCGGGAGCCTGAGCAGCGAAGGCTGAGTGAGAAGGAAAGGGAGAGCTGGAGAGCGGCCGCGCGGGCCTCGGGCATTGCCGTCACTGGACCCCGCCTGCCCAGCCGGCCCCACACTCACTGAATGAACTGCAGCCCCTTCTCGATGTCCGCCTTCCGTCTCTGCCTCTCCATCAGTCTCTGGGGGAGAGAAGAGTCTGTCGGTTAGTCAGCAGGGGCCGGTGGCTGGTCGCAGTCCCCACTCTACGGTGCACTCTGTCATTCCTGCGCTCATCCCATTTCATAGGTGACACCGAGGGCAGTGGCCTATAGAGAACACCTCGCAGCTCCTGCCCTCCTGCCCTCCCCGCCCACGGCCCACTGGACTCTGGTTTTGTGCTGTGCCTTTGAGGGACGGGGTCTGCCTGGAGGCCCCCTCCCCTTTCTCTCACGTGGCTTGGGTTGCAATGCTGCACCAGATACCCTCAAGTTCAAGAACACCTGGTCTGAACAGCAAACTCAGTCCAGGGAGGAGACAGGGAACATGCAAAATGATGCCAACGATTACAGCTACAATGTAGCACCACACACTTTGTATAAGGATCTCTTTGAATCTTTCAACAGTGGCCTGAGGCAGGTGTCATTTTGTCCCCATTTTATCAAGGAGGAAACTTTTTGCTCAGGGAGCCCCAGTCTTGAGCCGCTCGCAGCTGAGGCAGGATTTGAACTGAGGCCACCCTCTTTTACCACCAGCAGCCCCTCTGCACAGCCCACACACACTTGGAGCCAGCCTGGCCCGGAGCAGGCCAGGTGGCATGGTGTGTGCCCCCCTTGGCAAGCTGGAGGGAATCGCCCACGTTCTGGATAAGGAAGACAGGCTCTGCAAGCCGAGGACTGGCTGGAAGTTGCACAGCAAGCGAACGGCACTGAGCATGCGCAGGGGGCCTGCTCCAGAGAGGCAGCATGTGGAAACTGCTTAAGGAGAAGGGAGGCTCGGGCAGCGCAGGGAGGGGTTTGGTCCCTCCAGGGCAAGCCCCCCAGGGGCCAGGAGCTCCCTGCCAGATCCGGGCAGCCCAGCTGGCTTCCGTGGCACCACATATGGGCTAGAAGGTCAGTTGGGATCAGCTTGTCCCACCCAGTGGCAGCCCAGAAGGGGGGGCTGGGCCTCCCCCTTACTCAGAACCTAAGCCTGGGGTTCCAGCCACCCAGTGGGAAGGGGGCTGGAAGCGCCTGGTCTCAAGCCAGCACTGTCTGTCCAGGCCACTCACGGGCCCCTTCCATGCTCTGCCCCACAGTGTGGCCCTCAATCTCTTCCCCCATCAAACGGTTACAGAGAGAGGATGGTGGGCAGCCGGGAAGGTGGGGCTGCATCAGCAGAAGGCTGGTACGCAGACACGAGCAGGGGCACCAAGGTGTAAAAAGGTGTAAAAACATGGCACAAAAACAGACACTCAGATCAGTGGAACAGAACAGAGAACCTGGAAACAGACCCACAAATGTATGGCCAACTAATCTTTGACAAAGGAAAGAATATCTAATGGAATAAAGACAGTCTCTTCAGCAAATGGTGCTGGGAAAACTGGACAGCGACATGTAGAAAAATGAACCTGGACCACATTCTTGCACCATCCACAAAAATAAACTCAAAATGGATGAAAGTCCTAAATGTAAGACAGGAAGTCATCAAAATCCTTGAGGAGAAAGCAGGCAAAAACCTCTTTGACCTCGGCCGCAGCAACTTCTTACTCGACATGTCTCCGGAGGCAAGGATAATAAAAGCAAAAATGAACTGTTGGGACCTCATCAAAATAAAAACTTCTGCAGAGCGAAGGAAACAATCAGCAAAACTAAAAGGCAGCCGACGGAATGGGAGAAGATATTCACAAATGACATATCAGATAAAGGGTTAGTATCCAAAATCTATAAAGAAACTCAACACCCAAAAAACAAATAATCCAGTGAAGAAATGGGCAAAAGACAGGAATAGACACTTCTCCAAGGAAGACATCCATTTGGCAACTGACACATGAAAAAATGCTCAACATCACTCATCATCAGGGAAATACAAATCAAAACCACAACGAGATACCACCTCACACCTGTCAGTATGGCTCACATTAACAACTCAGGCAACAACAGATGTTGGCGAGGATGTGGAGAAAGAGGATCTCTTTTGCACTGCTGGTGGGAATGCAACCTGGCACAGCCACTCTGGAAAACAGTATGGGGGTTCCTCAAAAAACTAAAAATAGAACTACCCTAAGACCCAGCAACTGCACTACTAGGTATTTACCCAAGGGATACGGGTGTGCTGTTTCAAAGGGGCACATGCACCCCCATGTTTATAGCAGCACTATCAACAATAGCCAAAGCATGGAAAGAGCTCAAATGTCCCATTGACACATAAATGGATAAAGATGTGGTATCTATATACACAATGGAGTATTACTTGACAATCAAAAAGAATGAAATCTTGCCATTTGCAACTACATGGATGGAACTAGACGGTATTATACTAAGAGAAATTAGTCAGAGAAAGACAAATATCATATGACTTCACTCATTTGAGGACTTTGAGATACAAAACAGATGAACATAAGCAAAGGGAAGCAAAAATAATATAAAAACAGGGAGGGGGACAAAACATAAGAGACTCAAATATAGAGAATAGAGAGTTGCTGGAGGGGTTGTGGGAGGGGGGATGGGCTAAAGGGGTAAGGGGCATTAAGGAGTCTACTGAAATCATCGTTGCACTATATGCTAACTCACTTGGATGTAAATTAAAAAATAAATAAATTGTTGGGATGAGCACTGGTTGTTGTATGTAAGCCAATTTGACAATAAATTATATTCATAAAAAGTAATAAAATAAAAAATAAATAACTTTAAAAAAAAAAGATAATTTAAAAAAAGGTGTAAAAACACCCAGCTACTTTGGGGAGGGAACAAGTGTGTCAAGTTAATTAACACCTTCCAAAACTTCCTTACTGTCTTGTTCTTTATTTCCATCTGGTCAACCACATCCTCACAATTCTGTCCGGTAAGATGGGCAGGTGTCACTGACCCATTTTACAGATGAGGACAGTGAGGCACAAAGAATGAAATGTCTTTGCCAAGGTCACTCAACCAGTGAGCAGGCAAAGAGCTCTGTTAGACCAAATGCTATGTCCTTGGCCACGTCCAGAGGTGTGAGATGCCGTGTGGCCAGGGCAGGCCATTTCATTTCCCTGTGCCTCACTTTCCTCCTCCGTGTAAGTTGTCAGCTGACGAGCCCTTCCTGGCAGGCTGGCTGTGAGGCTCTAAGCATGTGGGATGAGGATCTCGCTCCTCCCACATGTCCTTCCCTGGGAGGGGTGAAGCCACACTGAGTCTTCAGACTTCCAGAACAGTGCTCCTCACATCAGATCCTCACATTGGGCAGGGCCAGGGCCCATGTGCCCCCTACACGTCTGCCTGCCCTGCCAGGGCAGTGAGTCAGGGCTCTAGACTCAGATCAGAGTGTGAATGCCAGCACTTACACCTGCTGTGTGACTTTGGCCTCAGTCTCCTACCAGGGAGAATGGGGCTGCTGGTGGCTCCTGCACCACTGGCTGTCAGGAGGGCTCAGGAGACGGCATGTGCAGAGCGCGTGGAGCAGGAGAATAGTCCAACAACCACAGGGCACCTGGGGGGCTCAGCTGGTTAAGCAAATGACTCTTGATTTCAGCTCAGGTCATGATCCCATAGTTTGTGGGATCGAGCCTCTCATCAGACTCTGCGCTGAGAGTGCAGAGCCTGCCCGGGATTCTCTCTCTCCCTCTCGCTCTGCCCCTCCCCTGCTTGCGCTCTCTCTCTGTCTCAAAAATAAATTAACATTAGAAAAAAAACAAGGGGGGGCCCCTGGATGGCACACTCGGTTAAGCGTCTGACTTCAGCTCAGGTCATGATCTCACGGCTTGTGAGTTCGAGCCCCGCATCAGGCTCTGTGCTGACAGCTGGGAGCCTGGAGCCTGCTTCCAATTCTGTGTCTCCTACTGCAGCCGGAGGCCTGGAGTGGAGTGTGAGGGTGAGCGTGATGAGCGCTGGTTTCCTAGACGGAAGCTGAGGACAGAGAGACAAGGCCCAGGCAGCCCAGGGCCATCGCTGCCTCCTGTGGGAGAACAGGGTCATCCCAGAAAACACTTGAAGTTTCTTTGCAGGAGGGGGGAACAGGGTGGATGTCTAACATATCCTCACAGCTGTGAGACTATTTATTTATTTATGTTTATTTATTTATTTTTGAGAGAGACAGAGCATGAGCAGGGGAGGGGTAGACAAAGGGTCTGGGGCCGATGTCCTGCCTCCAGGCTTTTGCCCCTGCAGTTCTTTCCCCCTGTGCAGCCCTCCAGGCGAGGAAATACCATTCTTCCTTCAAAGCCTAGCTCCTCCATGGAGTCTCTCTCCTCACCCTCCTTTTATTTTTAATATTTATGTGACAGAGAGACAGAGACAGAGTATGAGTGGAGGGGGAGGCGGAGAGAGAGGGAGACACAGAATCCGAAGACAGGCAACAGGCTCTGAGCTAGCTGTCAGCACAGAGTCCGACGCGGGGCTCGAACCCACGAGCCGCGAGATCATGACCTGAGCCGAAGTTGGACAACAACCGACTGAGCCACCCAGGTGCCCCTCTGTCCCTCCCTCTGATGGGACCATCATACACTCATTGGTCCTGTTTCCTGGGAGCCTGGGAACCGCAGATGGGTGAGACCCAGTCCTGGCCCTGGAAGAGAGGCTCATCTGGTGGGAGAGACAAGGGTGCACCCATCACCACACAGCGTGGCCCAGCATGGGCAGGGGACCTGTGGCAGAGGAGCAGACCCCCAGCACCACAGGGCTTGGTCACGGCCATGACCACCAAGCCCTGTCACTTTGACCTGGGTCAGAATCCAGCCCCCACCCCTCCCTAACACCTGAGCTGCTACCTGCCCCCAGCCAAGGGGACCAGCTGCCTCACTGCCCCCACCTCCTTGAAGCTATCACGGGGGTGAGGGGAATGTTTCAAGCCCTCAAATCTGACTCTGCCCTCCCCTGACTAGAGCGTCTGATGACTCTCTTTAACTCCCGCTGCTGGTCACATTTCCCCACACCCTTACTCCAGCTCACGCCGGTGGGAGCGGCTGCCCCCCTACCCTCTGCAGCCCTGCTCAGCCTGTAGCTCTCTCAGCAAACGGCAGCAGTCAGAGGGCAGTGTTTCCCAGTCTCCTCCCAGCCCTGGAGTCTGAGCAGACCTACCAGAAACAAGCACTGCCCAGATCCACCCCAAGGCATAATTCCTAAGTCTGCATTCAATGCCAAGGGAAAAAAAAACCAAAACACTTCCCGCCCCTGGGTGGTTACGAAAAAGGTTCCTCACACAGCCTCGGGCGAATCCTCCTCTCTGACCCCCAAAACCCCATAGCACAAGCATTGCTGTGTGCATGCACCACCGTGGAGAAGGGTTCAAATCCCTGAGCAGGCTGCTCTACCTCCCTGATTTGCAACTTCCTGCTCTGTACTGTGGAGATCACTGTAGGCTGAATACAGAGGTGCTCATTTCAGGCCCTGGCACACAGCAGACACCTAACAAGTGGTGGCTTGTAGATCAGGATTTCTATGGTGGGCATTCAATCCAACGTTTGCTATATGCCCATTATATACAGGTGAGGCCCACCCACCACCCAGGTCTTCTAACCTAATTAGACACACGGGAAGAATATCCCAGCAACTCCACCCCAACCCAGACGTCTGTGGTCAACACAGGCTGAGATGAAGCACAAAAAAAGTAGAAACATTTGGGAAACAAAGAGGGCAACATTTGAACTGGGCTTTGAAGGATGAATAAGAGTTGGCTCATTGGTGTCAGGGAAGGCCTTCTGGCAGGCAACAATCAATAGTTTATGAAACCCCTGTCATCTCTCACATTTTATCTGATCCTGACTGATGACCCTGGGGGCTGAGCCGATCTGGGACCCACATTTGAGAGAAGAAGATAAGGCTCACAGAGGTCACAAGGCCAGCAAGTAGGTGTCGGGCCTGGAACTATGGACTTTAGGTCAGGCAAGAGGCTGCTGCTCTCCCGCCTTAAGGGCACAGCAGAGGTGGAACCACGTGGGAACCTTCCTCGGCACCTGAGCCTGTGCTTCATGCTCGTGAATACTCACGGCCCAGGAAAGGCAGATGTCTCTGGGGCAATTTGGGAGAACACTTCTGTGTGAAAATATTATGCATCTTCCAATTTCCTGTTCTAGGATCTATTATCGACCACTCTGGGGTTGTTCAACTGAGAGTAAGACCCCAGGCCAGGGCTGGCAAGCTGATTGCATCTCTTAAGCAAGTTGCCAGGCTGGCAGAGGCTGGGAGGGCTGCCCCAAGGGGCTGGGCCCCAGCAGTGCTTAAAAAAAGTGCCACCATATGCAAGATCAGCCCATAAACAAGGGATGCTTGGGGGAGACGCATATGCCTCATATGCCTCGGGCCTTCAGACACCCCCTCTCCAGTGAGAGTATAACCACTGCGAGAATTCATAGTAATACAAAGTAACACCACGCTGGAGGCCCAGGTCTTATTGGGGCCCAGGATGCAGAGGGAAGGAACCACCTTCTGCCTCCTGCCTCCTTCGGGAAGATTATCTGACTCTCCCAACACATTGGTGAGTTAGTATCCTCTGAGACAGCCCCGGAAAGCGAGGGTATAATTCACTATAATTATAAATTATAATTCAGGATACTTCAACGTTTATGCCCTCCCTACTTGCTGCTAGGTGTGGGGGCGGGGGAGATGCAAAATGAATCGGTGGCTCAGGCCCAGTCCCGCCCTCCAGGACCTCCTGGTCCAGTGGGAGAGAAACACAGGTGAGCCGCCAGCTGCGGTGCAGGCTGGCTGTGGGTGCAAAGGGCCTGGGGGAAGCCGGGGAAGGCTCTGCAGGACGTGGTTCCTGAGCTGGATGTGAAGGAGAATGACAAGTTTCTTGAGGAGACTGGGAGAGAAGGGACATTCCTTACAGGTCACCTGTCCAGAAACATACGCACTCAGCCTGGCCTGAACCCCCCAGTTCCCTGTGGCACCCCTCCATCTGCACAGCCATGAGGATGGAGAAGCCCAGGCCTCAGCCAGCTTCGAGGCTGTCACCAGGGGTCGGCCGGCAGGCCTGGCCCCCAACGAGGAGAAAGCCGGAGGGTCAGGTGGCAGGAGGGGAAGGAAACCCACACCTCCCGGGTGCCTACCAGGCACCAGATACTGGGCTCACCTGCCCCTGATTGAAGGGCCTTCTGCTGGTAGCTCCAGTGGTGCCTGCTAATGAGGAGGGGTACAGACCACCCAAGTGCGAGGTCTGGTACTGTGTCTGGCTTTGCCCGGCCGTGCGCATCTCAGAAGGCAAGCTGCTACAGGGCACCCGCTAAGCACCAGATACCCAGATGGAAGGGCAAGTACACAGCACACCGCCTAGAAAGGAAAACCACAGAGGCTGCCAGACAGTGGCCCTACGTGAGTTGGGGGAAGTGGGCAGAGCACGATCATGCCCTCAATTCTGGCATTAAGTGTGAGCGGCTCTTCCATTGGGCCAAGTTCTGCTCTGGGTGCAGGGGACTCAGCGATGATGGAAACATAATCCCTGCCCCTCACAGTTTAGTGGGGAAACCAGGCTGCAGGGACACAGTCACAACAGGACGAAAAAGGAGCTTCAAAGGAGAGCCAGCCAGCCAGCCAGCCAGCCACCTGAGCAACGAGCCCTTAAGGGATTCCTAAAAGGTTCTAGGCCCTGGGGACTTAGCAACTAACAAAAGTGACAAAGTCGTCTTTCAGAGCGTATGTGCAGGTGGAGGAGAGATAGGGGAAATAAATGTATGATGTAACACACAGGGAAGGAAAAAACTAAGGTGACAGAGTGACAGGGTGCTATAATTAATACAGCGGACTTAGGGAAGGCCTCTATGACATTTGAACAGAGACCAAAATGATGGAAGGGAGCAAGCCATGTGGGGAAAAGTGTTCAAGCAGAAGGAACGGTGAGTGCAAAGGTCCTGAGGTAGAGACTGATTAGTGTATCTGAGGAAGAGCAAGGAGGCCAGGGCGGGTGGAGCAGGGTGGGCAGTGGGAAGAGCGGCGTATGGGAAGTTCTGTGAGATTCGCAGGGAAGACCATACGTGAGGTCTCAGTCAGCGGGGCAAGGGCTGTGGCTTCACCCCAAAGTAAGATGAGAAGTCACAGGAGGTTTTGGAAAAAAAAAGCAGCTCTGTGTCTGGCTTTGGCCTACATGAAAATGAGTCATCGTTAAATAAATGTGATTTTTTTTTTTTAAAGTTTCACTACAACCCTGTCAGGCAGGAAAATAATGTTCCATGAAGCTAGGAAAGTTGTTCAAGGCCACACAGTGACCTTAGAGCCTGGGTTCAAAGGGCCTGGAGAGATGGGCATCAGACAGCCTTGTTAACAATGTGCCAAGTAAGCAAAAGCCCCCGCCCTCCAGCCCCAGCAAGCACCTAATGCCCCACACCCCTCCCTCCTTCTCAATGTCCTTCCTCTGGGAAGAACTTTTGCATGGGTGGTTGTCATGACCTGAATGTTTGTGTCCCCGCCGAATGCATACGTTGAAGCCCTACCCCCAGTAGGACTGTATTGGAGATGGGGCCTCTAAGGAGTAACTCAAGTTCAATGAGGTCATCATTAGGGTAGAGCTCTGATCCAGTACTTTATTCACGCAGCCTGAGTAGAAGAGTACAGATTTGGGTACCAAGAGGTAGGGGTGCTGCTGTAACAAATACCGAAACATACGGAGGTGGCTCTGGAGCGGCATGATGGGGGGAGGTTCAGGGAGCTTTGAGGTGCAGCTAGAAAATCCCCCGATGTCCACGAAGGGATGACGGTAGAAGTAAGGACGTTAAAGGCAATTCTGGTGAGGCCTCGGATGGAAATGAACAAGTTATTGGAAACTGCGGAAAAGGTGATCCCTGTCATAAAGCGGCAAAGAACTTGGCTAAATTATGTTCTGGGGGGAGCCTGGCGGGCTCAGCAGGGTGAGCATGTGACTCTTGATCTCAGGGTTGTGAGTTCGAGCCCCACGTTGGGTGCAGAGATTGTAAATAAATAAACTTAGATAGATAGATAAATTGTGTTCCAGTTTCTTGTGAGAGGTAGAATCCACAAGCGATGGAAATGGATATTTAGCAGAAGAGATTTCTACGCAAGGTATGGAAGGTGTGACATGGGTCCTCTTTACTGCTTATTGTAAAATTTGAGAGAAGAGAGATGAATTGAAGAATTGCTAAACAAAAGGAACCAGAATTTGAAGAGCTGGAAAATTCTCAGCCTATTCATATTGCAAAAATAATAATAACAATAATAATAACAAGACGTGTGTTCTGAAGAGAACACTAAGGATGTGGCTGAACAAACGTTTGATCAGGAGGTGAGCATGGGTGTGAACCACAGATTTAATCAGCTAGCGGCAGAAGTCAGAAATAGAGATGGGGTTATAGCAACAGAAACCCTGCCCGTTAGCACCAAAGGGGTCAGAGAAAACTGGACAACGGAATGCAGGAAGGCTGCCGGACTTCTTGAATTCTATAGGACCAGACCACAGAGCTATGTGGATGCAAACATGCTCTATCCTTCAAAAAAAAAGGGAAGTCTGACCCTGATTCACGGATCATCAGCGCTGCCTTGGTGGGGCCACTGATTCCTTTTTAGAGCTGGTGGGGGAGAGGTGACCCACTGGAAGAGCTGTTGGGGGCAGGGGGTGATGCTGTGCCCCAGTGAGCCAGCAAGGAGGAACAGCAAGCCAAAGAGGATCCCCAAGCCTTCAAATCAAATGGAATTTGCCCCATTGGGTTTGAGACTTGCTTGGAGCCCCTCACCTCTTTCTTCTTTGCGACTGATCCCATTTGGAATGGGAATGTCTATCCTATGCCTGTCCCACCATTGCTTTTGGGGAGCACATAGCCTGTCTGGTTTCACAGGATCACAGCTAGAGAGGGATTTACTCTAGATGAATCTACCTCCAGTCTCACTCAGACCTGATTTAGATATTTAGATGAGACTTGGGACTTTAGAGTTGATGCCAGAATGAGTTACGACCTTGGGGGCTGTTGGAATAGAATGAATGCATCTTGCATATGTTAAGAACATGAATTGGGAGGCGGGCAAGGGGCAGAATTTATACACTGAATGTTTGTATCCCCCCAAAATCATATGTTTAAGCCCTAATCTCCAATATGACTGTTTGGAAACAGGGCCTCTAAGGAGGTAATTAAGGTTAAATGAGGTCATAAGGTTGGGGCCCTGGTCTGACAGGGTTAGTGTTTTTATTAGAAGAGACACCAAAGAGCCCTCCCTCTCTCTCCCGGCCCACGCCCAGAAGAAAGGCCAGATGAGGCCACGATGAGAAGGCAGACATCTGCAAGCCAGGAAGAGGGTTCTCATCAGAAACTGAATCCACCAGCACCTTGATCTGGGCCTTCTAGCTCCCTGAACTGTGAGAAAATACATTTCTGTGGTTTAGGCCACTCAGTCTCTGGTATTTTGTTATAGCATCCCCAGCAGACTGAGACAATGGTTAAAAGATCATTTGTTCTCAGCTGAAGAGGGAGGTGAGTTCCTTGAGGGTGAGGGTAGGGGTGGGGCATGCTCAATCCGGGCACTTGCTGGAAAAGCAAGGAGCATGTAGGTCAAACAGATCTTGTCTTTTTTTTTTTTTTTTTTTTTTTTTTTTGAGAGAGTGTGTGTGTTTGTGCAAGCAGGGGAGAGGGGCAGAGGGAAAGAGAGAGAGAGGGAGAGGGTGTGAGGGAGAGGGAGAGGGAGAGAGGGAGAGAGAAAGAGAGAGAGAATCTCAAGCAGGCTCCATGTTCAGTCCAGATTCCAACGCAGGGCTCATGACCTGAGCCAAAAATTAAGAGTCAGACACTCAACCAACTGAGCCACCCAGGCTCCCCAAATCTTGGCTTTTTTCTTTTTTTAAGGAGTTTTATTCTTTTTTAATGTTTATTTTGAGAGACAGAGAGAGCGAGCGAGCAGGGGAGGGGCAGAGAGAGGGAGAGAGAGAATCCCAGGCAGGCCCCATGCTGTCAGCAGAGCCCGACATAGGGCTCAAACCCACAAACTGTGAGATCATGACCTGAGATGAAACCAAGAGTAGGATGTTTAACTGACTGAGCCCCCCAGCCCCCCAAATTTTGTCTTTTTTTTTATGTTTATTTGTTTTTGAAAGAGAGAAAGAGACAGAGACAGAGTGCGAGCGGGGGAGGGGCAGAGAGAGAGAGGGAGACACAGAATCGGAAGCAGGCTCCAGGCTCCAGGCTCTTGGCTCTGAGCTCCCAGCTGTCAGCACAGAGCCCAGCGTGGGGCTGGAACTCACAAACCCTGAGATCATGACCTGAACCCAAGTGGGATGCTCAAGTGACTAAGCTACCCAGGCGCCCAAAATTTTGTCTCTCTCTCTTTTTTTAAATGTTATTTTTCTTTTTTTTGGTAATGTTTATTTATTTTTGAGAGAGAGAGAGAGAGAGAGAGAGAGAGAGTGCAAGCAGGGGAGGGGCAGAGAGAGAGGGAGACATAGAATGCGAAGCAGGCTCCAGGTTCTGAGCTGTCAGCACAGAGCCTGATGCAGGGTTCCAACCACATGACCTGAGCCGCAGTCAGACCCTTAACCGACTGAGCCACCCAGGCGCCCCACTTGTCTCTTTTTAAAGAAAAAAGACCAAGGGGGAAAAAAAAAAACGTCGAAGGAGAAAACAGGCCCAAGTCTCCCAGGACCCCACTGCCAGGTGGGGAAGACCCCACTCCCCTACTCTAGATCCATGTTCTTAATATTTGGGAATTTCAAGCAGGACCTACCTCAAATGGCTCTTCCCGGAAATAGCAATGAATTAAGGAACCAACAGGAACAATTCCAACATGTCAGCACAGTCTGTGACCACATTCCCAGGTTCACATCTGGGTTCAAATCCAAGACCTGTTCCTTATTAACTGTATACAAGCCCCTTGAATTCTTTGTTTCACGACCCGCAGCTCTAAAACAGGGATACTAATACCTTCTTTATAGGGTTGCTGGGGAGGTTCAATGAATGCCAGGCGCGGGGTAAGCATTTAATACCAACCACTACTATTTTGTAATCATTTTGATTACTTAAAAAGAGGGGCAGAGAACATAAACAGGAAACCCACAGGAAATATGAATCGTGAAGAAAAGACACTCAAACTCACTGATAAAAGAACCACACGATAAGTAACAACTTCTCACCTCTGAGACTACAGTGAGAAGAGAGCCTGGTTGGTGCAGGTGGAGGAATGGGCACTTTGCAACACTACAAGTACACGGAGAGCGCGAACTGGCCGCATCCCTGCGAAGCAGAAGCAACGCAACAACAGCTACCAAACCAGGAAGCCGGCCAGACGCCCTTCTCCCTCCCCGGCACAGCCCCAAGGACGTGCCTTCCAGTCACTCAGGTGAACCTGCACTGGACTAAGCCAATCACAACAGTCCGCTTGGTTGCCAGTGATTGGCTCAGACAAGGGCATGTGACACCATCCTGGCCAATGAGAAAGGAGGGGAAGTCAGCCAAGGGGTTCCCGGGGCGGTTTTCTTCGCACTTAACCTAGGACGGAAGCGATGATCTGTTTCTCGCGGCTGTAGGACAGCGCGTACCGAGAAGACACGCTCGCTGGGGATGGCAGAGCGCAAAGACTGAGCAAAGGTGCTGAATGACGTATCTGGCCCGAAAAATTAGCTGATCCTGCCCCGCCTCGTGAATCACGTGAGATTATAATAAATTCCGGTTCTGAGGTAGCAATTGTTACTTGCAGCCAAACTCCTTCTAAATGATGAAGCGCCTTTTCGACGCAGAAACTTCACTTCCAAGAACCTAATCTACCCAAATCCTTGTACAAGCACTCAATTCTATTTGCACAGGATGTCTTTTTTTAAAGAGTTAAAAACTAGAAGGAACTTTAATGTCCTTCTAGGACATTAGTCCCATTAGTTAAGGTAGAGAATTCATCTAATCCATTAAATTACGGAATACCCTACCGTGCAAGACAGTGCAGCTATTGAATCTATGCACATCGTCATGGAGAGGCCGCCATACATGGCTGAGAGAGAAAAAAAGCAGCAGATTCCAGAACACTGTGTGTTGTATGATCAAATCTGTGTGCAATGTGTGTTTACATCAAGAAGTTTGTAAGATATTCTCCCATTTAACTGGTTCTCTCTGGGGACGGGGATCTGCCAAGAGGCAACAAGACACAGAACACTTTCTGCTTTGTGCACCTTAGAATGATTGAGATTTTTTTGCACAGAGCAAGTATTAACCTTGAATCTAAAATGCAAAATGAGATCAACCTGGTAGGGCAGAGCCCAAGTGGGAATCAGCAGCCTGGTTTCAAACCCAGTGTTACAGGTCTGCCCAAATGTCCATGGGCTGTTCTTCCCAAGAAAAAGACAAAACCATTGACCTGAGAACCATGAAGGGGTTTCTTTTGTTTGTTCTGTGTTTAGGTTTTGGTTTGGTTTCCCCTCCCCCCCACTTTGGAGAAGAGTTTGAAGATGAAAGACTGTCAGAAATTCACATCTTCATCAGACCAGGCAGGGACTGTGCCAGCCTCTTGAACTCTCAGTGCTTGGCCCCTTGCTTGGTGCAGAGCAAGTGCTCTGTAAATGGTGGTTAAAAACAAAACAAAACAAAACAAAAAACAGAGGAGTGAATATCAACTCATCCAACTTATTATATAGATAAGAATGAATGAGTGGAGCCACCTGGGTGGCTCAGTCGGTTAAGCATCTGACTTTGGTTCAGGTCATGGTCTCACGGTTCGTGGGTTCAAGCCCCGCATCGGGCTCTGTGCTGATAGCTCAGAGCCTGGAGCCTGCTTTGGATTCTGTGTCTCCCTCTCCACCCCTCCCCTGCTTGCACTCTGTCTCTGTCTCTCTTTCAAAAATAAATGGATATTAAAAATATTTTTTTTTAAAGAATGAATGAGTGAAAATGGAAATAGTTGAACTAATCAAGTAATAATAATGTTTGCTGAGTGGTTACCTCATGCCAGGGGCTGTCATTGATATCGCTCTCTTCTCTCTGTTTTTTTGCATGTCATGATTTCTTTATACATAATATCTTCTAGCATACCCTGTGAGATAGACTATTATTCTCACGTTGCAGAGGAGAAAAGAGAGGCACAGAGAAGTTAAGTGAGTTGCTCAAGGTCACACAGCTGGTATGTGATAGAACTGGGATTCAAATCCTGGCAGCCTGGACCCAGGGCCCACACACATCACCATCTCTTGCCCATTAAGCAATCAGACCCAGGACCCCTCAGCCTATCATCATGCTTCAGTCTCCCCCACCTCCAAGTAACTCTCTCCCCTTCTGGATCATGCACAGCCTCTCCTCCTTTCCTTGGTCACATTTCTTGTCCACACTGTCTTTACAGCCTCACCTCCTCTTGCCCCCCGCCCCCAATCTCAGCAACTCTGATCGCACTCCACCGAAGGTGCTTGCCAAGGGTCCTCCCCATCTCAGGAACCTTCTAGTTGCTGAGTCCCATAGTTTTTCACTCGCCTTTTTCGGTCTTCTCGGCTGCATCTGCCAGGCCCTCCTCACACCTCTCATCACTCCTGCTTTGTCAGGGGCTCCTCTTCCTCTGCCCGGGTCTCAAGACCAATGCGTCCGAGTTCCCATTTAAGGGACAGTGCTCCTGTTCTGCTCACTCTACATGCTCTCCCCAGATGAGCTCTTGCATTTCATGATCTCGTGAGTCATGTCGATGACTCACAAATCTATTGCTCCTGCCAGGCTCACCCCCTCCCCAATATTTCAAATTCATGTCTCTTACCCACTGGGCAGTGCCACCTAGATGTCCAACATCCAGGCCACTTATGACTTCGATGCCTTTCTTAATCCTGGGCCCTCTACCTGGAATGCCCTCTCCCCACACCCACACATCTAGCCAACTCCTGTTCATCTGTTAAGACCCAGCTCGGATGCCCCTGTGTCCAGAAAGTCCTCCCTGGTGCCCATCCCAGTTGGATGCTCCTCCAGCTCGCCACCGTCCAACCTTAGCAGCATCTGCCCTGCTCCTGGTCCTCCTCCATCTCCCCCAAACTCCAGTCACAGCTCCAACTGCCATCCTGTCCCCAGTTCCTTCCACCATTACCTCTGGAACATTCTCCACTCTGCAGCTCCTCCCGCCATCTCCATGACCACGGCTCTCAGGCCCTCAGCATCTCCTGCCAACAGCCTCTGATGAGCCCCCTCCAATCTGCCGCCATTTGGTGGTGGAGGATATTTGCCCAACACATATGTCAGTGTCACTCCCCTGTTCAAAACCCTTTCAGGTGCGCGCGCACACACACACACACACACACAGATGAATGCAGTTTGTTTTGTTTTGTTTTGTTTTTTTAAAAAGATGAAAGGTGGGGCACCTGGGTGGCTCCCTTGTAAAGCACCCGACTTCAGCACAGGTCATGATCTCACAGTTCATGGGTTTCAGCCCCTCATCAGGCTCTCTGCTGTCAGTGCAGAGCCTGGTTCAGATCCTCTGATCCCTCTCTCTCTCTGCCCTTCCCCTGCTGGTTTTCTCTCTCTCTCTCTCAAAATAAATAAATAAACTTAAAAAATTAATTCAAAAAGATGAAGGGTGAATAAGCCCTGTAGTCTCATAATGAAACAATGCCGATTTTCTGATTTTATGTAATGTACAACCACCATATACCATCCTCAAGGGAAGCTGAGTGAAGGGAATTCCTTGTACTGTTTTTGCTACTTCCTGTGAATAAACAATCGGAAAACAAACAGAACGTTCACGGCACCCACTACCAGGAGGACAAAGGCCAAGCTGCTCCTCCTGGGCACACCGCACTGTAGGAAGCACCTCGCCTCCCCTCCTGCCCCATGACTGGCCTGGAATGTCACACTCGGACAATGTGAGACCCAAACTGCCCGCTCCGTCCGGAACGGCCCTCACTGCTTCCCACCCTGGCCAGTGGCCGGCGCCTCTTCCCCAAACCCCGGCTGACCCGGCACCGCAGCTCAGCACAGCCACGGCACCTACCCTAGCTAACGGACAGTGTGCGCCCACGTCCCCATCTCCCCCTAAACCCTGAGCTCCCTGAAAGCAGAAGCTGCATCCAATTCATCTCCAGGCGGCACCGAGAAGCGGCGCCCTCGAACCTATTCTGAGCGAGTGGAATCGCACAAACGCTAGAATAACCAATGAAATTGCTGATTTCAGTCCTTCATCACGCGTTCTCTCGTACCAGATATTGTTCAAAGAGCTTTGAACAGAACACATAATTCTCACAACACCCCGCAAGAAACTACTGTTATCATCCCCACTTTACAGATGAGGAAACCAAGGCACAAGGAGGTAAACGAAACTGCAAGAGTTACACAGGTTGTAAGTGACAGAGTGGGGACTTGAACCCTGGCAGTTGGGCTCTGGAGCCCACGCACTCTCACCTCCCGACTCAAAGGTGCTCCTCTTCCATCCCCACAGGCTGCCTCCAGCCTCCTCTCCCGCTCCGCCTGCCTGGCCCTCACCTACCCCAGGGGTCACGAAAGGTGACCGGTCAAGGGCAGACTGCAGATTTGCCACGTACTGCATGAACGCTACCTGAAGTTACGTCACCTCCAAAGATGCCTGGCGCTCCTGACCCACCAGGCCCTCGACAGCTTACTCAGAGACCAGCAAAGGTTCAATTTTGCCGCCCTCGACCTCACCAGTCAGAATTCTGGGTCTGCGCTTACCCTTCCCCACGGTCCTCGTGCACCCTGTCTGTCCACCTGAGGACCCTCTGCTCCAAGGAGGTCGAGAAGGCGTCTTGGCTCCTTTCTGGAGATTACGTGCTGGGTGTCATCCACCTTCCACGGCAAGGGTTTTGAACCTGGGGCCCCTGGAGAGAACTCAGGGGTCCGTGAACTTGGATGGGAAAACATTTACAAGTTTTTTTCACTAACCCCTACCTGGTATTTAGCATTCCCTTCAATTACGAAGGCAGGCAATATGCCACGGTGTTGTGCTAGAAATCACAGCTCTTTCCTGTCACATTTCAGCTACTGCAGGCACAACAAAATATTGTTCGCGCTCATCACAACTTCAGAATTATGGCGCTTATATTAGCCTCACTGCCAGATCTGGTTTCTCAATACACTGATTAAAAAAAAGCCCGGCTACAGTTCAAGAGAACGGGGTTTCCTTCGCAATCCTGCGTGTTTTACTTTACGCACTTAAACACAGTATGCTGAGAAGGTGCTCACAGGCTTCCACAGGCTGCCCCATGGGTCAGCAGTGCAGAGACGATTCAGAAGCCCTGTCCTAAGCAATCATGTTTACCCCTACAATAATCTCAAAGGTAGGTGCCATCACCTCCACTTTCCACAGAGAAGCTAGGCTTGAGAAAAAAAAAATAGAGTCTTGGGGCACCTGGGTGGCTCAGCAAGTTAAGCTTCCAACTCTTGACCTCAGCCCAGGTCTTGATCTCAGGGTCGTGAGTTCAAGCCCTGGGTTGGGCTCCAGGCTGGGCATGAAGTCTACTTAAAAAAAAAAAAAAAAGAAAGAAAAGAAAGGAAGGAAAAGAAAAAATAGTCTTTTAAAAAGAAGTGAGATTTGGAGAGTCCACGACTTGCCCAAGGCCACCCAGCAGCTGAGGAAGAAAGCTGAGAGGACTGGCACCACCTCCGGCTCCACCAGAAACCGCCAGTCAAGGGATGAAGGAGAGAAACGGACCGCCCACAGGCCTCAGCAACTCCCCGCCGTTTGTTTTCTTTTAACTACCTTGAACAGGAACCAAAGTTCAGGACACCTCCCTCAGGCCTCCCCCACGGCGCCACCATAAGCCAAACTAAGAGCCAGCGGTTACCAAGGGCTTTTCCTCTCTCATCTTAGCCTCCCAGCTACTTGGGGGCCAGGCTGCACAGGAAGGGTTCGGCCCCACATCTGTGTCTCCAGGGACCAGGCTGCAGCTTGACTCCAGGCTATCAAGTGAGATGAGACTCTTAAACAGTAACTTTTCTTTCATAGAAAAGTAACAGAAGCTCAGGGTGCCTGGGTGGCTCTGTGGGTTGAGCTTCCAACTTCGGCTCAGGTCATGATTTCATGGTTCATGGGTTCGAGTCCCACGTCAGGCTCTGTGGTGACAGCTTGGAGCCTGGAGCCTGCTTTGGATTCTGTGTCTCCCTCTCTCTCTGCTCCTCACCCCCTCGTGCTCTCTCTCCCTCTCAAAAAAAAAAAAAAAAAAAAAAAGAATAAATAAATAAACATTAAAAAAAATTAAAAGACGAGAAATCGAGAAATGCATTTCTGCATTTCTCACCACACTTCTGGCACCAGCATGGTCAGGTTCTGGGGAGAATCCTTTTGAGGAATTGAGAAGTCACCGCCCCTGGGCATGGGGGCTCAGCAATCCTTGTGGTCACACCACTTGGGCACCAAGAGTGTTCCATGGACTGTCTGGCCCGCTTCACCACCTGAAGATAGAGAGGCAGGCTGGGACAGTGCAAAATACCCTGGGCCAGGGAGTCCGCCAGACCTGATTCCAATCCCAGCACAGCCCCACCCTGGCTTTCAGGGCACCTCTCAGAACCTCTGTTTTGTCATTTGGAAGATGGAGCTAATGATACCCGCCTTGCAAGACTATTTTGCAGGTTTATATCATGAGCCCCTGACCCCCATATCCAAGAGGAGATCAGAAATTCGTGTTTCTGCTGAACCCATACTGTTGGAGAGAGCCTGGCACCTTGCAAAGTTACCCTGTCAGTGCTTTTTGATCAGTCAACACCAATTCCTTTGCAGTTTCTACCTACCTAGGCCACTTTTTATTGGCAAGGGCTGTTCTGGACCACCCTGCTACTATTTATTCATTTATCCAACAAACAACCACAGAACACCTTTATGTGCCAGGGGCGCTGCCGGATGCCAGGCGGGGGAACAGGGTGAATAAAGTCCCTGACCTTGTGGAGCATGTGGTCCAGGCATGGGAAGACAAATAAACAGGGCAATATTAAATGCACACGACAAGTAAAGCTACAGAGAAGAGGGACAAACACAAATACGTTGAAATAGGAAATGTGGCAGGGAGTGATGGGGGAGGGCGGTGGCGGTGCTGGGAATTTAGGGATGGCCCTTCGGGGAGGCAGCAGTTAAGAGAAACAAGAAGGAGCCCACCATGGGAACACAGAAGGTAGGTAAGCGTGCACCAGCGGAGGGTACAGCAAAGGCAGTGGCCCTGAGGTGGGAGCAAGTTCCGAACGTTCAAGGAAAAGACAGAAGGCCAGTGTGACTGGAGCGCTGGAGTGAGGGCAAGCCAAGTAGGAAGCAAGTTTCGAGGGGCAGAATAAGGCTGGTCAGAAGGCTGCATGCAGGCCACACTGCGGAGCCAGCACTGTGTTCTGGGTCCGGAAGCTACTGGGAGGTTTTCAGCAGAGGAGTGACAAGGTCCCATTAAAATCCTGAGAAGATCCCTTACTTAGGCTGCTGCATTGAGGACAGATGACAAGAGGTGAGGCTGGAAGATTAGTCAACAGGCTACTGCAGTGGTCCAGGCCTGGGTCAAGGTAGGCAGTGGAGAAGGCCCAGGAACAGTCTGGAGGTTATGGCCACCACAACCACGCTGTCACACCAGCGGCCTTTAGAGTTTTCAAGTTCTCTTCATTTGAGTCTCACAGCAAACCCAAGGAAGGTAGGACTGAATCAGTGAGGTCATTTCACAGAACAAGAAACTGGGGCCAAGAGTGACGATATGATTGTGCCCCAGAACATGCAGCTAGTGTGCGCCGGAGCTGGGAGTGAAACTCAGGACTTGGGACTCCCTGCCCTGAGTCCCTCTGGCTGCAGGGGGACAGGGCACGACATGGAATGGGCCAGAGAACAAGAGCAGAGATGGACCTCTGTAAACCCCAGAAGGGTCACAGCCCCAACCTCCCCTGCAGCCTTCACAGGAAGCATTCAGTGGATGCTCGCTGGCCGACCCCAGCACTTGGGAAGCCGCGGCTCTCGGTCCAAGGGAACATGACACCCTGTTCCCTTTCCAAGTCACAGTGGGGACAGGGTAGGAAGAGCTGGAAGCTGGGGGAACCCTTGATTTTCTTTTTCTGCAAAACAGGGACTTATCTTAAAGGAGCATCAAGAGGATTAATGAGAATATGGCCAAAAGCATAATACAAATAATACATATTTGGGATTTCCAGATAGATAAGAAAAGACCTTCATGGAGACTAAAATAACTTGAGGGGCGCCTGGCTGGCTCAGTGGGCAGAGCATGCGATCCTTGATCTTGGGATCATGACTTCAAGCCCCACACTGGGTGTACGGATTACTAACTAATAACTTGAAGGTACCTCTCCGGCATAGCAGCAAAGACCTTGAGCTTGGGGGTGTCATATGCATAGCTCCCTCTGACCCCCACCCCCACCCCGACTCCCTGCTCTACCACAGCCGTGTGATCCTGGAACACCACTCTCTTCATCTGCAAGATGGGGCTGCTCATACTTGTTCCTGCCTCCAAGAGCTGTTATGCGGATTCACTAAGAGAAGGCCCAGAAAGCGCCAAGCCACAGTGCTGGCGCACACGGCAGCGTTAAACACGCGGTGGCTGGTGTCACTACTGCCGACGTCGCCACCAAGCCCGAGTTGTCAACCTCGGATTCGGGGCTTGGGATGCGCGGCTGAACTGAAGTCGGCCACGGCTGGGTTCTGGAACGCAGCGGCGGTCCCCACAGCCTGATGCGGAAACGGTGCTCGTACTCCTGCTGAAGCCATTAGGGTACTCGCAGGGGAACGGGCTTCCCAGGGAAATAAATAAGACGGGAAGGAGCCCCGGAGCTCGTGATGACAGAGAGGAGGAAATCGAGCCCGTCTTCTACGGGCCATTAAATGTGATGAAAGGAGCTGGCTTCTGTGGAGGCTCCCGGGGGCTGATGAGCAGTCACCTCATCAGCCTGGGCCCAGGCTCCAGCTTCGGGTTGCAGCCGGACCTCCTCAGAGGACACCTCCACCTGTGCCACCTGAAGTTCTCACTGAGGGGCCCCGTCGTTCTCCCCTCGCCCCTCCCAGCCACCCCTGATCCCACGCTGGGCCGACTCAAGAGCCAGGCTGCCCGGGTCTGCTCTCCAGCTCTGCCACTTACGCAGTGCCACTTAACCTCCCTTGACAGTTTCTTCATCTGTAAAATGGGGACAGTCACAGCGCTGACCTTCAGGGCTGTTACAATGATTTAGTAAGCTCATCTAGGGAAAACCACTCACAACAGGGCTTGACTACCGGTAATTGTCAGACTGATTCATGGTTAAATAATGACAAACTAAAAACCCCTCCCCTTTGGGGCGCGGGGTGGCTCAGTCAGTTAAGCGTCCGATTGTGGCTCAGGTCATGATCTCACAGTCCGTGGGTTCAAGCCCCGCGTTGGGCTGTGTGCTGACAGCTCAGAGACTGGAGCCTGCTTCAGATTCTGTGTCTCCCTCTCTCTCTGTCCCTCCCCCACTCATGCTCTGTCTCTCAAAAATAAACAAATGTTTAAAAAAAAAAAAAAAAACCCTCCACTTCTAGTTCCTCTCTTCGGACTCCCCTGCCCCGATCCCCAGGCACTGGGCATCTCCCACGGGCTACCATCACACCCCCTATCAAACCTCAAGGCTCCCTTTCAGAAAGGGAAATTTAGGCCCAGAGAGCCCTAGGGACCACAGTGGTAGAGCCTGACTTGAACTGCAACTCACACCTGCCACCCACATGGTGGCCGCACCAGATGACCTGCCGGGTCCTTTACGCTGTCTTTGCCGACTCAGTGCCTCTTCTCAGAATGCCTTCTCTGGCCTTTCTGAACCCATCTCTGAAATGTTCTGAAATGTTCGTATGGGACTTCTAGGAAGACCTTCCATCCCAGGGCAAAATAAACCATCCTCCTCTACACTGGGGTATAATATGACAACACACTGGCCAATGTGTCCTCCTGCCACCTCCACTGGGGCCTGGGGCACGGGGGTGAATCAGACCCAGTTCTGCCCTTGGGAAGCTCGGGTTAATCATCCACATCTTCCTCCGTTCCAATCTCGAGCTCCTTCAAGTGTCAAGACAAGCACCCCCGGGCATTAGGGAAATGGACTTAGATTCCACATTCAGGGCCCAGTCCTCCTTCACCACCATTCATTTGCCTTCTCCAGGCATGCTTCCAGAAATCTCCTAAGTACCTTTTTTTAAGTTTGCTTGTTTGTTTGTTTGTTTATTTGAGAGAGAGAGTACAAGCAGGGAAGAGGCGGGGGGGAGGGAAGAGAGAATCCAAGCAGGCTCTACGCCTGACAGTGTGGAG
The DNA here is from genome assembly GCA_028646485.1 of Cryptoprocta ferox. Lineage (NCBI taxonomy): Eukaryota > Metazoa > Chordata > Mammalia > Carnivora > Eupleridae > Cryptoprocta > Cryptoprocta ferox. The sequence goes on from CM053571.1 coordinate 7,015,084, forward strand.
CCCAATGCAGAGCTTGATCCCATGAACCGCGAGACCATGATCTGAGCCAAAACCAAGAGTCGGATGCTTCACCAACTGAACTCCCCAGGCGCTCCAGAAATCTCCTAAATATTTTCACAGGAGCAGGCCCCGGGACATAGGGTAGTTCAGTACAACTCCCTGGTCTTTTGGGACCCTGCTGGTCTTTGGGCTTAAGCCCCCACCCCCACTGCATGTGCCAAGTCAGACTATCCTGGTCTCTACACATTTGAAATAGAGGCTGTCCAATTCTGACGCTAATTCCAATGTAACACACTCAACAGTTTCATAGGCGTGGGTTCAAATCCAACTGGGTGACATCAAGCTAGCCACATTAATCCTGTGTTCCTCAGTTTCTTCATCTGTGAAATGGAGAAAATAATGCCCACCCTTCTTCAGCTCAGGGCATCATCTCACTGTTTGTGAGTTCGAGCCCTGTGTCAGGTTCCGTGCTTACAGTGTGGAGCCTGCTTGGGATTCTCTCTCTCTCTCTCTCTCTCAAAATAAATAAATAAACTTAAAAGAAAAAAGAAACAATAATAATGCCCACTTCTCATGGAACCACTGTAAGAAGCAGAGAGAATGTACGTCAACCTCCCAGCACAGAAGCAAGCATCATGAGCCCAGGAATTCCCTTTTTCTTCTCTCCCCCAGCCAAGCCCCCCAATTCTTTTAAGCTCAAGATCCACTTCCTGGAGGAAGCCTCTCCTAACTTTTCCAGGTTACCCTGAGAGTTCTCTCTCCTGTTCACTCCCACTGCATGGACTCCAGTATAGAGCACTTCCTGGTCCTACCGTGGGTTCCGGCCAGACTGTAAGTGACAAACTCAACCCCAAGCCAGCCCCATAGCGCCTCACCACGTTCACAGGAGACATCTGAAAACTAACTTGCTACGGTGGCCCAGGACTCTGGGAAAGGCTGAAGATGTGGAGCCAGACAAGGAAGTGGGGATTCTAGCTCTGCTATGTGATGGGGAGACCTTCGATTCTATAAGCCTCAGGTTTCCCACCTGGAAAATGAGGATTGAAAAATGGCTACCTGACGTGGTTGCTATGGGGGACAGATGAGCCGGCATATGTGAAAGCCCTTTTGTTATAAACCAAAAAGTGCCATTTAAGGGATTCTTATTTTCAGATTCTCCAAGCCAAACCTACTGACGCCTTAACTTTCTTATACCTAGAGACTAGCTCATCCCACAGAGCTTCTTAGCCCCAAATAATCCACCCACACCCACATTCTTAACTGTCCATTGCAAACAAAAAGCCAACAGCCTGGAATTCACAGCATCCACAGAACACAAATCTCATCCCAACTCAAGAACCAACAAAATCTCTCTCCCATCCTCAGATCTCATCCCTCCTGAACATAGGTTTCTCCTTCCCAGCTTAAGGTACCCCATGCCTCAAACCTGTTCCAATGTTTGGCCATGCATCATTTGGTATGCAGTCCAATTCCTATGGGATGTCAAAATGGGGAAAGAAGGCCTTGTTGGGTATGGTTGGCTGTATGTGGGGAGAGGGTTAGTAGTAGTCCTGGTAGTAGACGGAAAGATTTTGCTGGAATTTTGGGTCCAACAGTTGCTAAATGTACTATAATTATCGCATTTGTGTGAAAAGCCAAGGATCTGCATTCTGCTATTTTCATGGGGCTGGATGAATTGCAGACGCTGAGGAAAATGGTAAGAAGTTGGGGTTCAAAGTCTGGTACCTAGGCACCAAAGTCTGTGTGTGCAACCGCAGCGAAATGAAATCCCGAACAAAGCTGCTGTGGGCCCCCAGTCCCCCACCCCAGGCCCAATACGCTTCTCTACCCCCAGACTCCCCAACCCCGCTTTCCGGACTCCAGCCCCTACTCTTCCCCATTGATGCCCTGTTGGCACCCCAGCCATCAGGGTCAGAGTAAATCATTTCTACGATTGTTTTTCCTCCTCGGAAAATTGCTTTGTCTCTGTGAAAGACCCCCAAACCAGACATGTTGTAAACATCCGAGCCAGACAGATTTTAAGGGGAAAAGGGGGAAAGGAGGGAGCAGGCCCGAAAGGGTCCCTGAGGCCCACTGAGAGCGGGAGGAGGGTCTGAGATTGGGTCCGCGGCTCCGGGGCGCCCATCCCCGCGGGGCGCCCCCCCAGGCGCTGGAGCGCCCCACCCCCACCCCCACGGTCCCCGCGCACTCCCCGCCTGGCGGCCGGGCCCGGATCACTCCTCGGAGCCCAGAGACGGATCCCGCGACCGGAAATGCCCCCCTGCCCAGACCGCGCCCCCCTTTCCTGCCGCCCCCTCCCCCCGGGCCGGGCCGCAGGCCCAGGATCCCCGGGCTCGCGTGGCCGCGGCAGCCGGCAGAGGCGACCCATCGGCGGCCGCGGTCTACGGCCCTTGCTGCGGTCCCTCCAACTCTTGGCGCTGCGGGGCCAAGGCGCACACAAAAGGAAGGGGCGCGCTGCCAGAGACGCCCCTGCCAGCCCCCTCGGCCCCCTTCGCCGGGGCCGGCAAAGCCTCGCGCACCCCAAAGCTCCGGACGCTGCGGCGGGAGCCCCCCACGGAAGAAAATTCCAAGGCACCTCCCCCCACCCCACCCCCGGGAGCTGCAGGGGCAGCGAAATCGCCCAGCGGCAGGTGCCCCCGGCCGCACAACTTTGAAACTTCGGGGCAGGGCACGGGGAAGGGGAGGGGGAGCCCCAAAAAGGAGGAAATGAGGATTTGGCGGCTCTTGCTTGATTTCTGCCAAATGCACTTTCCAGGTGGCCCCCCGCGCCTCCGCCCGGCCCGGCGCGGCCCCCGGGCGCCCCCGAGCCCTCCCGCCGCCGGCCGCCAGGACGCGGTCGGGCCCCGGCCTCTGCCCCTCGGGGCTCGGGCCGCGCGCAGCACTCACCTCGGCCGGGCTGCGCTCCCCGCGGGCCTGCGCCGAGCCCGATAAATGGTATGCTATGACTAGAGGTATGATTACGTTATTATTATTAGTAATAATAAGAGTAAATGCTATTTAATTACGGGCGGCCGCATCCTGCTCCCGGCGCCGCCGCCCCGGCAGCTCCGTCCATGTGGCTCCGGAGCGCTTTACTTTCATTTCCAGCCCCCTCGGCCGGCCGCTCGCGGCAGCACCCGCTGGAGGCACCGTCTCCCCGCAGCTCTTCCTCCTCGGGTCCTAGAGCGCGGCTTCGCCCGCCTGGCGCCCGGGGTGGGCGGCGCGGGCGGCGCACCTGGGGGCGGGGAAGTCCCCCCTGCCCCGTGGTAAGCTCATGCCTGGAATCCACCTTTCTTTTCTTTAATCGTGGCCTGCCCTTTCAGGGCTTTTTCGTTGGGCAAGTCTGCATTTCTGGACTGATGCCGGTCAGACTCCGCGCCACGGCCCTTCCCCCTAGGTGTAAAAAGCACCCCGGGTTGCCAGGTGCTTTCCCTGAAGGCTCCCCCAAACCTTAGCTGCCCGGTGCCCTTTTCACGGATGAGAACTAGAGAGGTTCAGAGAGGAATCAGACCCTCGGTCGGCCGGTGTTTTATGTATGAGATCTTTCCAGAAAGGATTTGAGGCTACTTAGAAGATCCAATAGGTGATGGGAGATTAACCAGAGAGACTGGCCGTATTTCTTGCACCGCTGGCACTGCCTTAGGGCTGGTCAGGACCAGCTGGATTTGAACCCAGAGCCTCTGATTCCAAATACAATGCCATCCACGCTATTACTACCTGCTCCATTGATTCGGGAGGACTCCCACATCTCCGAGAATTCTCTCAAATTTCCTTCTTTCCACCTCTTAATTTTGTACACACATACATATGCACTTATATTTACACACATACTTATATATATGTGTGTATGTGTATGTATATACATGTGTGTACGTGCGTATTTAATTTATTGAGGATCAGCTGTGAGCCTGGCGGACTTTTATAAGTGTTATCTCTTCCCCAAACATTTGTGCCTGACACATCTTAGAAGCTGGGATACAGCGGTGGGACAAATTTTAAACATTTAAACACACTGGTAAGTGCTAGGTGGGATAAGAACCTGGGGCTGTGTCTACTTACTTAATTCTCACAATGATTCTGAAAGGTTGGTTTTAGCATGCCCATTTTACAGATGGAAAACTAAGGCTGGGAGATTGACTCGTCCAAGGTAGCAATTCTGACTCCAGAGCCTGTGTGTTTTACACCACCTCCTACGATTTCTACTATTTGCCTTAGGGAAGCCTTGAAAGGGGGGAAGATGCACCTGCACCATCCGAAGTTCTCAGGCTCTTTTCTGTGGATGCTTTCTGTCTCCTCAATAATCTAAGATTAAGGAACAAAAAGGTAGGTTCTGGCATGAAGACGATGGGCATTTGTATTCAGAAATGAAAAGCAGAGTCCAGAGGGCTTTGGAGTGCAGTTCATTTAAAATGCTTTTTTTTTTTTTTTTTTTAAATAGAAACCACATTTTAGTTTTTGTTTAAAATTTTTAAGGTTTATTTATTTTTTAGATATATAGAGAGAGATGGAGTGTGAGCGGTGGAGGGGCAGAGAGAGGGGAAGACACAGAATCTGAAGCAGGCTCCAGGCTCTGAGCTGTCAGCACAGAGCCCAATGTGGGGCTCAAACCCATGAACTGTGAGATCATAACCTGAGCTGAAGTCAGATGCTTAACTGGCTGAGCCACCCAGGTGTCCCGAAGACATGAAGGAAGCCACACGTAGAGCCTGGCAGTTTAGAGAGGTGGGGTTGTATGCATTAGGAAGGCCAAGGTGGGTCAGAGTCCCAGCTCCCACCACTTGCTAGCTGGGGGACCCTAGACAAGTTTCACAGCTTCGGTTTCCTCATTTGTAAAATAAGGATAAGAAAAGGGGCGCCTGGCTGGCTCAGTCAGTTAAGCGTCCAACTTCAGCTCAGGTCATGATCTCACAGTTAGTGGGTTCAAGTCCCACATCGAGCTCCGTGCTGACAACTTGGAGCCTGCTTGGGATTCTTTCTCTCCCCCTCTCTTTACCCCTCCCACTCAAGCTCCTGCTCTCTCTCTCAAAGTAAATAAACTTTTAAAAAATGTTTAAAAAGGATAAGAACACCTAATAAACATACCCCCTTTACAATTTACAGTGAAACACTCTTGACAGTTGATCAGATTAGGCACCACTATTTATCACTCCCATGTTATGGAGGAGAAAGCTGAGGCCAGTCGGATCACTACATCTTGCCTCAAATGATCTAGCTGGTAAATGATGTGATTCCACCATCCCAAGTTGCCAGTAAAATAACATTCTTAAAAGACTGTCCATCATTTAAAGGAGATTCTGCTGGACATCAGCTCCCCCTTCAATTGGACATCAGCTCGTTAAACTATCTAAGCCGCCTGAGATGGTAAAGGACCTTTACAAGATGTCAGCCCTGTGTGGTGGTGTTTTTGAAAGAAAACCCTCGAGGCTGGCACCAGCAGGTTGTTTTCTGGGAAGCCCCAAAGTCACTGGGCAGCAAATGCTCTATGTCCGCACGTTAAAGCCTAAGTAGCAGTAATAGCGACCACCTCTTACTATGGGCCAAGTACTTGGTACATGTTGGGTTTTTTTTATCCCCTCCCCCCAAAACCCTATAAGATGGGGATTGTTTTTACCTATTTTGAAGTGAAAAAGCAGACACAGAGCAGTTAAGTGATTTGGTTGAAGTCACACAGCTAAGAAAGAGACAGAAACAGAATTTAGTCCCAGGCCTGACTACGTATAAAGCCTGACCACTGCACCATGACGGGGACATCTTAAGTCTGGATGCATGCCCGATTACCTCTGCGGACCAGTCACCTGAGAGGGTTGCTGGAGAATGGAAGTCAGACACTATGCTCCCCTCTTTGAGGAACTGACAGTTATGCCTTTCAGTTATCCTTTCTCCAGTGATCACCTCCTGTACCAAGCTTGGGCTTGCCACGGTCTGGCCGCCAGAGATGCCTGGGGAGAGTCTGAGCTCGTGGCAACCTTTGCCGCAACCGTGTGCAAAGTTTATTCATTCACTCAACGAACACAAATGGTCATTGCCAGCCAGGCCTCACGCTGGGTCCTAGACTACAGAGAAACCCCATGTCCCCACAGGTCCAGGAAAGTCCCAGATCCCAGCCCTCCAGCAGGGGATCTTAACTTGGGGTTAGGGAAGTACAACTTGAGGCTTAGGTTGGTGATATTCAGAGTACTTTCCCCATAGGGTCACTCTAAGGATTCAATGAGTGCTTGCATGTAAAACAGTGATAAATGTGTGACTAACTGAAAATAAATAATATTCTTCTAGGAACTAATCATAGAATTCAGATTCTCAAAGGTGAGAGTGACTTAAAAAGAGACAAGTGGGGGATCCTGGGTGGCTCAGTCGGTTAAGCATCTGACTTTGGCTCAGGTCATGATCTCGTGGTTTGTGAGTTTGAGCCCCGTATCCCGCTCACTGCTATTAGTGCAGAGCCCACTTCAGATCATCTGTCCCCCTCTCTCTGCCTATCCCCCATTTGCACGCATTTGTGCGAGCACTCTCTCTCTCTTTCAAAATTAAATAAACAGTTTTAAAGAGAAAGAGAAGGGGAGGGACCCTTGGGCCTAGAGGCTGAGATAGGCTATCCACCAGACTACTATACAGGAGATGAAATGCAGGCAATAAAACAAGGTTATGGGCCACCAGGGTGGCTCAGTCTGTTAAGTGGCTGACTCTGAATCTCTGTTCAGGTCTTGATCTCAGGGTTGTGAGTTCAAGCCCCGCATTGGGCTTCAAGCTGGGCATGGAGCCTACTTAAAAAAATAAAAATAGGGGCGCCTGGGTGGCTCAGTCAGTTAAGCATCCGACTTCGGCTCAGGTCATGATCTCATGATTCGTTGGTTCGAGCCCTGCTTCGGGCTCTGTGCTGACAGCTCAGAGCCCAGAGCCTGCCTCAGATTCTGTGTCTCCCTCTCTATCTGCCCCTCCCCTGTTCATGCTCTCTCTTGCTCTTGCTCTCAAAAATAAATAAACATAAACATTTTTTAAAAATAAAATAGAACAAAATAAAAAATTAAAAATAAAAAACATGATTCCCTGATTCCCAACATGTATTAGGAAAATGTCCAAGCATAAAGAAAGTAGAGTAAATACTCACATGCGCTAGTTTATGCTAAATTGTTAACAGTTTGCTATGTTGCTTTATCACCTATTCATTGATCCATCCATCCACCCAACAATCTACATAATATTTTTGTTAAAAACAAAACAAAACAAAACAAGGGCGCCTGGGTGGCCCAGTCGGTTAAGTGTTCAAACTCTTGGTTTTGACTCAGGTCATGATCTCACAGTTCATGAGATCGAGCCTGTGTGCTGACAGAATGGAGCCTGCTTAGGATTCTCTCTCTCCCTCCCTCTGCCCTCTCTCTGCCCCTCCCCTGCTAATGTTCTAGCATTCTCTCTCAAAATAAATAAACTTTAAAACAAAATAGGTAACTATTTTTTTTAATATTTTAAAATTTTTTGTATTTATTTTACATATATAGAGAGCACACACAAGCTGGGGAGGGGCGGGGGGGGGGGAGACAGAGGATCCAAAGTAGGCTCTGTGCTGACAGCAGAGAGCCTGATGCGATGTTCAAACACACGAACCGTGAGATCATGACCTGAGCCGAATTCGGATGCCCAATCATCTGAGCCACACAGGCGCCCCATGGAACAAAAGAATTCTTAAAAGAGTAAAATAATCTACTAAAAGCATTTGGTATTGGGAAAATCTCCACAAACGTTAGACCCAAATTGAAGCTCTTCCACAGATGTCATCCTTTTCTATTTCCTTCACCATTGGATTCCCAGAGCTGGAACAGTGCCTGGTACATAGTAGATGCTTAATAAGGATTTGTGGGGTTAATGAATTGTTTTAATTATGGTTATTTATCGAAGTTTATTTTTATTTAAAAAAATTTTTAACTTTATTTATTTTTGAGCGACAGATTATGAGCAGGGGAGGGGCAGAGAGAGAGGGACACGCAGAATCGGAAGCAGGCTCCAGGCTCTGAGCTGTCAGCACAGAGCCCAACGCAAGGCTCAAACCCATGAACTGTGAGATCATGACCTGAGCCGAAGTCGGATGCTCAACCGACTGAGCCACCCAGGGGCCCCTATTTATTGAAGTTTAAAAAGGTAATGTATTCTGTGTATTCTGACGGGGAGCCCTGGGCTTGAACCCAGAGGAGAATGTGGTTTGAGTGGTCTTTAGCAGATGGTCTAGCAAACTCCTTCCCACCAGGGGAGGTGGCCCTTGAGGATGAGGGTGTGGGCTTGCCTCCAGTGCGGGTAGGCCAGGCCCACCATCTTTCTCTAGGGTCCCTGGGCAAGCACTTGCACTCTGTTGGATCTTGGGAATTTCTCTCCACATTCCTCACATGTCTGGCATAATTCAGCCATTTGTTTTTGATCTCACTAAATGGCAAGTCTGCAGCCTTGGTAGCTCTTCAGGAAACCAGTATAAATATTGTTATTTATTCCATTTACAATTGGCAATTAAGTTTGTTTTCAGGCTCCACAGTGGAATTTAAAACACTCAGTTAAAGTAAACCAAACGAATCAGAGGCAGCCTCCTTTTCTCTTCAAAACATTCTTTAAAAGGGGAGGAGGGTAGAAGCTGCACAACAGAGACAGAAAGATCTAAAACATTCCCCTTCCCCTTATACCTACCTCACACTCACAAAATGACTTGTTTTACATGTATGTTGAAAAAGACCCCAGCAATCTGGCTTCTGTAGTCTCTTGTCTTGGGGTGCGTGGCTGGCTCAATTGGTAGAGCATGCTACTCTTTTTTTTTTTTAATTTTTTAAATGTTTATTTTATATTTGAGAGAGAGAGAGAGAGAGAGAGAGAGCAGGGGAGGGGCAGAGAGGTGGAGACAGAATCTGAAGCAGGTTCCAGACTCTGAGCTGTCAGCACAGAGCCCAAAGCAGGGCTTGAACTCACGAGCATGATATCATGTGACCTGAGCCACCCAGGCACTCCAAGAGCATGCTACTCTTGCTCACAGGGGCGTGAGTTCAAGCCCCATGTTGGGCACAGAGTTTATTAAAAAAAAAAAAATCTGCTGTCTTTTGTGTACATTCCTGTGTAATTTGGGTAGGTTATTCAAACCTCTCTGGTTTGAGACCTCTGGTTCTCAATTCTTTGTCCGTTGGAAAGAAGAAAGGGATAACCTAAGATGGCTCTATCCATCTGTCAAAGGCTATGATGCCATTTCCTGGGCCCAGAAAACAAACTAGCTGTCAGGTGATAACTCGAAAGGGAAAGAGAGTTGGAGAAAGAGGAGAGATGATAAATTTGCTGTTTGGAAACACTGATGGCTCTGGACTACTCTGACTCACTGTAAACCCGCAGGTAACCTTCTCTTTTTTAAACCCCAGTCTTCTCGTTTTATTTTATTATGGTTTTTAAAAAATGTTTATTTAAGGGGGGCGATGGGCATGGAGGAGGGCACTTGTTGGGATGAGCACTAGGTGTTATATGGAAACCAACTTGACAATAAACTATAAAAGAAAAAATGTTTATTTTTGAGAGAGAGAGAGAGAGAGCACGCGAGCAGGGAGGGACAGAGAGAGAGGGAGTCACAGAATCTGAAGCTGGATCCAGGCTCTGTGCTGACAGCTCAGAGCCTGACACGGGACTTGAACCCACAAACCAGGAGATCATGACCTGAGCCAAAGTCGGACGCTTAACCCACTGAGCCACCCAGGTGCCCCTTTATTATGGTTTTTAAATGTATATTTTTATTTTTGAGAGAGACAGAGAGAGCAAGACCACGAGCATGGGAGGGGCAGAGAATCTAAAACAGGCTCGACGCTGACAGCAGAGAAACCCAATGTGAGGCTTGAACTCATGAACCCTGAGATCATGACCTGAGCCAAAGAAGTCAGAGGTTTAACCTACTGAGCCACCCAGGTGCCCTCAGTCTTACCATTTTAAAGTGGTTTAAAATAGAATCTAGATTCAGGGGTAACAGAATCTGGATTGTTAAGGGTTATTTTGTGATTTGTAGCTTTAATGTGAAGATATCCAGGCAGAACATCTACTCTCTGGGTCTCTACAAGCTCCACTAGGCCCCCACTACTTTCTCTCCTTATCCTTCCTTTCTTCCTTCCTTCCTTCCTCCCTCCCTCCCTCCCTTCCTTTCTTCCTCTTTCTCTTTTTTTAACTAAGTAGGCTCCACACCCAATGTGGGGCTTGAACTCACGACTGTGGGATCGAGTCACATATTCCACCAACTGAACCAATCAGGCACCCCGAAGGCTATTGTTTCTGCTAAGAATTCCCTTCCAATCCTTACCAAAAAAAAAAAAAAAAAAAAAAAAAAAAAAAAAATTCCCTTCCTGTCCTGAAAATTCTATGATCCATCAGCTAGGCGAGGACAGGGAAGATCACCTAAGATGTTCTACCTCCATCTTCCTCTTCCCTTTGGGAGGTCTTTGTCAGAGGGCCAAGGAAGGCCACAAGAAGTAAATCTGGAAAAGGGAGGCTGGGGATCACCCCAAGGGAAATCCAGACTGATCTGATCAGTCCTAGCTGTAATCAGCACAGGAATAGCATCAGGCCTAATTGGGAGCATCTCAGCCTTCTCAAATGATGACTCATTTTAAGCAAATATCCAGTAACCCTGACTGGAATCCAGTTCAAATGAGGGAATTGAAGCACCTGTGATAGTCTAATCCTGGAAAAGATGCTGCCAAGTGGTTAGAGTACCTGTCCCGAGGCTCCCGCAGGTTGAGGAAGCTGTAAACAATACTATTAACTGTGTGGGACAGGTCCTCAGCGCTTCAGATCAACAGCTGTGAGGGCTTGTGGCTTGCTGTGGGGACCAGAGGAAGGTGACTCATTGTGGACAGACTGCTGTAGAAAAGCCTCCCAGAGGAGGTAGCCTTTGACAGGGGCCTTTTTTTTTTTTAATGTTTTATTTATTTTTGAGAGAGAGAGAGAGACAGCATGAGCAGGGGAGGGTCACAGAGAGAGGGAGACACAGAATCCGAAGACAGGCTTCAGGCTCTGAGTTGGCTGTCAGCACAGAGCCTGACGCGGGGCTCGAACCCATGAACCGTGAAATCATGACCTGAGCCGAAGTCGGACTCTCAACCGACTGAGCCACCCAGGCGCCCCTGATGGGGACCTTGTATGCAGAGGAGTGGGAGGATGGAAAGAGGACCCACATCTCAGCAGTGGTGCGAACCAGGGTATGGAGCTCACTTGCCTCCTCTCTGTGCTGGAAGGGGTAGCAATGATGCCCGCATCCTTTGTGGTTATAAAGATTAAATGAACTGTGTGTGAAAAGATCTGGCACATAATATATTTAACTTTCAATTGCAGGTAAAGCAAAAGCATGTGTGTGGGCCACATTGTGAGAGGTAACTTTGCAGAAGGCTGCATATGTTGATGGTGATTATCTCTGGGTGCTAGAGTTTCTCGGGTAATGTTTACTTTTCTCTTTATCCTGTTCTATGTTGGTTGAAGTATTTATAGCAAATACGTTATTTATATAATGGATAAAATGTTCCTCGCAAAAAGATAAAAAAGCTGTTTGTGTTCTGATACCTAAAGAATTCAAACCTACAGAAAAGTGGCAAAAATGTTCAAAGAACTCCTGTATACCCCTCACCCAGATTGACCTATTGTGAACATCTGGCCACATTTGCACTCTATATGCATATACACACTTTTTTGAACCATTGGAGAGCCAGTTGCTGATATCACACCCTTAATTATTTCAGCATATATTTCCAAGAGCAAGGGCAGTCTCTTACATCACCCAGTACAATAATAAAAATCAGTAAATTTAACATTGATACTATACTATTATCTAACATACAGTCAAGTGTTGCTAATTGTTTCCATATTGCCCTTAGCAGTATCTTCCTCCCTAGCCCAGGATCCAATCCAAGACCATAGATTGCATTTTGTTGTCATGTTTCTTAGTCTCCCTTAATCTGCAACAGTTCCTCAGTTCTTTGTCTTTCGTGACAGACATTTTTGCAAGAGTACAGACCAGTTATTCTGTAGCAGAATAAACTGTAACTCAGTTTGGGTTTGTCTGCTGCTTCCTCATGATTAGATTAATTTTATACACGGCTGACTGGATGGAGATGCTGTGTCCTTCTCAGTGCGTCACATCAGCGTTGTGTGATGGATGTCAGTTTGTCCAGTTACTGATGTTAACATGGACCATTTGGTTAAGATGGTGTCGCAGCTTCTCTACCATAGGGTACCTACTTCCCCTTTTTAATTGCAAATAATTTGCGGCTATTCGCGTGAAAGGCTTCGAATGACCTCTCAATTTCATGGGACAAAAAAGGCGAGGCTTTCCTCTGAGGAAATAGATACCCGTTTCTTGCAGAACAGACCTTCCAGCAGCTTGTCTTTTGGAGTACCAGCCTTTGTCAATAAAGTTACGTGAACGTGATCTTTTCCGGAATGGCTGAGTCCGCTGGACCGCAAGGCATGAAGGGAATTGTAGTCTCCCTGGGAGCTCGAGGCTGCACGCCGCCCTGTGGCCTCCCGGAGAAAGAGCCAGAAGCCGAAAAGGGAGGGCGCAGAGGGAGCCGGCGGGGGCGCGCTGGGCCGCGGTGCATGACGGGACTCGTAGTTTGAGGGCGTGCTCCTGACGGGGCCGCCGCGCTCCGCGCCGAAGAACTGGACTACCTTACCCGTCAGGCCGCTCGAGCGGGGGAAGGAGAACCCGGCCTGGGCCTTGAACAAATCAAATCGAAGGAAAGAAACTGCCGGCTTTCAAAATCCTCCTCCTCCGCCATCATCCGCGGTCGTGTGGGGAGCAGGTGGTGTCGGAGACGCGAGTGGCGAGAACTGCCGGGAGAGCTGACGGAAGAGCGGGCCGGGCATCGGGACCGCTGGGCTCGGGGGCGGCGACCCCGACCTGACCTGACCCGGACCCTAAATCAGTCCCCGCCCCTGCCGGGCGGACGCGCGCGCTTAGGTTGTCCCACGCGGCGGCGGTGCCGCCTGTTTACGGTAAGAGTCGGGGTCCCTTGCCTTTCCCCGTCACCTGCCTGGGATGGGGGCGGGGGGCGGCGCGCCGCGGCAGCTGGGCGTGGAAGGTGTGGCGCCCCTGAGCGCCTTCTGGGTGTCTTCTCGGCCTTCTCCCCCGCGCTTCGACGGCCAAGCGCGGAGGGGCAGAGAGAGGGAGTGCTGGGGGGCGCAGTTTCCCAGGTGGGGAAACTGAGGCGTGGAGGGGGCGTCTGGCGCAGCTGCCAGCGGCGGCGTCTCCTCTTGGCGTCGGTGACAACTGGGGGCGGTGCGCGTCCTCCAGGGATCCCGGATGGGGCTCCCGCGCCGCCCGCCTGTCATTTGCGGGCCGCGCTCGCGCGTCGCTCCCCTGCTGCCGCCGCCTCCCGGGAGTCCCACGCCCGCGGAGGGCCTGGGCTGGCGCCGCAGCCCCTGGGATCGACGGGAGTCACTGCTGACGCTTCGCGAGAGCGAGAGTCGTGCACCTGAGAAAATCTGCGACTTTCGCGCCTAGAAGGGAAAGAGGCTGTTGGTGTATTTACTGTTGTCTTTGCTCTGCCGCTGACCCTTCGCAGACCTGGGACAATCAAGCCACCCCTCTGTGCTTCGCTTTCGGAGGCTTCAAAGGGGACGGTGTATAAGTGCGCCGACTGCACTGAGGAATAGGCCCTTTTCCCGCTGAGAAGTTGTGTGTTCCCACGCGACCGTATGTGGGAGCCCCGCCACCATGTTTCTTGCCCCATCCCCGAACTGCAAGAGGTGGTGGGGTTTCAGGCTGATTTTTATTTCCGTTTCAGGTCATCATTCTTGGAGCACTTTCTAGATGCCAGGCCTTAGGTTGCATAGAAGTGATGCCGTCAAAACATCTGTCGGAGCCCGTCCCCTCGCTGCTAGAAACCTATCCGCGGCTCTGTTAAACGCCACATTCTTTAAATGGGTTCTGTGATTTGAACCTCTGGTTAAATTCTCTTATTTCTTGTTTTCGTTTTCCTTTTCTCTCTGCACCCCAGCCCCACTGACCTCCTTGCGGTTCCCTCTGACTCCCCTTTCCTTCCCCCAGCAACAAGAGCCTTTGCTCTTTGCTCTTGCTGTTCCCTTTGCAAGAAGGCTCTTCCCCCAGATTCTGCCTGGCCCAATCCTTCATGTCCTTCAAGTTTTTGTTTCTTTCCTCATAGTACCTTCTCTGACCATCCTGTTTTAAATGGCAACCCCTCAGAATATACCTCCCCCCCCCCCCCCGTTTTATTTTTCTTCTTGTCATTGTCTTAAGATACTAAATATCTTGTTTAGGACACGTTTTTTGTTCTTTGTTTTTAATTTTTTTAATGTTTTATTTATTTTTGATACAGAGAGAGACGGAGCATGAGAGGGGGAGGGACAGAGAGAGAGGGAGACACAGAATCGGAAGCAGGTTCCAGGCTTTGAGCTGTCAGCACAGAGCCCGACGCGGGGCTCGATCTCACAAACGTGAGATCATGACTTGAGCCAAAGTCGGAGGCTTAACCAACTAAGCCCCCCAGGCACCCCTAGGACACACGTTTTAAGAGGGCAGGATTTTTGTTTCATTCGCTGCTGTGCTCCTGGATCTGGAGCAATGTCCAGAGCACAGTAGTACTCAGTGAAAGTTTGTTGGATGAATGATTAGACGCCTTCTTACCCAGGAAAATAATTCATGCTTTGATAAAGATAGGCAAACCGGGAGGGGGGGCATGGTGCCTGGGTGGCTCAGTTGGTTAAGCATCTAATTCTTTTTTTTTTTTTTTTTTTTTAATTCATTTATTTGAGAGAGCGGGTGCGCGTGCACGTTGGGGAGAGGCAGAGACAGGGGGTGGGAGAGAGAATCCCAGGCAGGCTCCACACTGTCAGTGCAGAGCCAGACTCAGGGCCTGAGCTCATGAACCATGAGCTCAGGACTTGAGCTGAAGTTGGGTTGCTTAACCGACTGAGCCATCCAGGTGCTCCAAGCATCTGATTCTTGGTATCGGCTTGGGTCGTGATCTTGTGGTCATGAGATTGGGCTCCACGTTGGGCTCTGCGCTGAGTGTGGAGCTTGCTTGAGACTCTCTCTCTGTCTCTCACACACACACACACGTTCTGCCCTTCTACTGCTCTCACTCTCATGCTCTCTCTTTCTCAAAATAAATAAACTTTAAAAAAATAAAAAAGGCAAACCAGGGTGATAAGGGTGAAGGTAAGGAGAAGGAAGTGGGAAGCAGACTGTTTGAGCCCAGAGGAAGCCTGGGGGAAAGGAAGGATGTGGGAGCCATCACAGTTGTGTCTCAAGGATGAATAGATTGGGGAAGGACACATTCTGGAAAGGAGTCTCTGTAGGCACCGCCTAGTTCTATTCTCCGTATCTGTCTTCCTTGGTCTCCCCTTAATTGCATGTCATTTCCTCTTTGGGGAAATGGAGTGGTCCTTTCTGCCGGTCTGCTGAGTCCTCCAGGCTGGAAGCCCCTTTCTTCAGCGCCTCTGCCCTTGGTCTATTGTGATGGTGGCCGTTGTGATGTAGAGACCTCTGGTCTCCTAGGAACCCCTGAGACCTGGCCACCATGGGCTGCCCGGTCTCCTGGCCAAGGTTGAAATCGTACGTGTGGTGGGCTGACCCCTGTGCCCCATCCCCAGAGACATGTCAGTGTGTGTGGTGGGGCACTTCCTGGAATGGATGACCTGGATCCCTTAGCCATGTTAGTCCTGTTTGAGAAATGGGACCCTCAGATCAGGCAGGTATGTGTTGGGGGCAGGCCCTTTGCCACTGTCAGTCTCGACTCGATTGCCATTCACCGGGGACCCAGGAAGTGGGCAGCTCATGCCTGGTGTCCCAACTGGGGCAGTTGGGCAGGGAAGCTAAAGTGAGATGGTAACTCTTCAGAGGGTAAAACATGATTTTACTACTTTCTTGCCACTTTCTCCACTTTCGTAGAATTGTTCCTTCCCTAATGCTGATTTCATTTCTTCTAGTAGTTTAGTTTTTGGAGTCTCCAGAGCACAGGGGGAGGTTGGGTCAAGCCCCCGAAATGGGTTGTCTCTTACCCTCCCCTTTCCAACCAGGGGGCCCCAGGAGACTTCTCTCTTTTAATGAAACTTTGACCTGTTCAGTTTGCAGATTTCCAGGGGAGCCCAGCAACGTAGCCAGCATGGCCTCTGAAGACATTGCCAAGCTGGCAGAGACACTTGCCAAAACCCAGGTGGCCGGGGGACAGCTGAGTTTCAAAGGCAAGAGCCTCAAACTCAACACTGCCGAGGATGGTGAGTTTCTGCTTGGGCTGGCCCAGGGGAAGAAAGGGAGTATGTGAATGACCGCTTACTCTTACTCACTTTTGGGCTTGTGCAGCTCCATTATCACATTGTTTGTCCTAGTAGCTCTGTAAGATATCACTGGGCCTATTTCACAGTAAGGCTCAGAGATGATGTGCCCACAAGCACATGCAGACTTCCCTGCCTGTCGTCACGTGTTTGGAAAGTATCCTTGCGGGTGATGGCTTTAGGTTGGCAGGTGGGCTGTATCTTCGGGGAGATAGTAAGCAGTGAGGGACCACGACAGCTGTCCCAGGATGTAGCCCATGACTTCTTACTTCAGACCTTTACCACCACGATCCCAGCCTGGTCTGAGAATCCTGGTTGCCTTGCCCAGAGCTAAGGCCCTCATGGAGCTGCATTAAAACAATAAGCCAGGCCCTCCTGGGGGGTCTAGTCCACGCAGCCGAATGCCCTTGGAAGAGGGATGGACGTTCTTGTCTGTGTACAGAAACCAGGACTGGAGGGAACCAGGCACCAAAATGCAGGCCCTGTCTTTTCATCCCTGGCCAAAGCATGACTAATACCGGTCAGCCCTGAATCCCCTGGTGTCTGGAAGTGAAGGCACCTACGCCAGTACTTGTAAGGCCTCTTGAGGTTCTGGCCCGACCAGGGAAGCTGGTCTGGACTTGCCTGTTTGACATGGAGTATGGGCAGGCTTGCTCCCCTGCACTGGCTCAGAAACGACTTGAGTCCTCGGGTGGCCGGGAGTGTGGTAGTACATCTTCTGAATATCTCTGAAAGGCCCTAAGATGTAGAGATTCTCTCTGTGCTGTTGTCACTTGCGGTCATGCCTCATGCCTGAGGGAGGGAGGTAGAAACGTTACCGTTTTATAAATAAGGAAAAAAGATTTGAAGGAGCTAACTCGCCCAAGATCACACAGCTGGTAAATAGCAGAGCCAGGATTTTAACAGATGTCCAGCTGAATCCCTGTGCCTGTGTTTCTCAGTAGACATTCAGCTCAGTTCAGGAAACATGAATTTGCTATTAAATGCCGTTCACGGGGGCGCTGGGGTGGCTCAGTCAGTTGAGCATCCGACTCTTGATTTCGGCTCAGGTCATGATGTCAGGGTCCTGAGTCCCTGTGTTGGGCTCTGCGCTGGGTGTGGAGCCTGCTTAGGATTCCACCTCCCTCTCCCTCCCTCCCCCACCTCCGTTCCTCTGCTCCTCTCCCCCACTCGCCCTTGTGCGCATTCTCTCGCTCTCTCTAAAATAAATGCCATTCACGGAAGGCCTAGTCAGGCAGTCTTAAATGCCATGCAAGCAGTATCTCAGTTTATCCACACAAAAGTCCTTGAGGTAGGTTTCATCCACATTTTGTAGATGGAAAACTGAAGCCCGGGGTGGGGTTGGGGGGGGGGGTGATGAGATTTGCCTAAGGGCGCAGCTAAGGCAGTGGAGCTGGGATTAGAACTCAGCCTGTCTAGTTTTAAAATCCATGCAGATGGGGGCACTTGGGTGGCTCAGTCACTTAAGTGGCCGATTCTTTATCTCAGCTCAGATTTTGATCTCAGGGTCTTGAGTTCAAGCCCCACACTGGTCTTGGTGCTGGGCATGAAGCCTACTTAAAAAAAAAAAAAAAAAAATCCGTGCAGGTAACCACTTCACGAGTGCAGGCTAGACATGCTGCCTCCGTTTTGTAGGTCACCAGCGAGGCCCAGCTTACAGCCCCAGCTTCTGAGGAACTCCTAACCTGGAGTGGGAGGGAGATACTCAAATAACTACCAGGGGACAGAAGGTGAGACATGCTCTGGGAAACGTGAACAGAAAGTTCTGGGAAGAAAGGCAAGGGACAGGGGTCACTTCTAGTTGGGGAGAGCCCAGGAAGTCTCCATGGACGAGGTAGTGTTTGAACTGTCCTTGAAGGAGAAAGGGCACTGTAGGCAGGGGGAACCGCGTGACTTAGGCACAGGAGCTGAGACACATAGGGTGGGCTTCGGAGAAAGGAAATCAGAATCCCATAGGGTGCGCAGGGCAGAGGCCTTTGAATGCTGTGCAGAGGAGCCTGGCGGCCTGATCCTGGGCCCAGAAAGCGACTCCCGTGTTGGCCGGCAGTGAGCTGGCACAGTCCAGAGAGGGCAAGGGCCTATGTGAGGAAGCCATGAGACTGATGATTGGAACAAGGCTCTTTTCCTTCATCAGCAGGTCATTTAAGGACCAAAGAAAAGACTTTTTTGCTTTACATGGCGGAGTCGTAAACACACGGAATTGGGTACTTTGTGAAGTGGTGGAGGCTGAAATGCAGGCCCTGCGGCACAGCCCGGTGACAGGTGGTTATTCAGAGGTGGTTGGGACCCATCCCTAACCTCTTGCTAAGCTACGTAATAACTCCATTTGGATTGAAAACCAAGTGAGAGGCAACCCCGAGGTGATCTCCACGCTCTCCTGCCCCAGCTTTTCCCGAGTCGGTGTTCCTCCTTCCTAGCTCGCCTTGTGCTTGCGACTCTCCCCAGGGCTGAACTTCTGCACACCACCCGTGAATCTCTGTACTTCCGTCACTTATACAGCGTCTGCCTTCCCTTGGGGCCCTGACAGCTGTCACCTTACTCTTAGGGCTGCATAAATACTCCCCTGAGCAGCTCTCCGCCCTCCTTATTAAGCTGGCTGGTCCCTGGATGTCAGAGGGGCTCCGTTTTGGAGCAGGTCTTCCAAGAGGCTGAGATGTTATTTCGGCCCTTGTGCTGTGAGCCAGCTGCAGAGGAGGCCTGGACAGCGGGGACCCTGGAGTTGCAGTGTCACGGTGGTCACGGGGTGGGGGAGGGGGGTGTCTTAGGGGCTTCCTGCCAGGGGGCTGCATAAAGCCCATGGTTGTGCACGGAGGCAAGGATGTGGGGAGGGGCACATGGGTAGAGGTTTGGAAGACCGATCTGAAGCCTGACTCTGCTGTTTTCCTGAATTTCTGGGCAGAGTTGGTTCATTCCTTGAAACCCCAGCTCCCCTTTCTAGATGATGGGAGGCTCTTCCCTGGCCCACCTTCCTGGTTGTGACACGAGAAAAGGAAAATGAATGCTGGCCACCGCTCTCTGGCTGTGTGACCTTAGGCAGTTAGTACCTTCTCTGTGTCTCTGCTTAGTCAACTGTGAAGTAGATGTAAGAGCAACTACTTGAGTAGATGTGGGAAAGAATGCGAAGTGCTCCTCTCTGGGGGGCATGGTGGCAAGCTGAGGCAGAGTCCAGGAGCTCATGACCCAGTAAGGAAGGGGGTATGAACAGCGTCTCCACATAACAATCAAGTGATCACATAAAAGAGTGTAAAATTGTAGCAGGCGGCATTTGCAAGGAGACCGGGGCTGTGAAACCTGCCAGGCAGGTTGGGAGTTCAGCTGCTGGGGCGGAGGCCAAGGGAGGGAGGCATGTGCAAGGGCCCCGCTGGGACAGCTTCTCAGGGAGCTCCTCGCCACCTTTCTGAAGCCCCGTCTGTGGTCTTTGTCACCTAAGAGGTCAGGTCCAGCATCTCTCTCCCACACGCCTCTCCATCGCTTCCCCATCACGCCACCCCCTGCGTCTTGTGCCAGCCAGACTAGATGGGCTTTGTCTCGTGCATCTGGTGTGTTTTTGTTCAGATTGTAAAATTTTAATACATGCTTGTTATAGAACAAGAAAAATGGAAATAAGGCAAAAGACCATACCTTCATTATTTCACAGCTTAGGATACAGCTACTGTTAATTTTGGTGCATTTTCTTTCCAGTGTTTTTCTAAATGTAGCTGAGCTCGTTTCTTTCTTTCTTTCTTTCTTTCTTTTCTTTCTTTCTGTTTTTTTAATAATCGGGATCATAATGACAGATACTTTAAAAGTTGCTTTATAACCTGGTTCATCAAGAATATATCGAGGGGCGCCTGGGTGGCTCAGTCGGTTAAGCATCCAACTTTGACTCAGGTCATGCTCTCACAGTCCGTGGGTTTGAGCCCCACATCAGGCTCTGTGCTGACAGCTCAGAGCCTGGAGCCTGCTTCAGATTCCGTGTCTCCCTCTCTGCCCCTCCCACGCTCACACTCTCTCTCTCTCTCAAAATAAAATAAAGACATAAAAAAAATTTAAAAAATATATCTAGAAGATGATGGAAAAGCACAGAATCACCCATAATCTCAGCATGTAGAGATAACTCTTTGAACATTGGGTTTCTGTCGTTTTAGGCCTCGGTGTGTGTGTGTGTGTGTGTGTGTGAGAGAGTGAGAGAGACAGAGAAGGAAGAGGGAGAGATAGAATACATTTTATTTTTTTTGTTACTTTTATTTATTTTTTAAAGTTTATTTTGAGAGAGAGTGCGCATGTGCGTGCAAGTTAGGGAGGCGCGGAGAGAGAGAATCCCAAGCTGGTTCCGCATTGACAGAGGAGACTGATGCGAGGCTTGAACTCACAAACCGTGAGACCATGACCTGAGCCGAAATGAAGAATCAGATGCTTAAACAACTAAGCCACCCAGGTGCCCCATATGTATTTTTTAATAGGTATAACGTTTTAAATGTGTGGTCAGACCAAACACCAGTGGAAAACCTCATTATTCACTTACCACTATGACATGAGTATTTTCCAAGTCAGGTAAACACCTGTGGCACCATTCGTGATGATGTCAGTGTAACTGTATATTGTAGCCCAGTGAATTAACCTGTTCTCTGCTGATGGGTGTTTAGTTTGGGATTTTACAAAAACAGTACAGTTATGAGCACCCCACGCGTGAATCCTGTAACACTGAGCGCCTTCATGTGATTGTACCCCCGGCCCTCGGACTTGGATGCCGTTTCCCCACTTGGCCTCGTGCACCCCCGGTGCAGGGAGCCTCCGCACATACCACCTGTAAGGTGCTCCAAGCCCCTTCTTTGCCCCGTGTAGCCACTTTCTTTCCTCCTTTGGCCCCCAAGCCTTCGACACATGCCTGCTTTAACGCTCACTGCAGAGGAATTGTCTTTGTAGCTGTGTCCCCTGGTAGAGGGGCCCCTGGTAGTGGGCCTGTCTGATTCTCCTTTGCAAGCCAGGGCCCAGCACCCAGCAGGCATACTATTGCTGTTGGAATTGTGAGCAACAAGGTGGTGGCCGGGCTCTCTTCTGCCTCAGCTGTACGTGACTCCGGAATCTAAGGGTTTGTTCTTTGGTCCTGGCAGCCAAAGATGTGATTAAAGAGATCGAAGACTTTGATGGCTTAGAGGCTCTGCGCCTGGAGGGCAACACGGTGGGCGTGGAGGCAGCCAGGGTCATTGCCAAGGCCTTGGAGAAGAAGTCAGAATTGAAGGTAAGATTTGCAGGGGGAGCAGACCCAGACTGGTGGAGATAAGCTTCCATTCAGGCCACGACAGCCCCTGCCTATGTTTAGACCCTCCTAGGGTCCTACCTTGTTGGCGGTCACAATGAACAGCTCCTCTTGTTGCTCTGGCCTCCCGGCACTGGTCGGGGCCCCTCTCCCTGTGTGATGTGTCCATTTGGATCCCCCAGTAACAGACATGAATGTCAGGTTTACCCAGTAACGTGCATGAAAGTTAAAGGGGAAGAAGCAGAACTGGACCAAGAGAGCCTTTGCTAGCTCCCCTTTAGGGCAGTGCCATGCAACACCAGTCCTTCAGGATGCTCTGCGAGAAGAGTTGGGATATCATGTGTTTAAAATGTCAGGAAGGTGTCCCTGCACGCTTTCCATCCCCGGGAATCCTAGTGTTTATTAGCTCATTAAAGCCTCTGCAGAGTCATGCGAGAGAGACCTGCTTTCCTGACTGCAAAAGGTGCTCGATACGTGTGGGACCAGGCTTGTGCTGGGCTCTTCTGCACGTGTCATTTAGTCCTCACCGCACCCCAGGGAATAAAGACTGTGTCCCTTTTGTAAGTCAAAGGAACCAAGGCTCAGAGAAGCCAAGTAAATAGCTCAAGATCCTAATGGTGATAAGTAGCCAAGCCACACGGCACACTCTCAAGTCCGGTGCTCTTTCCCGGCCCCCCTGTGCTTTCTGAAGGGAAGGAATGAGGGGCCAGGGCCAGCGGAGTGGATTTGCCCAGCGAGGACCTGGAGCTAGTTCATGAGGTGGCCTTGCTCTTTGTTTCCTTGGGAAGATCACGGTCAGGTTAATAGCCAAGGCATTGGCCATTTCTTCTCTTCTGCCCAGGGCCTGTCGTTTCCCTGACCATAAGCTGGGACGTTGTCCTGCAAAAGAACTTATTAGCTCACCTCAGTGACCAGTGAAGGGGCAGGAGTGGAGGAGCTGTGGCCTGGGCCTGGAGGCCACACGAGCTGTGCTTTGGCATCTGAGGGTCTGGGGTTAAGCCCCGGTACCACCACCTTATCTGCGTCATGTGGCCTTGCACCAAACTCTGCTCTGAGTCCAGGCTCCTTCGTAAAAGGTTTTTCTTCCCTGTGAGGTTGCTGCAGTGATGAGGTGCAGGCTTGTGCCGTGAGAGAGCTTGGCCATCAGGAGTGCTTCGTGCATCTTGTCATCCCATGCAGATCTAGCACCTTGCGTCGCCCCGCCCAGCATCTCAGCTCTTTGCCTGTGCAAGAGGGAGCCGAGTTTGGGGCAGGGCCCAGTTGCAGGGGTGTTCTAGGCAGAGTGCTGATGCAAGTTAAGATGTTACCGCCCCTGTTGCAACACAGTCATAAGCTAGATCTTGACAGAGGAGAGTGTGGTCTAGGGTCAGACATCTCAGGAGCGAGGTGGGATCTGAGCCCAGAAAACAGCCCAGCCTCACAACGGCTCTGCGGTAACTACTGCTCACTTAGAGCTTGTCAAGGCCAAAAGCTTCATTTCAAAGAGGGGATCCCGGGGGGTCAGAGACAGGAAGGGGTGGGTGGTAGGCCTGGAGTCAGCTAAGTTGGAGTTGGAACCTAGTCCTTGTGCCCTGAATCCCCGTGCTAACCCTTGGCCCATCAGACGTGGGTTTGGGAAGCTTCGGGGTGAGGAGCTAGTTGTTAGGGTTCTGGCGCTTAGGCTGTGGCTGCCTGTCCCGGCCCTGAGCACCTGTATTCAGGTGTGACTCACTGAGCCCACCCGTGTAGACTGGCCCCCTGAGGCCCCACATGTTAGTGATTTGTTTACCGGACGCCTTCAGAATTCTACCGAAACCAGTTTGCCTAGTACTTAAGGTTCGATTTAGTTCACACATCTCAAGCACTGGATTTTCAAGGGAAAGTTGCTTTGTCTGGGTTCCCTCGTTCCCAGGATTGGCCCAGGAAAGGCTGGAGCTGCGAGAGTTTATATTTTGGGTGGACACAGCAACCAGAGTAGAAGGGCAGGGCCATGTGCTTGGAGCTTAAACTCCGCTGGCGTATGTGACGCCACGACCCAGGCATAGGGCCGCCACCTTAGTGGCATTATGTGATATTTTCTTTAAATCAGCTCACTTTGATGTCATTTAAAAGCAAACATGATCCATTCTGTAAATGGAAAGTGGTTTTCTTACCATAAAGGAAACAAAACAGTGTTATTAAATTCTGGTTTGATGCATTGTCCCCTAAAGCACTGTCCTCTGAGGCATTGTCACCTCTAAACGGGTGGCCTACTCATCCTTCAATCAAAGGCAGATGAGCAAGGAGTGGAGAGGTGGGCAGGACCCACCGGCCCCAAAGCAAGGCTGCCTCCTGGACGGGATCAGAGGGTTGAAAAGCGCCTTGAGGGGCGCCTGGCTGGTGCTCTCCTAGTCAGTAGAGCAGGAGACTCTTGGTCTCGGGGTCATGAGTTTGGGCCCCATGTTGAACATAGCGATTACTATAAAAATAAAATAAAAGCCTTGAAAACTTAGTAACTTCCTGGCTGCTGGACCCTATATTGCTTACTTTCTGCCCCTGCCACCCAAATCCTGAGGTGTCGGATCAGCCCACAGCGTATGGCAAAACTGGTATTGGAAGTGAGCGCTGGGCCAGGAGTGTGGCGTATTGGCCCTGGTCCTGCCACTGCCCTGTCTGGGGGGCCTGGGGCCAGTCTTTTCCTTCTCAGCCTGGTTTCTCTTCCTGGAAAACCAGAGGACTGGGGTCAATCAGGGTTTTCCTGAGAGTTCTGCTGAGCCCTGTATGGCCTTTGGAGGCCTCCAGTTCCCCAGCTTCTGCCAGAGCTGGGCCAGCTTTTTGCTGAGGAAACTCAAATTAAAAATTAAGCATTGTAACTCTCAGTAGTCCACAAGGAGGAGGTGCTGCCTGCGGGCCACCTCTGAGGGGCGCCCCTAATGCTTCTCTTCTTCCTCCTTCCAAAGCGATGCCACTGGAGCGACATGTTCACGGGGAGATTGCGGTCTGAGATTCCGCCAGCCCTGGTAAGTGCACGAGGCCGCTGCTCCCCTCCCTGGGGCACAGGGGCCCCTCTGGCAGTTCCCAGGGCTTTTTTCCACACTCTCTGTGTGGAATGGAAGCCAGGACAGCACAGCATCTGTCCTGTGTCCTGATGGGCAGGTGGGAGTACAGGTGAGAATGGAGCCAACGGGTGGGGCCTCGGACTCCAGGAGACTCGAGGCCCAGTTACAAGAGGTACAGCGGTGCCCAGGGATTCCAGGGTTCATTCCTGAGCTTCGTGGCTTCGCCCCCACCACGGACCTCGATCCCTCCGCTCTTAGCCCTCTTACCTTTGCGTTTCCCTGTGCTCCCCCCTCATGCCCTTCTGTGGCCCCTTATCTCCCCCTGGGGCCTCCCTTTCTCCACACCACTGGTTTTTCTTTGCTTCGCATCATGAGTGGCTTCCATCCACTCTGTTTTCCATTTCCCCATTCCTGGGGCTCAGCTCGGCTTGGGTCAGGTTCCCAGCCCGGGGTTCGGTGGGTGGGATAAGTTTACATAATAATAATAATGGGGCACCTGGGTGGCTCAGTCGATAAAGTGTCCAACTCTTGATTTTAGCTCAGGTCATGATCTCCTGGGTTGTGAGATCGAGCCCTGAGTTGAGCTCTGTGCTGTCAACTTGGGATCCTCTCTGCCCCTCCCTTGCTCTCACATGCACAGTGTGCTCTCTCTCTCTCTCTCTTTCTCTAACTCTCTGCCCACCCATGTGTCTGT
This sequence comes from Cryptoprocta ferox, assembly GCA_028646485.1. Lineage (NCBI taxonomy): Eukaryota > Metazoa > Chordata > Mammalia > Carnivora > Eupleridae > Cryptoprocta > Cryptoprocta ferox. Next base: position 7,040,297 of record CM053571.1, read on the forward strand.
GCACACGTACACACTCACTCAAAATAAATAATACTGAAAATTTAGTATTGAAATAAGTCAATATTAAAAAAATAATAAAGCACCTCAGTCCAGTAAACAACTAAGGGTGATTCACGGAGTGACAGGTGCCTGAATGGGGACTCCTAGGGGAGGGCGCCTCTGTTGGAGGGGGGGAGGATGAGGAAGCCCTTGGGGAGCTGGTTAAATTAGTTACCAGCCTGAAAGGGTGAACAAGAACCAGGTGAGAGTAGAAGTTAGACTATAGATTACGTAAATTCATTTGGAGGTTTGTAAGTAAAAGGATTGAAAGTTAGAAGAAAAGAGGTTGGGGCGCCTCAGCTGATTGAGGGTCCGACCCGACTTTGGCTCAGATCATGATCTCGAGGTTTGTGGCTTCAGGCCCCGAGTTGGGCTCTGTGTTGACAGCTCGGAGACTGGAGCCTGCTTTGGATTCTGGGTTTCCCTCTCTCTCTGCCCCTCCCTTGCTCGCTCACTCTGTCTGTCTGTCTCTCTCTCAAAAATAAACGTTAAAAAAAAAAAAAGTAAAAAAAAAAAGAGGGAGGGAAGAAAATGTATTTGTTGGATACGAACTATGGACCCTGTGTGTGTTGATTTATCTGAATTTTAGCATTTAAGTTTCTCAATTTTTTTAAGTTTATTTATTTTAATGTTTTTAAATTTACTTTTGAGAGAGAGAGAGAGAGAGAGAGAGAGAGAGAGAGAGATAGTGTGAGCAGGGGAAGGTCAGAGAGAGAGGGAGACACAGAATCCGAAGCAGGCTCCAGGCTCCAAGCTAGCTGTCAGCACAGAGCCCGACGCAGAGCTTGAACCCATGAACCGTGAGATCATGACCTGAGCCGACGCAGGACGTTCAACCAACTGAGCCACCCAGGCACCCCTATTTATTTATTTTGAGAGAGTGTGTTTATGCGCGTGAGCGCACAGACACACGGGTGGGCAAAGAGCAGAAGGAGAGAGAGAGAATCCCAAGCAGCCTCTGCGCAGTTAGCTCAGAGCCAGATGTACGGCTCAAACTCATGAACTGTGAGATCATGACCTGAGCTTAAATAGAAAGTCAGACACTTGGTTACCCAGGCGTCCCAAGTTTTTCAGTCTTTAAAGGAGGTCTTCTTATCTCCCTATTACCAACAACAAGAGTGAATCTTAGAAAGGGAGATAAGAGAATTCGGGGTCAGGGGAAGGTGTGAGTTGCAGGGGTGGTGGAGCAGACACAGAGGGTTTCAGCAGCTGTGGCTGCGGGAGGGCTGGGGGGTCGCTGGGGCCAGATGACAGGGGCTTGGCCTTCTCCCGAGGTTGGGGCAGCCAGAGAACGGCCCTCCGTTGCCGAGTCAGTGGTGGGGAGGACAGTGGAAACTGTCTCAGCTATCCTCTCGGTGGCCTGGGCAGGGACAGTGTCTCTCCCCTCCCCCACTCCTTCCACTGGGAACCGTGTGCATAATGCATGCCCCGCCCCGGGTCTGCCCCCAGTTTCTGGTAGAATCCCCAGCCCAGGAGGTGCCCGGGAGAGCTTGGCATCTCCTTGCACACTGGTCCTGGGCTGTGGCTTGGAGGGGGGGCACCCATCTGCCCAGTGCCCACCAGAAACCCAGGAGGCGTCAGTGGTGCCTGCCTCCCTCCTGCCCCCTCTGAACGCCCAGCTTCTGCAGGTCTTCCTCCCTCTGTGGGACCCGGAACTGACTGGGGGCTCCCGTCTCCTCTGTCCTGTCTCCCACCACACTGGCCAGCCGGCTTCCTCCTTTGCTGCCCGGATCACTGCCTCACACTCCTGGCCGGGCAGTCAGCCTCCAGCGTCCCTCTGCACATCAGTGTGCCCTCCTCAGGTTTGGAGGATGTGTCCTCTCTATCCCTCACCCACCTCAAAGCCCTTTGCTCCCAGGCTCATAGGGTCACAGTCCTTGGCCTGATGTTCGGGGCTCTTGCCTGATTTGACTCCTCTCTTTCCTTCCAGCCTCAGCCTCTTCTGGAGTCCACTGCTTGTCACTAGATGCACAGTGTGCTGCTTCACGCTTATGTCTTTGTTTATGTTCTTCTGTTTGCTTATGTTCACGTTTTTGCTGTTGGCTGGAATCTCATGTGTGGATGACGGATTCTCATCCAGCCTGAGCTCATATGCCACCTCCTATAGGAAGCCTTCCCTGATCACCCCCATGTATACCAAGCCCTGTGCCCCACCTAAGTTGGGAGCCCTCTTCAGGGTTTCTGGTCATGGACATAAAATAGGGACAGCTCTGTACTGAAATGGTCTGTGTCTCTGCCTTTGTGCCCCCTGAGGGCAGGGGGTCCTGGCACAGAAGCAGCACCCGGTGGGCGTCTGTGAATCTGAGATGAGCTCTCTCTGTGCCCAGACCTCACTAGGGGAGGGACTCATCACAGCCGGGGCGCAGCTGGTGGAGCTGGACCTGAGCGACAACGCGTTTGGGCCCGACGGCGTTCGAGGCTTCGAGGCCCTGCTCAAGAGTTCCGCCTGCTTCACCCTTCACGAGCTCAAACTCAACAACTGTGGCATGGGCATCGGCGGTGGCAAGGTGGGTGTGGCGGGCCCTCCCGCACGTGCCTGTCCCTCACCCTCCTTCTCTTCCTGCCTGGTCTCCTGCTGCGTTTGGATCCGTTGGAAATACGTGCCCTTGGCCACCATCTGGGAAGGCTGGGCTGTTGTTTTTCTCTTCAGAGGAGAAAGGCCTCAAAGGCAGCAGCCTGTGGCCAGTGGGGAGAGGAGGTGGAGGCCTGGAGGGCGGGGTTGCCAAGCAACCGTTCCCCAGTTCTCCGTGTTGTCTTGGCAACACAGAGGCAGTGTCGCATACAGGCCCGACCTGCTGGCTCTGCAGAGTGCAGGGCTTGGGCATCCCAGACTTGCTGTGCCCCCAGAGCAGCTGGCAGAGCCACGTGAGGCCCGGTGTGTGCCTGTGGGGGAGGGAGCCCAGGAAGAGAGACTGCTTGGGCCTGGGCACGGCTCCCCTTCTTCCTGGACGGGGCCTCCCCGTCCTTCTAGCTAGGCAGACTGGTCAGCGCAGAAAGGTGCCTCTTCTCTTCCTAGAACCTGTACTGAGGGGGCCCAGCCTCGTTCTCTACTCAGTCATTCTGGCTCCTTTAGGCCCAGATACCAGAAAGGCCAATTCTCATCCTCCCTACCTCCGCTCGCATTCCGAACTAAAGAAGAAAAGGGCTGGGACACGGGCAAACAGCGACTGGCGACATCTTCTCTTTGAAGAGGTGTTAAACGCATTATCCTAGTTCTCCCACCCGTACTGAAAGGGGGGTGATGCTGTTCCCAGTTTTCCAGTTAACTGGACTTGGGTCAGGTCCCCGGATGGCGTCGCTAGGGTGGGACTAACGTGGGATTTGAACCTGCTTCTGTGCCCCTGTCAGAGCAGCAGGAGGAGCCTGTGTTGTGCACGCAGTGTCCCAGGCTGAGGCTCTGGAGCGGCCTCCCCTACAGGGCGTGCCCATTGCCTCTGCTCCCCACCCCCCCCAGGGAGATCCAGGAGTGCTCCCAGCCGTCTCAGCCTGCCCTCCCCACAGCCTAATTGGACAATAAACCATGCGTGTGTTAAGACATTAAAATGCTGGCATCAGCACAGAAAACAGGTCCAGCCCAACCTAGAGTGGGGAGTGCTGGGGTGGGGGTGGGGTGGCCACCTGCCCGTAAACTGCCTCAGCTTCCCATCAGCTGCCTCCAGTGCAGCCGTCCCAGGGGCCTGGACTTCCAGAACTGGCCGTCAGGCGTTGCCCTTACTCGAACACATGGGATGGCCCAAGGAACACGACAGTTTGAACCCCCGGGGCCTCCTGGCAGCCTTGCTCTACTCTCGAATGTGATTTGTACTTGTATTTACCTCCCTTACTGCTCATTCAGTGAGACCTTTTTGTCGCCCGCATCTCACGGGTGCCGGCCTTGCTGATCTGCCCCTCCTGGGGGCTGCAAGCACCAGGGTCTCCAGGTCCTTCAGGATCTGTTCCCTCCGGCCGGAATGCGTTCAGTGTGACCCGTGGGCTATATGCAGTGTGGTGTGCCACGCACAGGGGGATTGGAGGGACCCAGAGGATTCACGTAGGAATGAGCTGTAGCCCTGTGCTTGGAGCTCTCCAGACCCAGAGTCCCCAAGCTGGACTCTTGTAGGAGCGATGACCTCACCATGGTGGCCACAGAGGGAATTGGGGGGAATGGGGTGTGCTGGTACAGTTGGCTGCTGCCTCTGCAAAGTTTCCCGAGGAGTCTGCTTGGTGGCAAAGTCCACAGCCTCCGCACTGAGCGTGTGCACGACCCACCCCAGTGGGAGTCAGGCCGGTGGTGGCCCCCAGGGACAGAGAGTAGTGCGGGCAGGCCAGCCTGGCTGCCAGTTGTGGCTCCAATGCATATTTGCTGTGGGACCTTGGCTGGTTCTGTTACCTGTCTGAGCCTCAGCCTCCTTGTTTATAGATGAAGGCCAATGCTGCTGGCCTCCCAGGCTCACCTTGAGGTTGAAATGAGGTGTGAAAGGACCCTCACTGAGCCCCCAATGACTTGCAGGTGCTCTGGAAACACTGCTTCTTTCCTGCTGCACTTCCTGTGAACCTTTTGTGTTTTATTTACCGTGGTGTCTCTCATTCCCAGCAACCAGCCAGTAGTTTTTAACTTGGCTCTGTTGGCATCACCCATGTTGAAGCCACCTCCTGGCACCACATCAGCGGCAGGACAAACTGGGTGTCTGGTTTTTCCTCCCAGCAGCTGAGACCCTGCCATGTGTGGCTGGCCTGGGCACAGGCATGTGTCAGATGAGTGTGGCAGGGCCGTGGTCCCGGCCAGCTCCCCTAAGGCATTGGGGAACACGTAAGGGTGCCAGAAGATTTGGGTTCTGGGCCAGACTCTGCCACTTGCTTAGCGACTATAGGAATGTTTCTGTCCCTCTTGGAGCCTGAGTTTCTTTAGCCAGAAAGTGGGAATCACGATGGTCCCCACCTGACAGAGGGCATCGGGCAGTAAAGTGAGCTGACTGAAGTGCCTTCCCTAGTACCTGTCTTTAAATTGACCTGGCTGTGTTGGTGTCTCCCTTCCCTCCCGGTCTCTATCTCCCCATCTTAACGTGAGGCACAGGATGGTGGGACGCACACAGGAAATAATGTATGTGAAGGCCCTTTGTCGTAAGCTGTGGGGTGCTGGCATGCGTACAGTACGACCATGCTGCTTGTGAGCAGTTCTTTGTCCCTGTGTCCATTGCCAGTAGGTAGCATGGGATGTTGAAGACCAGAGCCTCCTGCCTTAGGGCTGGGCCCCTTGTCTCCTCCCCCCCCCATAGATCCTGGCAGCGGCTCTGACTGAGTGTCACCGGAAGTCCAGTGCTCAAGGCAAGCCACTGGGCCTGAAGGTCTTCGTGGCTGGCAGAAACCGTCTTGAGAACGATGGAGCCACCGCCTTGGCAGAAGCTTTCGGGGTGAGTGGTTTCCACACTCGCTGCCCTGCCACGCCCTGGGGCAGGCGAGGCTTTGCAGGTCCATAGTCCTGGTATGCGTCCCTGCTCCGGAATTGAGCTGTGAGGCCTAGGGCGAGCTGCTTCCCCTCCCTGAGCTGCTGGCTCATCCTGCAGTGGGGCAGAATTCCTGTCATGTGTCTGAGAAGTCCACGACCCACCACTGCAGGGGAATTGGTAGTGGCTCCCAGGAATCCTGTCTGAGGAGACTGTGTGTTGCTCTGATCAGTGAGTGAGGTCTGCCAGGCTCAGATCCGGGAGTCAGGGGTGCTGGAGCAGCGGGTGGGACGACAGCCTGGCATGGCATCGGCCTGGGCTCCCCATGGTGTCTCTGGCCTCCAGTGGGTGGGGCACAGACTCGCCGTGAAGACAGAGGTAGGGGGCAGTGGCCCAGGTGCCCTTTCCCCCTACTCCTCTCCTTCCACACTCTTCTCTCACAGCTGCGCTGGTGCCCTGCCCCTCCCCTGCCCTGACACTGTTGAAACCTTGACTGTGAGCTCCGGGAGAGGGCCACCCCTGCCCCGAGGGGCTGGGAACATTGGAGTCTTTTCTCTTAATGTTTTCTGTGGCCAACAGTATCCTAGCGGTGTTCACCGTGCTCAGGCCACGGCTACATTCCCCGCAGCCTTGCTCCCAAAGGCAGTGTACCTGGTGGGGCTCACCTGCCTCAGGCAGAGAGTGCACACAGTGGGGACAAATGCCCTCCTGGGCCCCAGGCTGCAGGGAGGCTCCTGTGGCCTCTGGAGCTGAAGGAGCCTAGTTATCATCCCTATAGGCATCGTGACGTTAGGGGATACACCTTCTCTGCGCCCCTTCCCTCAGCCTGCTGTCCCCAGTGTGCTGGGAATGGGATGCGCTGTGGTTGTGGTAGGCATCTATCAGATGTCCTCCTGTGCTCTTGGACTTGGGGTCCATAGGATGCCTCTAGTCTGTGGATAGAACTCAGGAAGTCTTTGGACGTGGATGAGGGAAGATTGCATGAATATTAACACTAACATAACTAAGATGTAGTGGTTTTTTTAATTAATTTATTTTGAAAGACAGAGTGCAAGTGAAGAAGGGCAGAGAGAGAGAGAATCCCAAGCAGGCTCGATAGGGGCTCAATCTTACAAACTGTGAGAGCATGACCTAAGCCACCCAGGTGCCCCTAAGATGTAGTGTTACCTTGAGTTGTGAAAGTGGATGATAAACCTCAGATGCCTTAGAAATGCCCGTGATTGGGCGCCTGGGCAGCTCAGTTGGAGAAATGTCTGACTTCAGCTCAGGTCATGATCTCGAGGTTCGTGAATTTGAGCCCCGCATCAGGCTCCCTGCTGTCAGCATGGAGCCTGCTTTAGATCTTTTGTCCCCTCTCTGCCCCTGCCCTGCTTGGACTTTCTCTTTCTCTCTCTCTCTCTCTCTCTCTCAAAAAATTAAGAGAGAGAGAGAGAAAAAACCGCCCTTGATTGCGTTAACGGTAGAAATCGCAAATATTTTCACCTCAAATAGTTGTGCCGATACACAGAGACATTGTATCTCACGCGGTAGCCTTATGGTGACTGCAGACTTGCCTCTAGGTGCTGTTTGGCGCCCTGTGACAAGGAGCACGTAGACTACTACACACCTTTGGGGTCTTTTCTAAATATTTTGAGGACTGTCTTCCAATTGAGTTGATCTCCTTTGTAGTCCCATATAATCTATCTTAAAATTGTTAAATATGCTAAGGAGGGAGCCAGGGGCTTTAGCAGACTGCCTGAAGGGTCCGTGGCACAGAAAATAGTGAAAAGCCCTGACTGGTAGTGTTCCTCACTTGGCCTGCCTGTATTTACTTGTGAACCCCCTATGCTGTTCTGGGCACCCTGGAACAACGAAAGGTCGCTGGGTGGAGAGTTCTCGCAGGCCTAGCTTCAGTCCTTGGTGGCAGCGGAGACTGGGACATGGGCTCCTTGAGAGCTCGGAAACTGGTGGAATGTAGACAGGAAGGTGTCGTTGATAGTCCGGATGACGAACGCCTTGATGGTGGAAGGACAGAATGCTCTGGGGACACAGGCAGAGCGCTGGACTGTGCCTGGGGTGGGGGTGAGGGCATCCTGGAAGCCCTCCTGGGAGAGGAGGTGTCCAAAATGAGAGGTATATAGAAAGACTGCATAGGAGTCAGTCTATCAAGAAAATGCCAACAAACAAGGACACAGAATGTTCTAAGCAGACAGGAGGAAGTGTCAAAAGGTTTGGGTGAAGGCTAGATGGTTGGGGAAGACCTCACCCCCTAGAAAAGGAAGTAGATGTAGATATGGAGCACCGGTTGTACTGTGTGAATGGCGCAGGAGAGCCCCAAGAAAGGCCCACTGGAGCTGCAGAGTGCAAGGGAGGACGGTGGCAGACTCCAGGGCCAACACCCGGGGTCCTCCCAGTGTGGAGGACACCAGACACAGAAACCTGTGTTCTGTGCTGTGTGACCCTGCAGAAGATACTTAGCCTTTCTGATCCTTAGTCTTTGTCTGGTAGAGTTCCTAATCCCAGGTCAGTCTCCCTCAGGAAGCTATGAAGAGAGGATCAGATGCAGCCCTGCCCAGAGTTCTGCTTTGAGATCGCCCAAAACCTCCATGGCAAAGCCCATGCCTGAGCGGGTGGCAGCCCTCCCCATGTCTAGTGTGTAGTGCCACCTTCCTGCCTACTAGATGTCCCTGCTGGAGCTTGGGAGCCCACCACTCTGCTCTGTCCCTCCTGCCCCTCACAGATCATCGGGACTCTGGAGGAGGTCCACATGCCACAGAATGGGATCAATCACCCAGGTGTCACTGCCCTGGCCCAGGCTTTTGCCATCAACCCCCTGCTGCGGGTCATCAACCTGAATGACAACACCTTCACTGAGAAGGGCGCTGTGGCTGTGGCCAAGGTGAGGTGGGAGTGGCAGGGTCTGGCTGCTGCCTTTTTTTTGTTTTTTTTTAATTTATTTATTTTGAGAGAGAGAGAGAGGGAGCAGGGGAGGAGCAGAGAAAGGGAGAGAGAGAGAATCCCAAGCAGGCTCTGCACAGAGCCCAATGTGGGGCTTGAACCCGTCAACCATGAGATCATAACCTGAGCCGAAACCAAGAGTGGGACGCTTAACCAACTGAGCCACCCAGGTACCCCTGGCTGCTGCCTTTTTAATGCACGTATCAGCAGGCGAGCTGCTCTGCCCACCCACCAGATGTGTACCTCATGGGTGCATTCCAGAGCATACAGAACAGGGCATATGTCACAAGCTTGCCTGCGCCCTCTTTGGGCAGCTCTGAGTGTCCATACCGCCTTCCTCCTGAGTTGCCTCTGTAAACCCAGCTGTTGGTGCTGAATTTGTTCTCAGAGGCTGCACGGAAGGCTGCTCCAACCCGACTGCTTTTCTCATTGATTCTTCATCAGCTGTTTATTGAGCCCTGTCCAGTGCGGGCCATGCAGAGTTGAGTCAGACTCTGCCTTCAAGGAGTCCCTAGTTCACGGAGAGGGGGGAGTGGCCTGGGACATCTCAGGGCCTTAACGGGGCGGGGGGGGCTGGTTGGGTGGGCTGGTTGGGTGTCCAGACCTCACTGGGCCCTAAGACTCCACAAAAGCTTAGTCCTGCTGCTGCCGTGTTGGCAGAAACATCTGCAAGTGTAGGGGGACGTGCAGGAAGTTCACATCAGACGTAGGTAGGTTTTCTGGAATAAGTCACATTTTGGCCAAGTTGTAGAAGACAAATGGACTTTGGACAAAGAGGGGTGTTTCAGGCAAAGGGATCAGCAGCATGGGAGAGGCCCAGAGATGGGAGGGGGCCTTGTTCCATTGGTGCTGGTTTGAAACAACCAAGGTTTGGGATGTGTCTGAGGGTGAGAGGACAGGCGAGGGAGGCAAGAACTCGTGGCCTTGCTGATTCTGAGGCCCTGCCGTGAGTAATAGGCAGCCATGTAGTGTTTTAAGCTGGGGTGCAACTTGGTCAGATTTGTGCTTCAGGAAGTTTCTGGGTATAACAAAGAAGTGGAGTGGAGGGAGGTTAGCCAGAGACCAGGGGGTGACAAGAGCTGGTGAGGTTCTGAGAAGAGCAGACCGAATGGAGGAGGACAGTGTGGAGGCTGACACGGGGTGTGCCGTTGGCCCTCAGAGGGCTGCTGGGAGGCCTGCACCCTCATCCTGGCCTTTGCTTCCTCCTTGCAGACCCTGAAGACCTTGCGGCAGGTGGAGGTGATCAACTTCGGGGACTGCCTGGTGCGCTCCAAGGGTGCCGTGGCCATCGCAGATGCTGTGCGCGGGGGCCTGCCCAAGCTGAAGGTGCCGGCGCCGCCCGTGTCTTCCCCCTCGGGTCGGGCTTTCCCCGCACTCGGAGTTGGTGGGTGGTCAGGGACAGGTGGGGGCTGTGGGTGGCAGGCGTGTGGTCTTTAAGGCCAGGTGGGCCTGGGTTCATGGCTCAGGCCTGCCACTTGTCTCTCATTTTGTGCAATTCTCTTCACCTGTGTGATGTGAGCCACAGTTTCTTTATTTTGGAAATGGGAGGAGGGAGCGATGGAGGACATCGCAGCGTAGAGGAAGAGAGCACATCCTGGCGGATCGCTAGCTAACTGCCATCATTGTTGTCGGTGTCACCGTGCCCGGCTGGAGCATAGAGCCTTACCCTCCCTTGGGGAAAACAGCTTCAGAGGAGGACCCGGTCTCCTGGCCCGTGATTCTGCTGGCCTCTACTCTTTACTCTTATTTTCAGGAGCTGAACTTGTCGTTCTGTGAAATCAAGAGAGATGCTGCTCTGGCGGTCGCTGAGGCTGTGGCAGACAAGACCGAGCTGGAGAAGCTGGACCTCAATGGTAATGGGAGTGGTGGCCTTGGCCCAGGCCTGCTGGGTGGGCCCTACTGCCTGTCCTGACGCTCCATTCTTCTTCTCCGCGAGCAGGCAACGCGCTGGGAGAAGAAGGCTGCGAGCAGCTCCAGGAGGTGCTAGATGGCTTCAACATGGCCAAAGTGCTGGCCTCCCTCAGGTAGGGAGCTGTGGGCTGCGATTCTACTTTATTCATTCAGGAACCGTTGTTTGAGCCCCTGCATGGGCCAGATGCCGTGCGAGGCATTAGGGTCACAAGGATGAGACGGTGAAGGTTTCTGGGACTCGTGGGACTTCATTCTGGCAGATCGGACGACAAAGAATAATTAGGTTACTATATGTTCAGAGACAGTAAGGGTCTGAGAGTGGTCACCCTTTAGAGTGGGTGAGGTGGGGAGGCTTCTGAAGGGATGACCTTGGATCTGAGCTGACAGATAAGGTAGAGTAGCAGTGAGGTCAGGGCGGTGATGGGGATGGGCTCAGGATTATTCTTAGAGTCAGACTTGGAGATGGAGTCCAGGAAGGAAGAGGTAGATGCAAGAGAGTTCGGGGTTTGCGGAGCCCACATGGAGCAGGAGCAGGGGTCAGGGCCGGGGCGGTGGTGTTGCCCCCTCCGTCTGGGTAGGAGTCAGTTTGTGCCATCAGCACCGCTCCCTCTGCCCTTCTGGCCCCCAGGTCGGCTTCATTTGCCTGTCACACCCTCACTTGTGTTCCCTCAGTTCTGTGTCTGTGCTGCTGCTAGGAACTGGAGACTCAGATGGCCTTGAGAGTCCCAGATGCCCTCATCCTTTCGCCCCCCACAGCCACAGCTTCCCGTGGGCAGTGAGATACGGCGTCTCAGCCTGGGCAGTATTCCTGCCAAGCCCTGGGCCTCAGCTGCGACGGACCGTTCTCTTCCTTTTCTCTGTCTCCCCGGTGGGGGACCAGGGGCCCATTTGGGACAGGGTCGAGAGGTGGTTCTTCCATGTTCACAACATGGGCTTCCCTGAGTGACGAGAGATGGATGATGGGCTCCCTGGTGACCCACATGCTCCCACCCTGGGAGCAGCTATGCCCCATCCTCCGTAGGCTCTTTCCCTCCTGACTGGGGTCTGTGGGTTGTGGAGCTAGGCCTTGGAGCCAACATGGGCTGCTGGGCAGGGAGGGTCTGCTTTAGCCAGCTCCCCTCTGCAGTGATGATGAGGGTGAGGATGATGATGATGAGGAGGAGGAAGAGGAGGAAGAAGACGGAGAAGAGGAGGAGGAAGAAGAAGAGGAGGAGGAGGAGGAAGAGGAGGAGGAGGAGGAAGAGCCGCAGCAAGGGCAAGGAGAGGAGTCATCCACACCATCAAGGAAGATTTTGGACCCAAACAGTGGAGTGAGTTCCTTATCGTTTGGCAGGATCAGAGACCTGCTTCTCAAATGTGAAGTCCTGGGACATCTTCACGGGGGTGGTAGGTGTGGAATCCACTTAAGTACATTGGGTGCAAACTATTTTTGAATGCGCACCCCTGTAAGTAAAAAAAGAAAGTCATCCCAGTGTAGCTGTATTCATCCCCATTTATATTTATCCCAGTACAGATGCGTCTGTTTTCTTATGCCTCGTGACGTGATTATAGCATATATGACGTGGCTGTACTGTTTAGAATGAAACATAAATATCCCTAAAGGAATGGGGTAAGAAATAGGTGTAAATAGAAATTCTTTTCCTACCCATCTTGGTGTCCCACAGGGACAGACCCCCCCTTCTGGAGACTGGCCCAGCTTGAACTTGGTGTCCCTTTGCCTCGCCAAGAGGCTGGTGTAGTCAGGGCTGCCGTGTCCTTTCCCTCATAGGCTCCCGAGGAAAAACTGGAGAACCGCAGGTTGGACGAGGACCCCACACTTATGTTGAATTTCACTTTTTTTCTAGTTTATGGAAGCATTTCAACAAGTGGCTAGGCGCTTTTCAGGTTTTTTTGTTTTGTTTTCATTTTTTTTTTTTATGTCTTTATTTTATTTTATTTTTTGAGAGAGACAGAGAGTGAGCTGAGGAGGGGCAGAGAGAGAGGGAGACAGAATCGGAAGCAGGCCCCAGGCTCTGAGCTGTCAGCACAGAGCCCGACACGGGGCTTGAACTCATAAACTGCAAGATCATGACCTGAGCCGAAGTCAGACGCTTAACCAACCGAGCCACCCAGGCGCCCTGGCACTTTTCAGTTTTTAGTTGTTCTCTGGGCACCATGCTAGCAGTGCTTATTCGGGCTAGACTCCAGTACCTGGCGGGGTCCGCTTTAGCCCCCACGCGCCTCTTAACATCACTTCTGGGACATCATATGTCATGGCAAGGAGGCACTCAGCCTAAGGAGGTGGCTTGCCCCCATCCCGGAGGCCCCCGTGCTAGGAGCCAGTCTGCGGGGCCCCTCACCCTTTGGGGGCTGCAAGTGAGTGGGAGGAAGAATCCGAGACTCTGAGCCTTGACCGCCTAGAGCGACGGTTGTATGTTCTGGACGAGGAGTCTGGGTTCGGACCTCCACAGAGCCACCTGTGCCGCCTGTCCCTCAGGAGCCAGCGCCTGTGCTGTCCTCCCCGCCTCCCGCAGACGTCTCCACTTTCCTGGCTTTCCCCTCTCCAGAGAAGCTGCTGCGCCTCGGGCCCAAGAGTTCCGTGCTGATAGCCCAGCAGGTAGGCAGCCACACTTCCGCCTCTGAGCCAAGTGTGCTGTGGAGACAGGGAGAAGCCGAGCACGGGATTGGGAGGGGACACTGTCAGCAGGAGTGGGGACTGCCAGGTGTGCTTGTTTAAGTTTTATGTATTTAAGTGATTTCTATAACACATGTGGGACTCGCACCCACGACCCCGAGATCGAGTTGCATACCCTTCCAACTGAGCCAGCTAGGCTGCCCCCTGCCCCCGGCCTTGTTTTTAAAATATGCGTAAGTGAGTGTGACCAGTGTATCTGTCAACTTCTGGAGGTTACGGCTGACCCTGCCACCGGAAACACACTTGGGCTACAGGAAGGGCAGGCCTGCTGCTCCTAGTGACCCCTGGGGAGTTTTCCCAGCATTCTCATGTGCACACATCTAGGCTTCCCTTCTGTGTTCTAGAACAGCTATCCTACCCAGGACTTCTGTGGAGGTCACGTGCTTAGTGTGCCCTTCCCCTGGCCTCCCTCGTTTGTTGGTTAGTTGGCTTATTCATTTGTTTGTTCATTTACTCATTCACTGATTTCATCGTGAGGTGACTGTCCAGCGCCTCCTGTCTGCCAGGCACCATTCCAAGTCCGTGGTTTAATTATTCAACCCTCTGGCCAGCCCACAGCATAGACCCTGTTACCCTGGGTTACACATGAGAGAGCAGAGTTTCAGAGAGGTTAAATGATAAATACAGAAAAATAAAATGTGCCTGCCTTCAGAGCTAGCTTGGCCTTTTGGGTGATTTCCTTTTTTTTTTTTTTTTTTTTTTTAATGTTTGTTTATTTTTGAGAGAGAGACAGAGAGTGAGAGGCAGAGGGGCAGAGAGAGAGGGAGACACAGGATCCGAAGCAGGCTCCAGGCTCTGAGCTGTCAGCACAGCTGAGCCACCCAGGCACCCCTTGATTTCCTTTCATGTTTTCTTTGTGCTCTTTTTTTTTTCTTCCCCTGACAAATGAGAGTAAAGGCCCACTTTATCATGTGTTACCATTTGCCATCTCCTGTGTCAGGGACCATGCCCACTACCCCAGTGGGTGTATGTAGCACTCCGGGATGGTTTCTGGACATTCACGTGGTTTCCACGTGTCTCCACCCTGGTGAAGTTAGGTGAAGTTAAGCTTCCTTGCATGTGAATGACGTCTACTCTATATTCTGGATTATTCTGTTCAGGTTAGATTATAAGAAGGGGAGCGCTGGGTCATGGAAATAAGCCTTTTTAACGTTGAGGCGTTCTCTCTGTATGCTTTGCATACCTGCCGTTGGCCAGCCTGTGCCTGGCTTGAAGGGGACAATGTGGGGGCGAGGCAGGACCCATCCTTGCCCACCAGGGGCCGGTGTCTCACCAAGGCCTCTTCCAGCCAGCAGCAAAGGGCAGGCACATCTTCCCTGGGGCTCTGGCCCCTGGTGACCAGCCACTGTCTCTTGTGTCCTCAGACTGACACATCTGACCCGGAAAAGGTGGTCTCTGCGTTCCTGAAGGTGTCGTCTGTGTTTAAGGACGAAGCCACAGTGAGGACAGCAGTGCAAGATGCAGTAGGTAACGTGGGGTGGGTGGGGCATGGGTGGCCCTGCTTCCTTGGTGCATCAGGGCTCAGATGACATTTATGGTGGCTGGAACCCCTTGTTCCAGCACTAAAGTCAGTACTGCTCTCCGCCCCTCCTACCTGTTCTTCTGTTGGGTTCTTGCCATGGAGTCGGCTGGGTGCTCTCCTTTCTATATTTTGCAGATGGGGCAACTGAGGCCTTTCCAAAGCCGTACAGTTACATACAGTTAGAACTCAGGCGTCTGCCATAGGAAGACCAGATAGTCCCAGCCCGAAGGCCTTATGGGAGCAGTCCTCTCAGAGGAGAGGCCATGAGAGCTGAGCTTTTGTCCTCATCTGAGCCTCTGCACACAGTCCCTTCCACTCGGAAGCCTGGAGGATGCCTCCTTTCCCCGTTTCTTTCACGAGGCTTCCCAGCATCTCTCGTCCTGCCATGACCTTCCCTGTTACCTCCATTGTAGCACCTGTCGCCTTCCACTTGACCACGCATGTCTGAGCCCCACAGTGTGGTCAGGCAGACAGGGAAGGAAGGGCCCAGCACGTGCAAAGGGGTAGAGAGGAGTGGAGAAATGTGTGATGCTTTCTCCTGGATTGGCGCCCGGTGGGTTTCATTGAGGTGGAAGGTCAGTGGGGAGCAAGGCTGGGTAGGCTGGAGAGGCCCAGGTAGAGTCACGAAGTCTGCTCCCTGAGGTCCCAGCCCCATGGGCATTGATGGGAATTCTGTTTCCCAGAACTGCCTCGTGTGGAAGGGTGTGCCCGCCCAGTGCTTATAGACCCTCGGCCACTCTTTCCCCTCCCTTCTCTGCTCATTCCCCCTCACCTCTACAGAAGGCTGAAATCTCCCTCAGGGTGATCTGCCTCACTTAAACTTCTCCCCTCCCTGCCCCACTCTGGTTGTGCAGGGTCCCCTTTTGCAGTGTGTGAGGTCAGCATGAGAAGGACAAGGTTGAGCCCTTCCCCTGGCTGGCTCTTGGCCTGGGACCCGGGACCACGGTTTGCTGCCGTGTTCACCTGATGAGTGCAGAAGACAGGACCCAGCCTGTGTGCTGGAGCCACGTGACCTTGGCTGGTGACCAGCCTATATGCTGCTGCAAACAGCGTGCCCCGTGGCTGCTTCTGTCTTGCAGATGCCTTGATGAAGAAGGCCTTCAGCTCATCATCCTTCAACTCCAACGCCTTCCTCACCAGGCTCCTCATCCACATGGGTCTGCTCAAGGTGCAGCTGCCGGGGAGGGAGGGAAGGGGGGCGCACCAGCGGCTGTTCTGGCCACTCCTGGCCACCCACCCTGTCCCACACCTTAAGTCCTGTCGGGGGGCCTGTCACCCACCCTGTCCCTGGGCCTGAGTCTGCTTAAGCAGCGTCGCCTTGGTGATGGGATTCAGCTTGACCCTGGCCATGGGGATCTCTGAGCAGGAGCTGGATGGTGGAGACCTAGAGCACCCCAACCCCCCAGAGGCCCTGTATCTCACTCACCCTGCTTTCTTTTGTGTGTTCCCCTTGCAGAGTGAAGACAAGGTCAAGGCCATTGGCAACTTGTATGGTCCTCTGATGGCATTGAACCACATGGTGCAGCAGGACTACTTCCCCAAGGCCCTCGCACCCCTGCTGCTGGCATTCGTGACCAAGTGAGTGTGCCATCGTGGGCTCACGCGGCAGCCGGGTCCCGCGTCTGCAGGCCCCTAGTCAGTGAGGCCTCGCTGGCCTGCTCATCCAGGCTCGTGAGAGGCCCTCACGCTTCCTGGGCTCTCAGCATCCACGTATGAGTCTCTCCTCCCTGTGCCAAGCTGAGGACAGGAGACCCAGGAACAGTGTCTTTTCCTGAGAGAGAGAACGTGGAATGGCCCCTCTTTTCCAGATGAGGAAACAGCACCGGAGGGGAGGGGTTTGCCCCTGGTTGCCCTGGTGCCCGAGGTACTGTACTCAGGGATGTGTCTGAGGGCAGTTCTGTGTCCATTCCCTCAGCTACAGGCCTGAGGCTGACGGGGCCTGTCACACCTGTCTTCCACAGCCACAGGCCCCTCCCCTACGAATGCCAAATGCCCAGAGACCTAGAAACCCTGGCCTCGTCCTGGAGAAGGGTCCTCGTGCCCAGTGGGGCAGTGGCCACAGTTGGATAACAAGGAGTCTTCAGACCCCAGCGCCCACCAGGGATGAGTCAGAAGGCTTGTCCCCTGTTCTTACTGAGGTCCTGTGTGGCCCCAGCCGACCTCTGGCCTTCCTCAGGCCTCAGTCTCCCCATTTGCCCCACCATGTTGTTGAATGAGGTGGCTCTGAGGGCTCTAACCACCCACACTTCCTGTGAATCCAGTGCCTTGGGGGGGAGTGGGAGTGGGGCAGAGGAGAGAGACTCCCCCCTTGCCTTTGTGGGGGTGGGGTGGGATGGGTGACGGAAGTGTGGCTCATGCTGTTGGGTAGTGCCTGGGGCGTGGAAGAAGTGTTGGGGGTGGTCTGGCTCAGGGCGCGGTGAGGAACACGGGCTGGCTTCCAGGACTGTCCGTGCCATGGCCTCTCTGCCACCGCGGTGTCTTGTGGTTCCACGCGCACAGCACTGCGACGTTACGCTCGGGCATGTCTGCCCTGCTGCCTGCCTCCACAGCTGGCCCTCACCGCCACCTGTGCCCAGGCCACCCACTCCGCTGCAGGTAGCCTGGCCCGTGTGAAAAGCAGAGCTGAGGGGTACCTGGCAGGCTCAGTCAGTGGCACATGTGACTCTTGGTCTCAGGGTCATTGAGTTTGAGCCCCACGAGTATAGAGCTGAGTGCTTGGCCCCCCAGCCAGAGTCCAGCGCAAGCTGTCACCCTGGGCGCACATCTCATGGCCCTGCTTCCCTGGCAAGGTGCGTTCTACCCATGCCTTGTCCCGCAGCAGGGGACATCGCCTTGACCCCAGCTCTTAGCTCACTGGAGCGTCTCCAGTCGATGGCCCTAGTCCCTGCGTGTGCCGCCCCCCCGCAACAAAGCCCAGCTCCTTTTGTCCCCTTCAGCTTCTAGTCAGCATTTTCCCTTTGGCCTTCTGGTATTCCATGTGGGCGTGGCCCTGTGCGAAGAAACCCTTGTCCTTGCTGGTCTGTCGCTGGCTGCGTCCTTCAGCCGCTTGCCTACCCTGGCGCAGGCCTCAGTCTATACCACTTTAAAATAGGGCGATTTATAAAAGCTGTCCCTTAGACCTTCTTTGAGGGGACTGAGTGACCATGGAGTGACATGCACATCCTTTCTCCCTCAACTCCCGGCCAAATGGTGTAGGATCCCATGGCCATGCCAGACTAGGTAAGGTGTCTGGTGCAGATCCTGGCCACACCCCATGCTCGCCCAGCCTCCTGGATGTCTTGCCCCACTCTCTTCCGGTGTAGTGACGTTCATGATCTCGTTGGTGACTATGGCCAGCCCATTACTTGGCCCAGGTGGCACTGTAGTGACTGTGAGGACGCCCTGGCCCTGTGCCCACTGGAAGGGCGCTGGGAGAGGCTGCCCAGTGGAGGGCAGAGGCCTATGTCCCGTCCAAGTCTGGGCCGAGTGGCCTTGGGTGCACAGTTGCCTCTCTGAGCTTCACACGCATCCCATCCCGCCTCCTCCTCCCCCCCCCATGTGCAGAAGGCGGGGCTGACCTTGCAAAGTTGTCTTGAGAGTTAGAAAAATGGATCCTGGCACGTTTCTAGCCTCAGGAATGGCCCCCACTTCCTCTCCGTAGTTGGGAAACTGGTCCCTGTGGCAGCCTGACCTCCCTGGGCCCCAGCGGCGTGTGTCATGCCCATCCACCCCTGCACTGACCCTTCTTTCCCCACAGGCCCAACGGTGCCCTGGAGGCCTGCTCCTTTGCCCGCCACAACCTGCTGCAGACGCTGTACAAGGTGTAGGTGCGAAGCCGGCCTCTCCCCACCCCTTGGCCTGAACCAGTGACTTGGAAGGGGACTCAGATGAAGGACTCTGGCCAGAGGCAGGGAGGGTCTTTGTCGCGTGTGTCATGTCAGTCCCTGAGTATGTGTGTCGGTGTGGTGCGTGCGCAGGTGTGTGCTTCCTGTCGAGGTTTGGGTTTTTAATGTCTCCCTGCTGGACCATCCCTGATCCCGCTGGAGGGGAGCCGGGCCCCCCGTGAAAGGGCTGAGCTGCTCTGCCATTAAACTCATTACCACCTGAGGGCACTCTGCTGGTGCGTGCCTCCAGCTCGAGGCCCCTGAGGCTGTCCCCTCTCACCTTGCCTTCCTATCCCTTCTGGGCTGCGCCAGAGCTTGGGGAGTTGCTGTCTGTGTGCTGTCCCCTCCCTCAGTGCCGTGGCCGGGCTGCGCTTCATGCCCTGCCTGGGGCTGCTCACTCAGTGGCTGCCTTTGCTTCCTGTCGCTAAGCCCTGGTCCTAAAGCTACTGCCGTCCCCGCCGTCCATCCCTGCCGCATTGACCTCTGCGGCGTGAGGGGCAATCTGCGGCAGGTGTGGGGCCAGGGGCGATCAGCGGAAGGCAAGGCCACGGGACAAGAGGAAAAGCCAGTGGGAACACTGGGTGTCTGGGAGCAGGAGTCGCGGGTAGGTGCTGGCTCCAGACCACGGGGCCCGCCCCGGCCACTGAGATGTCTGTGACTGGCCTGGGGGCCAAGCTGGAGGGGGCGCTTTGGCAGGCCCAACCCTGTTCTCCGGCTCAGGGGCGGGGGCAGGGCCCACTGAGCCTGAGCTGCAGCTCGGGTGCTCTTAAAGGACCTGGACAGGGTGGGGACCGGGCTGGAGCTGCCCCCCGACGCTCTGTGCTTTCCCCTTTGTGCTCTTTGTGTGTCTGGGCTGTGCCCGGGGCTTCACAAATAAAGTCATGTGTGGCAGCTGTGGAGACTGAGAAATCTTTCACCGAGAGCGGGCAGTTCTCGGGGCCTTAATGCCTGGAGCCCCACCTCCATCTGTACGGGTTGTCCATCCGCAGAGGACCTCTGTGCCAAGCGTGTCCTATGGGGCAGCCTCTCCTGCCCAGGCCCAGCTGGCTGGTTGGTGCCCAGAAGGGGACAGCGACTCCTGGGGGCCAGGGAGGGTTGGGAGGCCCTCCCTTTCTGGGCACTGGGGGCCCTGAATTGGGCCTGTTTTCATCTGCTCGGCACCATCTTACCCTTGACCTAGCCTTGGGGCTACTGACCCCTGCATCGCTCCATTTATGGACCTAAGCCGGACACTGTCCAGATTTTGCCACAAGTCCCATGGGCCGCACAGTCAGGAACCCCTGGGGTTCCAAGCCTCACAGGGTTGGGCTTGGCTAGGAAGCCGTCACAGGGCATCTGGCCCCCGGCCGTGGCATGGAAGTCACCTCCCTGGGGGGCCTTCCCTCCCTTTGCTGCACGTGGTGTGAGGACAGCTAAGCAGACTCTCCCTGGGGCCGTCCTTAGCAGGTGCACTTGGGGAACCTGGGTCTCCCCCAGGAGTGAAGAGGCCCCTCCAAGATTTCTTAGGGAATGGCACTTCCTCCTTGGCTGTGGACCACTCAGGCAACATCTTTTTTTTTTTTTTCTTAATATTTACTTTTGAGAGAGAGGAGACAGACCATGAGTGGGGGAAGGGCAGAGAGAGAGAGGGAGACAGAATCTGAACCAGGCTCCAGGCTCTGAGCTGTCAGCGCAGAGCCCAACACAGGACTTGAACCCACGAAGCGCAGGGTCATGACCTGGGCCAAAGTCGGCTGCCCAACCGACTGAGCCACCCAGGTGCCCCAGGCAATGTCTTTCTTGACCAGGTGGTGGTGGAGGAGATGCCCATGCCTTGCCCTCCTACCCCCCACGTGAGGCGGTATGGCAGAAGGCAGGTGGAGGTCTGGCCGACCCCCACCCCTTTGTTAGGCCCTGTTTTGAATTCTGGGGCCACAGGCACAGCTTTTGCGGGGCCCCCAGGCTGGTGTAGGAGACCAACAGTGGTGGCCCAGTGTTGGAACGGTGGGCGCTGAGGCCAGGGAAGTCTTCGAGAGTTAGGGATGCAAGAGCTGAGTCTTGCGATTCAAGTACAACGTCTCACAAGTGGTAATTTAACAGATGGAGAGACTGAGTCAGGGCCTGGCTCTTTCCTCCAGGCTGCCTGGAGCTGGCCCTTGTTGCCTCCTAGGCTGCATGTGTGTGAGCTTCAGTCCGAGAAGAGTCCCACAGATCTCACTTGACCTTGCAGCGGCTCAGCACTGCTTGGCTCCTGGGAGCCATGCGCCGAGGAGGATCCTGTGGTCCCAGGAGTGCAGCCCAGCCCTACTCGGTCCTTCACACCAGCTCTGAGGTCGGGACTCTGCTGCATACTGAGAGCTGTGTAGCCTTTGGAATTTTTCCCCCAGCTCAGACGCTCCCAAGAGCTACAGCCAGTCCTGAGATTACACAGGCTCCAGGTCCCTGAGCACCGTGACTTGGGATCTGCAAGGTCAGAGGTGCCTCAGCCTAGACGGTGCGTAACCTCCACGTATGGAAGGCCTGCTCAGCACTGGGCTGTTCTCACAAGGGAGTTCAACCATGGGCTTGGGGCTAAACCAGCAGTAATTCCATTCTGAAGCTCAAACAAGAAAACACCTAGGAAGCATGGCCAAAGGTGCTCCCAGGCAGCACTCTGACAATAAGAACCTAGAAAGGACTCTGGCCAGCATCAGGAAAGTGAACAGATGCAAAGCTATACGGTGTAACATTGCACAACCGAGAGAAAACGCATCAGCTCTAGCTACGTGCATACCACAGAAGAGTCAGGATATTGAGTGAACATCTTCAGGCATGTGCATGTAAGTGATAAACCCCACGTTCAGGGTAGGAGGGGCCTAGGGATGGCAGGGGCCAGGATGGGGTGGAAGCACAGCCAAACCACGGTCATCCGCGACACTCAAAGGGGTCCCTCCATCTGTTTAACAGCCATAGTTTTTTTCAAGGAAGTAGAACACAAGTAAAAATTTTTTTTAGTGTTTATTTTGTTTTTGAGAGAGAGAGCACAAGCTGGGGAGGGGCAGAGAGAGAGTCCCAAGCAGGCTCCATGCTGTCAGTGCAGAGCCTGACGCGGGGCTTGATCTAATGAATTGTGAGATGACCTGAGCCAAAATCAAGAGTCAGACACTTAACCAACTGAGCCACCAGGCACCCCAACACAAGAGCATTTTTTGACACGCCAAAAGCACAAGCCATGAGGAAGTTTGTGTCAAAATAAAAAGTGAATAACAATAAAAAAATACCATAAGAATCAGCAAGCTGATAGAGTACAAAAAGACACTGCGACATACATCAGGGTTAGTGTCGAAAATAATACATCCAACAGAGTTCACAGGCAATGAAGCGTGGAAAGCAAACAATCTGTTCGACTTGACCGGTAATCAAGGAAATGAAAACAAAACTACAGAGGCGCCATTTTGGACCGGACTCGCAAATGTCATGTAGAGGTGACACCAGGAAAGCAATGAATCTCCTACATTTTGCATGTTGCTGGGGGGATGTCAAACTAGTAAAACCGCTTTAGAGAACAATTTGGCAGATACTTAAAAAGGTGAGGCTATGTCTAGCCTGTGACCTCAGATTCCATCTCTAAGGATCTACCTTAGAGAAACCATTATATGTGTGTACAAGGCGACAAGCAAGTTACAAGGGCAACTTAATAAAAGATCCCAGGAAATTAATAACCGAAATGTCCGTGGGGAAAAGAAAGGTTAATTACAGCATGTGCATGCAATGAGAGAGTCAGTTAAGGGGCACTGGCTGGTTCAGTCAGAAGAGCATGTGACTCTTGGTCTCAGGGTTGTGAGTTCGAGCCCCACATTGGGTGTAGAGATTACTTAAACAAAAACTTAAAAAAAAATTTTTTTTTTTTAATGTGTGGCAGTGACTACACCAGATGCAGGAGCTGTCTGCATTCATGTGAATAAATGAACTTCACTGAGCACAGAGCATGATGTGAGGCTCGAACTCATGAACCTTGAAGTAATCTCTACACCCAACATGCAGCTGGAACTTAGGACCCCAAGATCAAGAGGTGCATGGCCCACTGATTGAGCCAGCCAGGAACCTCTGTGATACATATTCTAAAATAATTCAGAGGGGCTCTTGGGTGGCTCATTTGCTTAACGACCCAACTCTTGGTTTCAGCTCAGGTCATGATCTCGTGATTTGTGGGTTCGAGCCCCGCATCTGGCTCTTGGCTGACAGTGTGGAGCCTACTTGGGATTCTTTCTCCCTCTCTGCCCCTCCCCTATGCATGCTCTAAATAAGTAAACTAAAAAAATAAATTCAGAATATGTAGAGTTTCCCGAAGTTAATAAGACAATAGAAAAATGAACAAAAGGTTTGAATGGGGACTTCACAAAACAGCACATGAATATAGGTGCCTACTTGCATTAGTCTCAGAGAAACACGCATTGAAATCATCACGTGATGCTATCCAACCCTCACCAGGGTGGCAAAGACCATACCGAGCATCGGTGAGAATGTGGAGCAACGGAAGTCCCACACTGCTGGGGCAAAGTGTAAATCGGTACAGACACGTGGAGAAACTGGCAATATCCACCGAGGCTGAAATAAACATTTCTAAGAGCAGCAGTTCCACCGCAGTTGTATCCCGACAGAGAGGCTGTGCTGTTCTCCAGAAGATGCACAGACACGGGCGGCAGCACTCTTCACGATAGCCCCACCCTGGAAGCAACCCAAATGTCCATCAAGAGTGGAATGGATTGGGGGGCACCTGGGGGGCTCAGTCAGTTAAGTGTCCAACTTCAGCTCAGGTCATGACCTCGAGGTTCGTGAGTTCGAGCCCCGTGTCGGGCTCTGTGCGGACAGCTCAGAGCCTGGAGCCTGCTTCGGATTCTGTGTCCCTCCCTCTCCCTGCCCCTCCCCCGCTCCTACCCTCTCTCTTTCTCAAAAAATAAACATTAAAAAGAAAAAAAGAAGGTGGCAGTGAGAATCCTCTGCTTAAGCAGGGAGGAATACTTTAGCATCAGTGTTTTTCAGAATCACCAGCCAGCACGTGAGCACAATAAAAAGCAAACCAGTGGGTGTCATTGCATTTAAGCTCCCTACCGACAGCACACCCCCTTATTGCCTGCATCTGGGGCAGATGGCTCTCCTGTCCCTGCCCCATGCTACTGCTGTGGACTATTTATGGAATGGAGTGCTGAAATGGTATATAAAAATGAAAATACATTCTTAAAATAGGCGTCACAGATGAAGCCCACAAACGTGTTGAATGGAAAAAAACGGACCTAGAAGAGTTCACACTCAGCGATGCCACTGATGTGGAATTTGCTGAGTGAAATAAAGCACATGCAGAAGTCTATGTGGTATGACACTATTTCTGGTTTAAAAAACAAAACCCAAGCAAACTAAGTAACGATGCAGGTCCACCAGAAACATGGATCTGAACAATCACAGGATATATAGAAGTTTGCTATGGTTTAGATGAACTTTGCAAATGTGCCCAGGAAGGTTAAGTATTCGGACATTGTTTTTGCAGTATTGTTTTATTTTTATTTTTATTTAAAAAAAATTTTTTTTATTTTTTGAGAGACAGAGAGAGACAGCACGAGCAGGGGAGGGGCAGAGAGGAGGGAGACACAGAATCCAGGCTCTGAGCTAGCTGTCAGCACAGAGCCCGACACGGGGCTCGAACCCACGAACGGTGAGATCATGACCTGAGCCGAAGCCGGACGTTCAACTGACTGAGCCACCCAGGCGCCCCTTTGCAGTATTGTTTGTAACAGAAAGTTGGAGGTGACCAAAATCTCCAAGATCAATGGTTAAGCAGAGTTGCCGTCTGTATACAATGGAATATTATACAACAGTTAAAACATGACTAAGAAGAATCAACCAGGGTCAGTCCTGATCATTTGACGTTGGGTGAAAAAGAAAATTGCAGAATATGGTCTGTACGTGTTAACGCATGTAAGTGTGTGCAACAGGAAGGACTGAGGTCACCATTCTTGAGCACCTACTGGGTTCCAGGCGCCTTCCTGGTCCCCCACGGCAACCCTGTGAGCTACTTGCTAGTATTTTTCACAGAGCAGGGAACTGAGGCCAGGAGGGGCAGCCCGGCCGGACATCCCACAGCTGGCAGGGAGCCCGGAGCCGGGACCCACAGGCTTGGCGGCTAGAGGCTCCCTGCCAGCCAGCCCGGGACCCCGCCGCCCAGGCTGGGCTCTCAGGCCTGGGCCACCATCCTGAGCCCTGAGCCGGCGCCGGGCAGGAGGCCCTGTAACTGCAGCCGCTGCTCCCGCCCCTGCCCGCCCCTCCTTCACCTCAGCCTCCGGCTGGACTGCCCACAATGCCTCCCATTCAGCCCTGTCCCTGCTGCCAGGCCTGCGGGCCAGAGAGGGGGGCTCCCGCGGCATCCAGGCTGCCTGGCGGTGGGAGCGGGCCGGCATGGAGGGGTGAGTCTTTGGGCCCTGGGGGCACACGGGGGCGTTCAGAGAAGCTGCGGGGCTGCAGGCAAGCTCCTGGCCCTCTCTGGGCCTCACGGGTTGGGGGACAGGGGCTCTGGCATCTGCTGGGTGGGGGGGGAGAGATTCCCCAAGGGCGTCCCCGAAGCGGCTTCTGAGGAAGATGGTGAACGGAGTGCGGCTGCTCCAGCAAGCTCCCGTGGGCTCGTCCTCGGGGGCTTGTCTGGGAGCTCAGCAGGCCTCTGAACCCTGCACACTCGTCCCTGAGGGGTCTGTCCCCACGGGCCCCCTCCCCAGTCTACCCGGAGCCTCGGCTTCACCCCAGGCTCTGGAGGATGTCACCAGCCCCCGCCTTCTAGAAGACTGAAAGACAGACGGTGACCACCAGTGAGCAGAGCTGGGAGGCTGAGGGTGGAGGTCCGATCCAGAGGCTGTGATGTGGGCTGAGAACACAAGGAAGAGCTGGGCGAGTTAGGTGTCGCAGGCGTAGTGTGTTTATGGTCGGGGAGCCGAGGGTGACACTGGACAATTTGAGCACATTCCAGGGCTCAGGAGTTAGGGTTTTCCACCAAAGTCTGTGTGGAGATGCTGGAATGAAGGTTCTTAGTTGGTGGCGTCAGGGCCCATCTGCATTTTGGAAAGTTCCCTTTGGTTGGTGGCGGGCTGAGCACAGGGTGGGGGTGGGGGGCCAGGAGAGCCCCGGGGCACAGTCATCCCTAAGAAGGGACAGGCAGTGGGTGTAGTTGTGAGGTGAAGGGGTCCACTGGGTAATGGGGGAAGTTGGGGGAAGATGGGCAGTAAGGGGACAGAGCTGCCCAAAGCCCAGCCAAGCCCATCTGTCCCCTCAGTTCCCCCACCCCAGGCCGGGCTGGCGCGGTGGCAAAGATGAAGGGACAACAGGGGCACAGAGGCCCAAGCCTTCTGTGCACCTGCCAGTGTGGTTCTGACCGGCCATTAAGGCCCCTCAAGGCTCTCACCCAATCAATACCTGGTCCCCCAAACCTGGCCTTACAAACTCGGGCCTGGCCTGGGTCCCCCCTGGCTGCCAGGCTGTCTCCTCACCATGGGTGCCACCGTGGTCCCTGCCACCGTGGAACTGTGACCACATCTGTCTGAGGACCGGCTGCTTCTCTCCACCACCCTCACACCGGCAGGCCCCGGCCTCCCCCTGGACCCAGAGCCTCACCATGGCCCGGCGCACCCTCTGAGCCCTCGGCTCATCCTCCTATTCAATAAGGACTCAGCCACGGGGCAGAGAGAGGGTCGAAGGGACTTGCCAGCTCGCCTTCCTGAGCCTCAGTTTCCCCCAGTGTTAAACAAGGCTAACAATGGAGCCTCTTCTGCGTGGGGCGTCATGAGGCTCAGGGCAGTGACACCTTCCCTGGGGTAAAGGAGGAAGACATCTGAGGGGCTCTGGAAACAGGAGTGGGGCTCGGTGAACGGACAGTGTGGGACTTCCGCCCCTGTGAACAACTGACCACTTCCCCTCTCCCTCCCCCTCCCAGGACCCAGAGCATCTCCCTGGTGCTGCTGCTTCCCCTGCTGCTGCCACTGGGACCGGCTTGGCACGCAGCTGCCCAACGCTGCCCGCAGACGTGCGTGTGCGACAATTCCAGGCGGCATGTTGCCTGTCGGCACCAGAACCTCACTGAGGTGCCAAACGCCATCCCCGAGGTCAGCAGGGTGGGGGCAGGGGCAGGGAGGAAGGCAGGGGAAGCCTGGGTTGGCACCAGTGGATCTGCCACTGCCTGACAGGGAGACCTTGGCAAGTCACTTTTCCTCTCCGAGCCTGTCTTCACATCTGTAAAATGGGAGTAACAACCAACACTGGGGAGATGATCTATTTTAAGTTCTGTGTGATTGGAACATGTAGGCGACCTGTAAGATAAATACGGCCTGCAGGAGAGAACTGGAGAGAACGGGATGTACTGGTCTCTGCTCTGTGGAGTCAGGAGCCAGTGGAGAGGAGAAAAAGTACGTGGCCAGTGACCGTGCAATGTGAAAAGCGCCCAGGCGGCTGGGGAGGAAGGCTTCCCGGAGGAGGTGTCAGGGAGCAGGCTGAAGAGAATGAGGGAAAGGTGTGGAGGAGAGGAATGTCCAGGGGAGGGAACAGCGCGCGCCAAGGCCAAGGCTGGCAAGCGGCGCGGGCCCTAGTCCTCAGGCCGCTCAGCCTCCCCCCTCCTCCTCCCCGCTCAGCTGACCCAGCGGCTGGACCTCCGAGGCAACATGCTGAAGGCGATCCCCCCGGCTGCCTTCCAGGAGCTGCCTCACCTGACCCATCTGGACCTGCGGCACTGCCAGGTGGAGCTGGTGGCCGAGGGCGCCTTCCGGGGCCTGGGCCGCCTGCTCCTCCTCAACCTGGCCTCCAACCGCCTGCGCTCGCTGCCCCAGGAAGCGCTGGACGGGCTGGGCTCCCTGCAGCGGCTGGAGCTGGAGGGGAACGTGCTGGAGGAGCTGCGGCCGGGCACGTTCGGTGCCCTGGGCGCGCTGGCCACGCTGAACCTGGCCCGCAACGCCCTC
Organism: Cryptoprocta ferox; assembly: GCA_028646485.1. Classification (NCBI taxonomy): domain Eukaryota; kingdom Metazoa; phylum Chordata; class Mammalia; order Carnivora; family Eupleridae; genus Cryptoprocta; species Cryptoprocta ferox. The sequence goes on from CM053571.1 coordinate 7,067,611, forward strand.
GTCTACCTGCCCGCCATGGCCTTCCAGGGGCTGACGCGCGCCCGCTGGCTGCAGCTGGCCCACAACGCGCTCAGCGTGCTGGCCCCCGAGGCCCTGGCCGGCCTGCCCGCCCTGCGCCGGCTCAGCCTGCACCACAACGAGCTGCAGGCCCTGCCGGGGGCGGCCTTGGCCCAGGCCCGCGCCCTGGTGCGCCTCGAGCTGGGCCACAACCCCTTCACCTACGTGGGCGAGGAGGACGGGCTGGCGCTGCCGGGCCTCCGGGAGCTGGCGCTGGACCACGGCGCCCTGCAGGCCCTGGAGCCCAGGGCCTTCGCCCGCTGCCCGCGCCTGCACACGCTCGACCTCCGTGGCAACCAGCTGGCCAGCCTGCGCCCCCTGCAGGGCCCCGGGCGGCTGCGCCGGCTGAGGCTGCAGGGGAACCCTCTGTGGTGCGGCTGCCGGGCCCGGCCGCTGCTCGAGTGGCTGGCGCGGGCGCGCGTGCGCTCGGACGGCACGTGCGGGGGCCCCCGGCGCCTTCGAGGCGAGGCCCTGGACGCGCTGAGGCCGTCGGACCTGCGCTGCGCGGGAGGCCGGCCGGAGGCGGAGGAGGCGGCGGAGGAGGAGGCGCTGCTGGCGGCGGCGCGGGCCCGCGGCCCCGCGCGCGCCCCCGGGGAGGCCGACGGGGCGGCCCGGCCCTGCCCGCGGGCCTGCGCGTGCGTGGCCGAGTCCCGGCACAGCGGCTGCGAGGGCCGAGGCCTGCAGGCCGTGCCCCGCGGCTTCCCCGGGGACACCCGGCTCCTGGACCTGAGGCGGAACCGCTTCCGCGTGCTGCCCCGAGCGGCCTTCCCGGGCCTGGGCCACCTGGTGTCGCTGCACCTGCAGCACTGCGGCGTCACGAAGCTGGAGGCGGGCGCCCTGGAGGGGCTGGGCAGCCTCATCTACCTCTACCTCTCCGACAACCGGCTCTCGGGCCTCAGCGCGGCCGCCTTCGAGGGCGCCCCCCGCCTCGGCTACCTGTACCTGGAGCGCAACCGCTTCCGGCAAGTGCCGGGGGCCGCCCTGCGCGCGCTGCCCAGCCTCTTTTCCCTGCACCTGCAGGGCAACGGCCTGGGCGGCCTGGAGCCCGGGGACCTGGCAGGCATGCAAGCCTTGCGCTGGCTCTACCTGAGCAGCAACCGCATCGCCCAGGTGGCCCCCGGGGCAGTTGGTCCGGCTCTCGAGCTGGAGAAGCTGCACCTTGACCGGAACCGACTGCGAGAGGTGCCCACGGGGGCCTTGGAGACGCTGCCTGCCCTCCTGGAGCTACAGCTCTCGGGGAACCCGCTCCAAGCCCTGCCCGATGGGGCCTTCCGGCCTGTGGGCCGCTCACTGCGGCACCTCTTCCTGAACAGCAGTGGCCTGGAGCAGGTGGGCACAGGGCTATCGGGGTGCGGGCGGGCATGCGTTCCCTCAACAACCCCTGCTGCCCCCACAGTGCCAGGCCCGCGACTGGGGGCCTGGTGACCCTGAGATAAGCTGAACACTTACGCCGGCCCCCCAGCGAGCTCAGGGGTGGTGACAGGCCCAGGCGGATTTCGGTGCCACACAGGCCTGCCAGGGAGGGTACTGCCCGCGCAAGGAGGGAGTTGGAACGTGGGTCCGTGGGGTCGTTGTGCACTTTGAGGGGAGGGCTGGAGCCACCAGGAGGATTGGCCCTTCCGGGGCGCGTTCAGGCACAGCAGAAAGAACCATGAACTGGGCCTCCCGGTGCCGTGCAAAGGGCAAGTGCTTTGGGATCTCCACCCTAGCATGGCCCTTTCTGCCTGGGCCACCTTGGGCTCTCCGCGTCCCTTCTGCTGGGGTAGCTCGGGCTACCTCCCGGGCCTAGGGGTGAGGCGGGCCTGGTAGGAGCTCACACCAAGGCCTGGCATCTCCTTGCAGATTTCTCCCGGGGCCTTTGCGGGCCTGGGGCCCGGGCTCCGGAGCCTCTACCTGCAGAAGAACCAGCTGCGGGCCGCGCCCGCCCTGCCCCATCTCAGCCAGCTGGAGCTCATCGACCTCAGCGACAACCCCTTCCACTGCGACTGCCAGCTGCTCCCCCTGCACAGGTGAGCCCCCCCGCCCGCACACCCACCAGCTGCTCTCAGTGGAGCCCCCGCCCTCTGCGCCGGGGCACCGTGTCTGGGCCAGCTGGCAGCTTCGGAGGGGATGTGGTGCCAGAGCCATCTACCCTTCCTGAGGGAGCCAACAGTGCCTGAGGCTTGGGGTGGGCTCGTCTGGGGCCGGATTCCCTCAACAACAAAGTGGGAATGAAATCCCCCAGCCCGGTGGGGTGGAACCTAATAAACACCTGTGGGCAGGTCACTAATCCCATAGGAGAGCGAAAGGAACTCAACTCCTTCTCTGTGATTGACTCTGGGCCCCGTGACTTCTCCGTGCCATTCCCTCATCCATGAGGAGGATGACAGAGACCGTGTCTGCCTCAGAGGGGTTCTTTGTAAAGACTACCTTGTCAGGGCGCCTGGGGGGTTCAGCCGGTTACGTGTCCAACTCCAGCTCAGGTCTCACAGTTTGTGAGTTTGAGCCCCGCACTGGGCTCTGTGCTGACAGCTCAGAGCCTGGAGCCTGCTTCGGATCCTGTGCTGCCCTCTCTCTCTGCCCTTTCCCCACTCGTTCTCCCTCCCTCCCTCTCTCTCTCTCTCTCTCTCTCAAAAATAAACATTAAAAATTTTTTAAAAAAAAGATTACCTTGTCAGCTAGCATATGTAGGTTGATTTGAACAGTGCCTGGAGCACCGTAATTATTACTATTATTATCCCCTTTTTAGAGAGAAGGGATCTGAGGTTTGAAGTGACGCGCTCTGGGTCCCCTAATTGGTGACGGGCTGGGCCAGGATTCCCTCCAGAGTCCACCCTCACTGCCAGGGCCTCGACCTCCTCGGCCACCTCAGGAAGGGTTCAGCACAACCTAACTCTCTCCTCTCCTTAGGTGGCTCACTGGGCTGAACCTGCGGGTGGGGGCCACATGTGCCAGCCCTCCCAGTGCCCGTGGCCAGAGGGTGAAGGCTGCGATGGCTGTCTTTGAAACCTGCCCGGGCTGGGCTGCCAGGAAGGCCAAGCGGACGCCGGCCACCAGGCCCAGTTCCAGGAGCAGCCCCAGGAAGGGGAGACGGCGGAGAGCAGACAAGGTTGGCAGGCAGGCGGGAGGCCTCGGTTGGGTGGGTCAGGTTCCAAAGCCCCCAGGGTAGCAGGGGTCTGACTTCTCTTGGTCCTAATTCATGTGGTTCCAGACCTGGGCAATGACCCTGCTGTTTCCATTCGGTCATATCTGTCCCGCTCCTCAGCTCCCCGCAGCGGGTGGGCCCAGGTGGCTTTGTAGGGAAACGACCACAAAGTTTCACCCTGTGGGACATTGGCCTTTCTGCTAAGCCACAGAATACCTGGCCCCAACGTGTTCCTAAAAGTAATGCCACGGTCACCATATTTGCTGGATCATTGTTGACCCCACAGCTTCCTGACCTCAAGGTCGCCGCTGGGACAGAAAGAGCAGGAGCGCAGGTGCTGTCGCGGCCTCCCACTGCTCGGCAGCCACGGCTGGACCCCACTTGGTGTCGTTCCATCACCAGCCTGACATTTATGCTCACATCCTCGAGCCCTTGGTCGTAGCCAAATTGTGCAGCACGTCAGAGAAGGGAGAGCAGGGTCCTGCGCCCTTGCCTGCGGGCACCGCTGCTGTGTGGGCAGGGTGCGACGGCGGCTCCAGGGGGGAGGCCAGGCCTAAGAGGGAAAATGAGAAAAGTGCGCCCTGCTGAGGTGAAGGCTCCCCCTGCCTCTGGACCCGCACCGGGAGGATGTGGGGCGCCTGGGGGCCATTAGAAGGTATATTAGCTCCCAGGGGCTGCTGTAAAAAAGTACTGCACGCTGGGCCGCTTAGGACAGGACATGTTTGTCTGTTCCGGGGGATTCGAAGTCCGAGATGAGGGTGTCGTCAATGGGGCTGCGCTCCCTCTGAAGGCTGCAGGGGAGATCCTCCTGTGCCCCTTCCAGCCTCTGGCAGCCCCAGGCATTCGCCGGCGTGTTGCCGCACAACGCGGTCTCTGCCCGAGTTCATACAGCACCTCCCCGCGTCCCTTCACATCTTCCTGCTAGACCCGAGTCCACGTCCCCTTTTTCATCCGGCAGGAGTCATACTGGATTCGGACCCACCCTAATGACCTTGTCCTAACTTGATTATCTCTGTGAAGACCCTATTTCTAAGGGAGGTCTGGCTCTGAGGTACATCTTCTTTGGTGGTGGTGGGGGGGGAGTGTACACAATTGCTAAGTGCTCCTTGCGAGGTAGGCTGGGAAGAAGGAACCCCAAGCTGGAGGTGAGCTATTGTGCCTTGGAGATCAGGTCTGGAATTCGCGTCGACAGTGGCACTCCTCTCAGCTGACACTTGCGTGGCGCCGACTTCCTGCTAGTGGTCAGACTTCCTGCTAGTGGTCAGCAGCGGTGCTCCCTCCCCACGGCAGCCCCGGGGGCGGGGTGGAGCACGGTGGTGGGGCGGGGGGAGGCCGAGCTTGGCTCTGTCAGGTCCAGCTGCAGGCCTGGGCTTTAGTGAGAAGCGAAGACCCCGCAGCCCTGACTCCCTATCCCTGCATCCCAGCTGCGGCAGGAATTGGCATACTTGAGACTGTCCCGTTCCTCCACCCTTTCGGACGTGGAGATACCCACCAGACGCTAGCCCTGGAGTTACACAGGTCTTTCATTTTTATTCTGTTGAAAGTGGCAGTTTCCCCCCAGGAATACAAAGGAATTCAAAGATAAGGGCCCCGGGATGCTTGGCTGGCTCAGGTGGCAGAGAATAGGATTCTTCACCTTGTTTCTATGTTGGGTGTGGAGCCTCCTAAAAAAAGGGGAAGGGGGTGGCAAGAGAAGGCCCCATGACCTCAAGGGTCACACAGGGCCCTGACCCCCGTTCCATGTGGGGCGTGTTCACCTCACCGATGGCCATGGCTGGACCATGCGTGCCTCGCTCTCTTCTGAGGCCCCAACCTCTAAGTGTGATGTCTGGCATGTGGAAGATGCTTCAGAAAAGATGCTGAATGAACGAATGAATGAATGAACGAATGAATGAGTACTGGCCGTAACATAGCAGACCACCCTGGTTTTAAGCCCACTGCGGTCATTTTACTGTTGTGAATTTAAGCAACCAAGTTACCGTGATAAGCCGCCTCCTCACCCATAAAATGAAGCCGTGAAGACGAACTAAGCTGTGTAAAGGTGTCTAAGCCGCCGCCTAAGGCTGTTACAAACGGCGGTTTCCTTGCTGCCCGCACCCCTCGAGCAGAGCCGTGTCCAGACTGGTCGACGGTAAAGGGGGTGCGTGCGTTTGCACCTGGTCTAGTCCGTAGCACAGGGTGGGGAAGGGGTGCTTTAGGAGGATCTCCCAGCCAGCGGCCCCCCTCCTCCCCCCGCACTGGACTCCCAAGACCACCAGTTCCCTCCAAGGGCAACTGAGGTGCAAAGCTGGCCCAGTGCCCGCCCGGAGTGATAACATCCCAGAGGCCAACACCTCCATCCGGAACGGACGAGCTAGATCTTTAGGCCCCAGCGACACAAGTTACGTTCGTTCTCGTGCCACGCCCTCACTGGGGCTAAGTCAGTACCAGGCCGTGGGGCCGACAAGGCACAGGCCCGGCCTCTGGGGAATCCTGCACGGGAGGAATGTTAGAAATGTAAAGGACCATCCAGCATGTGGTTGCTATGGAGACGTGGCGCTCAAAAGATGACAGGCAACCTTTCTTCATCGTCCTCCCGTGTGAAGCCAGACTTCATAACTGATGCCGGGAGGGTCCGTGTCACAACACACTCCGCTCTAAGAAACAAGTCTGACAAGTGACCTCTGGAAGGCCGGGTGGCCGGTTGAGGGCAGGAATGGCAGCCAGACTTGTCCTCCGCCCCTGCCATCCTGATTGGGGCTCCTGTAGGCATCACTTCTTCATCCAGGAAGGAGCTCAAGGTTACAATCCCGTATGGTCCAGTTTTCCTGGAAGCTCTAGTCAGAGCTGGACCCGGGCTGAGGAGCTCGCTTCCGCTGGGACCATGACCCTGCGAGGCCTCCGGGGGCACACAGCAGAGCCCATGTGCATACCCGGGCTGCCTTCCTCCCCGGGGTCTAAGGCCACCGAGCCATCACTGCCCAGGTCTGCGGTGTGAGTAAAGCAGGGGAGGGCATGGCCCCTCTGTCCTTGATCTTCACCAGGTCCCAAATCTAGTCACTGTCCAGGGAATGCAGGTTGCACTGACAGGCCACTTTCTGGGCCTGGTTTCTACACCAGGTGGGGCTTCCTAGTGCCTTTAGCAAAGGAGTCAGGATCAAATTCTCTGGAAGAAATGACTGGAAATCAGCTCCACTTGGGCTGGTCACCCCACCTCTGGGGAGCCCCAAACAGCCCAGGCCCTGTGCAAATGCACGGCCAGCACCCCATCCAGCAAGCCCAGGCGGCGGCAGCCTGACAGACTGGCTCAGAGGCGGCAGCTGGCCGAGCACAGGAACCCCCGTCTCCACCCAGACAGGAAACGAAGGTCAGCTGCCTCCACCTTCCGTTCCACAGAGTTACTGGAGAGACCGAGAGAGGGGACCGTTTCCGAGGAGGCCAACTGGGAAAAATAAAAGCAACTGAAATTTGGGCAGATGCTAGGTGAATTCCTAGAATGTGATTGCAGAGAGGAGCATGGACAGTAAAGGACAGCGAGCCAGGAAGCGTGTCCTGTTACCCTTCTCTCCCTTCCTCCAGGGGCTCCCTGAAGGCCACCTCGGCCAGCAGGGCTGCCCACTGTCCCGAGACTCTCTCCCTATTAACCGGGGAGAAGAGAACAGGTCCCAGCCGAGCCGGGCTCGGAGCAGGTCACACAGGGCTCTGGCGGCTGCCTCCCTTCCAGCTGTGGCCTCCTGGCCTTCCTGCCGCCTCTGCAGCCCCTCCTCCAGCTCCCTGAGTGGCACGGGGGCCTGTGTGGCCCTCCCCTCCCCAGGTCCCTGCCTGCCCCCTCCCCCCCGCCCTGGGAGCAGGCTCCACCTCTATACTGTTCTGTTTGGGAAACGGGGGTCAGTACTCATGCCAGCAGCGAAAACAGGTCAAGACCACCCCACAAGTCACCAAAACTTGCATCCTGGTCACTGCTTCTTAGCTGCCAGCGCTGGGTGCCTGCACAGGGCTCCCTGACCTCCCTAGGGTGCCAACCCCAGAGGTGAGGGGCTGCTTCACGTGGCTTTCAGGCACCTGGCACCACCCACCACCACCCTGCAACGGCCTCCCCCTCAGAGAGCTGCTCTGGGCCTTTATTACAGGATTTGCTCAGACACACACGCACCCGTCACTGACTTGTCCTCCAGTGTGACGGAGAGGGGGGCAGCCCCGTACCCCGGCAGCTGAGGGCTGTGGTGGGTGTGGAGGGAGGTTATAGTAAGAGTTTCAGGAACTCTAGCTGGAGGAGATGCGAGATAAACATGGGGGCCTCGCCAGGGAGGAGGACAGAGGTCCTTGGGGTCCAGCACCTGGCAGAACTTATGCAAAGAAGGCTCATTCTCCCAACTAAAGTGGGGTGAGGGGCAGTAGCAACAAAGAAGCCCCGGGCTGGCAGTGGGGAAGGCTCAGTCGTCTGTCTCCTGTTTGATGTTCTCGATGGGAACAGGCAGCTCTGGACCCGGGGCTTTGTCAGCTGTGGCCGTGTCTAGATGCTCTTCCTTCACGCGCACAGCAATGACTAAAGAGGAAGGGAGGTGGGGAGGGCGGGGAGAACACAGTGAGTGTGCGTGAAACTCCGGAAGGGCGGGGGGCTCAGGCTCTGGCTCCCTATGAAGGGGGGCCCTCAGGATGTGGCGGGGAGGCGGGAACGGCGCCTTCCCCCTGTGGGGCGGGCCGCAGAGATGGAGAGAGCCCGGCTGGAGGTGTGCGGCTCCGTTCAGAGTCGGGGGTGGGTGTTTGGGAAGCTCTCCAGGCCCAGTTGTCCAAGACGGACTGCTTGGTGCCCAGAGAAGTCCCTTCACACTTGACTCTCCTCTTCTGTGCCCAGGTGGGGAAGGAGAAGGGCCGCCTCTGAGCACTGGCGCAGGCCGGCCCTGCCTGGATCCCGCCCGGGAGGCTCTTACTCTCTTCAGGAACAGGCTCCGATGAGATCTTCTCGGCGGCCTGCAGGTCGTCCTCCAGCAGGGGCTTCTTGGACCCCTGTCTGAGGGGCCGGGTCTTGGTCGGTGGTATTCTTTTCCCTTTGAATAAAAACAGAATTAAACCCAGCACAAGGCGGTATCCACGTGCGGCTTGAAGGCTGGGCGTCAGCCGGTGGTGAGCAGGGACACCAGAAGAGCCAGCTTGGGGGAACTGAGGGCCCGAGGGCCTGAAGGCCGATGTCGCCCCTCAGGGCTGTGCGCCTGAGGCCCGGGGAGGTTGTCTCCAGTATGCGGTTACCACTGCCCCGTCCTGCCTGCGGAGCTTCCCTCTTCCGGTCCCTCCTTTCTTCACCTGTGAAGTGACCTTCCCAGCCCCACTGCTGTGAACAGTAAAGGGTCTTCCCACGTGATCAAGCCCAAACCCTCATTCGACCTTAATCCCACCCAGAGACCACCGCCCGCCGCCATCTGTTTCCTCCTTCGCCTGTTTCTGGACAACCTCTTCTGTGTACGGTGCCACATCGTGAAGACGACCTCACGGCCACACGCCCGTGGCTCAGAAGGATGGCTTTACCTTCTCTCCTCCCTGCCCCTCTCCACCTGCTGTCCCCTCAATTGGAGCCCACATAGGGCTCGGGATCTGTTAAGAGTGGGGCCCCACCTCAGGAAATGATGCCAAAGTTCAGTGGCTGCCCCTCGCTCTCATCCCTGGGTGTCACAAGGGAAGGAGGACAGGCTTGGGGAGAAACTGCCACCCATACCTCGTACTTTCAAACAGCCAACGGGGTCGTGGCAACTCTGACCACAGGGCAGCAGAGCTCGGGATCCTTCCCCCTTTTCTCGCTTGTAATTACAATCTCTTGCCTTTTATCCTCGCCGTCCTGACCACTGTCAGAGACTGAAGACTCCCTATTTGTCCTTGGGTCCCTTAAGACATAGGCTGACAGGCATGCTGGGGCCAAAGGGCAAGGAAGGGGAGATGCAGGGAGCAAGAAGAGCTAAGTGGTGACTCCCGCTCTGCGTCCACACCAGCCCCGAGTGCTTGAGTGCATCACTTACTCTTCTTCCCAAACTGTTTCTTTTTCTTCTTCGTGGCCTCTTTGGCCTTCAGAGGTGTGCTCGGCTCTGTTGTTGAAAGATGAGGGTAAGGGGTAAGAGGAGAATTCTAAGAGAACGAGGTATAGGCACATCCCACCCTCACCAGCCTCCCCTACACACGGGACACCCCAAGAAGGAAAGCCCAAGTTGGGCAATGAGAATGGGGGAAGGAGGCCACGGGGAGGGACTGGAGAGCAGCTGTCCCTTCTTCCCACCCTCGTCACCAGGGCTGCTCCGAGGGACCTGAGTGGTTTACCTGGGTGCACAAAGGCACGAGCATATGACAGGGTGGGCAAGATCAAGGAAGGCGCTCTGCAGGCCAGAGGGAGAGGGAGACAGAGAAGTCAGGAGCAGGAGGAGGGGGACACAAGGGCCACTCTTTACTTAGAAGTGGTCCAGGAGACGTCTCGATCTCATGCCAAAGAATGAGGTAGGCATGGGGCAGGGGGGGTGGTTGGCAGGAAGGAAAAAGGAGAGCAAAGTCAAGAGTCTCCTGCGGCCGCGAGAACCCAGACCTGCGGCCACTGGCGGCTGGAGCTGGTAGCCGGTGAGCTCACACCAGCCGACGGGGTAGATGTCCGGGGACTCACAGTCCACCCACTGGTCGTACTCGCTGTCCCAGCCGTCAAAGTGGATGCTGAGGAGCCTGTGCACCACCCGCCTCACTGTGGCCACACAGATGAGGCGGGGCTCCATCAGGTCCACGGCCTCCAGCTTCATGCCCACCTTGAAGCCGTGGTTGGGGCAGTCCTAGGGACGAGGAAGCAGCAGTGACCACGGCGGCCAGCTCCCTGCCCCGGTGGGGCACAACTGGGGAGAGGCAATAATGGGACGGGTGCGCCTGTGGGGAAGGGTCCCTTGACAGTGATGCTGCTGCCCTCTGCTCCCAAGCACCAGCCCCTCTGGGAAAGGGACCAGCTCGACTGTTCGGCAGCATGCCTATGGCAGAGTTTGCGACTTCTCGCCGCAAGTGGCTGGTCTCCGCAGTACTGACTCAAGGGAAGAGAAGGGGGTTGGAATGAACTCTCCTGACAGCAGGCGGGGCCGCCCCAGGCCCCGTGCTTCCTCAGTCGACTCACCATGTTAAAGAGTCTCGATGGAGCTGCTTTTGACTTGGTCTTCTCCAAGTAGGTGTCCCAGCTGAAAGTCTGCGACTCGTAGCCTGGAGAAGCAGAAAGTGTGGATGTGGAGGGAAAGGAGGGGAGGCAGGAGGGAGTACAGGAAAGGCGCACATGCCAAAGGGGCACCTGCATCTGGATCAGGACCCAGCCTGGAGTCTCCCCAGCAGCCCCTTCTCTCCTTCCCAGGCTGATACCTGCTCTAGGACCATGATCCTGTTGTACAGGCTGTTCACTGCCCAAAGGAACAGGTTGGAGCTCTGCTCACCAAGCCACACATTAGTCATGGAGCCCAGTCCGCCCAGTTTAAGGGCTGGTGGTGTTGGCCTTGGGTGGCCAAGTCTCAGACACTTCCAATCCACTCTGAGACTCCACGCCCCAGGGTCTGTCTTCGCCAGGAGTCTGGGCCTGTGGCCACACTCTGCCCTTTCTGACTATAAAGCCAGTCTTACCTTTAGGTGGTGTGAGCTCAATGTCATTCTTTTGGCAGAAGGTAGCTGGGAAGATGGCGTGGGAAGAGGCATGGTAACAGAACCAGTCTGAGCCATCTGTGGAGGGCCCCCCATCCACACAGATCATGAGGTAGCCGTCCAGGAGAACCTAGCAGGTGGGGTGGGGAGAAGGCAGATACCATGGTATCATGAACTGTACCCCCCCATCCGAGGGGAAGGTGGCTAGAGAGCCGACGGATCAGCTCCGTGTGCTGAGAGCTAGATCTCAGCTTCCCAGAGCTTCTGCTTCAGGGCACTCAGTGCCCCTGGAACCCATACATGTGAGATTATTTACCTTCCTCACTGGACAGCAAATGCTGGTCCCGCAGGGACTATATCTGGCAAATTCAGTGGTGAGCACACGGGCCCAGCCTGGAGAAGACTGGCTGGCTGGGCAAACCAGCATGTCCCCAGGGCCCATTTGCTCCTCAGGCTGCAGCAATAATGTATGGGGTGCAGCCAAGTCAGCATGGCTATGGGTCCTGGCTAGGCTAGCCCTCAGAGGAGAGGACATGCGGCAGTAGAAAGGCCTCCAGGGAGGCGGACAGGGCAGGGTCTACATCTGACACAGGACCAGGATCAGGCCAGGTGTTCAATAAGCGCCTGTCCAATGTGCCTCGGACCCAACAGGAAAGCAGATTTTGAACAAGGAGCAGAGAAGCCACCTCCTCACAGAAGTCCAGTACCCCAGGAGCGGCCGGAGTGGGGAAGGTGTGCAGAGCTCAGTGCCACCTTGATGGCTTCAGAAAGCCACACTAGAGGCTGTAGGGTCAGGCCCAGGCTCACCTTGCAGATGGTTGCCACGCAGATGTTGCCCAGATTCAGGGGGTCAATGGCTTCCAGTTTCATCCCCTCTTCAAACCAACCACCTTCTGTGTAGACAGCTCGAACCTTAAAGGAACGGAGCAGCTGGGGAATCTCTGGGCAGCCCAGGTGGAGGGTAGGGGAGCAGGCCTCACCTGCTATAGGCTTGGGAAGGACACGGGGAAGGAAAGGAACATCCCAGGGTCCCAAGGCCTGGAATTACCCTACGGCCAAGAAGAAAAGTGTCCAAGGCCTGTGCCTCACCTTCTTGAACAGGTAAGGAACAGCATCACAGTAGATTTTCCGGAAGGTGGGATGGTGGGCCATGTCGCTGCGCCTCTCTTTTGGGGAGATGGCAGGGGGAGGCAAGGGAGAGAAGGGAGTTGGAAGCTGCTAACAGGGCCATTTTCATACTACCCCCAGAAATGGGGCGATTGCCCTGCATATGCTCTAACCTATATCTTTGCACCCCCTACCTGTCTACCCCCACCCCAGACCAGAAGACAGAAAACATCAGAAGCTCTCTGTAGGGAGATCTGAAGCCTTCAGATCCCGATGCTTCCCACATCATGTGGGAGAGGTTGGGGTCTGCAGCTAGGTGCAAATCGATCTTACCACTTACAAGCTGAGTGACCTTGGTCAAATCACCCAACCTCTCTGGACCTTGTTATCACCATCTACAGGGTGGAGATGATCACCTCTACCACAGACGGTTGTTGTGGGATACAGAGATGCTCCCACTCAGGCCCTGGGGCAGCAGAACCTGGGGTCACACTGGCCTGGGGCTCTGCTAACCTGAAAGCTTGATGCCGTGGCCAACGCGCCGTGACCAGCCCACTGGGTGGATCAGGGGGCTCCACATGTGGCACCAGAAGTCGTCATCACTGTCGCCATCCTCATAGAGGAGCCGCAAGCGACCCCCGATTACTGTGTCCACCACGGCCATGCGGGTCCGTGACACCTGGGCCTTGTCCACCACCTCCAGCCGCATGCCTTGCCGAAACGGGTACTTCATGCTCTCCACCATCTGCAGCGTCAGAACACAGGCCTGCTGTGGTATTGGGGACCCTCCCACCAACCTTCCTGTTCTGTCTCTTAAGAGTAACCAGAGAACAGGGAAGGTATGTGAGAACCACACCCAACGCTAAGTCAAGGAAGTGAACAGATGAGCCTTCCCTTCCTGCCAAGTGCAACCCTTGTGGGACAGGATCGCCCAATCGGAACCCCCAGTCCCCCAGGAGGATACTGAGGGACAGCACACAGCTGACAACGTATGCACCAAAATGCCAGCAAGTCAGTATGATGGGAATTACAAGACCCATTTCAGACTAAAGAAAGAGGTACCCCAGAGGGCTCAAGTGACTTGCCCCACTCACCCAGAGCCATTGGTGCCACAGCTGGGCCTTGAAACTGGTCCTAGGGTCCAGCCTTGTGCTCCTTCCCACGCCCCCCCCCCCACCTCCCAGCGGATGGCACATATTACACTGTGTCCGGAGGGCTGACTCCCCCAGTGCCTCCAAATGTCAAATTATAGCTCTGAATCCCATGGGTTGCAGCTTTGAACGGCTTTCCTACTCTGACCCAGCAAGGTACAGGGACCAAAACGCCCACAAACTGTCCTACAGCCCTGATGGCAGGCCACAAATGAGGTGTAGGGGGTTCACTGCGACTTCAGTGCTGGCCTGCCTGGGGCAGGGAAATGGGACCAGTGAGCTCCGTAGGGCTTTTCCAGCCCAAGGGAAAACCAGCCCCACCCAGCCTAGGCCTGGTAAGGGCTGAGCAGTGCGATTTCAAAGCCCACCAGGAGGGGGAGCACCTCAGAGGTCACAAAGCAGCCACCAGGAAAAGTGGACACCGAGTCCTACACCACAGACCCTTCAGCCCTCAGCTCAAGGCCTGGAACAACTCCAGACCACTGCCAGACTGGCTCATTTAGTAGAGAGACTCAGGGTGAGGCCTAGGTTGGGGTCCCTGGGCCTCCTCCCCCTCCTAGCCCTTCCTGACATTCCTTTCTTATGCACACACCCAGTGTAGCCCACAGCCCAGTACCACCTAAGTGCCCCTTTTGGTTAGTGACACTCAGAACTTGAGCCCAGTAGGGGCAGAAGCCGGGTTTGGTAGGATTCATTTCTACCTCCTCAGGTCCACGAACACAACTAGGCACAGAGTTAGTGCTCAGTTAATGTTTTTTCTCGCCTGACAAACACATGTAACACACCTGACCTTGGCTGGGTGGGTCTTTCATTCAAGACCCTGTAGTCAGCATTTCATTTAAACATTGTACTCGGCCCGTATCACATTTCGGGCATCCACGGAACTGGACCGGATGTGGATTAGAGCTTCCTTCACAAACACGCCCCCTTTATCCTCCCTGCCCCCAATCCTCAGAGGCAGCTGCTTCCGTATCCATTGCAGGACTGGGTACGTGACACCTAGTCACTGCACACTTGCTGACCAGTTCACACAGCACCATGCTCTGCCACTGAGAATCAACCCATCTAATTTAAGTAGAGAACAGGCCACCTGGATGACGCTAGTGGCCTGCACCACTCACAATCACCTGCCTGCCCCCAGACAAGGGCCAGCTGAGTGAATGCTCGTTTGCAAATGCTGAATCTGTCAACCGTGCAAGGCATTCTGAGAAGCACTGGAAACAAAGCTCATGGTTTTGTTGGAAAGGGAGTATGAAAAGATAAATGAGCAAAATACAGAGCAATAAAGAGCAAATGGATGGTACCCAACAAGGTCAAATAAAGGAAAAAAATCAGTTCTACTTTAGGGAAAAAAGCCAGCGAACACTTCCTTGAGGTGCTGGAACCATTCCTTACCAAAGGCCCACTCTCCACCAGCTGGGGGTGGCAACCTCTTCACCAGGCGTCCGGTGCCTTGGATGAGATGGGCCCAACTTCTATTCCATCCCCGTTTTCAACTGTTGGCTTCTATTCCACCCACACCCTACTCGTTGGGGTAGAATTCAGATGCCTTTTCTCCCTGAAGCCTTCTTTGATACAAGGCCAGTTCAGCCATGTGTCCCCCTGCTGGCTGCTGTGAAGCGCGCCTGTGAGCACCCGACCAGGAGCCCTGAGAGGCAGCCTGAGCCCCCAATGTGAGCAAGCTCAATTTTTAAAAATTAAAATCAAAAGCCACAGGGATGATTTGGAGGCACACCTCTGGATCAGAACGAAGGCCATTTATAATTATTCCTGTGCTTAGGGGTGCCTGGCTGGCTCAGTCGACGGAGCATGTGACTCTGGATCTCAGGGTTGTGAGTTCGAACCTCACGTTAGGTATAGAGATGACTTAAATAAACTTTATATATATATATATATATATATATATATATATGTAGTTATTTCTGTGCTTGACTTTGTTTCCTCTGTCAGACAGGTGAATCCTAAATACAGGGTCTATATTCTCACAGTTCCTTGTATACATGTACTTAATAAAATCCATGCAATGAATGTTCCTGAAAAATGCTATGCGCAAAGGTAAGTATCTGGAGGAGCAAACAGGAGACAAAGCAATGTGACCATCGTGGCTGGATCACGGTGTGGATCAGGGAGGAGGCTAACACTAAGCCAGTAGGGGAGACAGCAACCAACAACCTTCCCTGAGACACGGGAAGCTGGGGGAGGCGCCGGGAGGGCTCGGTTGGTTAAAGCATCTGCTTTCAGCTCAGGTCATGATCTCACGGTTCGTGGGTTCTGCTCAGAGCCTGGAGCCTGCTTCAGATTCTGTGTCCCCCCTCTCTCTGCCCCTCCCCAGCTCACATAAATAAACATTAAAAAAATTAAAGCAACAACAACAAAAAAAGAAACATGAAGCTGCTAAAAACTGTCAAGCAAGGGCATCTTTGGGAAAATACTCCAGTGAGTAGCCTGGACAGAGAAAACGGGAGAGGGGCAGGAAGGAGATCACTTAGGAGACCCCAAGGGCTTACTGCCAGACCTTGATATGGAAATCCACAGGAAGTGTCCTGGAGCCCACCAACCGCTTCATGAGGTACCCCTTCCAGTCGGTGAACTTGGCATGGATGGCTGTGGAGACACAGCAGAATCCTGGTTACACAGCCTGACTACACTCCCGCCAACAGGGGTGTCAGGGCAACGGATTCCTGCCTCTTCTGGCCCCAGCGACCGCACTTTAGAACCTGCTGTGCCACGGGTCTGCCCCAGGGCCTCTGGGACTGGGGAGGACAGAAAGCGGGCAGGCCAGGGAGTTCTGCTCTGGTCTAACCTAAGACAAGAGGTGCCCCCTTCTACCATGGGCTCTGCAGGGAAGGTTCTCCTCAACTCACTGCGCGGGGGAACCAGGATCTTGCTGTTGACGGCACACCAGCCAATGGGGTGGACATCCACTGTTCCCAGGTTGCACCAGAAGTCATGGCTGGCGTCATTCTCAAAGCCTTCATACCGCAGCAGCACCCGGTACCCTGGAAGAAGGGAAGGGCACCAGTGAGGGAGGGTGAGAAAGGTATATTCTCAGGCCTTCCCCCTTCTCCAGCCTAAACTGACTCATATTCCAAGAACTCCTTCCAGGCAAGTGGAGTCCCTGTTGTCCACAACGGTCACAGCCAAAACAAACCCATGCCACATGCTGGGAAGGCAGGATGGCACCGCACTGAGAGTTAGTTTTTTTATAGCCTGCCTGTCCCTGGAAAAAACCTTTAAAGGGGGAGTTTCCAAACTTGCCATGCTCTGTGGCCTCCTGGAAGCCAGGGAAGGTGGGTGAATCCCAAGAAGGGAGGCAGAAACTCCCGTTTCTTGTTTGTTTGATGAAGCCAACCTCAGCTTGCAACACTGCCCACCCGTGTGGGGACGTCACTCTCCAAACCCAGACCCCGCCTTGGCCAGAGGAATACCCACCCGCGGCCTGGATGACAGAGGCGATCCAGTACACCCGGCTGGGGAGCACGGCGTCGCTATTGAGCACCTCCACTTTCATCCCCTTCATCACGTCCTCCCATTGGTCATAGAGTGGGACCTGTGTGGGCACAAGAGCATTCGGGGGGACAGTGAGCTGCCTGAGCAGACAGGGAAGAGTGGCTGGCCTCATGGGTCATTGCGTCCTTCTCTGCCCCTCAACTTCTCACATCACTCACTGTCACCCCAAGCCAGGCATGGGACTAGGGATGAAGTGATGAGCAAGATGGTCCACTCTCCTTGAAGAGCTGAGTCAGGACACGGGGTGGGGAGGTAGGGGCGATGGGATGGGAGGGAGAGGAGGGTGGGGAGAGCCGATGCAGTGGTCACACATCTGGAGTCAGTCAGCCCCAAGTGCTGATCTTTACAGGACCGTCTCCTCACTGTACCATCCTGGGCACGGCACACCTGTGCCAGTTTGGGTGCCAGTAATGACATCTAACACCTCCTAGTGTTGCCACATGCCAGGCACTGTCCTTGGCACAAATACCACCTCTTTCAGTTCACACTCAAGCCTGGCCAATAGTGTCTCAGCTGTCACCATGCCAGCTCTCAGAGCTGTCTACCCACATACGATTTCTGGCACATTCTTTCTCTACCTCTCCAACCAGTCTTCTCCCCTTCCGATGCTCTCCATCAGCAGCGGACCATTTTTGCTGGCCTTTCCCCAATATCTAAACCTCACTTTGAACCAACAGCACCTTGAATCTCCTTTGGAGAAATTCACCCTTTTTTTCATTCTCAGCCCTGGCTTAAGCTAATTGGAGTATCCCATCCCACCTCTCTGGCCAGAGAGTGGGGTCTGTCACAGAACCTAGAGATGGTTTTGCTATCCAGGCACAAAGGAGCTGGCCTGGCAGAGCTTATTGAATCCGGTGTGTTGAGTGCAAGTGTGACGGGATTTCCTTGAAGTGAAAACTCAGGGCAAAAGAGCTTCCCACTAAGGAAGGTGTGCGCCTTCAACAGAACTCGGACTAGAGTGAGACATTCTGACTGTCCGTGTCCATGGCACTCCTCAGAGTCTGGTGGCTGCTAGGATGGGACTCTGGTCAGAGGATTCCAAGAGTCAAGAGACCTCCTCCTGGACTTCCTGGCTGTTAGCAAATTGGCTTGAAAGGCCAACCGAGAGCGCTGCTCTAGGCGGCTCCCTGGCCTGCAGACTGCCACACGCTGCACATGCTGCCTGTGCTTCCACTCCAGGCCTAGCCCCCCGCCCCCTCCCGGGCTCAATCTTCTGGGGCTTCTCTGTGCTGAAATGGGCTCCAGGAGGCAGCCACATCTGCCCCCCAGGAACGTGGGGGCTCAGCTCAGTCCAGAAGCACCAAGCTTTCAGAGGGAAAACACGAACACTGGGGAAGAAAGAAGGAAAGGATTTCTAGCACAAAGTTCCATTACATGAACAAGCAGAGTGAGGACCTCAGAGAGGGAGCACGGTGCTTGAGGGCCTCAGGGAGGGTTTGTGGGAGAACTCTGGAAAAAAAAAAAAAAAAGGTGAACAGAAAGGGAAACCGGAGCGAGTGGCAAAGCTGGACTGCGCCCACCCAGACCTCACCACTGTTCTCTCCCTGGTGCCAGTGCCCAGCTTGGAACGCTTGTGAGGCTGGTGGGTAAGATGGGTGGCGGGCACCCGAGTTCCCGGCTCCCCCCCACCCCCCGCCCCCATCTCCAGGGCACTCACGTGCTTAAAACAGCTGACAGGAGCAGCTTTGTAACTGTGCTCCTTCAGGAACTTCCCCCAGTCGAAACCCAAGACCAGCGCTGCGGAGCAGAAAGAGGAAGTGTTGGAGTCAGCAGCCCTGTTAGGAACCTGGCGCCCAGGAGCCTGTAGAAGCAGGTCCTTCCCCACCCGGGCAGCCCCATACCTGCCCCACCAGTGGCCATCAGAACGGGGCTGGACCTTATCCAAAGGGTGACAGACTCTCAGGAGTGGAGGAAACATTCAGGGAAAATGTCTGATCCTTCTTCCCCGGAAAAGACAAGGAAATTCACAGACCTTTGGGCTTAAATTCTTTAGACCTCCCTCAACCTCTCATTGGTCACAGCCAGGCGGAATGGGTGGGAGGGGCACACACCTAGGCCCCTCCAGCCCTCCTGTGAGTGTAGAGCTCAACTACAGCCAGAAGCAGACCACCTAGAGCCGAGGTGCTTATTGCCTGCATGCTCAGAAACTGCTGTGCCCACTCAGAGAGAAAGGTTACTTCCCTCATCCCACCACCCCTCTCCAAACCAGACAGGGGTCCCCACTGCCCACGGGACACAGAAGCCATAGGGCTAAGAGCAATACAATACAAAAGAAAAGCACCTAATTCTCGGCTTCTGAACTATCAAGAGCAGAGATCCTGGCATTTCAGAAGGGACTAAAGGGATTTTTGGGGGTAGTCTGCACAGTCCCTACCAAATAGGGAAGGTGCAGTCTCCAGGGAGCCTGGGGCAGGGCACTCTGTAGCTGCCCATCTTATCCATTTCCGGTTCCTAGGCAAAGCCAGCCCAGGCCTGGCACCCCATTCCCACCCCCTCGGCAAGCTTCTGAGCACCAGTGTTCTGCTGTCTTACCATCTTGCCCTGTCGGCGTCCCATCTGCCAGCTGTCCTGTCCCCTGGGAGTGGAGGAAGGCTCCAATTTTGGCAGACCAGGCTGCCTTGTGCAGGACTTTGGCTTTCTTGGTAGGTGGTTTTCCCTGGAGGGAGGAGAGCGTGTGTGGAGCCTAATGGCTGGATGTGGACTGCCTAGGTTTAAATCCTGGGACTCAAGTCACTCAACTTCTTCAGTTTATTCATGTGTAAATCAAGTGCATAACAATAACAATGCTTGGCTCGGTGGGGGGAGTTGCAAGGATGAGAGTCAGCCATTGTTCAGCTGGAGAGGGATGGGTCACAGGAGCTACAGGGCAGGGAGGGACACTAGTTCTATCTTTTCTGTCTTTTAAGCCTTTGTTAACTCCAGGGACTTCTAGTGGCTTCAACTCTCAGCCATCTCCTTTGTCAGGTGCTCCCACAGATTCATGGCAGACAGTGGGCTTCAGAGAGGTCCAGGAGGCAACATTGTGTACACATACGGGAATGTTCTAGAGCAGGTCTGTGGCTTTCATCAGATGCTCCACGGGGGCCTCTCCAAAAGTGAAAGGCCAACTAATCTGGTCTCCAGTTTGTAACTTAAGCACTGATCAGAAAGGGCCAGAGAATTTATTTAAAAAGATCAGTGAAGTAAAAATGTGAGTTTAAATTCCACACAGACCTGGGGAAAAGTCCTGGCTCTTCAATTTGTACTTCTTTGAGTAAGTTACTAAAAATTTTTGAGCCTTTAAAATAGGAATTTAAGGGGCGCCTTTGTGGTCAGTTGGTTGAATGTCTAACACTTGATTTCGGCTCAGGCCATGATCTCACAGTTTGTGAGATCGAGCCCTGCGCTAGGAACCTGCTTGGGATTCTCTCTCCCTTACCCTCTCTGCCCCTCCCCGACTGGCTTGCTTGCTTATGCTTTCTCAAAATAAATAAATAAACATTAAAAAAAAGATTTAATAGGGGCGTCTGGGTATCAGTCGGTTAAGTGTCTGACTTTGGTTCTATGTTGGCAGCGTGGAGTCTGCTTCGGAGTCTGTCTCCCTCCCTCTGCCCCTTCCCCACTTGCACTCTGTCTCTGTCTCTCAAAAATAAATAAACGTTAAAAAATAATATAATGGGAATTTTTAAAAAATAATAAAAAATAAAATAGGAATTTAAGGTGCATCTGGCTGGCTCAGTCAGTAGAGAGTGCCACTCTTGGTCTTGGGGTTGTGATTTCAAGCCCCATGTTGGGTGTACGGATTTTTCTAGAAAAAAAATCTTAATAAAATAAAATAAAATTTGAATTTTTAAAAATTCATTAAGAAATTTTTTTAATGTTTATTTATTTTTGATAGACAGAACACAAGGTGGGGAGGAGAAGAGAGAGGGGAGACAAAGAATCCAAAGCCGGTTCCAGGCTCTGAGCTGTCAGCACAGAGCCCAATGCGGGGCTTAAACCCACAACAGTGAGATCATGACCTGAGCCGAAGTCGGCCGCTCAACGGACTGACCCACCCAGGTGCCCCTAAAAATTCATTTTTAAGAGATCCCTGGTTGGTTGGATTCAGTCCCAAATGCTTAGCAAGTATTCCTGAATTGTAGCTATTAACAGTACTATTTATTAACTCACTGAGGAGAGAGATTTTTTAGGCCCTGACTAAAATCTGCACAACGAGGGAAACAACAAACAATGATTATTCACAAAAGTGAGAGAGAAACTGTACGAAGTACAAAGCAAGAGACCTGGTCCACTGTGACTTTCAGTAAATGCCAGAGCGGTGGGTCTCAAGCTCTGCTGCACATGACAAGCACCTGGGTCCAGGGGACCCCTGGCTGGCTAGGTTCATAGAGGTAGTGCCTAAGACTCTTACCTCAGGGTTATGCATTCGAGCCCCATGTTGGGTGCAGAGATTACTTAAAAATAAGAAGAAGAAGAAGAAGAAGAATAAAGCCCCTGTGTCCAGGCCACACTCTATCCCAATTAAACGAGAATGTTTGGGAGTAAGACCAAGCATTGATATTTTATTACTATTTTTTTAAAGATTGTTTATTTATTTTTTTGAGTAATTTCTACACCCAATGTGGGGCTTGAACTCACGACCCCGAGATCAAGAGCTGCACCAAACATTAATATTTTAAACACTCTCCAGGTGATCCCAACGTGCAGGCAAGGTGCTATAACCAGTGTTGCGGACCGGTGGCCGTTGTTACCAGGACACAAAACGAAGTCAGGCGCCTGAGATCACATTCCAGTCCCAGTGCTGCTGTTTCCCCAGCAGAACCCCCATAGGTAAGTCATTCTTCCTCTCTGGACCTCAGCACACTTCTCAATTAATGTGTGGGTGAGACAACACGTCTCTTTAAGAATCCTTCCATTTATAAACATTCTATGAATGTCAATAATTAACTAAAGATGAGTAACACTTTCTAGGTGGCTGCCTATAACATGGAGTCAGAAACAAGGCATCAACTTCCTAAACCCACCGTGGCTGGTAAACGTAGGCCTGTCTCCTAGTTTCCTTTCAGAGCATTTATAAAGGTATGGGGCAGGGGCACCTGCATGGTTCAGCTGGTTAAGCGTCTGACTTGATTTTGGCTCAGGTCAGGATCTCACCAATAGTGGGGTTGAGCCCCATGTTAGGCTCTGAGCTGACAGCACAGGTCCTGCTTGAGATGCTCTCTCTCCCTTTCTCTCTGCCTCTCCCCCGCTCATGCTCTAGCTCTCTCAAAATAAACAAACTTAAAAAAAAAAAAAAAAAGTATGAGGCAAAGACCAAAGGGCGTCAGACTCCGCCAAGGCTCTTCTTTTCTTTAAAACTTACTAAACACATCAGACTCTTGGGGGAGGGGGAAGGTGTGGAATGAAGGGCAGCTCGAGAAATGTATAATTTAACAAGCTCCACAAATTGATGCCTCTGCACTCTAACTTTTGAGAGCGTAACAAACAGCAGGAAATCTACCACCTCAGACGGCCACAAGCAAGTTCTTTCCAAAGCCCTCTTGGCCTCTTTGCCACCAGCCAGCTGGCCGTCCCTGTCTCAGCTCCCAGGGCCCCAGGAAGGGCCTTCCGAGTGACTGCCTCTTACCTGTAATCTGGCCAAGATACTGGCTTTCTTGGAGTTGGAAGAGTAGCTCCTGGAGCAGGAGACGCTGCAGAATCTCTTAGTCTTGGAGAAGAAGGCTTCCCTTGTACCCACGATACCACACATCTCACAGACAGCTGGGAAGAGAACTTAGCGTGTGACCCATCCTGATACAGTCACCCCAAATCAAACAAAATATGGGCCCTTCAAAACCTGAA
Source organism: Cryptoprocta ferox (assembly GCA_028646485.1). Taxonomy (NCBI): domain Eukaryota; kingdom Metazoa; phylum Chordata; class Mammalia; order Carnivora; family Eupleridae; genus Cryptoprocta; species Cryptoprocta ferox. The sequence goes on from CM053571.1 coordinate 7,089,997, forward strand.
CAGTCCATTAACCAGGGGGGTCCAAGCCCCACCTCACAGCGGCAGGACTGGAACAGGAGGAGGCTTGTATACAATGGAATCTGCTTTGCAGAAGACAAGCTGCCTGGCACCCCTCGCTTGTAAGTCACCAGTGGAGCTAAGGAAAATCCACTGGGCAACCGGTGAATACTGGAAAGTTTGTGAAGAAGACAATGAGAAGTTAAAATGCCATTAATTTCTGTGGGTGTTTTGTCTTCTCGTCTATCAAGAGACTGAACTAGATCAAGGGCTCAAGTCTGACATTAATTAGAATCACCTGAGTGGCTTGAAAACTACCCAAGCCTGAGATTCTAATAAACTGGTCTGTGAGGGCCAGACGCATGTGTAGTCTGTTAAAAGCTCCCCAGGTGATCCTAATGCACCACAAGGATAGAGAACCCCTGAACTCCATGGTCTCTAATGGTTCTTTCTAGTTCCAAAGTTCTAAGATTCCAAGAGGATGGTTGGAAGAAGACAGAAGGGAGAAGGATAAAAAACAAACAAACAAACAAACAAAAGGAGGGAAGGAAGAGAAGACTGGTAGAAAAGAAGAGTCAGTGGCAGAGTATTAGATCCCTCTTTTAAAGAGTTTAGGCACCAAGGGACAGGACTGTCCTCACAGATACCTAGCCCATCTGCCTTCGCAGGCAGTCCACACACTGGAGGCCCTGACCAGTAGCTTTCCAAGCATCACAGCTCAGAAGCTAACTGGCTTCCAGATGATTCATGGGGACTGTCATCGGTAATCCTCTCCCCCGGGGGTCACCGTATTCTGTATTCCCTTACACCTCACATCCAACCCACGAGCTATTCCTTGTCCTTTCCCAGATAGTAATCAGAACATTTTTGGTATTCTTTTCAACATTCAGGCTTAAAAATCAACCAGCTATTCACACAAATATAAAAGCCCTATATTAATGACTGGCATTTAATACGTGCCAAATAAATATTAGTTGTAGGAAAGAACAAAGGAAATTGCGATTTGAAATCAGACTGCAGCAAAGGAAATGCCCCTTGGGGCTACTTGGGGTACTTCTGTCTCTCTCACAGGCCCTTAGACATCTGAGCAAACAGCTCTTTATGCCTGGATGGCTCTGCCCACAGGGCCTATGTCCCCCTCCTCCTCCTCCATAGCCCCCTGGAACCTCCCCATCTTCAGGGGACACTCCCAAAAGCACCTGGCTCAGAACCACTGCCATCCAAGGAGCGGGGAGTCCCAGGGCTGAGCAAATGCAGGGGAGAGGTGGGCAGCTCCCCTGCTTCCCGATCCTCATTTTCTGCTTCACTTGACCCCTCCAAATAGGAGCTGCTCTCGCTGCCCGCACTGCTGTTATAGCTCCGGAAACTGTCATAGCCGCCAAAGAGCTCCAAGTCGTCTTCCTCTTCCTCTTCCTCCTCCATGGGTTCTGAAGATGGAGTTTCCTAGGGGAGGACACAAACCAGGCAGGAGGAATCAGGTTGGACTTAGTGTATATAGGGAGGGATGCTGCAGGTCAGCTGTCGGCTCCCTTTCCAGTTCTTGGTCAAGTCAACACGTCTGGGCCAGTGGCAGGCAGAATCAAACACCCCTTCTGCAAACACCATGATCATCACTCTTGTGTGTACCGTTCTTAACTGCAACTCAGCAGAATAGCTTAACAAGACAGAAAGTATGTATTAGGAATTTACCAAGCTCCTCCTGTGGATTTATATATGATGACCTTTTAACGTGATTTAAATAGAATACAATGATGTGAAAATTCTAAGTTATCTCATAAAGACTTTCTGGGGGAGATGTACACTGGAAAAATCATTCTTCCCCCTTCAGCGTATGTACACCAAAATCATCTCAATTCAGAAACAATTTCAGCCATAGAAAAGTTAATTTGGGAGGCACACGACACACTAGTTACAGCACAGTGGTAGCTACCATAGCTCTGGACTCAGCTCCGATCCTCACTAGCTGTGGGTCTTTGGACGAGTCATTTAACCTCTCTGGGCCTCGACTACCTCATCTATGAAATAAGAAAAGTAGTTGGCTGACAAGAGGCGAGACATAAATGAGATACTGCATATCTGCCTGGCATGTAGTAGAAAAGGTCCTAGGGCTCGAATACTGTCTCTACTGCTGGACTAGCTGTACCATCTGCAGCAGGTCAATCTCTCAGTGCATCAGTCCCCACACCTGTAAATGAGGATAATACCACCTCTGTCAGAAGCTTTGCGGGACAATTATGCAAGATATTGAACCTCGCTGCTCGCCTTTCTTCATCAGTACAACGGACATAATAAGCCTTTAGAGGGCTGGTGTATAGACTGACATATGCAAAGCCTAGTTCTGTTTCCAGCTGGTCGTGACAGCTCTAAAAGCGCGAGCTATTATTCGTACTCCCCTTTACCCTTATAGAAGCTTTGGGCTATTCCATTCTGGGTTTACAACTACACACGCCAATGTACTAGAAATAGGAGGCGCCCAGAGCCAAAGGATTCAAGGGGGCGTGGGTTGCAGGTTGGGGGGAGCGGGAAAAGTTTCGGAGCCTGCAGACTGGGTGCCCACCTCCTTCACTTTCCAGCTGTGCGGTCTTCCGGGGGGAGTCACCACCTGTCTATAAGCCTCGGCTACTCTAACCCTAACAACGAAACAGTAACACAGGATTGTTGTGAGTACACTGGCAGATCGTGCACGTGAACGCTCCCGACGCGTGGTTTTTATTTAATCTCCTTCACGTCCCCACAGGATGTGACGACGGGCCTCCTAATCCCTAAGGAGACGACCACGAGAGAGGGAGGACGAAGAACATTCAGGAGCTCGGAAATCCTGAACTCAGTTCCCCTTCCCCCAGGCCGGGGAGGCAGTTCCGCCCTGAACTACTCGCCGGACGTCGGCCCCAGCAGCGTGGGAGCCAAAGGCCACTGGCCCTGCTCAGCCCAGCTACCTCAGTTTATCCATCCTTCCACGCTCCACCCTCCAGGCGTCGCTAAAAGGCCTAAAGAACGGTCGCCCGTGCGAGGCTCTCGGGGTTCCCTTTCCCAGTCACGAGAAATCCTCTCCCTCTCACCTCGACGCCCCGCGTCTTCTCCATGAGACCTAACACCGTTTCTTCAACCGTCACCAGGGGCAGGAAGCCATATTGGCCTCGCGGCTCTACCCGAGCGCAGTCATTGGCCGCCTCCCAGAGCCGCGGGCCAATCACGCCGCAGGAAAGAGGAGAAGCCGGCTCCGCGCTCCCTCACGCCCCTGCCCCTGGGGGCGGGGAAGTCGCGGGAGCTTGTGGGACTTGTAGTTTCCCCGTGGGTGCGCTTAGAAGGGGCGTTGCTCTAGCGATATGAAAATCCCTGCCCGCTGGCCATGCCCAAGCTCGGGCAGGCTTTGTTTGTCTACGCTAACCCCCTCCTCTCACCCCTACCTCGTTCTTTATCAAACAACTATTAAGCGCGTAATATAGATATAGTTCCAGGCACCAGGAATGACATCGCATTCCCCCTGATCAGAACTTTAAGGTGTCCTTGCGCCAGGATGAGTAGCAGAGAGATTAATTTCCAGTTCAGGCAGAAACTGTGTACTGTTCTTACGTCCAGTGTTATAGATGCTCAAAATCCTGCAACACTGTTCCGCCATCACCATCTCCTGAATAAAACCTCGAATATGAGGCACTCTGCCTCATTTTGGATGTCCCACAACCTCCTTCAACACAGAATTCTAGGTGCTGTAGTCGATAGAGCTTTACGAACAGCTCAAATCTGAAGACAGCCAATCACCCTAATAAAGGTGAATTGGTGACTCGGTTTAGACCCTTTCCAGGATCACATAGGATTGGAATTTAAGGTTAGTCCAAAGTATTTCCCTGTGCCATGCTGTGCTCTAATCTAATTAAGAATTTAAATGTTGGGGCACCTGGCTGGCGCAGTCAGAGTCGGGCGGGACACTTGATCTCTGGGTCCTGGGTTTAAGCCCCACGGTGTGGGTAGAGATTGCTAAATATATGGGGCACATCAGTGGCTCAGTCGGTTGAGCATTGGACTCTTGATTTCACCTCAGATCATGATCTCATGGTTCCTGAGATCCGGCTGTTCCCCTGCTTGTGCACATGAGCTCTCCTCTCCCCCTCAAAAATAAGTAAATAAACTTTTTTTTAAAAAAATGACTAAAGAAAAAAGAATCTAAATGTAGTAACTGGAGGCTGAATATACATGAAAAATATTTCTTTCTTTTTTAATGTTTATTTATTTTTGAGAGACAGAGAGAGACAGGGAATGAGCAGGGGAGGGGCAGAGAGAGAGGGAGACACAGAATCGGAAGCAGGCTCCAGTCTCCGAGCTGTCAGCCCAGAGCCTGATGTGGGGCTCGAACCCACAGACCGCTAGTTCATGACCTGAGCTGAAGACGGACGCTTAACCGACTGAGCCAGGCACCCCATGTGAAAACTATTTCTAAGCTTAATTTTTTATTTTTCCTTCTTTCAACCCCTTCTACCACCAACCCCATATCCCTGCTACCAACCAGTATTGTTGGTTCTCCATTCAAAATATATCCTATATCCCTGCACCATTACCGATCCACTGCAACAGACCTCCCAACAGGTCCCTATTTGAATTTACACCTCCTTTAACCCACACAGGTGGTCTTTTAAAATCATAAACCAGATCAGGTTCATCCTCTTGCCTAAGGGGAAGTGCAGGCTTCCCCTTGCACTTTGAATAAAATCCAAACATTCCACCAGACCCTGAAAGACCTGGCCTCAGCTTTCTCCTTAACTTCCCCCTGTACTACTCTTTGACTCCACCCATCCACTCACTTCTTCTTGACTGCCAAGCCTGAGCTCCCCCTGGGGCCTTTTGCCCTTGCTGTTCTTTGTGTAGGACATTCTTTCCGTGGCTTTTCTCATGGATGACTCTTCATTTTTCAAATTTCAGCTCCAAGTCACCTCCTCAGGGACCTTATTTATTTATTTTAAATGTTTATTTTTGAGAGAGAGAGGGAGGACGAGCTGGGTCGGGGCAGAGAGAGAAGGGGACAGAGGATCTGAAGTGGGCTCTATGCTGACAGCGGAGAGCCCAATGTGGGGCTCAAACTCACAAACTGTGAGATCATGACCTGACTTGAAGTCAGACGCTTAACTGACTGAGCCACCCAGGTGCCCCAGGGACCCTATTTAAAGTACCTTTTCCCTACCCTCACTCTGTATCCTTTCACAGTACTCTGTATCGTTCTTCACAGTACTTGTCTCTGTCTGAGGTTATCCTGTTAGCTTGTTTATTTGTTTATTGCCGATCTCCCATCTCTGGAATGTAAAACCCATTAGACCAGAGACTTTGCCTTGTTCTCTACTTTCCAGAGCCTAGAACAGAACCTAGCATACACTAGGTGCTCAGGGACTAAAGAGATAGATAATAAGACTTCAAGGATTAAAACAGGTTGCTTTTTTTTATTTTACTTTTTTATTTTAGAGAGAGAGAAAGAGAGAGAGAAAGAGCACACACAAGCTGGGGAGAGGGGCGGAGGGAGAGAGAATCTTAAGCAGACTCCACACTCAGTGTGGAGTCCAATGTGGGGCTCAATCCCACGTCCCACGACCCTGGGATCATGACCTGAGCTCAAATCAAGAGTCAAGAGTCAGACACTCAACTGACTGAACCACCCAGGCACCCCACAATAGGCTACTTCTTAAAGGCAGAGCACAGAATTAGGTAGCTTGCTGTTCTGACCCTTGTGAACTGTTTTGTTCTAAGGGTTCTTGGTCTAGTTCCTTCATAGGAGATTTAGGCTTTCCTTCCCTGGGCCTCACCTTGTTTATCAAGTAAACTGGATTAAGTTGCTCTCTCATTCAGGGGCGCCTGGGTGGCTTAGTTGGTTAAGCGTCCAAGTCTTGATTTGGGCTCAGGTCATGATCTCATGGTTCATGAGTTCGAGCCATAGTGCAGAGCCTGCTTGGGATTCACTCCCCACCTCTCTCTGCCCCTCCCCCTGCTGGTGTGTGTGCATGTGCCCTTGCTCGCTTGCTCTCTCTCTCTCAAAATAAATGAATAAACCTAAAAAAAGTTACTATCAGTTAACTTGAAAAGTTCTATGATTTCAAAGTGCAATAAACAGGATTCAATATTGGGCATAATAAAGAGATAGAATCTAGGTTTTAATTTGTACAGTGGAAATAATAGGGTCACTTCATTGGGTTGTTGTAAGAATTAGAAATAAGAAATGTGCAGTGCCTGCCATGTACTGGGTACAGTACATGATAGTTATTATCATCCTGTTAGACACCAGAATGGCAGCACCGAAAGAATAAAACAGCCAAGAAGCATACCCTTTATGAGTTGCTTAATCTTTTATTAATTTTTATAAAAGTACAACCATAGGGATACCTGGCTGGCTCAGTAGGTAGAACATGCAACTCTTGATCTTGGGGTCATGAGTTCAAGCCCCACGTTGGGCATAGAGCCTCCTTAAAAAAAAAAAAAAAGTACAACCATAAATCTCACAGGCAGGGAATCTGCTCATAGCAAATCATCCTCTTCATCAAATATTTATTTCGTGTCTACTGCATGCCAGGCACAGTGCTGGACTCAGAGACATAGGAGAACATCTGTCCATCCACATGGAATTCACTGCCTCCTTCCTGCAGAGAGACAGTGAAAACAGACTATGGTTCCACTGAGAAGGAACTTGGCTGGGGGCTGTGATGAAGCATAGGGAAGGGAGCCCCTAGAAAGGGGTATGACTCACAGGATGAGAAGTAGCCAGTTAGGATAAGAAGGTTGTTAGGGGAAGGGCATTCCAGGCAGAGACACAGAAGTTAGGGAGGATGGTGAATAGCTCCAGTTGGCAGGAGAATTTAAAGGGAAACCTTTGTAGGTTTTAAATGATGGAGTGAATTGATTTGATTACGCTTTTTGAAAAAGTTTTAAAAATTTATTTTGAGAGAGAGAGAGAGACCATGCATTGTGTTCAAGCAGGGGGAAGAGCAGAGGGAGAATCCTAAGCAGGCTCCCTGATGCCAGCTCAGAGCCCTATGTGGGGCTCCACCCCAAGAACCGTGAGATCATGACCTGAGCCGAAATCAAGAGTCAGGTGCTTAACCAACTGAGCCATCCAGGCACCCTAATTTGGCTATGCTTTGCAAGACCACTCTTTGGCTGAAGTGTGGAGAATGGATTGGAGGTGGGTTGAGAGAAGCAGCAGGAAAAACAGAAGGCTTGTGTAATGATCCCGATGAAGGATGATCGTTACTTCGAACAGGGCAGACTCTGGGCATGCAGCAAAGTAGAATTTTTTTTTAAGTTTATTTATTTATTTATGTAGAGAGAGAGAGGGAGAGAGAACGTGTGCAGGCAGGTGCACACACACACACACATGCAGGGGAGAGGCAGAGAGCGAGGGAGAAAGAGAATCTCAAGCAGGCTCTGCACGAGCAGGCGGAGCCCCACACAGGGCGCCAACTCACAAACCACAAGCTCATGACTTAAGCCAAAACCCAGTTGGGTGTTTAACTAACTGAGCCCCCCAGGCGCCTTGAAAGGTAGACTTTTTGAGAAATGTGTTGGAGGCACTAATTAATTGTATGGAGGGGGTAGGGTTAGGAATCCAGAATGACTCTGGGAAGACCTGTCAAATTAGATTTTGGAAACATGTTTTCTAATAGCTAAAAACTGGAGGATGAATGAGTGAGGTTGGGGGTTGAATAGCGGGCATTAAGGATTCTGCTTAGTCTGAGATGTCTGTGGGGAAGAGGGCAAGAAGGCAGCTGGATCCATCGGAGAACTCTGACCTGGAGACCTTTGTCCTGCAGTCTTTGGCATCCTCCGTGTAAAATTCAGAGTCCCTAAATCCATCTTCCCTGTGATGTATTAATTTTCATATCTTGATGCATACATATATCAACAGTACAAGACAGTAGAAATTTGAGCTTTCCAGTTTCAGAGCATTTTAACAAAAGTACCAGACTTTCAGAGAGGGGAAGAAGCAGAGTGGGGACCCCAGTGACAGGCACCGTTAGCATAAGTTGAAATGACTGTTAATTAGGAATTCAGTTGAAACATCTTGTTCAACACAGGTTGCTAAGCAACAGTGGCCCCCGGAACCATGTGACCATTCCTTTGCCACAGAGCTCCTGGGCCTGGGTCTCATGCTGTATGTACCACAGGTACCCTTTTTGGTTGGTCTGAATCATGCCTTTACACATGGACCTCTCTTTTCAGGGCCTCCCTTTCATGAATCACTGCCCCCTCCCCCCCCACCCCGGGGGTCATCAATCTCTCATTCTCAATTGGATCATTACATTCACACAAGAATGAGCTCTTGTGTCACCCAAACTATAGAAATAAGTCCCTTGAATCCACCTTCTCTGTCCCCTGCCTTGTGCTGGCCCACCCCCAATCTTTTCAAAGACTAGTCTGCACACACTACCTCTGCTTCTGCTTCTCCTTCTTCACCTGTCACCACGCCACACCAAAAATGCTTCGTTAAGTTCACCTACAACTTCTCTGATGTATAGCCACACCTCTCTTCCCTCAGCAGCATTTGACATAAGCGATCATTCCATCCTTCCTGAAATGCTGTCCTTTCTGGGGTCCCCTCTGGTCTTCCTCCTACCTCTCTGGCCAATCTTCTCTCCTTTCTAGGGCTTTCCTCCTCTGCCTGAACCCTAAATATTGGGTTCTCCAGGGCCCTGTCCTGGGCCTGCTTTTTTTCTCTTTACTTTTCACCATGAGTGACGTCTTTTATTTTTAGTGCTCTAAATACCATTTATATGCCCCAAATTCACATCTCCAGCCCGTATGTTTGTCATCTGAGCTCCAGACTCTTATACCCATCTTTATAGATGACAACTGGAAATTGCATCATAAACCAAAAAACAAAACATTTATTCCCTTACCCCATACCTGTCTCTTCTAGTTTTCCCCATTTCACTACACAGCACTACTAAGCACTCAAGAACTTTTAATCCATCAGCAAATCCATTCCTCCTTTCAATTCATCAACAAATCCCATTAATTCTCCAAAACCTGCCTCAAGTATTTCCATTTCTTTTTATCCCTACTGGCACCCCTTAAATCCAGACCACCATCATCCCTCCCCTGGATGCCACTGAGGCCGCTTAGCTAGTCTCCTCTCTTACCCTATCCCATAAATTGGATCGATTCGATTCATTCCCCTGAATCACTGATTTGTAGGCTGGGTGCTCTTCTCTCTACCAAATCACCCACTTCTGCCTGACCTTCCCCCAATTCTTTTACAAGACCTTTGGGAGAGGGGGCAAGGAGGATGGCACAGTGCCTGTCGTCATGGGGCTTCCATTCCAATGTGATCTAAAGGAAAGGAGCCCAACGCTTTCTGGCCCCGACCTCGGGCCCACGAGGTGCTAACAGCTTTGACGCTGTCCTGCCACCTGTGACTCTGGGCAGGCCTCAGTTCGCCTCGTCTGCAAAATGGGATGACAACCGGCAGCTCCGGCCCCGGGGGCTCCAGTGGTAGTTTGTGGAGGTGCGAGCTGAGGGGTGGGGTGGTGGTCTCTCCGGCCCCGCCAATTCCAAGCCCAGAAGGGCGGGGCGGGGGCGGGGCCCGCGGCCACGTGGCCCGGGGCGCGCGCAGGTTCCGAGCGCCAACCGCCGGCAGCCCCGCCTGCCCCGCCCCCGCCCCCGGCGCGCGGCCGGCCCGCCCGTCCCCTCCCCGGGGCCGCACCGCTGCTGCCCTTGCGGGAGCGAGCGCGGCGCGGGCTCGCCTGGACCGCGGGGCCCAGGCCGGGAGGCGGGCGGGGGAGGTGTCAGTGCCCGTCGTGAAGGTGGGAGGCGCCGGGGGTGTAGCGGGCCACCAGGCCAGGAGAACTACTGGGCTGGGGGCCGGCAGAGCTGGGACGCCGCCCCCGGCTTGCGCCGTGGGGGCGGGGGCGGGGGCGGCGGCGGCGAGACCCCCTCCCCACCTTTGTCTTAGGTCGTGGAAGGTGTGGGGCAGCGCTCCGCCCGAGCAATTAGCACAGCGCCCGGCGCGGAGCGAGCGCTGGTGGAGCCCCGGCCGTGATTGCCAGCGCGCTGCGGGGGTGGGGGGAGGGGGAGGCGAAACAGAAAGGGGGTGATAACTGGGCTGACGGGGGTAACTGCCGTCGTGAAGCACCCGGGCTGGCCAGGAGCAGTCACCACCCCTTCCTGCCCGAGGGGGCAGCCGAGGCACGCGGGATAGATACAAGCCTGTGTCCTGGGACTGTGGAGGAGGCAGAGCTGGGATACGAACCTGGGACACGTGGCTCTTGGCCCGCACTGCGCCAGGATGAGGAAAACGTGTATTTGAACCAGGCTTTGAAAACCGAGAAGGGTGTGTTGAGTGGCAATAACTGAGCGAGCTCAGCCCTAATCGCCCGTGGGAAGACTTTTTTTTTTTTTTTATAGGCTACCCTTTGCTCCACCGTAAAAATGGCTGGACTTAGGAAAACTAATTACTAATATGTAAGTAGTGCTTTGCAACGCATAAAGCACTTTCAGTTACGTTGTCATAGATAATGCCTCACAAGTAACAAACCAAGTAAGCTTTTTTATTAGCCATCTTACAAGATGAAGAAATTGTGTCCTAGAGAAGAGCATTATATTGAATAAGTCAAAGGTTTTTCAGGATAGCTGCCTTGGATGAGCATAAAACTCAGGAACTCAAACATCCTGGGACCTCATCATCTGCTAGTTTAAAATACTTTCGCTGAATCTGCTTGCCCTTCCCGACTACCAACAATTGTACCCCAACAACCCAAACCGCCCTGACAGCTATTCGTGTTTTTAATATTTCTTTTGGGTTTGGGCTGGGGTGTGTCGAGTCAGTTCTTCAGGCAAAGTCACAACTGAGAGGGAGTCAGATGGGGAGTTGGTTGCATTCTGAAAATTCCAACTGTTTTGGGTCTTCTAAGTAACAATTATTTTGAGGGCATTGGTGATAAATAATAATAATTTTGTCCTTCCTATTGACAGGTCCACCTCCTAGCAAATGTTTGGAATGAACATGAGAAATGTAAGTAGGGATTTCGAAGTATCAGTTAAAGGAACCTAAATTGTTTATTTAGGAAATACTGGCAGTTAATTTGGTGATAACCATTTCGGGATGTATAAAGTTAATTGGTAGGCGCTTATCAAATACCCATTTTCGATGAGTATATTTCATAATACATGGGGAGCGTTCTACATAGGTGGCAGACAGTCCGTCACCACAAACAGGACAGATACCCTGAGAGATGCTATTTTTTTTTCAGTCCCTATGGGTCTGTTAAAGGGAAGATGGGCCCTGTGTTTCCTAATGTCTGTGATGGGTACCAGGTGTTTTCTGGGCTAAATGTTTTCATTTATCCTGTAACCACCTGTATCCTCACAACACACTTACAAGGCAGGAGTAGTTCTTACCTTTTTTAGAAATGAGACTTCAGCTTAGGAAGGCTAAGTAAACTAGCCCTACTGGGGCCAGAACAACTTTTCACTAAAGCACACTTTTCGCATTGTTGATCCGGGTTAAGAGTCAACATATATTTAAGGAACATCTACTTACGCCAGGTGCTTTTGAGTATTTTATTGAATCCTCACGACAACCAGTCCTGCCTTTTGGTCATTTCAGCTGATCACCTTGAAATCAGTTAGCAGGCATTCAAAGGAAATAGTCCACTCCCTCAGGTAGGACAGGAGATAAGCATTTGGAAGTCCATGGGAATGTCGTGGCCCCCCCTTTCTAAATATGATGGGTGCTGTGGGGCTACTAAGAGCAGCGGTTCCTTTAATACAGTCCTGACCAGAAGGGTGGTGCAGAGCAAAAAATGTGGGACTTGTCTGACAAATTGAGTTGCAAGAGCATTTTTTCCCTCTGGTGACAATTAAGTCTGCAAATGCCATTGGTTTCCTGTGATAGATGCATACATAGTGATTAATGGCACTGACTGTTGATCTGACACTTGGACCAGTTAGGTGTTACTTATGAAAAAACATCAGGTGGAAATTCTGACATGGTTATAATATAAGCCAGGCTGGGGGAAGGGGCTGAATAGGTGGGCAGGCACGGTTCCGGGTTTGAAGGGCCTTGGTTGCTATTCTAAGACATCTGAGTTTTAATCTGTGGGCAGTGTTTGAAAGGGAAGTGACTGGATGGGTATATGCTTTAGGTGACGTCCTACAGCAGAGTTGAGGGGGGATTGGAGCAGGTGGAACTGGAAGCAGGGAGGTCAGGAAAAGAACTATTGCAGTTAGTTAATTGGAATGAACGTGGAGTTGTCCAGTAACTGATAAAAATGCTAACAGCTCTCATCCATTGAGCGCTTCCTGGGCGCGAATTATCTTATTTACCCTGTGAGCTAAATCTTGTTATCCCCATTTCCACAGGGTAGGAGGCTATGCAGATGACTTGTGTAAGGTCATACAGTGACTAAGTGATAGAGCCAGAGTTCAAGTCCACGTCTGTCTGACTCTAACGCCTTAAGGCTGCAAATCTAAATCTATGTTGCAAACATAAACACCTGTGACTAGTATTAGGCAGACCATGCAGATCTTTGTACAGCGGAAATTGCCGTATAAAGTACCAGTCTAGTTGATTTGTATCTCAGACACATCCCAAATCTGCCCTCTTACCTCCTCCCCCTACCTCCCCGGATGAGTCACCATCATTTCCTGCCTTCCGTCCTAGAGTAGACGCCTAACTATTTCCTCAGTGTCCTCACTTGCCAACTGAAAACCTATTCTTCACCTAACATCCTGGCTGATCTCTTTAAAATATAAATCAGGGGCACCTGGCTGGCTCAGTCGGTAGAGCATGAGACTCTTGATCTTGGGGTCCTGAGTTCGAGCCCCACATTGGGTATAGAGATTACTTACGAAAAAATAATAAAAATGAAAATGCATAGAAGCTGCAAAAATAAGATATAAATCAAACTATGCCCTCCTCCTTCTTAAAACACTTGCCTGTTTCCTTCCTCATCACTCTTAAATTTTAATTCCTTACCTTGAGTTATAGGGGCCTACGTGAACTGTCAGCTACCTGCCTTGCCAAGTTCATTTTGTTCCTTTCTCATTGAATTTCAGCCCTACGGCCCTTCTTTCTGTCGCTGGAACGTGCCAAGCTTCTTCTTGCCTCGGGGAATTTGCATTTGTTGTTTCTATCTAGAATGTTCTTTTCCTAGATATTCTTATGTCTGACTTCTTCTCGCCATATAGGTCTCATTTCAAATGTTGTCTCCTCAGAAAGGCCTTTCGTGAGCACCCAATGTAGTTTGTGAGGCTTTCTACCTCATCACCTTTTAAAGTTTTCTTCATTGAACTTATCACAATACAGTATTTAGTGTTTATTTTCTGCCTCCCTGAACTGTAATAGCTAAGACTTTTTGAATGCTCACTCTTGTTAGTCAGTATTCTAAGTGCTTTAAGCTTTAATATGTATGTATGTGTATACATATGTATTATATATATACACATGTATTTATATATAATACATACATATTTTAATATGCATGGGTGTGTGTATATATATTATATATATATATATATAATATATATGTATTTATTTATTTTGAGAGAGAGAGCACAAGTGGGGAAGGGGCAGAGAGAAAGAATCCCAAGCAGGCTCTGCAGAGTTAGCATAGTGCCTGAACTTGCAAACCACGAGATTATGACCTTAGCTAAAGTCAGATGCTTAACCAGCTGAGCCACCCAGGTGGCTTTAAGAGCTTTAGTATATTAACTTATTTAATCCTTATGACATTTCTAGGATAGGTGGATGTCTTTATCATCCCCATTTTACAGATGAGGAAACTGAGTCTCAGGTAGGTTAAGTAACCAAGGTTGCGCAGCTTATAAGCAGTAGGGCTGGGATTTGAACCCAGGAAGTCCAACGTCAGCATCCATACTTTTTTTTTAATTGGAGCATAATTGACACACAGTGCTATGTTAGTTTCAGGTGTACCCCATAGTGATTGGACAAGACTATATGTTATGCTGCGCTCAGCACAGGTGTAGCTACCTCGTGTCATACGTTGCTATTACAATACCATTGACTGTGCCTTATGCTGGACCTTTTATCTCCATGACTTAGCTCATTCCATAGCTGGAAGCCTGTATCTCCCACTCCCCTTCCCCTGTTTTGCCCATCATCCTCTCCCTCTGGCAACCATCAGTTCTCTGTATTTATGGATCTGTTTTTGCTTTTCCTTTGTTCATTTATTTGTTTTGTTTTTTGAATTCCACGTGTAAGTAAAATCATATGTCATTTGTCTTTTCTGGTTTATTTCCCTTAGCATAATACCCTCTAGGTCCATCCATGTTGTCACAAAGGACAAGGTCTTATCCTTTTCTATGACTGTGTGATACTCCTGTGATCTGTGTGCATGTGTGTACTACGTCTTTATCCATTCATCTATCAACGGACACTTGGATTGCTTTCATATCTTGGCTATTGTAACTAATGCTGCAGTATTATTTAATGTTTATTTATTTTTGAGAAGAGAGAGAGAGACAGAGAGGAGAGAGAGAGGGAGGCACAGAATCCGGAGCAGGCTCCAGGCTCCAAGCTGTCAGCACAGGGCTTGATGCAGGGTTTGAACTTACAAACCGTGAGATCATGACCTGAGCCAAAGTTGGTCACTTAACTGAGCCACCCAGGCGCCCCTTGCATATATATTTTTGAATTCATGTTTTCAGTTTCTTTGAGTAATTTCCGCCCAGTAGTGGAATTACTGGATTATATGGTATTTCTATTTTTAATTATTATTATTTTTTTAAATGTAGGCCCCATGCTCAACATGGGGCTTGAACTCATGACCCTGAGATCAAGAGTCACATGCTCTACCGACTGAGCCAGCCTGGTGCTTTCTATTGTTAAGTTTTTTTCTTTTTTTCCTAAAGTTTATTTATTTTGAGAGAGAGAGAGCAGGAGAGGGGCAGAGAGAGAGGGAGACAGAGAATCTCAAGCAGGCTCTACTCTTAGTGTGGAGTCTGACACAGGGCTCGATCTCATGACCATGAGATTGTGACTTGAGCTGATGTCAAGATTCAGACACTTCATTGATTGAGCCACCCAGGCACCCCACTCTATTTTTAATTTTTTGAGGAGCCACCATACTGTTTTCCACAGTGGTTATACAGTTTGCATTCCCACCAACAGTGCACAGGGCCTCCTTTTTCTCCATATCCTCACTAACACTTGTTATTTGTCTTAAAAAAACAATTTAAGTAATTGCTATACCCAGCATGGGGCTCAAACTCATGAACTTGAGATCAGGGTCTCATGCTTTTCCAACTGAGCCAACCAGGCACCCCTATTTCTTGTCTTTTTTTTTTTTTAAGTTTATTTATTTTGAGAAATAGAGGCAGAGAGAGTGCGCACACATACGAGCAGGGAAGGGGCAGAGAGAGAGGGAAAGAAAATTCTCAGCAGACTGCAGGCTCTGAGCTGTCAGCACAGAGCCTGATGTGGGTCTTGAACTCATGAACTCTGAGATCATGACCCAAGCTAAAACCAAGATTTGGTCGCTTAACCGACTAAACCACACAGGTGCCCCTCCCCTGCCTATTTTTAATTGAATTTTTGGGAGTTTTGTTTTGTTTCAGCTTTGAGTTGTATTGGTTCTTTATATATTCTGGGTATTAATCCCTTATGGGATATGTCATTTGTAAACATCTCCTCCCATTCAGTAGGTTGCCTTATCCTTTTGTTGATGGTTTCTCTCTGTGCAACGGCTTTTTATTTTGGTGTAGACCCAATAGTTTATTTTTGCTTTTGTTTCCCTTGCCTGAGGAATCTTATCTACAAAAATGTTGCTACAGTCATTATCAAAGAAATTAACTGCTTCTGCTTTCTTCTAAGAGTTTTTATGATTTCAGGTCTCACATTTGGATCTTTAATTCATTTTGAGTTTATTTTTGTGTATTGTGTAAGAAA